>JBBGZY010001431.1:0-647324 GCA_037952925.1 Lithobates clamitans | reverse complement strand
GCGACTTTCAGGTTGGTAAGGAACTGTATTTTACCAAATAACAACCAGTATGCAGTCTAAAATAATGAGCTTTTACCGTGTCTAGGAAGCCACAGGTGGGGAAAGTGGGCCTAAGCTGCATTTCGCGAACCAGTTTAGTAGAGTTTAGGAGTGTTTGGACGTTTATCTATTTCATTGGCCAGAATTTAAATTTGATTTGGCTATTGAAATACACATTGAAGTGCTAAATGTGTCTAGCATTTAACAGCATCAAGCATTTTTTTTCTGCTACTAAGGAAGAAAGAAAGAAAGAAAGAAAGAAAGAAAGAAAGAAAGAAAGAAAGAAAGAAAGAAAGAAAGAAAGAAAGAAAGAAAGAAAGAAAGAAAGAAAGAAAGAAAGGGAAAGGAAAGGAAAAGGGAAAGATGAAAGGAAAAGAGAGGATAGGACCCTTCCATTTTAGTTCATTCTGACATATTTTGCCCTAGACATAGTTATTTCTTGAAGATAGCTTTGAGAAAAAGCTGTGCCTAGCTCAAAACATGTCAGAATAGAATTTGCTCCTGGGGATAATTTAATAAAGTTAGAATATTTTGTGTCTTGGTGTACGACATTTCTGTTGCTAATACAAGCGATTGGATCTGTAGTTAACAGAAATGAAAGCTAAAACAATACATGGACTTACCATAGCTTTGGTTCATACGTTGTCTCATTAGATTAATTTTAATTCCCGCTTCTGTATCCATCTCTTTTAGAGTTAAATATTTGCCTTTTCAAAAACTGATGCTTTAACTTCGGACTTCAACTATTGAGCTCTAATTAAATCTTTAAAGGGATGTGTTTCTCTGGAAAATAGACACAAAAACTAAAAATAGGTACAATATTATTATTATTATTATTATTATTCATTATAGTGTAACACTGTAACATTTGAGGAAGTTAGTTTCAGTCACAATAATGAAATAATCATGCCAAATACTATAATGTATACTTTCATATAATGTGAGATAACACTATCATGACCCCTGGCTGCAAACACACCTTACAAACTGATTGTACAATCTCGCTTAGATTTATCATCAGCCATGTACTATGAGGGCCTACCTCAACTGTTCATTTCATTTATATCCAATCTGTTAGGCCATCTCTGTGTTGGTAAATCTAAGGGAGATATGTAATTTTAGTGGCCATCTTCAATTTCAATCTAGCCCTTGAACCCAAACTTTAAAGTGCAGCTTTCCTATGACCTTTAAAGTTAGTCTAAGAAGATATGTATCTAAATCCATTTTTTTCAGTTTTGATAGAGTAGGGAGTGTTTAAAACCCCTGTATCCTTTGTGGCCCATTGGGAAAATTTCTCTTAACTTCCTGTTCTGTATATACAACTGGAAGTGAGAATAAAATCTGTTTAACCACTTGCCTACTGGGAACTTTCACCCCCTTCCTGCCCAGGTCAATTTTCAGCTTTCAGTGCTGTCACGCTTTGAATGACAATTGAGCGGTCATACAACACTGTACATATATGACATTGTTATCATTTTTTTGAGACAGATAGAGCTTACATTTGGTGGTATTTAGTCACCACTGGGTTTTTTTTAATTTTTTGCTAAACAAAGGAAAAAAGATCAACATTTTTCTTTTTCTTCATTTCTGTTATAACATTTTGCAAATAAGTAATTTTTCTGCTTCACTGATGGGCACTGATGATGCGGCACTAATGGGCACTGATAAGCTGCACTGATTGACACTAATAAGCAGTACTAATGGGCGCTGATGAGGAGGCACTAAATGAGACTGCACTAATCCTCAGCACTGATGGGCACTGATTGGCACTGATGGGGCTGCACTGATGCCCTGATTATCAGTGTAAATGTCCCCTGTAACAGTATAGCCGGTTAGTGGCTTTCCTTTCCTCAAACAGTGACAGCGCTGAGCAAAGGAAATGCTGATAACTGGCATTTATTTACATGTGATCAGCTGTGATTGGACACAGCTGATTACATGATAATGGGCTGCTGTGATTGGCCCTTTACCTCGATCTGTCAGCAGCTGTGTCCAAAGGACTCATCAATCACAGAGAGCACCTGATACGTGTCCCAGAGGGCGCACTGGGAGGCAGGGCTCTGGGAGGATGTCAACAGACGCCCTCCTGGAAATTTGCGACCGTGCTGTACTGTCAATCGGCTATAGCATGGTTGACAAGAAGGGGGTGAGAGAAGTAAAGGGGAGCAGGGGAAGAGAGGTAGAGAGAGGGATCTATCTCTCTTGCCCTGCTCCGCTTTCCTTCTCTCCCCCCCCCCCTCCCCCTTCCTTCCTTTCCCTCTCCTCCCTTTTCACCCCCCCTTTTCTTTTTCTTCTCCTTCCTTTCCATCACCCTGTTCTTCCCTTTTTCTTTTTTCTTCCCTCCCCTCCCTCTATCCTCCTTTTTTTCTCCTGCCTTGTCCCCCCCCCCTTTTCCTTCGTTATCTCCCCCATGTTTCCACCTTACCTTTTCTTCTTTACCTCTTGTTTTTTCCTTTCCCACTCCCCCGCTCCCCACCTCTTTTTCTTCTCTATCCATTCCCTTATGGTACTCGGGTAATTATTACCTTAACCTGTTCTGCCAAAGAAAACACATTGTTTAGGGTATTATACCTTATATTCATTTTAAGTACCTGGTTACGTGTGTAGCGGTCACTACCCAAATGGTAGATGATCTTACAGTGCTCTAGTGTTAAAATTCAGTTTTAGGTAAATTTAGTCAGGCCTGTGGTTTCTGGCAGGCCTGGTTGTTTTGATTTGGGGGCATGAGAGTTCTAGTTTAGAGGGGGGGTGTGACCACCTTGCTTCTGACCAATCATTAATTTGTATTGGAAAGGGGCCGGGCTTGTATATAGGTGGGGGTCACATGCTCCCAGGGAGGTCTGGAGTTTGGAAAGGAAGAAGACAGCATGTAGGGGCTGGTGCAGCTCGGGCGCTCTCCCCTCTGGGGAGGGGAACGTGCCATGCGGGGAGGAGAGATGGAGGAGCCATCGGGAGGAAGTTGCTTCAACTAACACCAAAAAGACTGGGTGATCGACCCTTTGTGGCAATCATGGACCGTTAATCGGGAGGACAAGTGAGTGGAAACCCAGGGAAACAGTACTTCCAAAGACTTAAGGGTGTTAAAGTGCAGGTCTTGAAGGAGGAGGTGCAGGTCTTCGGCCTTAAAGAATCAATACCTCAAAAAGGGTGTTGGAGTGCGGGTCAATGAATAAGACTGTGCAGGGAATTGGCCTTAAAGAATTAACACCCAGGAAAAATCCAAATGGTCAGGCAAAGGACTTTATTCAGAGTATCGTTCTTTGGGCATAATTTGGAGGTGCCGTACAGTTGGGAAGTAGCAACAAACAGGAGGGTGTAAAGCTGCAAAGCATAACTGGAAGCAAGTATGGGTTAAGAGTTATTCAGAGTGGCTCTTTATAATCTGGACTATGTATTCTCAGGACTTACTTCACTTAACGCCAAATCTGTGAGAGTTATTCAGAGTGACTCTGTACCACAGTATCGCAATATGTGTTGGAAAGAATAGCAAAGAGCATCTCAACCGATCCTTTCCCTAACCAAGTTAAAGTTCTACAAAATAAACTAAGTTTGATGGAATCTTGACTGTCTCAATTCTGTGGGTTGTAAGGTGGAGGGCAGCGGGTTGGTAGTAAGGCAAGTGAACAAACACTGCAGCTCCCAAGGGAGTAGTGCGCTACACATGTGTCTGCTTTACTGCCCCCCTGCCCGCTGTGGGGGGCCACCCTCGGGCATCCCTTATCCTTGCTGCTCCTGTTTGCTCGCTCTTTTGGTTAAGCAACCAAATCCCCCCTTTTTTTCTCCCTCCCTCATATACCGTTTTGTTTATTCATCATTACCTTGTTCTTTTACTGTATTGTTGAAAATGAATTGTGTAATTTCTCCTGAAGAAGCGGTTCTTACCGTGAAACATGTAAAGGATTCAACATACTTCCATAGAGTCCAAACTACTTTCCATTAGGGGTGCAACGGATCGTCATTGATCCGTGATCCGTACGGATCAACCTCCGCGGATCGGGACACCCGCGATCCGCGGAGCGCTCTGTGGCCGTGGCTTCGGCCTAGCTCCGGAGCGGCGGTCATCTTGGTACACCCGGCGGCCGTTTACCACATGATCGCTCCGTCAAATGATGGAGCGATCACTTGTAATAAACCGGCGTCATGTCATGACGCCGGTTCCTCTCTCCCCTCTGTGTACTGATCTGTACAGTGGAGGGGAGAGTTTGGATGGCAGCAGTGCCAATACTCTGCAATGCCCTGCCAATACTCTGCAATGCCCTGCCAATACTCTGCAAAGCCCTGCCAATACTCTGCAATGCCCTGCCAATACTCTGCAATGCCCTGCCAATACTCTGCAATACCCTGCAATGCCCTGACAATACTCTGCAATACACTGCAATGCCCTGCCAATACTCTGCAATGCCCTGCAATACTCTGCCATACCCTGCCACTACTCTGCAATGCCCTGACAATACTCTGCAATGCCCTGACAATACTCTGCAATACCCTGACAATACTCTGCAATACCCTGCCAATACTCTGCCTTGCCCTGCCAATACTCTGCCTTGCCCTGACAATACTCTGCAATGCCCTGACAATACTCTTCCATACCCTGCAATGCCCTGACAATACTCTTCCATACCCTGCCACTACTCTGCAATACCCTGCCAATACTCTGCAATGCCCTGACAATACTCTGCAATACCCTGACAATACTCTGCAATGCCCTGACAATACTCTTCCATACCCTGCAATGCCCTGACAATACTTTTCCATACCCTGCCACTACTCTGCAATGCCCTGACAATACCCTGCAATGCCCTGACAATACTCTGCAATGCCCTGACAATACTCTGCAATGCCCTGACAATACTCTGCAATGCCCTGACAATACTCTGCAATGCCCTGACAATACTCTGCAATACCCTGACAATACTCTGCAATGCCCTGACAATACTCTGCAATGCCCTGACAATACTCTTCCATACCCTGCAATGCCCTGACAATACTCTTCCATACCCTGACAATACTCTGCAATACTCTGCCAATACTCTGTCATACCCTGCCAATACTCTTCCATACCCTGCCAATACTCTGCCATACCCTGCCAATACTCTGCCATACCCTGCCATACCCTGCCAATACTCTGCCATACCCTGCCATACCCTGCCAAAACTCTGCAAATACCCTGTTAATACTCTGCCAATACTCTGCCAATATACCCGCCAATACCCTGCAATACTCTGCCATACCCTGCTAATATATTATTACAGTGGGGGAGATTGTGGATATTACAGTGCGGGAGATTTTTTTTTGTTGATCCGAAAATGATCCGAACCGTGACTCCTGATCCGAGGAACAATCCGAACCGTGAGTTTTTTGATCCGTTGCACCCCTACTTTCCATTAACAAACAACCGCATGAAAATAATGTTTTGTCAAGTTTTTTTTTAATTGTTACACTTTATTTCTATGGACATGTGTCTTTGTTTTTAACTATGGATTTATAAAAGTTTACTATTTTTATTATTTCATTGTTATCCTTGGGTACCAAGATAGTCCATTCATTCCTGTGTCAGGGGCACAGGATATATGTGAACCGGTTCTTATGGTATCAGTTTTAGTATTGGAGCATTTGCACAACCGATACCAATACCGGTATTTTTGCAATGCTAATGCTAATAATAGTTAAAGTACACAATAATTAAATGAATACATAATACCATATTTATTGGTGTATAACACGCACCTTAATTTTAAGAGGGACAATTCAGGAAAAAAACTTACATTTTAAATAAAGAACTTTGAAGCAAAATAAGGGTCAGTGTCAATGCAGCCTGATCAGTTCCCATCTGCAGCCTCGCCATTGCCCATCATTGCAGCCTGATCAGTGCCCAATTGCTGCCTCACCATTGTCCATCAATGCAGCCTTATCCATGCCCAACTGCAGCCTTGCCATTGCCTATTAATGCAGCCTGATTAGTGCCCATCTGCAGCCTTGCCATTGCCCATTAATGCAGACTAATCCGTGCCCATCTGCAGCCTCACAATTGCCCATCATTGCAGCCTGATCAGTGCTGATCTGCAGCCTCGCCATTGCCCATTAATGCAGCCTGATCAGTGCCCATCTGCAGCCTGGCCATTGTCCATCAATGCAGCCTGATCAGTGCCAGATTACACAGAGGGATCTCCTGTTTACTCGGCGCTCGTAGTCACACGCAGTCCCGCCTCCTGGACCAGCTCCTATGATAGACAGAACACTGGTCCAATGCCGGGACATGTGAGTATTCTAGGAGATGGGACTGTATGTGACCCAATATTGGCGGTTAACACGCGCACATGACTTACCCTCTATTTTCAGGGGGAAAAATTGTGTGTTATACGCAGATAAATACGGTATTTATTGAAATACTAATTCAACATAATTAAGCCTGTCTGTACTGTGTTTGCAGTCCTTGATTTTGATCTGTAAAATAGATTTGAACACTACATGTCCTAATAAAGGGTTAAAATTTTAAACAGCGCCTTCCTCCATTATTTTAAATAGGAAGAGGACAGGCATACAGAGTAACCAGCAACATGATGTCTTTATTGTAAATGTACAGCTTTACCTGGAGATATATATATATATATATATATATATATATATATATATATATATATATATATATATATATATACAGTATATATGTAAAGTTATGCATAGCACGGGTACAGAAGGGATGACAATCACAGGAAAGAGGGTCATTAGGAGACTCGTCTATCCACATTCCTGTAGGTGATAACAGTTGTTAAGCAATGTTAAGAATCTGATTCAATTATAACATGGTAACGTGTCTCCTAAATATAGAAAGTAGGTGTATACAATATCAGGTATAGTACAAGGAGTGGTAGGACTAAAAATTGTACAGTATTGGGTTCTGTGCTCTGTTAGTGGACTAACAGTGTAATGTATCCATTGGGGAGTAAAGGGCCAACATGGGGGTCACTCCAGAATAAAACGCGGGCACGGGTAAAAGAAAAGTTAAAGCGGATGTTTACTGCATCTGAGCACCACAAACCAAAAACACTATTTTTTATTTATCTTTATTTTTAGCAGAGTAAAAAGATACAAATGGCAATAGTTGTTCCGAGCATTTGTGAAATATAAAAGAAAAACATGTAATGTACATAAAACTGGCGTGAGCGCCATCACGTGGCATACACCGTATCGTAACATGTCAAACTTTTCTTACTAAGAAGAACATCATAAGGCTAACACATATTTTGACCAAGGCAGGCATAGGCAGTGTCAAGTGAACATTAAAACATTCCATTAGTAATCGTCCTGTCCACAAGGACAGGACAAGCGTGGTTCTATCCTGCAGGCCTCTGGCGAAGGAGGGGGACCTAATAGGCCTCCGTCAGACCTCCCACAACCAGAGGTCCCATCCGGGAGCGAGCTAACACAGGAGAGAACACAGAAATAAGTCCCCTCCCTAGGACCAGAAGGGGAGGGAGGGGTTGCCACCATTGATCGTAATTGTGACAGACCTATTCAGAACAATAACATATTCGAACAAAAAGAAAAGGAAAAAGAATAGTATAGAGGAGGGGGTGAACTCTCTCCCAAGAGCACATACCTGTGCTTCCATTAGAAAAATGTTGATGAATGCTCACACCAATGATCATTGCTGCAAAGGAGAAGTACTAAAGAAATAATGGTCCATCTGAGGTTATAGGAACTGTCTAACCAGGTAAAGTGCAGTGTCGGGTGTGTCCGATGAGGGATGGTTCAGCTACTGTAGTTCCAATAATGCCTCCTCAAGGCTAGACGAGGCATGTCCTGGATCAGAGGTGTGTTCTGACCACAGTGCCCATATATAATTAAACCTTTCTTTAGTGCCCTTACAAGTTACCACCCATTCTTCAGCTTCCTTAATCTCCTGCACGTTCCATATCCATCCCTCTCAGCTTGGGACACGTGCACACTTCAAATAAATGGGGAGCAAGCATCTAGCCACATTTAGGAGATGCAGCAAGGCTCTTTTCTTGTATTGGCTGACTGGTAGTGGAGGGACATGAAAAAGGAAGTGCAGCGAAGAGAACGGAAAATCTAAGCCCAATAATTCCTTTAGCTGAGTTTTAATATCCTCCCAAAAGGCCCTGACCACCGGACACTCCCACCACAAGTGTAACAATGTTCCACAGTGACCACAGCCTCTCCAGCAATGGTTTAGGGATGGAGGGATAGATCCATGACAAAGCAGCATGTGTCCGGTACCAGCGAGTCAATATCTTGTAGTTCGTTTCTTGGGTTCTAGACTCTATGGAGCTAGAATGAGTGAGCTGATACAAATGGTCCAGCTGTGTCCCGGAAACTCATCCCCAAGTCCCTTTCCCATTCCCTGATGTAAAGTGGTTTAGTGACAGAGGTGGCGGAGCCCAACAGTTGGTAGAGTTCGGAGACCATGTAAGCGATAGGCTCTTCTGCAATAAAGAGGAGCTCAAATGGCGTAAGTGGGAAATATCCCTGATAGGGTGTCCCTGTGTGGCAAATAAGTGACAAGTTGAATATGTCACCAGAAATCCATAGGGAAGCTACTGTGACGAGCCCTAAGGGCTTCAAGTGTAGGTAGTCTGCTGTTCTCCAGGAACTTACGACAGCTGACGTTTTTGCCATCTGTCCAGCTTCCAAAAAAGGAGATCTGCTGCCCCGGGCAAACCAACAGTAGCCCCCAAGCAGGGCCAGGGGAGACACAGGAGGGGGCAGAGAGTCAAAGCAATTAAGTTGATCCCAGACTTTAAGAGCCTGGAATGTTAAAGGTGAGGTGGCATCCGACAGCCCCCTGTGCTCCCCCGGCAGCCACGGGGCATACGCCAAGTTACTTTCTGCTAAACATTTTTCCAGGGGAAGCCAAAGATTAGACCGGGTATAAACCTCCTGTCTTTTTTGGACGCCTCATCACTTGCATGGCTATTCGTGGTCTCTTTGCGTTTCACACAAAGTCCACCATCATACTTGTAAGTGTCAAAAGAAAAAGATATTAGGTAGGGGCACAGCACAGGCACCATTTGCATATGGAAGAGTATACGTGGGAGGATGTTCATCTTTATAATGTTCACCCGCTCTAGCTATGTGAACGCATTCTTAGACCAACTTTGAAGATCTCATCTTAATATTTCGCCAGAAATCCATAGGGAAGCTACCGTGACGAGCCCTAAGGGCTTCAAGTGTAGGGAGTCTACTGTTCTCCAGGAACTTACCACACCTGACGTTCGTGTCATCTGTCCAGCTTCCAAAAAAGGAGATCTGCTGCCCTGGGGCAAACCATAAGTAGCCCCTGAGCGGGGCCAGGGGAGACACGGGGGGGCAGAGAGCAATTAAGTCGATCCCAGACTTTAGGAGCCTGAATTGTTAAAGGTGAGGTGGCATCTGACAGCCCCCTGTGCTCCCCCGGCAGCCACGGGGCATACACCAAGTTCCTTCCTGCTAAATATTTTCCAGGGGAAGCCACCGATTAGACCGGGTATGGAAGCACCAATTTTAAAATTGCTGAAGAACGATAGCCTGTAGTACCGTCCAATATTAGGCACGCCTAAAGCTCCTGTCTTTTTTGGGTGCCTCATCACTTGCATGGCCCTTCGGGGTCTCTTTGCATTCCACACAAAGTCAGTCATCATATTTGTAAGTGTCGAAAAAAAAAGGTATTACAGTAGGTAGGGGCACAGCACAGGCACCATTTGAAAATGGAAGAGTATACGTGGGAGGATGTTCATCTTTATTTATGTTCACCCGCCCTAGTCATGTGAACGCATTCTTAGACCAACTTTGAAGATCTTGTCTAACTGCCGCCAATAATGTGGGGTAATTACTATTATATAGGGTCTCGAATCGATCTGTTAGCTGAATGCCTAAATATTTTAATGAGGACTTGGCCCATGTAAAGGGGAACGCCACTTGTAGACTCGTTGCCAATGGTGAGGGGAGCACGATCGGTAAAATCTCAGATTTAGAAATAATTGATTTTAAAGTTAGAGAGTGCCCCAACCCGTTAAAGCTCCTTCATAAGGTTTGGCAGCGAAATCAGGGGTTCCATAAGATGGACCACCGCATTATCTGCATTGGCCGATAACTTGTGCTCCGTATTGCCATACTTTACCCCCCTGGCCCGTATGGAGCGCAAAAGGGCTCCAAAATTAGGGCCAAGAGCAGAGGGGAGAGAGGACACCCCTGTCTCGTGCCATTCCTAATCGGGAACCTGGAGGAGAAAAGGCCATTCACCTTAACCTGGGCAGTGGGTGTCGAGTATAAGGCCATAATCCATGTCAGCATCTGGGGACCTAGTCCAAAAGTTTCTAAGACCGCTCACAGAAAAGACCAGTCGACGCAGTCAAATGCCTTTTTTGCATCCGTGGATAATATAAGATAGGGGCTGAACTTCTGGCTGGTGTGGGCCCAGTGGATGAGGTGGATAGCTCTGAGGGAGTTGTCACGTGCTTCAAAAACACTCCATGCTTTATTGTGTTGAGAAATCACTTTGAAAAAACCCCCCCCTAGCATTTCAGGTCTTGGCCATCTTGAGAAAGGGCAAATGATTTATGTAGCATTAACTTCCTGGAATCCATCTGCCCTTAGCTCAAGCATGCATGCAGGAGAGTAAGGTTAGCTATGAAAACCTCTCCTCCTCTTCTCCTCTCCTGAAGTCTCCTGGGATATATGACATCATTTGCTTAGGCCAAGAAGTAACTGAAGAAATGTAAAATGGATGGTGATTTTAAAGAAATGGAAGGAAAGGAAATGATATTTTAATTCCACAACATGTATGTAACTTTTATGTTTTACCTTTGTTTTATTATTGTTACCCTTTACCATCTTTTAGAAGCTGGTGATATTTTAGGCTGCATTCAAACCTGTGCGTTGTTTTGGGGGTGTTTTGTTGCTCATTTTTATGTGCGTTTTTGCACATTTTTGTACAATGTTTTTAAAAAGCTTTAGAGCTTTGGTATTTTAAGGAGCTGGCACCCACCGCCTTTCTAACCGGTGACTTATCACTGCTGTCAGCAACACGGATGAGTCATCGGTTGTAAAGGTGTTGGCACCCACTGGTGTCCTAATACCGATAGGTGATCCCTGCTTACAGTAGAATATAAACAAGAGCCAGCATTGAAAAAAAAAAAAACAGTGCTTGCCCTCCCCCCCCCCCCCAATCCATACCAGGCTCTCCAGGTCTGGTATGGATTTTAAGGGGGACCCCATGTCAAAAAAATGCTTGGAATAAACTACCAGCAGAGGTAGTGAGACAGTCAACAGTAAATGGCTTCAAACATGCATGGGACAAACATAACTCTATACTCAGAAAACAAAATTAACAAAAAAAAAAAAACAATACAAAAACAACCCCCCCCCCCCAAAAAAAAAAGACTCAACGGACTACTCTATTTTTTTCTGCATCACTTTTCTATGTTTTTATGTTTCAAAATCCATACTAGGCCCTTATTTGAGCATGCAGCCCGAAAGGCCAGGAAAGCCCACCCCCATGATCCATACACATGCCCTCAATATGGGAGGGCATTTTGCCGGAGGGGTCCCCCTCTTGGCAATGCACCTTGTCCCCATGTTGATGAGGACAAGGACATCTTCCCCACAATCCTAACCCCTGGGGGGGGGGGGTTGTATTTGTACTGTCTTGGAATTTTTTGGGCCTCAAGAAATGAGATTGACCGACTCCAATAGTTTGTGGACTCTGTAACTTTCCTAAAGACTAAATAATATACACTGGTTTAGGTTATTTTCACCAAAGTAATGTAACAGTATACAGTTTGGTCTAAATGTATGAAGAAAGATTATTTATTTGCAAAATTTTGTAACAGAAACAAAGAAAAACATATTTTTTCAAAAAATTTTTTTTTTGTTTATTTAGCAAAAAATAAAAATAAACAGTAGTGATTAAATACCACCCAAAAAAATAAATAAATAAATAAAAGCTCTATCTGTCTCAAAAAAAATTGATACAGATTTTATATTAGTGAAGTGTTGCACGACCGCGCAATTGTCATTCAAAGTGCAACAGCGCTGAAAGCTGAAAATTGGCCTGGGCAGGAGGGGGATGAAAGCATCTGATATTCAAATATATATATATATATATATGGTATATATATATATATATATATATATATATATATATATATATATATATATATATATATATATATAAAAAATATATAAATATATAGATATCTATATATAAAAAATATATAAATATATAGATATCTATATATATATAGATTATATCTATATATATATATATATATATATAAAGCTATATATATCGATATATATATATAGATAGATAGATAGATAGATAGATAGATAGATAGATAGATAGATAGATAGATAGATAGATAGATAGATAGATAGATAGATAGATAGATAGAGAGATAGATATATCTATAGATATCTATATCTATATAGATATATTTATATATATGTATAAACCAGAGTTTGGTGACTTTAACATGTTCATGTGATTTCTAAATGCTAAATTAATATTTTAAACAAGCAGTTAAAATAATACCTTGTGATCCATAAAGGTCCTAGCTCAAGCACTTCCTGTTATTCCTGTTATAGAGTCACAGCCCTCTGTCTCTGTCCCCTGTCTCTCTCCTAATTGTCCTTCTGGGTTGTTAGTGTCACTCTGTTACACGGGCTTCCAATGGTGTACTATTTCAGCACACCTATTAGCTGGAATGCATGTAGACAGAAAGGGGTTGATTTACTAAAACTGGAGAGTGCAAAATTGGGTGCAGCTCTGTATAGAAACCAATCAGCTTCTAGGTTTTTTTGTCAAAGCTTAATGAGTTGGAACAAAAACAAAAATGAATAAAAGAAAAAAAAGGTGAAAACAGGATTCTGTAAATAAATAAATAAATAAATAAATAAATAAAATTCTCAGGAGAATCAGACAGTGGGGAGAGCACCAGCTTCTTGGGGAACGAGGAATAAGCTGTATATAAAGTATTACTTTATTTATCATCCTAGGCAAAATGAGTTCACACGTGGAACCCACTGCAAGGAGAAGAATGTTAAAGAAGAACTATAGTCAAAACTTTTTAAGAGAGGGCTATAACCCCTGTCAGATTTTTTTTTTTTTTTTCACCATCTGTGTCCCATTGGAGAGATTTCCCTTCACTTCCTGTCCCCATAGCCAAACAGAAATTGAGAGGAAATCTCTGGGAATTAAGGGAATCTATTGGGGCCCCCCAGGGCATCAGAACTAGTGTCCCCATTCAAAGATTTCTCCTCTATTACTTTTCTGGGGACAACCCAAAATGTGGGGTTTTCTTTACTTTAGTTTTCAATATTTAATGGTAAACAGGACAAATAAAGAGGGGGAGTCTCCTTAATGGGGGGGCACAGACAGCAATAAAAACGGACAGTGGTTCTAACCCCTCTGCACGCCATCCAAAACTAAATCAAAAGTTTTACCTTTAGCTATACTTTAAGTTCTTAGAGGTCAGTCAGATCAGTTAATTTTAATGCACATAATAAATCACCCAAGATTTCAGTAAAATATGAAGTTGCAGCGAGTAAATAGATACCCAACATGTCAAGCCTTAAAATGGCAGGCACCTGTAAAATGGGGAAAGAATTTGGTACCCAAAATTGCCCATAGGCAACTCCTTAAAACCCTTTACAGGCCATCAGTTGAAATGCAACCCTTAATGATGGGCTTGGAATTATTGCTCTCACTGTGAAGTGTGCAGAAAAACCTCCTATGTCTAGTGCAATTGCCATTTTTGTATGAAGGCGCGCCTAACACTTGATGCGTATGTCAAATATCCATTTATACAGTGCTGGTAGACAAGTTGTTAATCAATAGGATCAATACCATCTAATTTTTTCCTTGGTGTCACTATCTCGTTGGCCCCAGAGATGTGGTTCCCTCACTATTGAGTGATCTACTGAGCGACTCTGTAAAGGAAAGTGATTCTTAAACTTGGGTTATTCTGCTGCTTCCCACCTGCCACCGGTTTCAGAATCGCCCTTCTGACCTCACTTCTAGTGATAACGTCGCCCATCGTTTGGCGTGAATTACCTTGATAAGATCTCTAGGACTTGCAGCTGTCATACCATGAATGGAGGGATGGTGGTATCCTTCAGACAATCTGGGTTCTGTCTCCAGGTGTTTTCCTTTGGCCAGAAATGATCTTTGGTGTTGAAGAACTGGGTCTGTTGCTGGTCTTCTTGGCTGCCTTTGACTTTTCCTTAGATAGTATTCCAGGAAAGTCACATTTTCCAGGCCTCTCCTCTTCCTCTTATCTGGTATTCCTCAGCGCATATAGATGGGAATGTAACATCCTAATATCACCATGAAACCAGAAAGGAAGATCGGCACCCAAAATCCTTCTTAAAACGTCTTTTATGGATCCAAATTAAGCCACGTAACCCCTTATATTCCGGCCCAAAGAGCTGAGTTGGGCGTTTCAGCCTGTTCAGAAGTCTTTTCCACCTTGGTAGGGATCTGAGCGACCTTTGTTACCTGCCAGCAAAGTCTGAAATGTTTACATTTCCCTCTCACACCCAGGTTCAATGTTCAGCCTACAACCAGAGCGGTTGCCGGAGAACCAGTTTTTCCAGGGCTTATCACTCGCTGCACAGGATGACTAAGTTCACGTTCTGTATCTGTGATTTCATTAGCATTGGTGAATCATTTCTATTATTTGCTTAAGGAAGGAACTGCCTTTTAATATAACAATTTTTCTGAGCAATGTAAATGACTTGGTGTTTTTGTATGAAAATCACAATGACTACTTTCAAGATTAACCACTAGCTGCCCAAGCCAAATCGGACACTTCTCTTGTACATATAAAAATCTATATTTTTTTTATTAGATAATTACTTAGAACCCCCAAAACATGATATATTTTCTGAAAGCACAGGCCCAAGACGAAAAAAAAAAATGCTGGTTGTTGCAATTTTTTTGTCACACAGCGTTTTTTCACACACACATGTATTGGGAAAAAAAACACTTTATTAAATTTAATTAAAATTAATGCACAAAACCACAATATAATACCAAATGTTTTGGTAAAATATAAAAAAAAAAGATGTTACACCCAGAAAACCGAAACCTAACATGTCACACTTTAAAATTGCATACGCCCGTGGCATGGAAACAAACTACAGTGCTTAAAAATCTCCATAGGCGACGCTTTAACCACTTCAGCCGCGGAAGAATTTAACCCCTTCCTGACCAGTGCGTTTTTTGCGATTCGGCACTGCGTCGCTTTAACTGACAATTGCGCGGTTGTGCGACGTTGCACCCAAACAAAATTGACGTCCTATTTTTCCTACAAATAGAGCTTTCTTTTGGTGGTATTTGATCACCTCTGCGTTTTATATTTTTTGCGCTATAAACAAAAAAATAGCGCCAATTTTGAAAAAAACGCATTATTTTTTACTTTTTGCTATAATAAATATCCCCAAAAAATATTTAAAAAAAAACATTTTTTTCCCTCAGTTTAGGCCGATACGTATTCTCCTACATATTTTTGGTAAAAAAAAAATCGCAATAAGCGTTTATTGATTAGTTTGCGCAAAAGTTATAGCGTTTACAAAATAGGGGATCGTTTTATGGCATTTTTATTATTATTATTTTTTTTTACTAGTAATGGCGGCGATCAGCGATTTTTATCGTAACTGCAGTTACGATAAGCGTGTATTGATTGGTTTGCGCAAAATGTATAGCGTCTACAAAATAGGGGATAGCGTGTGATGGCGTTTTTATTTTTATTTTCTTATTTATTAGTAATGGTGACCATCTGCGACTTTTATCGGGACTGTGACATTATGGCGGACACATCGGACATTTTTGACACATTTTTTGGGACCATTGTCATTTATACAGCAATCAGTGCTATACAAATGCACTGATTCCTGTGTAAATGACACTGGCAGTGAAGGGGTTAACCACTAGGGGGCGGGGAGGGGTTAAGTATGTGCTAGGGATGTGTTACTACCTGGGGGGGCGTGGCTACATGTGACACGTCACTGATCTCTGCTCCCGATCACAGGAAGCAGAGATCAGTGACACTGTCACTAGGCAGAACGGGGAGATGCTTGTTTACATCAGCATCTCCCTGTTCGTCCTCTCCGTGAGGCAATCGCGGGTATCCCCGCAGCGATCGAGTCCGCGGGACCAGCGACCAGACTCACGGAGCTCCCTGCCGGCGCACGCGCGTACGCAACGGCATGGCGGCAAATACAAAGGGACGTACAGGTACGCCCATTTGCCCAGCCGTGCCATTCTGCCGACGTACATCGGCGTGCGCCAGTCGGGAACCGGTTAAAAGCCTTTACAGGTTACCATTTTAGAGTTACATAGGAGGTCTGGTGCTAGAATTATTGCTCTCGCTCTAACATTCACGCCGATACCTCACACATGTAATGTGACTACTCTTTACATATGTGTGCGGGACTTATGTGCGCCTTCATATTTGCGTGTGAGCATCGGGGGACAGGGAAGTTTAAAATGTATTTATTTTTTTATTATTTATTTTAATTACATTCATTTTTTTTTTTTTTTTGCACTGTACCTTTTAGTATATATTATTTTTTTGATCAACTTTGTCATCACAAGGGATGAACAAGATCCTTTGTGATAGCATGGGCTGTGACAATACCTCCCAAATGTTTGAGATGGGAATGAGGGACACCTATTATCAAAAGTATGTAGACCTAGGACGCACCCCCTGCCACACCCCCTTAACCGCTTGCCCACCAGCGCATGCCGATGTACGTCGGCAGAATGGCACTGGCAGGCAAAAGGGCGTACAGGTACGTCCCCTTTAGGAAGTGGTGACCGCGGGTCCCGCGGACTCGATGTCCGCCGGGTGCCCGCAATCGTGTCAGGGAGAGGAAGAACGGGGGGAGA
Organism: Lithobates clamitans; assembly: GCA_037952925.1. NCBI lineage: Eukaryota > Metazoa > Chordata > Amphibia > Anura > Ranidae > Lithobates > Lithobates clamitans. The sequence goes on along the minus strand of JBBGZY010001431.1, from coordinate 630,391 downwards.
TGTAAACAAAGCATTTCCCACTCTGCCTAGTGACAGGACAGTGATCTACTGTTCTCTGTGATCGAGAGCTGTGATCACTAACCTGTGTGTTCAAGCCCAGCCCCCCTCACAGTTAGAATCACTCCCTAGGACACACTTAACCCCTTCACTGCCCCCTAGTGGTTAACCCCTTCACTGCCAGTGTCATTTACAAAGTAATCAATGCATTTTTATAGCACTGATCGCTGTATAAATGACAATGGTCCCAAAAATGTGTCAAAAGTGTCTGATATGTCCACCATAATGTCGCAGTCATGATAAAAATCGCAGATCGCCGCCATTACTAATAAATAAGAAAATAAAAATAAAAACGCCATAAAACTATTCCCTATTTTGTAGACGCTATACATTTTGCACAAACCAATCAATATACGCTTATTGCAAATTTTTTTTTACCAAAAATATGTAGAAAAATATATATCAGCCTAAACTGAGGAAAAAAAATAGTTTTCTTATATATTTTTTGGGGGGATATTTATTGTAGCAAAAAGTAAAAAATACTAAGTTTTTTTCAAAGTCGTCGCAGTTTTTTTGTTTATAGCGCAAAAAATAACAACAGCAGAGGTGATCAAATACCACCAAAAGAAAGCTCTGTTTGTGGGAAAAAAAGGACGTCAATTTTGTTTGGATACAACGTCGCACGACTGCACAATTGTCAGTTAAAGTGACGCAGTTCCAAATCGCAAAAAAGTGCTCTGGTCAGGAAGGGGGTAAAATCTTCTGGGGTTAAAGGAGAATTATATAATCTCTATGGTCAGCTGCTGGAACCGAGCGGTTTCAGTCCACCATGTGACCTGTGTAATGACATCAAGCTGGGAGGGGCCAGCCCCCATCTTGTTGAGCTGACAGATCCACACTGTGTATATGTATGCTGTGAATGGACACATGTATGTGTCTCTGCTCATTGTTAGTGCTACTCCTTTTTTTTTTTCTTTAATTAACCACTTGCCCTCCGGAAGATTTACCCCCCTTCATGACCAGGCATTTTTTGCGATACGGCACTGCGTTAATTTAACTGACAGTTGCGCGGCCGTGCGACGCTGTACCCAAATAACATTTATGTCTTTTTTTCCCCACAATTAGAGCTTTCTTTTGATGGTATTTGATCACCTCTGCGGCTTTTATTTTTTGCACCATAAACAAAAAAGTGCGACAATTTAAAAAAAACAAAACAATATTTTTTTTCTTTCTGATACAAAACATATCCAATTAAAAAATGAAAAAGTCAAATTTGTTCATCAATTTAGGCCAAAATGTATTCTACTACAAATTTTTGGTAAAAAATGTTATCATGTCTACAAACTATGGTGGCGGCGATATGCAATATTGCGGCAGACAAATCGGACACTAACTATCACTTTTGACACTTTTTGGGGACCAGTGACACTAAGTGACCAGTGACAGTGGCTAAAAATATGCACTGTCACTGTACTACTGACACTGGCTGGGAAGGGGTTAACATCAGGGTCGATCAAAGGGTTAACTGTGTGCCTAGCCAGTGCTTGTGTACTGTGGGGGAGGTGCTTTTACTAGGGGAAGGCAAAGATCTGTGTTCCTGCTTTGCAGGAACACGGGATCAATACCTTCCCTACTGACAGGATGGCGATCTGCCTTGCTTACATAGGACGTATTTCTGGGACACATGCACGCCCCAGACCCAGAAGTGCGAGATCACATACTAGGTATGTGATCCTGAGCAACAGAGCCACCTTGCCACCTTATATGTACGTTATATGGTCGGCAAGCAGATAATCCAAGAACTTGTGCAGATCATAACAGATGTACATCAGATAGGTCAAAAAAATCATAGTGTGATGATCGGCAGGTCACCTCATTATTCCTCCCTCACAGCTTAAATTATCAACCATACACACCTGCTAGCCCTTTATACATCCTGAGTGACTTCCAATGATGCTCATATACTCCCCATGCGCATGGTATCTTCTGCCCCATGACTACGCTCGGGTAGTGGGGAGTGAAACGCGTTGGGAGTGTGGCCTGGCAGGGGCCCAGGCTGATGTTGTCTCTTTACCACCATAGGACTTCGTGGATGTGCGGCACCAGGGATCTTTGCTCTCTCTCCCCTCTAATGATCAGCGGGTGCCGGTGGACATTGAGTACCCGCAGATCAGCTCCCTCTGTGTATATTCACAGTGGGTCGCCAGTGGCACACATGCACGCCCCAGACCCAGAAGTGCGAGATCACATACTAGGTATGTGATCCTGAGCAACAGAGCCACCTTGCCACCTTATATGTACGTTATATGGTCGGCAAGCAGATAATCCAAGAACTTGTGCAGATCATAACAGATGTACATCAGATAGGTCAAAAAAATCATAGTGTGTCTAGCTCCAGCAGAATACAGTACATGTGATAAATGAAGACAAAAGCATGAAGAGGAAGAGGTGAGACTAACTACATAGAGCATCCCCTAGCTATGGAGTCAGGAAGAAACAATATTATTTAAGGGCAAATAAAAAGACAATGGATGTGTAACATGATGGAAGTTATGTGTGTTACACCCAACCTTGGAATGTGTTGTTGAAGACCTCTTGGAAGTTGACTGTGAGTTCTTGCTTGAAAGCTTGTCAGCCGAGACACAAATTGGTGTTTTCTCACCCGCTATGGTGAGCTGCATACTTCAATTTTCTTGCTTGCCTACCAATACTCTAAAGCCTCATACACACGATCAGATTTTTAATCAACAAAACCGTGGAATTTTGTCCGAAGGGCATTGGCCCAAACTTGTCTTGCATACACACGGCCACACAATTGTTGGCCAGCAATTACGAACGTAGTGAGGTACTACGTTGTTTTTCAGTTCTTTAGCGCCACCCTTTGGGCTCCTTCTGCTAATTTTGTGTTAGTAGAAGTTGAGTGAGTGTTGATTTGCGCTTTTCATTTCGCACTTTTCATTTCGCACTTTTCAGTTCATTTCTGAACGGCCGTTCGTCAATCAGACATGTTGCGGCATCGGAGGAGATAACGTGTTATTTATTATTGGCCTTGGAGTTATTGCTTTGACATTATTTTTTGGTTGAATAATAATGATTTGATTTGGTATATTTTCTATATTTTTGGATGTATAGAATGCACTTTTTGCTTAAGTTCTATCGGCAGATAGCATGCCTAATTTTATTTGCTTTCTTTTTTTAATGCACAATAAAATAATTGTGTAGAATAATACTTGGCTGTGTGTTTTACTTCAAATGACAGTTTGGCAGTTACATTTTATAAAATACATTGTAAAATTAACAAGGGACACCAACATAGTTGTATCTTTGATCTTAAAAACTACAGGATAATGGTGTTGTGGTAACTTGCACCAAAAAAAAAAAAAAAAAAAAGCATAATGATATTATTCTTTTTTTATTTCAATAGATTTTTATTGGTATTTAATACAATGAGATCAAAAATAAAGGCAGAAATATGTTAAGTTCAACAGTTGTAAATCAATTATACAGTAACTTAAACAGGATTCAATATAGGTGGTGCACAAAATAATGCTTGGAGACAGTGCGTCAACCATCTATGTCCAGTCTATAGATAATTGTTTCGGTTGTGTGTCCCCTTCCATCATAAAAGATGGTAGGGCTAGTCAGCAGTAGTAGATATGACCTCGCTCCCCTCGGACACCCCTATGGGAGCAATCTGTGCCTGAGAAGGAGCGTGGCCACCTCATCGTGGTGTCTGAGTTGGTTATACACACTTAGAGAGAAGGTATCAATTCAGTATTTGTGTACCAGGAGATCCAAGGCGACCAGTGGTTGAGAAAGATGTGGAGACGTCCTGTGGAGGACGCCAACATCCGTTCATATGTGCAGTGTAAGTGAGTTAAGTCGATTACTTCAGCTATTGTGGGAGGAACAATGTTTTGGTGAGCATTAATCTCGCAGCTAGAAGTAGTTGAACGATTGTATATTGCAAGGTTTAGGGAAATCGGTCTATGCCAAGAGAGAGGATTGCCATGGCCGGAGTCGGTAGGACCTGTTGTTGAGATATGTCAGAGAAGATATGAAATACATTTCTCCAATACAGGAGCAGTTTGGGGCAGTTCCACATTATATGTAGGAGGTCCCCTCGTAGTTCGCAATGTCTCCAACAACTATCTGGAAGTTGAGGATTAAATCTAGATATTTTGGCAGGAGTGTAGTACCATTGAAGAGTTATTTTAACTGATAGTTCCCATAGAGTGGAACAATTGAAGGCTTTTTGTGTGATTTTACATGCCTTGTGCCACTGAAGGGTTGTGAAAGATTGTTGTAAGTCTGTTTCCCATTGGATGTGTGAAGGCGATTTAACGAAGATCTGTTTTTGTTGGAAGATGTTATAAAATAGCGTGATTCCCTTTTGTAGTGGAACAGGTGATGACAGGAAGGACCATGCTGATGCGTGCATGGTATGAGGGATGTTTGGGCAGTTTTGTAAGCAAAGTTTGATTCAAACGTATTGATAGAAATCAGTTTGAGGGATGTTGAATTCTTTCTGGATGGCAGAAAAGGTTTTGAGAGAGCTATCTGAGTATAAGTTGTGTAGATATTTGATGCCTCTTCTATTCCAGGAGGTGAAGGATATTTGGTTCATGATGAAGTTTAAAGCTTGTAAGGGGATTTTCAAGGTGGTCTGTGGCACGTTCGTAGGGTGGTTGGACAATAAGTATAGCCAGGTTTTAATGGATATTTTCATGGATGGAGGTAAGTATGAAGGGATTTTAGTTCCCATCTGTGCAGCGAATAGCCAAAGGTTTGTCGGGCCATATGTGTTGTACGTGGATTCAATGGAGCCCCAAATGGTGGTAGGAGAGGGAATAAACCATTCTTTTGTTTGGGTTAGTATGGAGGCCAGGAGGTAGTCTCGAAAATCTATGTAAGCCACCCCACCATACAGTCTATGTTTAATGAGTTTTGAGTGCGAGCATCTGGATTTTTTCCCGCGCCAGACATATTGTGATAGCATGGCTTGGAGGGATTGAAAGAAGCTGGCAGGTATAGGGATGGGGAGAGTCCTAAATAGGTATAGAATTTGTGGGAGATGGATCATTTTGAACGCAGCAAGTCTCCCCCACCAGGAGAACTCATGTTTGGATAAATCGTGGAGATCAGCTTGGATTTTGGCTCGTAAAGGGATGTGAGTGAAAATAGAGATTTTGTGGAGCTCGTGAGATGGATATCTAGGTAGGGTATACTTTTGTCTGCCCAGGTATATGGGAATTGCTGTTGTAAGAGATTTCGTAGCACTGCGTCTAATCCTAGGTCAAGAATGTGAGATTTTGTGGGGTTAGCTTTATAGTAGGATACCTCTCCGAACCAGGTTAGGAGTTTTTGGACTTCTGGAAGGGATGATGATGGACTAGCGAATAGGCTGATTTTATTTACTGTGTTTCCTATAGTGATGCCTGTTATGTTGGTGTTAGTCCGAATATGTTCAGCTAGGGATTCCATTATCAGATTAAAAATTAAGGGGGATAGAGGGCACCCCTGCCTTGTTCCGTTGGTTATGTGGAATGGAGTTGATAGTAAATTAGATGTGTATACTCGCGCCGATGGATTGGTGTAAAGGGCTAATATGGCCTGGAGGATATGTCCTTCAAAATTGAATTTTAGAAGAATCATGGATAGGTAATTCCAGTTTACTCTATCGAACGCCTTCTCTGCATCCAAAGAAAGAAGCAGAGAAGGCGTTCCTGTTGAGTTGGAATGGTGGATAATATTAATCAGTCTCCTGGTGGCGTCTGAAGTCTGATGACCTTTGGTGAAGCCTGTTTGGTCTCTGAGTATTAGTGATGGGAGAATGTCTACAAGTCTATTCGCCAGTAGTTTGGTGTATAATTTGAGGTCTAGGTTCAGTAGTGATATGGGACGGAAATTTTGGGGGGTGGTAGGCTCTTTACCGGGCTTAGGTAAGGTGATCACAAGTGCCGATAACATTTCAGTAGGAAACGAGGAGGGGGATGTGTGGTTGAATAGTTTGAATAGGTGTGGGGTTAGTGTCTTGTTGAACACTTTAAAGTATTCCCCAGTGTAGCCGTCCGGCCCAGGGGATTTAGAATTAGGAAGGATTGTCAATGGCCGACTGTATTTCTGTTTCTATGAAAGGATTGTTCAAATATGATAATTGGTCAGACGATAGTGAGGGTAGATTGATGTGACTGAGGAAGGATTGCATCTCAGTCTGAATGGGTTGGTGGATGTTTCCGTCAGATTTAAGGTTGTACAGGAGCTGAATGCATCCGCTATGGCTTGGGGATTAAAGATTTTGTTTTGGGTAGTGGGATGGATTAGATGTGCTATCCTCGTTTTTAATCTTTGCCCTTTGATGCGGCGGGCCATAGCCTTCCCTGCTTTATTACTTGTTACGTAAGATCTATGTGAAAATAAAAAGTAGCGCATAGATTGTGCCAAAAGTGTTCAATCAAGAAAACAACTGAAATAAAACAAATATCCACAAAAAATAAACATAACAGTGAAAAAACTTCTAAGTCTTTCAATATAGGTGAATAAAGTCCTATCTGTGAATGGGGAACAAATAACATGGAATGTCCCACTGAAAACCATGCGTGGATACGGGGAGGCAGATGTTATAACATGGGTGAATCAACAAATCGTCCCCAAGTTGTATCTCACAATGACATGCGACTTGGTAAAGATGGTGTGTAAGAAACTCTTAGCAGATGCGATGGACTCCCTTGTCAGCGACAGGGAGTCACTCGAGCAGGTTGCCTCTCAGGGCCAGTGAACGGACATCACAGCTTTGCGAACCTTCTGGGTCAAACTCTGCGCGGATCTCCCGGGGCCGCCAGGTGGGTCCTCCCAAAGGATGGCCGAGGTGCGGATCAGAGGGAACAGTGCGTCACGTACAAAAACTGGATTGAAGGCTGGTTGAATCTCTCAGTAGGTATGTGGAGAAAAAATAAACAAGCTCCACATAGTGTAGATGAGCAAAAATAGGATTTTTATTGCTAAAACGCCAGATAACAATAAAATGTGATCACAGAGTATAAAATCAAAAATGGGCAACAAGAAGGATCCCTGTTTATTTCATTTCATTACCAAACGTTTGACAGGGGATGGACGTGGAGCCGGCCCTGCGCTCTGACATCACTTCCCTATGTCTGTCTCATGGAGGTTGGGCGGCGCCGCCAGTGACTTCCTGTCTTTACAGCTATTGGTGGTTGGCTCCGCCCGCCCCCTGAGACGCAGTCCCTGATTGGCACTGACTCCCTGTTGCTTTGGAGCAGACACAGAAGTGTCAGCAATGGGAGTATTGTGCCTGAAAGTTCGTTTTTTGTTTATTTTATTTCATTGCCAAATGTTTGAACATTCTGATGTTATACTATGCAATTATTTTTCTATGTGAGGTCTTTTTGATGATATATAACAGGTTAAATTCAGTTCCCTGTTTATTTCATTTCATTACCAAACGTTTGAACATTCTGATGTTGTACTATTCAATTATTTTTCTATGTGAGGTCTGTTTGGTGACATACAACAGGTTAATCACACACTATGTATGCAAATGCATGATGTTCCACACCTGCTAGGTCTAGCCAGGTGCGATCATGTGACCCCATTCATCCAATGGGGAATGTTGTTTGACAGCACATACAATTTGCTCTTTTGGAATGTTTTTTATAAATATTAGGCAACTTGGAGGGGATGCTGTATGCCCCAGTAGACGATCCATTGATCGAAACGCGTCGGTCGCTTCCAGCATCCTTCTTGTTGCCCATTTTTGATTTTATACTCTGTGATCACATTTTATTGTTATCTGGCGTTTTAGCAATAAAAATCCTATTTTTGCTCATCTACACTATGTGGAGCTTGTTTATTTTTTCTCCACATACCTACTGAGAGATTCAACCAGCCTTCAATCCAGTTTTTGTACGTGACGCACTGTTCCCTCTGATCCGCACCTCGGCCATCCTTTGGGAGGACCCACCTGGCGGCCCCGGGAGATCCGCGCAGAGTTTGACCCAGAAGGTTCGCAGAGCTGTGATGTCCATTCACTGGCCCTGAGAGGCAACCCGCTCGAGTGACTCCCTGTCGCTGACAAGGGAGTCCATCGCATCTGGTAAGAGTTTCTTACACACCATCTTTACCAAGTCGCATGTCATTGTGAGATACAACTTGGGGACGATTTGTTGATTCACCCGTGTTATAACATCTGCCTCCCCGTATCCACGCATGGTTTTCAGTGGGACATTCCATGTTATTTGTTCCCCATTCACCGATAGGACTTTATTCACCTATATTGAAAGACTTATACATTTTTTCACTGTTATGTTTATTTTTTGTGGATATTTGTTTTTTTCAGTTGTTTTCTTGATTGAACACTTTTGGCACAATCTATGCGCTACTTTTTATTTTCACATGTTTCTTTGGTTGTTGTCACCTTGTAAGTAGCTGCTCCACACTATATATTTTTTCAATTTAGCGCAGTGTACACTTTTATTACGTAAGATCTAGCCTTTATCTTCCTAAAGTTCAGTTCATATCCCTCAAGTAGTAATGAGCAAAGTTTGTGGCACAATTTGAATATTTGGGATTGTAGTGTCGATGAGGGGTTTGATTTGTTTTGGAGATCTACTGCAGTTATTTTTGCAGTTAATTCTTCCAACATCTGCATCCTCCTTTTTTTCATTTTGGAGCCAAGTTGTATAAAGAATCCTCTCATGAAGGATTTATTTGCATTCCACAGGACCGCTGGGTCAGCCACTGAGCCAGTGTTATTGAGAAAGAATTCCTCCAATTTCTGGGACAAGTATGTGACATTGGGTGGGTACTGAAGGAGAGAGATGTTAACCCTCCAGATCAAAGAGTTAGGATTGGCTGATTTGTTTGTAATTTTGATGCTTACAGGTGCGTGGTCTGACCAGGTGATGGTGTGGATTTTTGGAGTCATGAATATTTTGCAGTAACCACTTATCTGATATAAATAGGTCTATGTGAGAATATGTTGTGACGCGGGGGAAAGGTATGTATAATCCCTATAATCCCTTTCAGCCACGTGACCACACCTCCGTGCATCATACAAGTCATTGTTTGTTAAAAAAGAGTTTAGTGGAGAGGTGAATCCCCACAGATTAGCAAGAGACCTTGTTGTATTTCTCTGATTGCCTTAAGGCTATCTTTGAGGAAGTGCAGTTGTCTATGATTCTGGGCATAAACGGTCACCAAAGTGTATGCAACATTGTTTAAGGTACATACATGTATTATAAATCGACCTTCTGGATCCAATGAACATTTATGTAGTTGAAAGGATATGGTATCTCTGATGGCAATTAGTACTCCTCGTTGCTTCTTGGAGAAACACGCTTTGTAGATGTGTGGGTATGTCTTATGCTGGCAATAGGGGGTAGCGTTTTAGGCAAAGTGCGTTTCTTGAACACATACAATATCGCTGTCATGAGTCAGCGCTGTTTTCCATAGGGAGGCTCTCTTGGCTAGGTGGTTCAGTCCCTTGGCATTAATGAACAATACGTTGATAGCCATTATAGATTTGTGGATGTCAATGTGAAAATGTTAAAGCACAAACTCACTTTTATTGGGCGGATGTCCACTTCTCAGTTGGGTATCAGATGATGGAGTCCTCTGGGTGACCTTCCAGTCTCAGGTGGCTAGGAAAGGGTAGTTACCGTGCCCTGTATAGTCTGTGGTGGTGAGGATGAAAAAAAATGAGTTAGGTTAGAACACAGATGCAACACTGGTAGGCCTGGTTAGGCTCTATCCGTATCCTGGGTGGCAGATGAGTTGTGCAGCTGGTTGGTTAGTAGTCACTGTGTCCCACTGGTGTGGACGAAAATATGATAACGATAAAAAGGTAACTATTAACTGTAACTCAATAGTCAGTATACCTAATGGGTAATACTGACCAAATTGGGGGGTAAAGTTCAGAATATGTGTCACTTCAGCTAGAATTATGACCGGGGTTATAAGTTGTTGGGGAAGTAAAATTCAGCGGGGAAGTCATTTTCCTCTGGAGTTGCGGAATTCCCTATGCTGGGGACCTGGCTTCTGAGGTCCAGCAGGAGGCTTCTTCATGTTGTTTAGGAGATCAGGGATTATTCCCCATCACTGCAGTAGTAGAAGACCATCGTCGGGGGTTAGATACTGTGTGTGACGCCCCGTTTTTGGTGATAATCACAGTGGCCGGGTGTCACCATTTATATGGGACCTTATGGTTGTTCAGGGCTTTAGTGATTGTTTTCATCTGGCGCCGCATGTTGAGGGTATATTGAGAGAGGTCGGCGTATAAGTGTATCCCAGTGTATGGAGCTGGGAGATCAGAGGCTGATCAGGCCTTTGCCAGTAGTTTCTCTTTTGTGGGAAAGAAGTGAATTTTCATGAGAACATCTCTGGGAATTGATGCCTCCAGACATTTTGGTTTTGGTATGCGGTGTATACAATCGATACTGCCTTCAATCAGTAATATTTCGGGTAGCAGTTTGGCAATCATATCTCCTATGTATTTTAGCAGATCAATCGGGGACCCCCCAGGGCTTAACATTGTTTCTCCTTGAACGGTCCTCGAGGTCCGCAAGATTTGTTTTGATCCAATCTGTGTCGTCTGATTGATCTTTGTAAGCATTTATGAGGTCATTTACAGTTGTGGTGCAGACATCCATTTTGTGCTCAATGTGTTGTACCCGTTCCCCCAGCCCGTGCATTTCAGATGAGAATTTGCCGATCATGGTGGATATATTTATCATTAAGAATGATTGTAGGGATAGGAGCATGTCATTGTAGTGTCCAGGACCGGTTTTTAGATGTTGTTTGGCAAACTCTAATCTGGTCTTCCTGTTTTTGAGGCTCACCAATGGTTTACATCTTGTGGTGAACCCTCTGTATTCACTCTGGTGAAGTCTTCTCTTGATTGTTGACTTTGACACACATACACCTACCTCCTGGAGAGTGTTGTTGATCTGGCCAACTGTTGTGAAGGGTGTTTTCTTCACCAGGGAAAGAATTCTTCGGTCATCCACCACAGTTGTTTTCCGTGGTCTTCTGGGTCTTTTGGTGTTGCTGAGCTCACCGGTGCGTTCTTTCTTTTTAAGAATGTTCCACACAGTTGATTTGGTCACACCTAATGTTTTTGTTATCCATCTGATGGGTTTGTTTTGTTTTTTCAGCCTAATGATGGCTTGCTTCACTGATAGTGACAGCTCTTTGGATCTCATATTGAGAGTTGACAGCAACAGATTCCAAATGCAAATAGCACACTTGAAATGAACTCTGGACCTTTTATCTGCTGCTTGTAAATGGGATAGTGAGGAAATAACACAAACCTGGCCATGGAACAGCTGAGCAGCCAATTGTCCCATTACTTTTGGTCCCTTAAAAAGTGGGAGGCACATATACAAACCGTTGTAATTCCTACACCGTTCACCTGATTTGGATGTAAATACACTCAAATTAAATCTGAAAGTCTGCAGTTAAAGCACATCTTGTTCGTTTTATTTCAAATCCATTGTGGTGGTGTATAGAGCCAAAAAGATTAGAATTGTGTCGATGTCCCAATATTTATGGACCTGACTGTATATTCATAATACTGCGGCGGCTGGTCGGGAAGTGGTTAAAATGTTCCTGTTATATATAATGAAAGTGGGAGAGTCAGGGTTATGGCCAAGCAGCTGGTTATCTCTTCGTCATACTTTAATTATTTTTTTTTTTTTTTAATTCCAAGTTTTCAGGACTACAAGATCCTTGAGAGCAAACTTTGTATTTTCAAACAGCTTATTAAAATAACGATTTAACCAGTTAAAGTAAACGAGAAAACCTAACCAGGATACATTTCGTTTGCTGATGCACTATTTTTTTTTGAATAAATATTTCCAACATTTTTTCTCATTCTTTGTTGCACCCCAGTTGTGCATTTTTCCTGCAGCCTGTTTTCAGTCACTTCATGCCTGCATGTACTACCGCAATAGCTGCATGGCATTTCTTAGGGAAGGTTTACTGATGGTGACAACATTAAATCTTGCGTAATGTGCATCAGCATAGCTGCTTATAGTCTTCATAAGGACAATTTGTTAGAGTGTGGCACCACAGGAGACCAACTGGAAGAAAGGGACAGAGTGTTGTCACTCAATAACAGGAAGTGACTAAACAATGACCTTTATGGCAGGATCACCAGCGATTATTTTAAAGCGGTATGAACCACTTCAGCCCCGGAAGGATTTACCCCTTAATGACAAGGACATTTTTTTTGTGATTGTGGCACTGTGTTACTTTACAGTGCCTTGCAAAAGTATTCACCCCCTTGGCTTTTTACCTATTTTGTTACATTACAGCCTTTGGGTCAATGTTTTTTTTTAATCTGAATTCTATGTGATGGATCAGAACACAATAGTCTAAGTTGGTGAAGTAAAATTAGAAAAATATATACATAAAACAAATTTTCAGAAATAAAATACTGATAATTGCCATGTGCGTATGTATTCACCCCCTTTGTTATGAAGCCCCTCAAAAAAGCTCTGGTGCAACCAATTACCTTCAGAAGTCACATAATTAGTGAAATGGTGTCCACCTGTGTGCAATCTAAGTGTCACATGATCTGTCATTACATATACACAACTTTTTGAAAGGCCCCAGAGGCTGCAACACCTAAACAAGAGGCACCACTAACCAAACACTGCCATGAAGACCAAGGAACTCTCCAAACAAGTAAGGGACAATGTTGTTGAGAAGTACAAGTCAGGGTTAGGTTCTAAAAAAAAATCCAAATCTTTGATGATCCCTAGGAGCACCATCAAATATCTATCATAACCAAATGGAAAGAACATGGCACAACAGCAAACCTGCCTAGAGACGGCCGCACACCAAAACTCACCGACCGGGCAAGGAGGGCATTAATCAGAGAGGCGGCACAGAGACCTAAGGTAACCCTGGAGGAGCTGCAGAGTTCCACAGCAGAGACTGGAGTATATGTACATAGGACGACAATAAGCCGTACGCTCCATAGAGTTGGGCTTTATGGCCAGAAGAAAGACATTACTTTCATCAAAAAACAAAATGGCACGTTTTGAGTTTGCGAAAGGGCATGTGGGAGACTCCCAAAATGTATGGAGGAAGGTGCTCTGGTCTGATGAGACTAAAATTGAACTTTTTGGCCATCAAAGAAAACGCTTTGTCTGGCGCAAACCCAACATATCACATCACCCAAAGAACACCATCCCCACTGTGAAACATGGTGGTGGCAGCATCATGCTGTGGGGATGTTTTTTAGCAGTCGGGACTGGGAAACTGGTCAGAGTTGAGGGAAAGATGGATGGTGCTAAATACAGGAATATTCTTGAGCAAAACCTGTACCACACCACTGTGTGATTTGAGGCTAGGACGGAGGTTCACCTTCCAGCAGGACAATGACCCCAAACACACTGCTAAAGCAACACTTGAGTGGTTTAAGGGGAAACATGTAAATGTGTTGGAATGGCCTAGTCAAAGCCCAGACCTCAATCCAATAGAAAATCTGTGGTCAGACTTAAAGATTGCTGTTCACAAGCGGAAACCATCCAACTTGAAGGAGCTGGAGCAGTTTTGCAAAGGAGGAATGGGCAAAAATCCCAGTGGTAAGATGTGGCAAGATCATAGAGACTTATCCAAAGCGACTTGGAGCTGTGATAGCCGCAAAAGGTGGTTCTACAAAGTATTGACTTTAGGGGGGTGAATAGTTATGCACATTGACTTTTTCTGTTATTTTGTCCTGTTTGTTGTTTGCTTCACAATAAAAAAAAAAAAATCTTCAAAGTTGTGGGCATGTTCTGTAAATTAAATGATGCAAATCCTCAAACAATCCATGTTAGTTCCAAGTTGTAAGGCAACAAAACACCAAAAATGCCAAGGGGGGTGAATACTTTTGCAAGGCACTGTATGACCCTTTTTACACTGGGGCGCTTTTCAGGCATTTTAGCGCCTGTAAAGTGCCTAAAAAGCACCTCTCCAGCCACCCCAATGTGAAAGTCAGAGTGCTTTCACACTGGGGAGGTGTGCTTACTGGATGGGAAAAAAAGTCCTGCAAGCAGAATCTTTCGGGTGGTGCGGGAGCATTGTATGTATACACCACTCCTCCACCCTGCCCATTGGAATGAATGGGCATCGCTGCTGAAGCGATGGCAAAGCACTTCGGCAGCGCCGCAACACAGGTGCTAGTAACCCTTTCCTCGGCCACTAGCAGGGGTTAAAAGCACAGCGCTAGCGGCCGAATAGCGCAAAGGTTCTCATTTTATTTTAAATAAGAAAAGAAGCAAAACAGAAAACTATAAAATAACAAGTGAGTCAGCACTTCACTGACATGCAAATAAACCTGATAATAAAAGAGTCCATAAAGTCCAAACTTTGGCAGAGAAGACAGTAGGGATGGGGGGGGCGGGGTGAACAGTTCACAGATGGGTGAAAAGGACACATACAGCCAGGGACAAGGGGTGGGCAGACGGGGCAGATGCTCTGGGCAGTGTAGTATAATGTGAGGTGGGGGGGGCACCAGGAAGAGATGGGGGGATATGTGTTGGGAGGGGGAATTTGGGGGGGGCGCGGGGGGTAAGAATTGTTCTAAGAGAGGAAATTTCAAGGGGGTGCTAGGAGTAGGGTTCCCACTTTTTCTTCGAACCAAACCCGAACACTTTAGCGGCACACAGCAATTTTTTTTAGTTTTATAAATACACTATATATCACAGACCTGGGACACCTTTAGGCACTCCAAAGAGAATAGTAATACAGCGTGCATGGTGCCCACCTCACCCTCCTGACAGGCCTTGTTCCAAGCCACATTCCTGTCTGAATAATGTGTTCGGGTTTCAGGTGGACTGAAACCCGGACACAGGATTCAAAACCCGGACTGTCCGGGTGAATCCCGGACAGGTGGCAACCCTAGCCAGGAGCAGGGATTTTTGGGGGATTTGTGTTAGAGGGGGGAGGAGGACAGAAAAATGGTTGAGACTGTTGTATGGGGAAAAAGAGGTTCAGGTCCACATCCCTTATACAACATGTAATAGAAATTTTCCTTAAAAAACGGGACTTTGGGGGACCATGAACACTCAAAAGAGATTATTTAGTAAAATGTAAAAATGTTATTACACATAATAGACATTATATCAAAAAGGAGCTAAAACACATGATAACACTGGAATGCACATGAAATGAGAATATGTAATGTTCTATATGTAGTAAGGGTCTTCTTAACCCTCTCCTTCCCTTCCCTGAAGAAGACCCTTACTACATATGTCGAAACGCGTTGAATTTCATCTGTCTGTCTGACAGTTGGTCTGGGTTTCTTCCACTGTTACATATTCTCATTTCATGTGCATTCCAGTGTTATCATGTGTTTTAGCTTCTTTTTAATATAATGTCTATTATGTGTAATAAAATTTGTACTTTTTACTAAATAATCTCTTTTGAGTGTTCATGGTCCCCAAAGTCCTGTTTTTTTAGGAAAATGTATTTTACTTGGAGGGGGGAGGATGGTGGAAGAGAATGTGTGCTTGGAGGGGGGATTTTTGGGGGATTTGTGTTAGGAGGGGGGGGGGTGTTGGAAAAGGATGTGTGCTAGGAGGGGGGATTTTTGGTGGATTTGTGTTAGGAGGAGGGGGGGGGGAATTGGTGGAAGAGGATGTGTGCTAGGAGGGGGGATTTTGGGTAGATTTGTGTTAGAGGGGGGAGGATGGTGGAAGAGGATGTGTGCTAGGAGGGGGGATTTCCAGGGGATTTGTGTTAGGAGGGGGGGTGGTAGAAGAGGATGTGTGCTAGGAGGGGGGATATTTGGGGGATTTGTGTTGGGGGGGATTGGTGGAAGAGGAAGTGTGCTTGGAGGGGGATTTTCGGTGGATTTGTGTTAGGAGGGGAGGTTGGTGGAAGAGGATGTGTGCTTGGAGGGGGGATTTTCGGTGGATTTGTGTTAGGAGGGGGGTGGTAGAAGAGGATGTGTGCTAGGAGGGGGGATATTTGGGGGATTTGTGTTGGGGGTTGGTGGAAGAGGATATGTGCTAGGAGTGGCGAATTTCGGGAGATTTGTGTTAGGAGGGGGGTGGTAGAAGAGGATGTGTGCTAGGAGGGGGGATATTTGGTGAATTTGTGTTGGGGACATTGGTGGAAGAGGAAGTGTGCTTGGAGGGGGGATTTTCGGGCGATTTGTGTTGGGGGGGGGATGGTGGAAGAGGATGTGTGCTAGGAAGGGGGGATTTCAAGGTTTGTGCTAGAAGAGGTGATATGGTAGATGGAGGAGGGGAATATTGTGCTAGGAGGGACTTTTTTTTTGGTAGGAAGCATTTGAGGTAGGAGGGAGATAGGGGTGGGGATTTGTGCTGGGAGGGGGGTTTTGAAGTGTGTGTGTGTGTGTGTGTGGGGGGGGGGGATTTGAAGGGGAGAGGATTTGTGGTAGAAGGGGTGATTTTTTTTTGGGGGGGGGGGGCATTTCTACTGGGGGGATTTCAACAGGGGAAGCAAATTTGTTCTGGGAGTAGGGAGAATTTATGCTTAGAGGATAAGTACTGTATGTATATTAGTGCTCAATTTCCTTTTTTTGGGGGGGGGGGGGGCTGCTGACACATAATGCTCATACATCTTGGGGGGGGGGGCACAGTTTGGCATGTTCACCGTGGGCTTTAGAAGACCTGGTCCCAGCACTGCATACAATCACTGGCAGCTCCTCAGCAAGGTCTGGGAATCCCTCATGAGCAAACAAAGCAATAGAAAGGGCGCCAGGTAAGTATGGATTAAAGCAACATCAATTTATTACAGATCCATTTACATGGAAAACTCCTGTGCACTGTGTACAGGGCTGATGTGGTGTGCAGGCAACGATCAGCAATCTCAGTGGACTGGAGGACAGCCGCAGGGCACAGGTATGGACCCGCTGCAGCAAAGGAAAAAACCCGTAACATCTCAGGCTCTCACGTGCACTGCTGACAGGAGATCGAAAACAAACAACCAGGGGGGGAGGCCGCAACGCGTTTCAGAGGTCCCACCTCCTTCATCAGGCAAGCTCCCCCAATGGGAAAGGAAGGATTTTGAGCTGTCAGGCTAGCTCTCTATGGGCCAATTAGGGAGATGGATGGGGGGGGGGTGTCTGCATGATCGTGATCTGCACTATTTACAACTCTGGCAGACAGCAGTTGAGCAGCATGAAAGGAGGAACAAGGGAATGCTCAATGGGGGAAACAACAAATCCTGCTACGCAAGGAATGTCCACTACAGTCCACCCGATTAGCTCTGCACATAATAGCAAAAATGTACAGATATATTTAAAAAAAATGATACAAAGAATGCATAATAATAAATACATAAATAAAAAAAAAATACATAGTAATAAAAATACAATACATTATGCAACACCACTTCAAATGATGAACGATCAACATTATACCATAATTAAAAGACATGTCTGGATATGACTGGAGAATCTTGGTTAGGAGGCCCTAGTTAGGACTTACACCCAGAAACACTAGGCGTGGGCTGAATGCTAAAAAAAAATGGATGTAGTGAAAGGAAAGACAACAAAGGTACAAAGACTTTGAGGTCAGAGGGCTCATACGAGTTCTGAATGATGTGTAGAGCTGAAGACTGACACCTTCTGGTCAAACAAGGTTCCTGCAGATTTCTAACAGCTGTCTGCTGTCAAAAAATTCTAAAGATAATTATAGATTACATAAAAAAGCAAAACATGAAGGAGTTATATGCATTGTGTTTTTTCCCCTTTCTTCTGTAATACTTCATCCATTTTATTGGTTATAGACCTCAATAACCAGGGCAGGGTCTCCAGTGTCTGGAAAGGATTGACAGGAATATCTAATAATCCAGTACTTTAATGTACTGGTTATTGGTACTAGTCATTTTCTGTTCCATTTGTCTGACTCTCTCTCATAAATAAACCAAAAAGACAGATTTTAACCACTTCAGCCCCGCAAGGATTTACCCCCCTTAACGACCAGGCCATTTTTTGCGATTCGGCACTGCGTTACTTTAACTGACAATTGCGCAGTCATGCGATGCTGTGCCCAAACAAAATTGATGTCTTTTTTTCCCCCCACAAATAGAGCTTTTTTTGGAGGTATTTTATCACCTCTGCGGTTTTTATTTTTTGTGCTATAAACAAAAAAAGACCGACAATTTTGAAAAAAAAAAATATTTTTTACTTTTTGCTATAATAAATATCCCCCCAAAAAATGTAAAAAAAAAAAAACACATTTCTTCATCATTTTAGGCCAATATATATTCTTCTACATATTTTTGGCAAAAAAACCTAAGAAAATCGCAATAAGCGTATATTGATTGGTTTGCGCAAAGGTTAAAGCGAATACAAACTATGGGATATTTTTATGGCAGTAATGGCGACGATCTGCGATTTTTAGCAGGACTGCGACATTGCGGCAGACAGATCGGACACTAAGTGACACATTTTGGAGGCCAGTGACTCTAACACATTGATCAGTGCTAAAAAAAAATGCACTGTCACTATATAAATGCCACTGGCAAGGAAGGGGTTAACATCAGGGGCAATCAAAGGGTTAAGTGTGCTCCTAGGGTGTACTTTGTAACTGTGTGGGTGGATGGACTGACTGGAGGAAGAGAGAGATCTGTGTTCCTGATTAGCAGGAACACAAGATCTCTCTCTTCCTCTGTGACAGAACAGCGGTCTGCCTTGTTTACATAGGCCGACCGCCGTTCTGCTTCTCCAGTGAACGATCGTCGGTTCCTGGCGGCCATAGCAGCCGCCGGACCCGCTGTGTCCAATCACAGTGGGAAAGAGTCACCGGTGACGCGTGTGCGCGCCCCAGATCCAGAAAGAGGAAACAGTGTACAGGTACGTTGTTTCGCGCAGTCGGGCCGCCCTGCCCTGTGCGGTGGGTGGTCCAGATGCGGTTAAAGATACATCAAGTAACAACAATAATACTTTAAAAACATTTCCAATGTTTATTTCGTAAATTTATTTAATAAAAACTGAATGGATCATTACTAATCCTAAAATACCACAAATTTAGCTATTGGGCTTATGCACATATAATGTGCAACAAAACCGTTCAAAGATCCATAGACAACATTTTGTTAACCCCCACCCCATGTTCTCACATAGAAGCATTGTATTGTAGTATCCCGCATGGAAGTGGTTGGAGATTTCCTGAAAGAAAGGAGTCAGTCCTCCTGGCCATATACAGTAGTAGATTTATTTTAATGCTTCTTCAACACATACAGGTGATACTTGAAAAATTTGAATATTGTGCAAAAGTTCATTTATTTCACTAATGCAACTTAAAAGGTGAAACTAATATATGAGATGGACTCATTACATGCAAAGCAAGATAGTTCAAGCCGTGATTTGTCATAATTGTGATGATTATGGCTTACAGCTTATGAAAACTCCAAATCCACAATCTCAGAAAATTAGAATATTGTGAAAAAGGTGTAATATTCTAGGCTCAAAGTGTCCCCACTCTAATCAGCTAATTAAGCCATAGCACTTGCACAGGGTTCCTGAGCCTTTAAATGGTCTCTCAGTCTGGTTCAGTAGGAATCACAATCATGGGAAAGATTGCTGACCTGACAGTTGTGCAGAAAACCATCATTGACACCCTCCATAAGGAGGGAAAGCCTTAAAAGGTAATTGCAAAAGAAGTTAGATTTTCCCAAAGTGCTGTGTAACACCCTCTACCTAAAGGTAGGTGACAGAGTAGTATTTTTCTAGCCCAGGACCCAAGTGCAGGTAAATTTAGCCAGGCCTGTGCTTTAGGCTAGGCCTGGTTGTTGTGATTTGGGACTGGCAGTAATCAGTGTAGTGGGGGGTGTGGCCACCTGCAATCTGACTCTGAGATACCTCCCCTGCTTTCAGATGGATGGTTCTGGAAGAGAGGTTGGACTTGAGATCTGAGTGGCAGGCAGCTCATGTGAGGAGCCCTGACCAATCATTAACTTGCATTGGCAGGAGGCAGGCCTCTCATATAAGCTGGGGTCACATGCTTCCAGGGAGGAGTGAAAACTAGAAAGCGACAATGGAATACTGAGGTGATGTTCCGGATGTCCCCACGTGGGGAGGAGGGATGGAGGAACCATCAGGAGGGAGCTAAAGATCTCCATCCTCAAAAGAGTATCAAGCTGCTGTGACCGGGGAACATAGGACTTGCATGCTGGAGGACATCTAGAAGAAGAAGTAGCAGTCAAGCAGAGGAGAGTAGAGTAACATCTCATGATCGGGAACAAAAGAAACTATTACCCTCTAAAGAAAAGGTCAGTGTAAAATGCTGTGGCTGGGGGAACACAGCATTAATGGTCCTGGACTGGCTGACAGCAGAAGTCCGTTCACGGTTATGTGTCAGGTCATCGTGTGGGGATATCAAGTCATCTCCGGGCCTGGTTAGCAAAATGGCAGTGCCTTCCAAAGACTGTGGGGGTGTCTAACTCCCTGGGACATTGGGAAGAAGCAGTGTGAGTTTCTGGCCTTTTGATTCCCAGGGATAATCCCATCAGGGTCTACAACTGAGGAGTTATTCAGAGTAATTCTTTGTTTGTTCAAATGAAAGGGAGGAAATAGGACATTGATATATGTTTTTGCAGTAAGAATTTGCACAGAAGAAGATGAAGTAATAGTCTGCAGAAGAATAAATGAAACTAAAACTAAAAAAGATGGGAAAAAAAGGAGTGTATTCAGTGTTCTTGCAAGGCCACAGCCATTGAACAACTATATACAACTTGTAATGTGTGAAAGAATAAGGGCATCTCATATTATCCTTCTCCCATCCAAGTTTGTATCCAGAAATAAATATGACAAAACCATAAAACGGACTGTTCTTTGCTTTGATTGAAAGTGGGGAGTATGGCAGCAGGGTGATTGGCAGATTGCTAAGTACCAAGTCAGCAGCCCTTACGGGGGTACCGCTGCAGCTGTATCAAAGCACATTAATAGAAAGTTATGTGGAAGGGAAAAGTGTGGAAGAAAAAGGTGCACAAGCAGCAGGGATGACCGCAGCCTGGAGAGGATTGTCAGGAAAAGGCCATTCAAAAGTGTTGGGGACTTGCACAAGGAGTGGACTGAGGCTGGAGTCAGTGCATCAAGAGCCACCACACATAGACAGATCCTGGACATGGGCTTTAAATGTCGTATTCCTCTTGTTAAGCCACTCCTGAACAACAAACAAAGTCAGAAGCGTTTTACCTGGGCTAAAGAAAAACAGACCTGGTCTGTTGCTCAGTGGTCCAAAGTCCTCTATTCTGATGATAGCAAATTTTGCCTCTCATTTGGAAACCAAGGACCCAGAGTATGGAGGAAGAATGGAGAGGCACACACTGCAAGATGCTTGAAGTCCAGTGTGAAGTTTCCACAGTCTGTGTTGATTTGGGGAGCCATGTCATCTGCTGGTGTTGGTCCACTGTGCTTCATTAAGTTCAGGGTCAATGCTGCCGTCTACCAGGAGATTTTGGAGCACTCCATGCTTCCTTCCGCAGATGAGCTCTATGGGGATGCTGACTTCGTTTTCCAGCAGGACTTGGCACCTGCCCACACTGCCAAAAGCACCAAAACCTGGTTCAATGACCGTGGGATTACTGTGCTTGATTGGCCAGCAAACTCGCCTGGCCTGAACCCCATAGATAATCTATGGGGCATTGCCAAGAGAAAGATGAGAGACATGAGACCGAACAATGCAGAAGAGCTGAAGGCCGCTATTGAAGCATCCTGGTCTTCCATAACACTTCAGCAGTGCCACAGGCTGATAGCTTCCATGCCATGCCGCATTGAGGCAGTAATTGCTGCAAAAGGGGCCCAAACCAAGTACTGAGTACATATGCATGCTTATACTTTTCAGAGGTCCAATATTGTTCTATGTACAATCCTTGTTTTATTGATTGCATGTAATATTCTAATTTTCTGAGATTGTGGCTTTGGGGTTTTCATGAGCTGTAAGCCATAATCATCACAATTATGACAAATCACGACTTGAACTATTTTGCTTTGCATGTAATGAGTCTATCTCATATAATAGTTTCATCTTTTAAGTTGCATTAGTGAAATAAATGAACTTTTGCACAATATTCAAATTTTTCGAGTATCACCTGCACTTACCAGCAATGTTTTCTTCTTTGGTGGTTCCCACTACCTCCAGGTGCAGGGTTTTGCAATGGTCACGTGTTGTGCCCCATCATACGCCAACCTGTACCTGGAGGTGGGGACGTAGTCTATTTTCTGATGACATCTATACTGTATACCTGCCCCATAATATGTTATGGTACAGATATATTGATGATGTTTTCATGTTATCGTCTGACAAGTACTCAGCTAACCCAATTTATGGCTATTGGAGGCAATACATTTAATCTCAAGTTTACAATGCAGAGTAATCAGGAATGAATTGCATTCCTTGAGAATGAAATTTATGTTCAGGATGATGGCACTTTGAGGGCTACTATATATTGCAAACCCAAGGCCAAGCGTGCACACCTTTGTTCTTTAGTGCAAAGCATTCTGTACAGTCAATATTTGAGACTGAAGATGTTAGGTTGCTCAGTCATTTAAGTCCAAGTCTCTATCAGACAAGGATACATTTAGATAATACTTGAAGGCTTGATTGATCAACTCACTGGGGTATTTTTTCTCCCTGAATTTTTGTTAAGGGTGTCACTCCGATGTAATCTGATTTATTTCTACAGTTCTTTTCCAACCTACAAAGCTGTCCTTGTGCAATGTTTCTTTTCCATAGCAGCTGATGTAAAGTTTTATAATTGGGGATAGGAGGTACCCCCTGTAGGTTTAAAGTGGGTTTTGGTGATAATCATATTGTCTACATGGGTAAGTTCCAGATCTAAATAGAATACCCACTTGCTGACTGGGCCTTTTTCTGACATTTGTTGCTTACAAGTCAAAATCAGTAAAATGGCAGTCGTTGAAACTTTTTATGTTTTTTTTGCAATTTTGGAAAAAATAGACTTTAATGAATTAAAAAAAGAGGCGCATGCGTGGTGCTCTGGAAGATGGACGCTTAGTCACCGAGCTCCGTTACGCTCCGGACATTCGGAGCTCCTCATAGCCAAAGGCATCGGCTAAAACACCCCAGCACGGAAGCCTAAAGGTGGGCATACCCTCTGGACCACATATATGTCCACAGGGATGACCTGGCACAGTCTGCAGGCACAATTTAACATGATCCTGGAGGCTGACGAGAATTCCAAGATAGTGGTGGAGCAGCCGCTGCACGAGGCAACACATCCAGGAATCCCTGCTCACTCAGCCTGGCGGGACTCACAGAGAGGAGAGGTATGTGAAGCATCTCCCAACACCACACCGCCCAGGGGCCCAACCTCACCAGCTTCCACAGAGTCCCTCCTCAATCAAACCCTGAATGAGCTTCTCATGTCTCCTATGACTGCCACCTCACTGGGGCCTAGTGACCCTCTGCTTGGCGCAGGACAGCTCCCCTCACAGCCCCAGGACATAGCATTAATGTTTACTAAATTTACAGAGATGCTGGACAGGGGCTTGGCCCAGACTGCAGCTAAAATAACCTCTGATATTAAAATGGATCTACAATCCCTGGGCTCTCGCATTGAAACCATAGAAAACATGGATGCAGGTGGAACAGGACCTTCACAACCAACTGCATTTCGCGATGGCCAAAATTGATGACCTCGAGAACAGGTCTCGAAGGTACAATTTTAGAATCAGGGGTTTACCCGAATCTATCACAGATATCCCTGCAGCTGTTAATTCCCTCATCAAAGAACTTATCCCTGATATTCGCTCCCACAGAATTTAACTTGACCGAGCCCATAGGGCCCTAGGGCCCCCACGATCAGATGGACTCCCCCGTGACATTCTTGTTAAGCCTCACTACTATACGGTTAAAGAAGAAGTCATGAAAAGGGCCAAATCCGTCTCCCAACTACAAATCATGGGGCACCCGATCCAGATCTTAGCCGACATCTCTGCTTCCACAATCCAGAGGAGACGGGCACTCAAACCCCTACTGGCGGCACTGACTCAGCAGAACATCAAATACTGGTGGCTGTTTCCCTTCAGTCTGAAATTTGAGATCAATAACAAGCCATACAGATTCTCCACCTTTCATGAAGAAGAGAATTTACTGCAGAAGCTGGGCATATTATCCAGGAACCCTCCTCCCCCGATGCAAACTTCATCATCCAGCTCGTCCAAGAGGCCCCCCCCCCGGCTAGCCCACTTACCTCACATTGGCAAAAAATCAAACTCAAAAAAAGCTAAGGAAGGCCGACTCACCTGAAATAGATCCGTGAAAATCGCTGAGATCTCATCTTCCCCTCTTGTTTGGGCCTGGCCCCTGAAGACCCTGTATTAGCTATGCTGTCCACTCTACAGACATCCTGGAATCCCTCTCAATCCCTCTCATCAGAATGTTACCCTCTCATATTCCTTTGATACCTTTTTACTACAGTCCAGTGAAAATACTTTTTCTTTGTAGAAACAGCCTTCCCGGTGACCCACTCTACATAGATGCCCTGACCCAAAGTATTCCTCCTAGGATGCAACTGCCTGACTACGGTTATGTAATATTGCATATCTTGTCCATACATAGCTATGTGCAGTCCTGATGACTCTCATTCTCAACCACTATACCAGCAGGAATCACCTGGACAGCACCCATCCTTCTTTCTGGGGCATTGGCTAATCTATTTCACTGCCACTAGACTTACCCTACCTATCTTAAATGGTCTTTAGCAGACTCTTGCCCCATGTTCTCTTTCCCGAGCGTGACGCTCATATCCTCTATCCCTCCACGCCATCCCCAGATTACCAGTAGCCAGACCACCCCCTCCTCCCCCTCTCTCATGCCATGCACTTGCCTCACCAAGGCTTGTTTTAATGTGTATTCTTTACTTTACAGGTGTTTGTGTTGCCTCCTATTTTGTAGCCCTCGCTAGTTTAATATGGGGGGGCACTGTGACCGGAGCGATGCTCATGCACCTCCTCCTGACCCCAGAGAAGCAGAATTTTCCTCTCTCTCGTCCAGGACTTTCCCTCTTATTGAGGGACAATGTTTGTGTGTTTAAGGGTAGAGTGGGTATCAGGGAAATGGGCGCATCCCCAGGCGCAATAGTGCAGGGATCGCGAACCGGCATAGGCAAAAGGACGCTGGCGCGAATCAACCCACAAGGACACGCAACGCCGTGAACAGGCGAACAGGCATGCATAGCGGCACACGCACAGTGTGATAGTGGCGCCACTGCCTATTTAAACCCGCTGCTGACAATGGTGCATTGCTGGTTTATCCTCAGCTTCCCTCTGTGTTCCTGTGCCTTGTATATCCTGCTTATCTAATTTCCTGTGTACCAACCTTGCCTTGACCTGCTCTTCTTGATCCCCCAACTTGACCCTTTGACTTGTACCATGACTTATTCCTGCCTGCTCCCTGCATCTGACCCCGGCCTGGCTTACGGACTCTGCTTTACCAGTCTCCTGTGCAAGGACTCGGCTGACCCTTGGTCACACTGATCTTGGACTGTCCTACTGTGAATGACCCCTGGCCTGGCTCCTGACTCAGCTATCAGGTCTGCTCCACTGGTCCGCATCTCCTGGACTTTCCAAGCACGCCTGCCTTGCAGTATACCTTGCCTTCCCAGAAAGTTCCTGGCAACCAGCTCCAGCAATCAGGCAACCCATGCTTCTGTGGGCACCACGCCTCCTGTGTCACCTTCAGGGGTGTGTTGCGCTCAGCCACAAGGGGAGCCCTCCTAGCATCTGCGGGCACCATGCCTCCTGTGTCACCTTTAGGGGTGTGCTGCGGTGGGCCGCAAGGGGAACCCTCCTAGCATCTATGGGCACCACACCTCCTGTGTCACCTTCAGGGGTGTGCTGCGCTCGGCCGCAAGGGGAGCCCTCCCAGCATCTCGGCCTCCTACCAAGTTCTTGACAGGAGATAAACCAGCCATGTCAGAGGCTGACGAAGGTGTCTCCCTGCTGGAAGCTGTATGTCAACAAATCACGGTGCTCACTCAAGTCGTCCAAAAACTTCAGGAAGGATACTTCCAATAAGAGGGCCACCTGCAGCACCTGCCAGTGACACCTGCACCCACAGATCAAGGCCCATCTTCAGCCTGCTCTCCTGCTGCCGCTCCAGCCCAGGAATGCACCGTGGCTACTCCTACTGTGGCGATACCCCCTCTGGAACCACGAGTGCCAACACCGGAATGTTTTTCTGGAGACCGAAATAAATTCAGATCATTTAAAAAAGCCTGTCTCCTGTACTTGGCTCTGCAACTACATACTTTTTCTATTGAAACAGTAAAGGTAGGATTCATAATTTCCTCACTAAGAGATGAACCTCAAGCATGGGCCCATGGCATATTGGAGCAGAAGAGTCCTGTCATTAACTCTGTGGACCTATTCTTCGAAACCATGGCACAATTATATGATGACCCACTACGGGTGGCCACTGCTGAAGCTACTCTGCATACCCAACAGCAGGGTCAGCGCCCTGTGGAAGATTATACGGTGGAATGGTCCACAGACTCAGGGTGGAATGAGGCAGCCTTGAGATATCAGTATCAGCTGAGGCTGAATCCCTTAAAGATGAATTGGCCAAAGTGAAAACCTCCTCAACTCTAGAAGGTCTCATCCAACTGGCCATTCAGCTAGACAAACAATTAAACAAATAAATCTGTTGCGTTTAAAAATTATACAATAAACAATGAAAAAGCAGCTGACGCTATATTGTTGGACACAATGACAGAACATAGAATAGAAAGGGTGTGTGATTCTCTTATTGATAAGGGACGGACCGTCTTAGATGCCAGAAATTAGGTGCGCCCCACAGACCGGAAGTAACTTGCATTCGGAAACAGGAAGAACACAGCTAAACTCTGGTCACCAAAAAAACTACCTAATATTAAAGCAGATCTGACTCATCTGACTCCTCCCCCCCTCCGGTGTCACAATTGGCACCTTTCGGGGGGGGGGGTGCAGATACCTGTCTACTACAGGTATTTGCACCCACTTTCTGGAATAGACTCCCACGAGAGTCACGCCCCCTCCCACACCCCCCGCTGTCTCCTGGGAAACACACAGATCCCAGGAGATAGCGGGGACCACTTAGGATGCGTAGCGCAACTCACGCATGCGCAGTAGGGAACCGGGAAGTGAAGCCGCACCGCTTCACTTCCTGATTCCCTCACAGAGAATGGCCATTTATTAAAAGTCAGCAGCTGCAGTATTTGTAGCTGCTGGCTTTTAATATTTTTAGGTAAACTCCCTCTTTAAATAAAAAAACTAAAAGGCATAATTAAAACATCATTAAAAAGTGATCAATGAGCAAAAAGGACAATATCAGTTTTACACTGAAATAATTGGACGTGGAAAAGGCCTGAGAAACGGCGACATCTTGTGGTAGAAAAGCAACATTACATCTACAAAAAATACAAAGAATTTTAATACAGAGAATATAAAGGATTTGATCTATATCAAACCATAAAATGATAGAAGCATATCTTTTTGCAAAAAGGAGGGTACAATAACAAATGTCTTCCAGACACCTTTCCAAGCCTAGATGGCAGCGGGATAGGATACAAAACTTTAATACAATTAAACCATTATTAAAGAAAGAATTAATATCCCATTCAACATTCATTCCAAAGGGAGTGAATGTTTGGGCTTGATAGATCCACCTTGTTTCTAATCTGGAGACCCCCCCAAACCAGTGGCAGCCCCCCAAAGCTACTTATTAAAAAAAAAATTAAAAAAATAAATTCATTTTTTTTAAAGTGTCCCTTTAAGTGGGTGTGTTAAGGGAGCCAGACACAGGGGTGCTATTGGAGGGATGACCCATGTGTAAACACGTGATTGGGGCTAAGAAGCTCTATTGGCATAGTTTAGAGTGTACCCAGGGCTATAAGCTCTGCGTCCCCCGAAAACTCCACCTCTAGCATTAGGTTTCCTGTTGTAATTGATTGTCGGGTCTGTAGGGTGAGGATTTTATCTGACCTGTGGTGTCATTGGCTCACATGCTGCCTGTCTGCTTCAGCAAGTGAGGGGAATCACCAGCAGAAGAACGGTGGCAGGCTCTGGGCAGACAAGGAGCGATAGGTCAGTGCAGAGGCAGAGGCAGCTGTCCATTCATCTCCCTTTGACATGGACTCTGCATCCAGCAGTGCACACAGAGGGATCACACAGAAATCTCCAGGTACAGTACATGCCAGGACTGGAGGGGGGCAGAAGTGGCAATTATCACTGTGTCCTGAGTGACTCCACAGCAGCACTTTTATTCTCCAACTTTACTTCCCCTTCTGTCTTCCCTATCACACCGATCCTCCCCCTCCCCCCTCCTTCACTATCTCCTGTTTGCATAGATCTTCACTGCTCTCATCCTGCAGCCTCCTGTCTCAGATCTGACCATTCCAATCACTGACTGCCACCCTTTCCTTCCCAGATTACTTTATATCTCTTTTACCTGTTTAGCAGCTCAGTACATTCTCTGCACTCATTTAAGGTGGCCGTAGTAGGAATGAAATTAAAAAGGAATCATCTATTCTATGGCCACCTTAAATGAGTGCAGAGAATGTACCGAGCTACTGAACAGTTTGGAAGAGTTAAAAAGTAATGTTGGATGGAGAGGTAGTCAGTCAGTGATTGGACCCCTAGAGAGGAATGCCCAGATCTGAGAACACACTTGTAAAGAAGAATTTTTTTCAGCACAGGGATGATGGGAACTCCTCATAATGGGCACAGCGGGTGTACAGACCCGGGAGCTCAGCACAGGGAAGGTGTGAACCCCTCATAATGGGCAGAGCGGGAGTACAGACCTGGGAACTCAGCACAGGGATGGTGGGAACCCCTCATAATGGGCACAGCGGGTGTACAGACCCAGGAACTCAGCACAGGGATGGTGGGAACCCCTCATAATGGGCACAGCGGGTGTACAGACCCAGGAACTCAGCACAGGGATGGTGGGAAACTGCCATTCTGCTCCTTGACGGTGAGGTGTGAGGTTGCTAGTTCCTTTGCTTCTGTGCTTCCAGAGACCAGGGGCTAGAGTTGCTTTCTCTGCCCCAGGAGTGATGCAGGATCCTGGAGAGGACCTTGGTGGAGGCCCCCTGGATAGGCCTCAGCCTGTGGACGACACTGGGCCTGGCCTAAGGAAAGATGAGTCCCTGTCTGCCTTTAGACGGAGGGTTGTTGAAATGCTGAAGCGGATTGAGAAGGTAGAGGAGAAATTGGTAGCTTTGAAAAACGAATTTAAAAAGAAAAAACAGATTTGTGACAAAGTGTTCAGCAAGAAAAGACCGGCTCTGAGGCCTGAGTTGAAAGACCTGGAACAAGCTCTGTGGAAACAGAAAGAACTGGTGAGTTCTCTGAAGGAGAATAGTGGAGCATTTAAAGAAAAATATAGGAATGAAGAAAGATTCAGCCAAATGAGAAGAGGAGCTGCTTCCTGCATGGAGGGTGAGGAGACCAGTGAGGAGATGCAGGTACAGACAGCAGAGGGTGAGAAAGTGGGCCCAGACATCTGCTGAGTCCTCAATGGTGGAGGCCTCTGTCCCCTTCACTCCCTAGCAATGTGGAACATCTGAGCAGGAGGTTGAAGGTTCTGGCATGCTGGATTTTATCAATAAACCTGAATCACCTCCAGGTGTGGCTTCCCAGGATGATGAGGAGAAGATGGACACCGTTCCTAGCCCTGTGGAAGAAAGACCTGTGGAGAGACAAGGTGCAGGTACAGTGTGTGTGCAGGATGGTGTGAACTTTAATGACGATGTGCTTGCTGAGGGTTGTAGTGCTGCAGGCAGTCAGCCCAGACCCATAGACAATACACAGCATGCAATAACATCTGCTAATAACTGTCAGCTTCAGTCTGCAGAGAGGTCCATGGACAATACAGAGACTTTGCCTGGACCAGGCACAGCGGCTGTTCCTGTGAATGGTGGAGGAGATGCTGGGTGCAGTAGTGCTACAACTTTCCAGGAGTCTGCAGCAGCCATGACTGTGATTGATCCCAGTAAATAAACTGTGTGTTCAGGGGAGGGGGAGGGTCCTGCCTCTGCTAATCAGAAGACTGCTATCCCAGCTGATTCCGACTCTCTGCCAGCAGGTTTGAATGTGTCTAAGGACAAGACTGCAAATGCTGCTGGTGTAAGAAAAACGTATGCTGGTGTTGCTGCTACAGGTTCTGGGAAGGAGCAGCAAGCAGGGAGGGAGCATGAAAATGGTTTATCTTCCTCCCTGTTTAAAAGGAGGAAAGGTGTTCAGTTAAAATGGGAAGGCGGTGGAATCCCCCCACATAGGAGGGCAGTGGTGGATAAGATTCTGCAGATGGGGTTTACACCGACAGATATCTTCGCCCTGATCAGTCCGGCAGGTTCCTATGAGTATGATTTGTCCTTTATCCATCCGGAGTCTTTGGACATATTTTAGGAGAAGTATGAACACGTGTGTAGGGGCCTGCCGGACTGGAAAGGACTCATCCCAAAGCTTGTATCACACCCGCCCCTCATTAAAATGGTCACAATTTTGGTCCGCAATGAGTCCATACCACAAGGGGATTTAACTGTTTGGTTGAGAAGGTATGGAGACATCCTGAGCCCCCTATAAAAGATTGTGGACGATCGGGGAATATGGACGGGGGGATGGTCTGTGCAGCTAAAATTAAAGGTCGTTGACAATGTCGTCCAGTATCTGCCATCCTCAGCTTTCCTGGGGAGGGACAGGCTGACCATTTTTTATCCAGGCCAGCCAAAGCTCTGCAATAAGTGTGGTGATAAAGGGAATCTTGCATCCTCCTGTCCAGTGATGAAGTGCTCTCTGTGTCAGGGTATAGGACATTTGGCGAAGGATTGTAATATTATCAGGTGCAATCTGTGCAATGCGGTGGGACATCCTTACAGTCAGTGTCTTGAGGCAATGCACAACAAGCCTGAGCTCATGAGAGAGTTCTTCCGCCTGGACATGGAGGATGCTCAGAGCTCAGCAGCTGGGGTGCCTGTGAGTCCATCTGAGTCTGTACCAATATCTAATGTGTCTCCCCATTCTGTGCCAACACCCAATGTGTCTGTGTTTCCCCAGTCTGTGCGTTTACCTAGTGTGCCCGTGTCTTCTGTAGGTGAGGTACCAGTTGCCGAAAATGTGTCCAATCCTTCTGTGTCTTCTAAAATTGCAGAGGCAGCAAGAGATGCTGAGGCAGGTGCGTCAGGTGTGGTGCCAATCCCCCTCCCCCCGACGCTGCAAGGTTTCTATTGAGGATCGTGGGGTGCAGAGGAGTGGGGAGGATGGTGGAGAGGCTGGCCTGGTGGTAGATAAGTGAAGGGGGAGTGGGGGGGGTGAAGGGGAGGATAGGTGTGGGGAGGCTGTTGAGTCTGGTTTGTCTAAGGATGATATGGAGTGGTTGGAGAATAGGAGGAGGAGGGGCAAAAGAAGGAAAAAAAGGGGTTCAGTTACCTTAAATCCTAAAGTTTTGCCTTTGGAAAATAAGTTTAAGGTCCTGTCTGATGATGATGATGAGTGGGACTCGTTCAGTTCAGTGTCCTCTATTGATGATGAGTCCCATGGTGCAATGAAGCGCACTGGTTCTCCAGGAAGAGGGAGTAGCCAGGCTAAGAAACGGCTGCCTCAACTACCCTAATGGCAGTTCCCACTCCATTAAAAGTGGCAACCATTAATGTTGCCAGCTTAAGATCAGTAAGTGCTTGTCATATGGCCTTATTTTTGCTCAGCGAGTTTGATGCTGACATTTTGTTTTTGCAAGAAACCCATCTGAGTAGTCTGGCCAATATACATCTGGCAAAGAAGGAGTGGAGACGTGGTCCCTCATTTTGGTCTCTTGCAGCCGAGCCTTACAGCGGAGTTGCGGTCCTTTTTTCTGGTATGGTAACGTGCCGACGGGTAATTGAGGTAGAGATAGGGAGATGCATGGTCTTAGATGTCTCTGTGAAGGGGCAGGACTTGCGCCTGATTAACATCTATGGTCCCCAGACGAAGTGGGACAGGAAATGCCTCTTTACAAAGATTAAGCCTTTTCTTTTTACGGCCCAGCAGGTTATCTTTGGAGGTGATTTCAACACCATTACTAGGTCTAAAGACAGGAGAGGTTTCAGGGATAAGCTGGGCTATGACACCCTTTTTCTTAATGCGATAGTTAGGGAAGCAGGTCTGGTAGATGCGCACATTAAGCGCTGCCCAGATAGCACGGGGTTCACTTTTCAGCGAGGTAATAGTCAGAGTAGGATAGATAGGTTTTTTTAAAGGGAGACTCCGCTTTTTCGGCACCTGTGTGTCGGGCAGTGGAGTTTTCTGATCACTGTATTCTATCTGTGACTCTGAATGCCCCAGACATGCCACCTAGAGGGAGGGGTATCTGGAGATGGAATTCGGCCCTCCTGGAAGACGATAGAGTAAGACAATCCTTTGAGGTTTTTTTTCAAGCACAGGTAATGATCCTAGACTTTTGCAACAGCAAGTCAGAATGGTGGGAGCTTGTTAAACAGCGGCTTTTCAAGGCCATAGGAAGAAAGGAGCAGCAAGATAAGTATATCACCTACCAGCGTTTGCGGAGGAAACTTGACCGCCTTGTTTCGAATGGAGGAGATTCTGGGGCGATCTCTGAGGTAAAGCTCCTCCTTAGGAGACATCAATATGATCGGCACGCCTCTTTGGTTCAGGAGAGGGATTACGGGAAATACCATTCGCCCGACCCTTACCAGAACTGTAAACAGAGCGTAGCAGTTAAGACGGTCAGTGGCCTGAGGGACAGTATGGGCTCTCTGACGAAGTCTAGGTCAAGGATCCTGGAGGTTGTCAGGTCATACTATGCCGATCTCCTGGGAGGAAGGAACCTTGATCGGACAAGGACGTTGTTTTTTTTGGACTCTGCACCAGGTATGGAAAGTAATGTTCCTTTGATGAATTTGACAGATGAAATCAGTGCAGATGAGGTCATCCAGGATATTGATAAACTGGCCATCGAGAAAACGCCAGGGCCAGATGGTTTGACAGCCGAATTCTATAAATGTTTTAAGACGATCCTGGCTCCCTACCTTGCGGAGGTTTTTAATGGCTGTTTGAATGAAGGTTCTCTCCCTCCCTCCATGAGGCAATCTGCAGTGATCCTTCTGTCAAAGGGTAAAGATCCTTCGATGATTGGGAATTGGTGCCCCATTAGCCTTCTTAATGTCGATAGAAAGATACTGGCAAAGATTTTCTTCTGGCGATTATCACCAGTGGCAGGCAGTTTGTTATCCCGCCACCAGCACTGTTCGGTCCAAGGTAGAAGCACTTTCTCAGCGGTGGAGGCCTTGGAGCGTTGTAGGGCTGCTGGTTGGGGTAAATTTTTGCTGACATTGGACCAGGCTAAGGCCTTTGATCGGGTTAATCATGAGTACTTGTGGCACCTTCTTGACAAATATGGCCTGGAGAGGGGTTTCATTGACTGGCTCAAGATTTTGTACAAAGGGGCTGAAAGCTTTCCTCTGGTTAATGGTTGGGTCAGGCAGCCCTTTGCGGTTGTCTCGGGTGTGCGTCAGGGGTGTCCATTGAGTCCTCTGCTATATGTGTTTGCACATAACCCTTCATTAGAAGGCTAGAGAGTGGACTTTTGTGCGGGGTACCTTTGGGCATCGCTGGTGAGCCTCCTTTGAAGGTTGTGGCATCAGGTTAAAAAGGTAAACCAGGACAAGTGTGAAGCTTTCTGGATGGGCATGGAAGGTGAGAGCTTTGTTCTTCCGGATGACTTCCCGGAGCCCCAACAAAAAATTTGAGTTCTAGGCATTGAATTCGGCCCAGGTGACTATGGTCATGCAAATTGTGTGAACAGGCTGGAGAATGCCGATGTCAAGGTGGCAAGCTGGAAAGGTTGGCAGCTTTCCTTGAGGGAAAAGGTTGATCTGATCAAGACATACCTGATTCCGATTTTTCTGTATGTCAGTTTTGTTTGCATTTTGCTCGTTTCTCTCTATACCAGGATCCATAGTTGTTTCTTCCAGCTGTTATGGGGGAACAGAATAAACCTTGTCAAAAGGAATGTGACTTACCTTCCTAGGCGGGAGGGTGGTCTAGGGATGGTCAACCCTGTAGTCTTTTTCTCTCTGATGTTTGTGAAGTATAATCTTGGTAACATGTTGGCAGAGAGACCGCCTGGGTGGGTTAGTATTTTCCAGTCCTGGTTAAGGCCCTTTCTGCGAGACTGGGAGAATGGTGGGCCAGTAAAAAGCCTGAGGGTCAAGCATGAACAGCTTCCGGCTTATGTTGCCCCGTGTTTGAAAATGCTTCGGCAGTGGCAAGTAACAGCAGGAGAAGTCAGATGTCTTCCAAGGAAACTTCTTGAGAAGCGGATCATGAGCTCTGTTTTTTGCGAGCCACTGGCCTAAGGGATTGCCCAAGCCTGGTTTTGGGGGTGGGTTTGCGATTGATTAATTTGGAGAGAATCCCAATGAAGTTTAGGGATCAGGCTTGGCTTGCCTTTCATGAAAAACTATATGTGAAGGGCAACTTGAAGTTTCTTTACATGAGTGATCGGGGCTGCCCGAGAGTGAAGTGTGGAGGAGTGGTGGAGTCCATTTATCACTTTCTACTTCAATGCCCTTTTAATATAGAGGTGTACAAGAGGGTTGGGAGGGCTCTGAGTATACCCCTCCTCCCCCATATGAGTTATGCAGAGTGGGTGTATGGGGCATTTCAGACTCGTCGGGATTATGATTTGAAAACACTTTTTTTAGTTAGTCTAGTAGTCCGTTATTTCACGTGGAGTTCATGGTGTCAGGTATCCTTACGGAGTAAAATCCTCCCTGTCGAAGTGGTGGTGCAGGACATTCTGGGTGAGGTTAGGAAGATTCAGGGTCTTGAGAAAGGCAGGTGGCAGCAGGAGGCCTGGATAAGGGTGTGGAGGAATATCAGGACTCTGTAGCTGCTGCCTGTTGATCTCGGGGTATGCAGCTTTTCTTTGTATTCTTGTTTCACTCCCCTAGATTTTCAAGTTCAAATATATTTTTGAGGAAAGGCTACATGCATGGTGACGGTGATGTTCCTTAATCTGGCTCTCCCGTAGGGATTGTGTAGTGCGCAATCTGGTTTGTATCATTTATTATGTTCTTGTTTTGTATAATCATATTCAATTATTTTGTAAATATGTTTTATTTATTTATTATGGTTTTATTGTATATAAGTTGTTGTTTGTAAGATTTTTCAATAAACAAAATTAACCCCTCATAATGGGCACAGCGAGTGTACAGACCCGGGAACTCAGCACAGGGATGGTGGGAACCCCTCATAATGGGCACAGTAGGTGTACAGACCTGTAAAAATAATAAACCGCGCTAAATACTTATTACGTTATCTAAAACGTTATTAAGGTGAGAAAATTGAATAACACACAAAAAAATTATTGAAAATTAAAAATTAAAAATTAGAAATAAAATAAAGTCCAGATATTTCCTATGATGGAAAAAAACTCCAGATCGCCAGAATACTTCAACATATATGGATGAATTGACAGTCCAGAAATCACAAGAGTAAGTTGCCCTTACCAGAACACCAAACAAAATAGACGAATGGCTTAAACCCAGCCAGGGCCTTTGGGTTGGAAACCGATCTGCTCTGTCCAGATTCAAGATATGATTCCCTCAGTAATTATAGGAGAAAAATAACAAAAAAGCTAGCCATAGTGTAGTATGGTTATATACTTGTGTGGACATACAAACGTACCAACACCCTGGTGTGCACACAAAAACAAAGGGTGATATCCCACCACCGTGGCTGTAAATTGTGCTTACCGACTCACAGTGGTAGCTAGGCTCTATATCACACTAGGAATTGTTTCATGGGTGACAAGAAATGATTGGTTCACCCTCTGTAGCCAGGAAATCCATGTCCTCAGTACATGACCCAAAAAGGAAATAAACTATCCATGGTGTAATACATTCAAGGAACGTTTTATTAGATAAAAGTAATGCACTTACAAATAGAAGGATGAATTTTGCATAAATATTGTACAAAACGCCGGCCGGCATAAAATCACAAAGCGGAGCTCGTTCTACTTCCTGGTCATGTGGTAGCGTCGCTGCGTGTGTACCCAGACGCGTTTCGTCATCAAATGGACGTTCTCAATGGGGACAGGTGTACAGACCTGGGAACTCGGCACAGGGATGACGGGAACCCCTCATAATGGGCACAGTAGGTGTACAGACCCTGGAACTCAGCAAAGGGGTTGGTGGGAACCCCTCATAATGGGCACAGCAGGTGTACAGACCCGGGAATTTGGAACAGGGATGGTGGAAACCCCTAATAATGGGCACAGCAGGTACAGGAATGGTGGCAACCCCACATAATGGGGACAGTGAGGCTGCAATTGACAGGCACAGTTTTACCTAGCAGTAATGATACATAATCACCTATTTACAGCCCTGCATTACTAAAAGTTTAATTTTTCAGTTTGCGCCCTCCCAAAAAATTTTAAGCGCCAGCCGCCACTGTCCCTAACCATATTGCTCCCTCTCCAATGGCCAGAAAACTTATCAATACCCAGAAAGGTGGTGCCTTCAGGGTTACAGTTATGTTTCAAGGCATAATGTTTAGAGAGGCTATGCTTAAGAAACCCCCTCTTAATATTAGCAACATGTTCAACCTTGTCTGCAACATACGTATGGTGTGCCCTATGTATTGAAGACCATAGGGGCACTGAATGATGTAAGAAAATGGTAGAATCAACCTGCGCTAATGAGCAATGCGTGATAGAAAAGTATATATATACAAAAGGTGCAGCTGCAAATAAAACTCCAAATATCTATGAAGTGGTAAACATATAAATAAACTTAATTGCGCTAGCAATAGAAAAAAAATATTTTTTTTATAAAAAGGTGTTCTAACAATGAAAAAATTTTTGAAAGTGCTTAGGAGACACAATGTGTATGTAAATCCCAACCCAAATGACAATAAGTGCATGGAATATTTATGCAAAAGTGCAAAAAATATGTTGAAAGTCAAAAATCATAAACCAAAAACACTTATAATCAGTCCATAATCATATGAATTGCATTAGATAAAGAAGGAAACCATCCGCTTCATATGTTTCATCACCACACACTAAGGATTGATGAGTCAAAATACTTCTGATCAGATGTGCATTGATTGCAGCGAGAGAAGTAATAGGTGTGCGCTTACCCCAAATGTTGGACCTCCACTGTGGCAAGGTCTTATGGGCTTGCAGATTTCACCCTCTGCGGGGACAAGATGTTAATCACCAGGTCTTGACAGCGTATACCACCGACTTCTGTATAGACGGGATGATCCAACTGCTCCAACGTCAGAGGGGGGACTCAGGAATGGAAGAGTCCGTATACAAAATCAAAGGTATAAGGAGAAAAAACTCCAATAGTGTGATAGCGTTTAGGGTATTTATTGGTTAAAATAAACCACAAGAGAATATAAAAAAAAATTCCAGTAAAAAAATATCATTAAAAATATCATTAAAAAGCCGGGATAATTAGAGGCAGAACGCCCGTGCAAATAAACTCTTCAGAACACGTGATGGCAAGCACTGCGAGGCCACGCCCTGAATGATGTATACAACATTCTTGGTAGAACACGTAATGAACGGTTTTATAGAAAATATTTCCTGAGTCGAGGTGGACTGAAATGACTCAGTTCTCCTATTCTAATTGGCATTCAATTTACAAATGGGACATTTCCTACAAGGAAAATACCCCCCCATGTTCTGAAAAAAAGAAAGTTGTTTTGGAGGGTCCACTACATTAATAGCCAACTGTAATTTCAAAGGAGGAACCCCACTATATACCACATGGCCATATTGGGTAAGTTAGACCCTAGGACCCTATCCCCCTTTAGAACCTTCCAATGTCTTTGCATAATTTTCTTGATTTCATAATGCTGGTTGGAGTAAGTAGTGACGAGTGAGTATTTAAAACTATCATCCACCCTTTTAGGCTTAGGTACCAATAAGTCCCCCCTGTTTTTATCCAGAGCCTTTCTGAAGGCTCCTTCCAGTTCATTGGCATCATACCCTTTTTCTAGAAACCTTTCCCTGAGTATTGAGGACTCCTGCACAAAATCTTTCTGATTTGTGCAATTTCTCTTCAGTCTCAAAAATTGGCTCTTAGGGATTGATTTAAGCCAGGACTTGTGATGGCAGCTCCTGGAATCAATATAGCCATTCCGACCCATTTCCTTGAAGTAGGTTGATGTGACCACTGCACCATCCACAACTTTAATCCTAAGATCAAGGAAATGAATATCAGTTTTACTGGCTTCATGCGTAAGGAGGATGCCCCTATCATTATTATTCAACCCTGCTATAAAATCGTTAAGGGATTCAAAGTCCCCATCCCACAGGAGGAGGATGTCGTCTATGTATCTCTTCATGATAGATGACATCTTCCTCCCATTTGGCCATTAAGAGATTGGTCATACTGGGGGCAAATTTGGCCCCCATGGCCACACCTCCATTTTGCGCGTAGTAAGAACCACCGTACCAAAAATAATTGTGTTCCATAGCATAGTCCAAAAGGCTCAGGATGAAAGATCTTTGTTTGTCTTGAAGAGTATCACTCTTCAAGAAAAATTCAACTGCTTCTCTGCCATGTTGGTGTGAAATAACCATATATAATGAAGAGACATCAGCAGTAGCAAAAATATAGCTCTCCTTCTATTCCACAAGTTCAAGTGCATTGATAACCTGTGTGGAATCCCACAAATAAGATGGAGTGTTAACCACCAAGGGTTGTAGGAAATGATCTAAGTATTTGCCCACCCTGGAAGTCACCGAATCAATCCCACTAATGATCGGCCTCCCAGGGGGGCAAATCGGATCCTTGTGCACTTTGGGTAGGTAATAAATTACCGGAACCCTAGGAGCAGCTGGAACTAGGAAAGCCTTCTCCTTTTTAGAGATAATCCTCTGCTGGTATCCCTCCTCCACCAAAACAACTAATTCTTTTTTTGTAATCAGAGAAAGGCTTTCCTCTCAAAGGAATATAAGTCTCTCGATCAGAGAGTAGCCTTAACATTTCATTATTATAAGCTTCCCTATCTAGTATAACTATCCCGTCCCCCTTATCGGCGGAGCGTACGACAATATCATTTTCCTCATCGTTCCTTGAGAAGCTCCAATCCTTTTTTAAAGGTAAACTCCCTCCTATTCTTCTTAACCTGCAACAACTGCAAATCATTATTAACCAAACCTCTAAAAACAGAGATTGAAGGGGTCAAGTGACCAGGAGGGTTAAATAATGAAGCATTGAATAAATCAGAGTTCCCCATGTCAGCATAAACCGCAATGTTAGAACGATAGGGGTTCAAAATCATGTAGCACTGAATACTGACCTTATGAATAAACTTTTGAATGTCAATAAATGTTTTAAACTTATTTAAAGCTCTAGAGGGAGAACTTCAGCTAGACAAATGCCTACGGGAACGCTAGTCTGAACGTGTTCAAACCTTTTGTCCCACCAGGATGCTGCCTAAAGCCCCGCCTACCTTGAAACCCATGCAGCTTGGCGACAGGTGAACCTTTGCCTGTATTGAGACCTAGGAAGTCAACCCCCCGCACTGCGGTCCACTTCCAGGTTTCCAAGTCCTCCCCAACTCATATTGTTCTTCCTGTCTCATTACAGGTGGCAGGAGAAGAAGTTCAGCTCCAGGCAAAACTTGATTTTGGGGCATGTAGCTGTTTCTTGGATCTGAT
Organism: Lithobates clamitans; assembly: GCA_037952925.1. NCBI lineage: Eukaryota > Metazoa > Chordata > Amphibia > Anura > Ranidae > Lithobates > Lithobates clamitans. The sequence goes on along the minus strand of JBBGZY010001431.1, from coordinate 590,729 downwards.
CTTGGCAAAAAGACTCGCTATTCCTCTCCATCACAAAAAGCAAAGACTGATAGTCCATCTGGCTGATGGCTCAATGCCTAAATCCGGGCCTGTCACCCAAGAAACAGCACCTGTGTTTACCTCTACCAACTCAGGTCACCAGGAATTTATACGTTTTAACGTCCTGAGCTCCCCTATATTCCCTGTCATCCTGGGAATCCCATGGCTATAGGCACACAATCCTGAGATTGATTGGTCCAAAAAGGGAGTACTCTTCACTTCTTCCTACAGCCCGCAGCATTGCTTTGTTCCTGAATCCAAGGACTTTTCTAATTGTCTGACTGTACTACCTGCACTCAGTGTGGAACACAATATACCAGCAGCCTACCGGGAATTCCTAGACATCTTCGACAAGAAGAAGGCGGATACCCTTCCTCCACATCGTCCCTACGACTGTCCCATTAAGCTACTACCGGGGGCTGAGATACCATATATTTCTTCTTTCCGAAACTGAACTTGAGACATTGAGGGAATATAGTGATAAAAACTTAGAAAATGGGTTTATCCGCCCTTCCTCCCCTCCTGCCGGTGCCGGCATTTTCTTTGTTGAGAAGAAGGAAAAGTCATTGAGACCATGTGTGGACTATAGGGAACTAAATAAAATTACCCTTAAAAGCGATATCCACTCCCCCTGGTCCCCGAACTCTTCCAGAGGTTCCGTATGGCTCATATCTTCACCAAACTAGACCTATGCGGAGCTTACAATCTTGTCCGTATCCGTAAGGGGGACGAGTGGAAAACAGCGTTCAGAATAATGTTCGGACATTTCAAATACCTAGTAAGGCTCCATCCGATAAGAAGGGCGTTCAGAGGTTTATAGGTTTCGCAAACTTCTACAGGTGATTCATAAAGAATTTCTCTACCACCGTAGCACCTATTACCCAGATAACCCACTAACATATCAAATTCCAGTGGTTCATAGCAGCACAAACCGCCTTTGACCAACTGAAATCCTTCTTTACTTGTGCATCGATCTTACAGCATCCTGATCCTGCCTTGCCCTACATCTTGGAAGTTGATGCTTCGGAAGTAGCCACAGGGGCAGTTCAATCCCAATGCCAGGGTCCCAAAGCATTGTTTCATCCCGTGGCCTTCTCATCTCAGAAGATGAGCCAGCCTGAGAAGAACTACGATGCAGAGGATCGGGAACTCTTAGCAATTAAGCTCTGGGGGAATGTAGATACCTCCTGGAAAGTGCCATCCACCCTATATTAATTTTTACAGACCACAAGAACCTAGAGTATCTTCGCACTGCCAAGCAGTTGAGACCCCGACAGGCTCGATGGGCTCTATTCTTTTCTATATTTAAATTCCATATCACCTACCGCCCAAGGTCTACGAATGGAAAAGCTGACGCCCTGTCCCGAATGTTCCCTGATACCCCTGAAGAGATCGCACCCAGTACGAGTTTGTCTCCTCAAAATTTCCTCTTGATCCAGCCTTATTTAAGAACTTCAATTGAGCAGGCATCCACTCAGTGCATAGAGGCAGAAATCTCCTCCCTAAGAAGTCAGGAGGGACTCCTTTGGCATCAAGACAGAATTTTTGCCCCACAACAAGCCAGGCTTCAAGTTCTAAAAACTTTTCATGACCACCAGCTTGCTGGCCACTTTGGGGTCTGAAAAACACCCTGAGATCATACTGCAGGAAATATGTTAACTCCTGTACAACATGCCAATGTAACAAGGGGTCCAACGCTAAGTCATTGGGCCTGTTAAGATCACTGCCAGTCCCGGAACAACCTTAGAAAAAGATATCCATGGACTTTATAATAGTTTTACCCCCCTCAGAAGAATTTACAACTATCCTGGTAGTAGTAGACTGTCCAATATGGCACACTTCTTGCCAATGATGGGCACATCTTCCGCCATGGACACAGCAAAGATCTTTATAAAAGAGATTCAGATTGCATGGCATACCAGACAACATTGTGTCAGATAGAGGTGTGCAATTTACCTCTAGATTCTGGAGAAATCTCTGCAAATTACTATCAATCGAGATATGTTTCTCCACAGCCTACCACCCACAGAGTAATGGTCAAACTGAAAGGACCAACCAGACGCTAGAGCAATACCTACGGTATTTTTGTTCTTTTTCTCAGGACGACTGGATTTCATTATTGCCCTGTGCGGAATTCGCATATAACAACTCTGTCCACGCTGCTACCAACCAAGTCACCCTTCTGGGCAAATTACGGCTTCCATCCCTCATTTTTACCCAATATCATTCCCGAGTTGTCAGTTCCGGCAGTTCAAGACAGAATAAATTTCATACAAACAAATTACCAAACACTTCAGGACACAATGCAAAAAGCTCAAGAAGAGTACAAAAAAACAATATGACAGAAAGAAAAGAGGAAAACCTTCCTTTAAGATAGGGGACAAAGTGTGGCTTTCATCAGCAAACCTCAAACTGCCATGTCCGTCCCGAAAACTGGGACCAAAGTTTGTTGGTCCATTTGAAAAAAGACGTGAAATTCATCCAATAGCTTTTGAACTTGCCCTGCCAGAGTCTTATAAAATTCATCCTGTATTTCATGTTTCTATGCTTAAACATACTGTTTCTAGTCCTTTTCCAGGGAGAGAAGAAGTACGCCCACCTCTGTTCCTGGTAGGAGATGAAACAGAATTTGAAGTGGAGTCCATTCTTGACTGTCGATGGAGAGGTAGGACAATTCAGTTCTTAATTAAATGGAAGGGATACTCTGCAGAAGAGAACTCATGGGAGCCTGCGAGCAATGTAGACAATGTACTCTTTTCTTCCTAACAATAGGACGATCCTCGGAACAGAAAAAAAGGGCCAACCGGAGACTTAATGCTTCGATCCTTAGTAACCCAACCCATGTCATTGAAACAGAACAAAATATTCGAGAATACTTCCTTTTGAATGATAAAGAGGACATTTACCCAACTACATTATGGGCAGCTCATAAGGTTACCATTAAAGGAAAGCTCATTCAAATGGCTTTGAGGTTACGAAAGGCGCAAAAGGCAGATATAGAAAAACTAGAAAAAGACTTCTTACTTCTTAACAAACAACATAAACAAGGCCCCACTTCTGTTTTCATGGAGAAACTGTCTCTAACAGCTGTTTCCGAAAAAAGCTTACGCTGGAGTGACGTCCGCTTTATCATCAAGGGGACAAGGCAGGATCCATATTGGCGACCACATTGACTTCTAAACTAAAGATGCATACCTTACCTAAAGTTAAGATAGGAAGTAATACTCTTTCCCAAAATCCCCAAAAGATCATGGAAGCTTTCCATGACTTTTACAAGAAACTATATAGTACTGGAAAAACGAGCCAAGATAACTCCTTAGAAACTTTTCTTAATTTTAAAAATCCCCACGATTAAGGACTACCATAGAGATAGCCTTGAGGAACTGATATCGGCAGAAGTGGTTACACAGTTAATTAATAATCTAAAAAAAACTCGGTTCCCGGTCCGGACGGATTCTCGGTCCTATATTATAAACATTTTGCCACTACCTTAACTCCCTATTTAGCCCGCTTTTTTAATCAGCTACATAAAGGAACCCAGCTTGATAAGTCCCTGAACTCAGCCTTCATCAAAGTGATTCCCAAATCAGGCAAAGACCCCAGCTTAGTCGCTAACTACCACCCCACATCCTTAATAAATAATGATCTCAAGATTCTAACCAAAATTATGGCAGACCTTCCTCCTTCATTAGTTTCTATGTCCACAAGGACCAAGTTGGCTTTATACCGGAATGACAAGGCCCTGACCAAATTTGAAGAGCAGTGACATCATTTCTCTTCTAAGGTCCAGTCGAGATGGTAATCCCCCCCCCCCCCCAACGGGCTTTCTGCTCTCCCTAGACCTACAGAAGGCATTTGAGACTGTCTCCTGGTCATTCCTTATACCTATCTTGCATCAATGGGGATTTGGACAAACCTTTATGAACATGATAGGGGCCCTCTAATCAAACTCTGAAGCAAAAATTTGATTACAGGGATTCTACTCTTACTCCTTCCCGATATTTAAAGGCACACAGCAGGGATGCCCCTTTTGTCCTCTGATCTTCGCTATTGTCATTGAAATGCTGGCCATTGCCATTAGAGACCACACGGATATCCATGGGGTACAGTGTGGCCCGCAAAAACTCACAAGTGCACCCTCTTTGCGGACGACATCCTACTCTTCGTCACCTCTCCTTTAATCTGACTACCTAACATATGTAAACTATTGGATAACTTTGGTGCTGTGGCAGGTCTCAAAGTAAACTTTTCAAAACCTATGGCATTAAATGTAAACCTAACAGAAAACCTAGTCGCATTATTAAAAGATAAATTCCAATTCATATGGAGCGATTTGTTTATCCCCTACTTAGGAGTCAATCTGGCTGCCTCAGTGGACCGCTTGTATGCTGTTAACTTTCCCCCGATGTACCGCAAACTAGAGGAAGATCTTACACTTTGGGGCAAATTGGGGTTCTCTTTGTTGGGCAGGGTTAACTCTGTAAAAATGACTCTACTGCCACACATTCTCTATCTTTTCAGGTCACTTCCTATACCAATCTTGCGGGACCAACTCCAGAAATTCCAATCCAAAATTCTCAGATTTATCTGGGGGGGGCAAATCGACATAGAGTTGCCAAGGGGACCCTACACCAAACTAGGCATAAGGGTGGTCATATTTCTGTTTTGAGAAAATGGTATCAAGGTCTTGGACATTTTCTTAATATTATTTGATCAGCTCTGTTTTTTATATTAATATTACTGATGTTTGACCCAGTGTTCCCTCCCTTGCTGTTATCATTAGATATTTTCTTCTGATCTTTATGTTCAGTATTTGTCCTAAACATCCAGAACCATACTCATATGTACCAAGCCTCCACGCTCAAATGCAAGATTATTACCGACCAAAAATTCCATAATAGTTGCTATCCTATGTGACAATTCATGGGGAGATTCATTTTGCATTTGTTGGATCTTCCCACGAATAGTAACATCATAACGTATGCCATACAAAACACACAATAATTCCAGTAATATGTCCCTTGTCCTAAGAGGCTGAATACAGATCTACCAAAGACCACTTCCTATAGAATGTTGCAAGACCCTATTTCTAAATCAGACGGGTTTAGACTGTACACATCTCTGACATTCTGCAAGTCACAAAACCATTTTAAAAATCAGTTTAAATCATGGCAGGGAACCATTCCTGTTTCTTTTAGAATTGCATCTAATGCCGTGTACACACGGTCGGACTTTTCAGCTACAAAAGTCTGACAGCCTGTCCGACAGACTTTTGACAGACTTTCGTCAGACTTTCAACAGACTTTTGGTGGACTTCCAATGGACTTACTAACGAACGGACTTGGCTACACACGATCACACCAAAGTCCGACGGATTCATACGTGATGACGTACACCGGACTAAAATAAGGAAGTTGATAGCCAGTAGCCAATAGCTGCTCTAGCGTCGGTTTTTGTCCGTCAGACTAACATACAGACGAGCGGATTTCTGGGTCCGGCGGAGTTACGACGTAAAGATTTGAAGCCTGTTCCAAATCTAAAGTCCGTCAGATTTGCGACTGGAAAAGTCTGCTAAAGGTCCGGCGAAGCCCACACATGATCGGATTGCCCGCCGGATTTGGTCCGTCGGTGTCCGTCGGACCAGTCCGGTCGAAAAGTCCGACCGTGTGTACGCTGCATTACTCTTTTGGTTTCAGAGGTTTCATTACAAGCTTAACTTCACCTGCATTACTATTATTGTTGTTAACTGTGGTGGTCACACTGGGTGCGGCTGGCAATGAATTATCAGATTTAACATGAGGTTCTGTTTCATTTGATAAAAAGTTTGAGTTTGTATTTTGCTGCAGATTGCTGAATCCAAGATTTGATGCATACCAGCATTCCTGAGATCTCTTCTCTAATTCCATAATTCTTAATTTTAATCTCTCATTTTCCTCTGATAATTCATCACAACGTTTAGATTTCTCAAGCAAAGCTTCCCCAATGGTAACTGCATGCAATTTTAAATTTACAGTCTCAGTTTCTGATTTTTGGTTTTTTAACCTCTCACAGACCTTGTTGCTATTATGCATTCTGTAACTGGGCAATTTCCTCAACCTTACCTCTCAAAGAACTTTCCATAATTAAACAGCAAGATAACAAGCCCTGCAGAATACAACCTTTTCTTTTACTTTCTGAAATTTTGTTATTAAAAACATTTTTCTCTAAAAATTCCTTCATAAAAGTTCATGTCTGCTTACATTTTTCTAGGACCACCATGACACTTAATACATTTTAATACCCATCTGTTAACTTTATCAGAACTGACACTGGCTTCACACTGAGTAAACATTTTGACTATAGTACTAGTAATTAAAAAAAAGGAAATATTTTACTAACCGCATTTGAGGCTCCACCTTGAAGTTGCTTCTTCAGCTTCCAGTTCAGGTCTTCTGGTAAACGACCGACTTTTTGTTTGTTTTCCAGTCTCCAGAGAATAATTCTGGGGTTCCAAACCTGTTCAATTTTGTGGATCAGACTCTCTTGTCACAACCAGACTTTGGAGTCACAGCACAGCTCTTGGGTCTCCACCAGACTTCTGTCCACCTCACAGGATTGCTGTCATCACCGACTTCTGTTACTAAGTCCTGAAAATGCTCTTCTGGTCACTTGAATGGCACCAATGTAGTGATGTAGTAAGGTGGGTAGATGATTATTAAGTAATTATTATAATGTGAGTAATTTCCAGAAGCAACCAGATTCTTCCAGAGAGATGCATTTATTGAAACTTCAGACAGAACAAAGTCCATAAGATACTTGCAACAGATGACAAGATCTAACAGAGTAAATATAAAATAGGTGACAGGTTATTTGTGCAGCATTCATACACCTTCAGAGAACCCAGTTCCTTCTATCACTTTCATGGAGAATGAAAAGACTGATTGCCAGCTTGAATCACCCCCCACCCTGAAAAACTAGTACACTAGGGGGGGTTTCTGCTAGGTCAACCCAAAATACTTTTTGATCTTATTGTTACCCCCTCAAGTCTAATTACTATCAATAAATACTTCTTCTATGGTCCTTTATCATCCTTAAGTATGTAAACAATGTACCCTTTGAAATGTTCAATTAGGTTAACAGCCCAGACCTCACATACCTAGGTAGACTTGCAAAAGAATAACACATAAAAGGGTTATCAGCTGTCCCTTTGATATGTTAAAATTGAGTTGACTTGAACAACTCAACCATTGTCAAATGAATTCTGGCCTGGTCAATATTGTAATGTATGTGTACATATATATATAATCATATAATATCCTACATATTACAACAGTGGGATAGTATTTAGGACAGTGTTGCTGGCTTCACTGGTTCTGTTGACACGGGCAATGGTGTGGTGGTAATCTCACTTGTGTGTATACTCGCTGGGCATCACTGACACAGGTTTGGAATAAGGACACAGGCTGGCTGCACTGGTCTGGAGACGGTGGGGGTTATTTACGAAAGACAAATCCACTTTGCACTGCAAGTGCACTTGGAAGTGCAGTCGCTCTAAATCTAAGGAGTAGATCAGAAATGAGGGGAAGCTCTGCTGATTTTATCATCCAATCATGTGCAAGCTAGAATGCTGTTTTTTATTTTCCTTGCATGTCCCCCTCGGATCTACAGCGACTTTACTTCCAAGTGCACTTTAAGTGCAAAGTGGATTTTCCTTTAGTAAATAACCCCCAGTGTGTCTGGTGTGGCTAAATATCAGGTTCATTTGTGTTAGTGGTCAAGGACAGTGGTGTGTTTAGCAATCAGGGACACTGGGACGCAGTAGCTGTCTTCACTGGTGGTTTTGGTGAAAAAAATGCTGTTTTGATGGCACATGCTGGTGAAAACACTGTGTAACTTCTGTAGATCACTCAAAGATCGCTGCAATGGCTCTCTCCTCTCATAGGCACTGTCTGTATGAGAAGAAAAAGCTGATGGCTGTACCATGCAGCCTTTGTTTACATTATGTGATTATTGTGATTGGACACATCGATCACATGGTACAGGACCAATTTCATTGATCCTGCACCCAGCCCTGTGATCTGCTGCATTCAGGAGAACACAGCCAAAGGCTCCTGAAGCCACAAAAAAGCCTGTAAAACCAGAAAGTGAGAGGAGAGAGTTGCTACAGACGGGCACAACGCTGGATCAAGTGAGGACTCAAGTAAATATACAGGGGGAATGAGGGGGATGATATTGCTACCTAAACATTTTTTAACTTAATGCAGGGAAATGCATTAAGGTAAAAAATATTTAGGCTTTTGAACCTCTTTAAGAACGGTTGTTCCTTCCGCTCACCACTCCTGGTGCAAAATGATTCCTGTCCAGTACACTATGTGGTCCGTTATCCCAGAAGGCTCGGTACTCATCCTTTAGGTCCTCAGTTGCTGTTTCTGGTCTCTACACAGCCTCAGCAATGGCACCCCGGTCTCTGCACAGGTTCAGCAATGGCACCCTAGTCTCTACACAGCCTCAGCAATGGCAACCTTATCACTACACAGGCTCAGCAATGGAACCCCGGTCTATGCACATGCTCAGCAATGGTACCCCATTGTCTGCACAGGCTTAGCAATGGCACTCCGTGCTCTGCACAGGCACAGCAGTGGCACCCCAGGCTCTGCACAGGCTCAGTAATGGTAGCCTGGTCTCTGTCCAGGCTCAGCAATGACACCCTGGTTTCAGCAAAGGCTCAGCCATGTCACCTCGGTCTCTGCACAGACTCAGAAATGGCAACCCGGTCTTTGCACAGGATCAGCAATGGCACCCCTGTCCCTGTACAGGCTCACAGGCAAAATGTCTAACTGTCTGGCTCCCTGCAGTAGCCACCAATGTAAAAGCTCTGGTCCGCAGCTCAGAAAGATCCCGCTCAGTTTGAGAATGCCCGGGCAAAGACAGTCTTCTCCACCTCTGTATGCAGGGGATCATCTCCTTGTCTTTTGCCACCCAATAGCCTCCACAGTGCAGTACCTCTCCAGAACTACAGTTCCCAATGTACCCTGCGTGGCTGCATCATCAGTTGGCAGTGGGAAGGAGCGACTACACTCCCAAGTCCTTTTTCCCCCTCACAGGAACTATAACAAGGGTTTCAATTCCGTGTTACATTTATTCATTTATTGACAGGTTTATATATTTACCCTTCGGATTTGTGGAAGAAGTATAATGATTAAAACACACAAGTAGTATCGATTAGCTTTGATTAAAGATGATACAATACAGATAAATACAACATATTCAAACCAGGGGAGTTCATAACTCCTTCAATTGAAGTTCCTGGAGACGATGGTCCTTGATTTGTACTTCCCGTCTGAATCCAACACAAACTTAATCCCTGGCCTCACAGTTTTATATATATAGCAGGGAAAACAATAGCTACAACTGGTGAAAAGAAAAGGTCAAAGGTTCCCAACTTCCCATAGCATAATGAAGCCGATGTCTCATGTATTAAGCATGTTGTATATAGATAGAAGTGACTACTTATACACCAACATAAAACTATTACTAAGTTTCTTGTAAATCAATAACTAAAATGAATTATGAATATAGACCCGTACTACAGCAACTAAGTGGCAAATGAGGTTTAATGTAGATAAATGTAAAGTTATGCACTTGGGGGCTAAGAATATGCATCATACATACTAGGGGAGTACACCTGGGGGAATCAATGGTGGAGAAGGATCTGGGGTTCTAGTAGATTACAGATTTAATAATAACATGCAATGCCAAGCTGCGGTTTCCAAAGCAAGCAAAGTCCTTTCTTGTATTAGGAGAGGTATGGACTCCAGAGAGAGAGATATCATTTCCCCCCCTGTACAAATCATTAGTAAGACCTCATCTGGAATATGCTGTTCAGTTTTGGTCTCCAGTTCTCAAAAAGGATATCGGGGAACTGGAGAAAGTGCAGAGAAGGGCAACCAAACTGATAAGAGGCATGGAGGAGCTCAGCTATGAGGAAAGATTAGAGGAACTGAATTTATTCACGCTTGAGAAGAGGAGATTAACCACTTAAGCGCCGGACCATTTTGCTGGCCAAAGCCCAGAGCTTTTTTTGCGATTCGGCACTGCGTTGCTTTAACTGACAATTGCGCGGTTGTGCGACGTGGCTCCCAAACAAAACTGGCATCTTTTTTTCCCCCACAAATAGAGCTTTCTTTTGGTGGTATTTTATCACCTCTGCGGTTTTTATTTTTTGCGCTATAAACAAAAAAATAGTGACAATTTTGAAAAAACGCATTATTTTTTGCTTTTTGCTATAAGAAATATCCCCCAAAAATATATAAAAAAAATGTTTCCCTTGGTTATGGCTGCTACGTATTCTTCTACATATTTTTGGTAAAAAAAAAATCACAATAAGCGTTTATTGATTGGTTTGCACAAAAGTTATAGCGTCTACAAAATTGGGTATAGTTTTATGGCATTTTTATTATTTTTTTTTTTTATTAGCAATGGCGGTGATGTCTGCGATGACTGCGACATTTTGGTCGGACACGTCGGACAATTTTGGCGCAATTTTGGGACCACTCACATTTATACAGTGATCAGTGCGATTAACATTGCATTGATTACTGTGTAAATGTGACAGGCAGTGAAGGGGTTAACACTACGTGGCGCTGTAGGGGTTAAGTGTGTCCTGGGGAGTGTTTCTAACTGTAGGGGGGGATGAGATAGCTGTGACACATCACTGATCATAGCTCCCGATCACAGGGAGCTGTGATCAGTGACACTTGTCACTAGGTAGAACGGGGAGATGCTTGTTTACATTAGCATCTCCCCGTTCGTCCTCTCCGTGAGATGATCCCAGATATCCGTGCGGTGATTGAGTCCGCGGGAACCGCGACCCGACTTACCGAGCTCCCGGGTGGCGCACACGCGATGGCACAGGGGCAAATTTAAAGGGACGTACGGGTACACCCATTTGCCTGTCCATGCCATTCTGCCGACGTACATCGTCGTGCGCCGGTCGGGAACCGGTTAAGGGGGGATACAGTATGATCACCATGTACAAATATAAAAGGGGGGGATATGATCTCCATGTATAAATGTATAAGGGGGATATGATCTCCATGTATAAATACATAAGGGGGGGGATATGATCACCATGTATAAATACATAAGGGGGATATGATCTCCATGTATAAATACATAAGGGGGATATGATCACCATGTATAAATACATAAGGGGGATATGATCTCCATGTATAAATACATAAGGGGGATATGATCTCCATGTATAAATACATAAGGGGGGATATGATCTCCATGTATAAATACATAAGGGGGATATGATCTCCATGTATAAATACATAAGGGGGATATGATCACCATGTATAAATACATAAGGGGGATATGATCTCCATGTATAAATACATAGGGGGATATGATCTCCATGTATAAATACATAAGGGGGGATATGATCTCCATGTATAAATACATAAGGGGGATATGATCTCCATGTATAAATACATAAGGGGGATATGATCACCATGTATAAATACATAAGGGGGGATATGATCTCCATGTATAAATACATAAGGGGGGTATGATCTCCATGTATAAATACATAAGGGGGGATATGATCACCATGTATAAATACATAAGGGGGGATATGATCTCCATGTATAAATACATAAGGGGGGAAATGATCTCCATTAGGGATGAGCCGAACACCCCCCTGTTCGGTTCGCACCAGAACATGCGAACAGGAAAAAAATTCGTTCGAACACGCGAACGCCGTTAAAGTCTATGGGACACGAACATGAATAATCAAAAGTGCTAATTTTAAAGGCTAATATGCAAGTTATTGTCATAAAAAGTGTTTGGGGACCCGGGTCCTGCCCCAGGGGACATGGATCAATGCAAAAAAAAGTTTTAAAAACGGACGTTTTTTCAGGAGCAGTGATTTTATTAATGCTTAAAGTCAAACAATAAAAGTGTAATATTCCTTTAAATTTCGTACCTGGGGGGTGTCTATAGTATGCCTGTAAAGGGGCGCATGTTTCCCGTGTTTAGAACAGTCTGACAGCAAAATGACATTTGGAAGGAAAAAACTCATTTAAAACTAGCCGCGGCTATTGCATTGCCGACAATACACATAGAAGTTCATTGATAAAAACGGCATGGGAATTCCCCACAGGGGAACCCCGAACCAAAATAAAAAAAAAAAAATGATGTGGGGGTCCCCCTAAATTCCATACAAGGCCCTTCAGGTCTGGTATGGATATTAAGGGGAACCCCAGCCAAAATTGAAAAAAAAAATTGACGTGGGGTTCCCCCTAAATTCCATACCAGACCCTTCAGGTCTGGTATGGATTTTAAGGGGAACCCCGCGCCAAAAAAAAAAAAAAAAAACGGCGTGGGGTCCCCCTAAAAATCCATACCAGACCCTTATCCGAGCACGCAACCTGGCAGGCCGCAGGAAAAGAGGGGGGGACGAGAGTGCGGCCCCCCCCCCTCCTGAACCGTACCAGGCCACATGCCCTCAACATTGGGAGGGTGCTTTGGGGTAGCCCCCCAAAACACCTTGTCCCCATGTTGATGAGGACAAGGGCCTCATCCTCACAACCCTGGCCGGTGGTTGTGAGGGTCTGCGGGCGGGGGGCTTATCGGAATCTGGAAGCCCCCTTTAACAAGGGGACCCCCAGATCCCGGCCCCCCCCCTGTGTGAAATGGTAAGGGGGTACTTACCCCTACCATTTCACTAAAAAACTGTCAAAAATGTTAAAAATGACAAGAGACAGTTTTTGACAATTCCTTTATTTAAATGCTTCTTCTTTCTTCTTTCTTCCTTCATCTTCTTCTGGTTCTTCTGGCTCTTCTGGTTCTTCCTCCGGCGTTCTCGTCCAGCATCTTCTCCGCGGCGTCTTCTATCTTCTTCTCCTCGGGCCGCTCCGCACCCATGGCATGGGGGGGAGGCTCCCGCTCTTCTCTTCATCTTCTTCTCTTCTTCATCTTCTTCTTCATCTTCTTCTTCTTCTTCCTTCTTCTCTTCTTCTCTTCTTCTCTTCTTCCTGTCTTCTGCGGGCCGCTCCGCAGCCATGCTGTGGCATGGAGGGAGGCTCCCGCTGTGTGACGGCGTCTCTTCGTCTGACGGTTCTTAAATAACGGGGGGCGGGGCCACCCGGTGGCCCCGCCCCCCTCTGACGCACGGTGACATGACGGGACTTCCCTGTGGCATTCCCCGTGACGTCACAGGGAAGTCCCTCAAGTCACCGTGCGTCAGAGGGGGGCGGGGTCACCGGATGGCCCCGCCCCCCGTTATTTAAGAACCGTCAGACGAAGAGACGCCGTCACACAGCGGGAGCCTCCCACCATGCCAGCATGGCTGCGGAGCGGCCCGCAGAAGACAGGAAGAAGAGAAGAAGAGAAGAAGAGAAGAAGGAAGAAGAAGAAGAAGATGAAGAAGAAGATGAAGAAGAGAAGAAGATGAAGAGAAGAGCGGGAGCCTCCCCCCCATGCCATGGGTGCGGAGCGGCCCGAGGAGAAGAAGATAGAAGACGCCGCGGAGAAGATGCTGGACGAGAACGCCGGAGGAAGAACCAGAAGAGCCAGAAGAACCAGAAGAAGATGAAGGAAGAAAGAAGAAAGAAGAAGCATTTAAATAAAGGAATTGTCAAAAACTGTCTCTTGTCATTTTTAACATTTTTGACAGTTTTTTAGTGAAATGGTAGGGGTAAGTACCCCCTTACCATTTCACACAGGGGGGGGGCCGGGATCTGGGGGTCCCCTTGTTAAAGGGGGCTTCCAGATTCCGATAAGCCCCCCGCCCGCAGACCCTCACAACCACCGGCCAGGGTTGTGAGGATGAGGCCCTTGTCCTCATCAACATGGGGACAAGGTGTTTTGGGGGGCTACCCCAAAGCACCCTCCCAATGTTGAGGGCATGTGGCCTGGTACGGTTCAGGAGGGGGGGGGGGCCGCACTCTCGTCCCCCCCTCTTTTCCTGCGGCCTGCCAGGTTGCGTGCTCGGATAAGGGTCTGGTATGGATTTTTAGGGGGACCCCACGCCGTTTTTTTTTTTTTTTTTTGGCGCCAGACCTGAAGGGTCTGGTATGGAATTTAGGGGGAACCCCACGTCAATTTTTTTTTTCAATTTTGGCTGGGGTTCCCCTTAATATCCATACCAGACCTGAAGGGCCTTGTATGGAATTTAGGGGGACCCCCACATCATTTTTTTTTTTTTATTTTGGTTCGGGGTTCCCCTGTGGGGAATTCCCATGCCGTTTTTATCAATGAACTTCTATGTGTATTGTCGGCAATGCAATAGCCGCGGCTAGTTTTAAATGAGTTTTTTCCTTCCAAATGTCATTTTGCTGTCAGACTGTTCTAAACACAGGAAACATGCGCCCCTTTACAGGCATACTATAGACACCCCCCAGGTACGAAATTTAAAGGGATATTACACTTTTATTGTTTGACTTTAAGCATTAATAAAATCACTGCTCCTGAAAAAACGTCCGTTTTTAAAACTTTTTTTTGCATTGATCCATGTCCCCTGGGGCAGGACCCGGGTCCCCAAACACTTTTTATGACAATAACTTGCATATAAGCCTTTAAAATTAGCACTTTTGATTTCTCCCATAGACTTTTAAAGGGTGTTCCGCGGCATTCGAATTTGCCGCGAACACCCCAAATTGTTCGCTGTTCGGCGAACTTGCGAACAGCCAATGTTCGAGTAGAACATGAGTTCGACTCGAACTCGAAGCTCATCCCTAATCTCCATGTATAAATACATAAGGGGGATATGATCACCATGTATAAATACATAAGGGGGGATATGATCACCATGTATAAATACATAAGGGGGGGTATGATCACCATGTATAAATACATAAGAGGGATATGATCACCATGTATAAATACATAAGGGGGGATATGATCACAATGTATAAATACATAAGGGGGGATATGATCACAATGTATAAATACATAAGGGGGGATATGATCACAATGTATAAATACATAAGGGGGGATATGATCACAATGTATAAATACATAAGGGGGGATATGATCACCATGTATAAATACATAAGGGGGGATATGATCACCATGTATAAATACATAAGGGGGGGTATGATCACCATGTATAAATACATAAGAGGGATATGATCACCATGTATAAATACATAAGGGGGGATATGATCACCATGTATAAATACATACGAGGGATATGATCTCCATGTACAAATACATAAGGGGGATATGATCTCTATGTACAAATACATAAGAGGGATATGATCTCCAAGTATAAATATATAAGGGGGGATATGATCACCATGTATAAATACATAAGGGGGATATGATCTCCATGTATAAATACATAAGAGGGATATGATCTCCATGTATAAATATATAAGGGGGGATATGATCATCATGTATAAATACATAAGGGGGGGGATATGATCTCCATGTATAAATACATAAGGGGGGATATGATCTCTATGTACAAATACATAAGAGGGATATGATCTCCATGTATAAATATATAAGGGGGGATATGATCTCTATGTACAAATACATAAGAGGGATATGATCTCCATCTATAAATACATAAGGGGGGATATGATCTCTATGTACAAATACATAAGAGGGATATGATCTCCATGTATAAATATATAAGGGGGGATATGATCATCATGTATAAATACATAAGGGGGGGGATATGATCTCCATGTATAAATACATAAGGGGGGATATGATCTCTATGTACAAATACATAAGAGGGATATGATCTCCATGTATAAATATATAAGGGGGGATATGATCTCTATGTACAAATACATAAGAGGGATATGATCTCCATCTATAAATACATAAGGGGGGATATGATCTCCATGTATAAATACATAAGGGGGGGATATGATCTCCATGTATAAATATATAAGGGGGGATATGATCTCCATGTATAAATATATAAGGGGGGGGGGGATATGAATTTTACATTTGTATACATTTATGCTCCTTTACGCCAGATCTTTACAGAACACTTTACTCAGGTTCTTTTTGTCAACAAAGTCCTGAATATAAACGTCAGTAAATTCTGACATCCATGTGCAACTGGTCTACGGGACGTACTAAACTGCATATTGGGCTGATGGGATGATTGGATTATTGGCTGCAATACTGAGAACTCTCACTAGATGTCAGTGTACTATATACACATATATACATGGTAATGACTCTGTTGTTTCTCAAAATATATTATTCTTTCCTGCAGTGCTTGATACAATGTTGCAAGAAGCAGTTGCTAATGTTTAACTATTCACTTGCTGATATATATGCAGCTGTACAACAGGATACAGAAGTAATGTAAAAATTACATTTGACCTGTTTTTGATGGGAATATGGGTAGAATTATTATTTCTCATGGGGATTATTGGAGTAATATCATGTTAACACCCGACAATGAACATAATTAACCCATTACTAATAATAATATGCATATACTTTTTCTACATGGGGATTATGGGTGGAATATTGTAGTTAGACATACATAGGAATATATTAAACCTATTTCTGATATAAATATGTATATAATTATATTTCTACATGGGGATTATTGGTGGAATATTGTTTATAAATATACATAGCAACATATTAAACCCATTTCTGATGAGAATATGCATATAATTATTTTTCTACTTGGGGATTATGGGTGGAATATTATTTATAAATATGCATAGGAACCTATTTAACCTATTTCTGATAAGAATATGCATATATTTTTTTTCTACATGGGGATTATGGGTGAAATATCTTAGCTAAACATCCTATCTAATATATTTGACCTGTTTCTCATAGGAATATGGGTAAAGTTATTGTTTTTTAGGTTGATTATGACTGGAATATCATTTACAATAACATTTAACATATTTAACCTATTTATCAGATGAATAGCCACATAATTATTTTTCTTCATGGGTGAAATGCCATGGTAAAACATGCCTAGGAATAGGGATGAGCTTCGAGTTCAAGTCGAACACGTCAGGTTTTAAAAGTTGTGTTTCACTGGGAGATGATGCAAAGGCGTCAGATAGGCCATGCCCTACGCGTTTCGTCAGAGGACGTCTACGGGAGCGTGACCCCGTAGACGTAAGGGGCTAAGTATGCCCCCAGTATAGCTAATCTGCTCCTTAATAAATGGTAGGAAGAACAAATCTACAGTATTAACAGGCCAAACATGAAATTATATAGACGATATATAGATGACATCGTCATAGTATGGGGAGGTACTGAAGAGGAACTACAGGTATTTTGAAATTAATCATAACATCTATGGTTTAACCTTCTCCGGCAATTGGAGTAAACAAAATATAAGTTACCTTGACCTCCAGCTATATAAAGAAAATGGACACCTCAACACAAAAACGTTCTTCAAGAACACAGACAGGAATGGCTATATACCAACAAGTAGCTGCCATCACCCAAAGTGGATAGGGAATATCCCAAAGGGACAACTGGTGCGAATACACAGAAATTGCAGTAGCATAACTGACTTTGACGAACAAGCAGAGGTTCTAATTAATCGATTTGCTGATAAGGGATATAAAAGAAGGGACTTAATACTATTGAAAGAAAAAGTGAAAAATATGGACAGGAATGGATTAATAGATGGTACACAAAACCCACGCAAACAAGAAAAAAATAAAAACATGGGTTTTGCCTTCCTAACAGGATACAATAGACAATATAAAACTATGGAATCTATTATTAAAAAATACTGGCCAATCCTCCAATCAGATCAGGTTCTAAATTCTGTGTTACCAAACAAGCCTATTTTTATCTATAGGAAGGCCCCAACTCTTAGGAACAAACTAGTGCATAATGCCCTTGACCCTCCAAAACAAATTAAAATAGGCAATAATTTAAGAGGCTTTTACAAATATGGCAAATGTCTGCCGTGCAGAGTGAGCAAAAAAACAAACAAAAGGATGACTAAATTTAGTCATCTAATGGAAATTAATACACCATTAGGGATCTGATAACGTGTAATAACACACACGTCACTTATGTATTAGAATGCCCGTGTCGCAAACAGTACGTGGGACGTACAACTAGGAAATTACACATAAGAATCAGAGAACATATTACAAACATAAAAAATGGTTTCAAAAAGCATAGTGTATCTAGACACTTTAGAGTTCACCACAACAGAGACCCCACAGGCCTAACTTTTTATGCCATTGATAAGATTAAGGGACAATGGAGGGGTGATAACAAAAAAGTGAAAGTGTCGCAAAACGAAACCAGATGGATCTTCCAGCTAGACACATTACAACCAGCAGGAATGAACATAGATGTCGACCTAAATTGTTTTCTTACTAATTATTAAAATAATACTATATTTAAAACACAATTTGGAAGTATCATATCCATATAATAATACAAAGTCTCCTTTTCTTCTTTTAATATTTCTTGTTCCATGGATGACCAATTCTACTCTCTCCCCCCCTCCTCCCCCTCTCGTTTTTAGGGGTTCATTTTTTAGGGGTTCAGTTATTCATTTGTTCGTATGTGAATTGTGTAAGCATGCATGCGTGCAGATTTAAATATGAACAAATTATTATTATTTTATATATTTTAGAATGTAGTTTTATTTTTAGTTTTTCTTATTAAATATATATGGTTGTATTTTTATATGTCATTTACGTATTTTTAATGTGTATCTCGTCAGGGAATAATTATCACCCGTTTATATTGTGCGATGGACCAATTACTGCCTACTTTTAACACATTTATGGTTATCTTTATTCACTAGCATAAGGTGACACCATTGCAAACGGCATTTTTCGTCTGTACGGTGTCACTCCATAGTCCTTCCCCGGCCAGTTTAAACCACAGAATAATGGCCGCGGACGTCGGCCTGTATACTGTAGGTAAATGAACACTTCACTAACCGCTCCTACAAGGCTTCGGTCCGCAAAACCACTGACAAAATGGCCGCGGTTTACAAGGCACTAGTCACCTTATTAGACGCTCCTATATGGCTCCGGTCTGCAAAGTCACACGCAAAATGGCCGTGGACTTCGGTCTGCAAATCTAAGGCAAAATGGCCGCCGGAGATTTTCGTGGAGCGCAAGCGCACAGCACGCATCGCACAGCATAAAAGGAGGGGAGATGAGGCAAGGGGTCATGCTCCCGTAGATGTCCTCTGACGAAACACGTAGGGCGTCGCCTATCTGACGCCTTTGCATTATCTCCCAGTGAAACACAACTTTTAAAACCTGACGTTTTTCCTTTTTGATGACACTTGGTTGCCTGTTTAAACTGCTAAAATGTGAGTACCACTCTGTCATCTGCTTTTAAATAAAGAGTGTTTATGGTTTTACGCTATGGGAATCTCCTTTTTCTTTTATGCCTAAAACATCATCCTGACCCAGTAACTGCCTGTGGATTGCCGCACAGTGGCATACACTGTGACTGCGTGTTACCCCTGCAGGGGTTAAAGAAGCTGGTGAGTGTCCGCATAATAGCTAATAGCCTTTCCCTCTCCCAAATTTGGGTCGATAACCAAATTTGGCGTTGGAACGCAGAGTACACCCATGAGATCGAGGCTTGTAACGCACGCAGGTCCGCCATTTTGGACAACCCGGAAGTGCCAAATTAATGAACTGAATGGGCTGGATTCTCATTACAGGGATTACAGTGCCTATATTAAGGAGTCGGGCTGCAGTGGATGGATACCCTTAGACAAAGTCCTGTTAGACGAAACGCATTGGGAGGACTCCACTGCCGCCTTTATTTTATACACAAGCGCTTTTTATCTACTTAAATGTAAGTGTATTTCTTTTTATTAAAATTATTGTGTTTACGCAATTAGACTATGTGGCTCCTTTTTTATTCTATATGGGCCACGTTTCGGGATGCTTAATTATCTGTGCGGAGAAGACACTTCCATGAAGTCTCCTGAAACTCCATTGCCTCCAGGTTGTCAAGATCTTCCCTCTATTGCAGGTTGGCAATACAAGCTGGTTTGACCCATACGGTGTATGCTGTTTTGGGTTCAAACCCTCCGGTAAACCTCCAATCATTTTCATTTCATTTCACCATTTTTTTCACAGCTGGTGACCATGATGGCCCTATTTATATATAGATTGTAAACTACTAGCACATTGATGGACGTTTAACCTCAATTTAGACACCACAGTATATGTAATTTATTTTTTCACATTTTGTGCATTTATCATTTGTACTTTATTTTTTGTAGCGCTACACTTTGCTTTACTTGTCACTTTAACAAAAATTCTATTTGTTGTGTCGGCTGCTCACATTTTAGAGTAAGCGCAAATTTATCACTGTTGTTTTGTAACTGAGCCGCATAGAAGTATTTCAGCAGATCAAGAACTCCCAGTCCTCCCTTCTTTTTTGGGGTAAACAATGTGTGTTTCTTCACCCTAGGCCTCTTGTCTCCCCATATAAACTGAAGAAGATTCTTTTGAAATACAATCAGATCAGACATAACCAATACCACTGGAATAGTACGAAAAAATATAAGTCTTGGGAGGATATTCATTTTTAAAGAGTGTTGTCTGCCAAACCACGACGGAGGGTGTAATAGCCATCCAGCCATGTCTGTCGTTAGGCGTTTATACAGTGCAGGATAGTTCAGAGAATATAAGGTGTTGAAAGAGGGCGTCAGTTGGATACCTAGATATGGGAGAGCCTCCGATTCCCAGCAAAACGTATACGATTGTTCAAGGGCTGTTTTTGGTGCTGTCCTGTAAAGAAATATTTTGTGCCCATGATTTGTCATGATTAATTGTAAGGCCTGAGATTCTGGAAAAAGGCTGGAGTATCACATAAAGCAGGGATATGCAATTAGCGGACCTCCAGCTGTTGCAAAACTACAAGTCCCATCATGCCTCTGCCTCTGGGTGTCATGCTTGCAGCTATCAGAGTCTTGCTATGCCTCGTGGGACTTGTAGTTCTGCAACAGCTGGAGGTCCGCTAATTGCATATCCCTGGAATAAAGGTTAGGGAGGGTGGTGATGGGGGACAAGATTTTAATTGTTTTTCATTGTAAAGCCATCCTTGGTCAAGCAAACAGACAGGGAATGCAATAGGAGCTGGGCATTAGCTTTCGACAAGAAGGAAGCCTCAAGCTGACCATGCAAGGTTAGATTTTTGTTCAATTGTTTGTAAAAAATCATTTGTCATTTGTGTTTCTTGCCATCAACTAATTTGATTTGAAATCATTCCTTCAGACCTGCTATTTGAATGGTATACAGGATGTATTAAATGGGTTTAATTGCAATAGGTACAATTTTAACCCAAATGAAAACCACTTTCACAGTTTGAATGCAATGAATACCACCTTTTAGGTGAGAGTAGAGTAAGGAATGTCTCTAATAGGGATTCAAAAGTTTATTTCTGAAGCACAGAGAGAGCTAGATTTAGAATCCAGTGGGAGATAAATGGGAGTCTTCTTTACAAAGGTCTCATGATTGAGCAGTGAGAAACTAAAAGAAGAAAAGGGCATAAACCTGAGAAACTGTCAAAAAATCCCCTTCTTCTAATTCATGTATGTTCTATTCAAAAAATGGGGGGGGGGGGGCAGGAAAGGAGGAGGGGAGGGGAAGGGGAGAAGGGAAAATTGGGGGGAAGGGAAGGAGGGAATGGAAGGGGAAGAAGAGAGGTGGGTGTGGGGGTTAGAGGAAGCAAGGTGAAAGGGGGAGGGTTAATAAAGAATGTGAAAAAAGGTGAGTAAAAAATCTTTCCCTTCCCCCTTCCCCTCCTCCTCCCCCCCCCTTAACAACACCCCCCATTTTATGAATAGAACATACACCCCAATTTAATTATAAAATACACGTTTATTAATACTTTTTGGCTAGATCACAGCTGACAAGCTCATCAGGGCCTCTTCCAGCATATTCCATGCGTACCACTCAGCGAGGGTTTTCCTTGTTCCCAACATTTAATTGCAGGTATGAGTTTTGCATATGGGTGAACCTTTGTTGATGGGTCCAGCGGTCAACAGTATACCCTAATATACCCTATTGTGCTTGTACGTCATTAAATTACTTTACTATTTTGTATTATATTTCAAGCCAATGTAATGCTTGTACTTTTTTTATATGCAGTGTTACATATATTTTGCTTTTAAAATGTCCCCTGATTAGCCAAAAGTGGCGAAACATGTTGGGACAATCACTCCAATGCTACTATTGAATGAGTATACTTCATCATCTGTTTTAAATTTCTAGATGTATCCTTGAACAAGTGTGTACAACCTATATTGGAATTTTTATGATGTTTTGTATGTAACAATAAAATCTTTAATTTTTACATACCTACTGTCGAGCATTGCATGACCTTCTCTTTTTTGTTGGCACCACTTTAAAGTGTTTGCCTGTTTTTCTGCACATGTCACATCAAAAAGGACATGTTAATACATGTTAATACACTGTGGCTTATTTCAAAAAAGCAAAACCACTTTGCCCTGCAAGTGCACTTGAAAGTGCACTTGTAGGGCAAAGTGGATTGTCCTTTATGAAATAAGGCCCAGTGTGTCAACATGTGCTAGCTCACATCATGGGGGATCAATGGACGTGTTTCGTGGGTGTAAACCCTTCCTCTCACCTATTTCAGTTTCGAGGAAGGGGTTCCACCCACAAAACGCGTACAGTGATATCCTATGATGGCAGATAGCACATGTTGACACACTGTGTGTTTTGTAGCTTTAGAAAAATAGATGTAGGAAAAAGACACACATTTTAGGCATGGGATCAGGAGGGAAATCCACATTTTGAGTAATATTTTGTGTGCATCTTCAAAATTTGGCTTTATAGGGGTGAGATCACCCCATCTGATGAAGGCAAATTCAACACAGTTTTGACATACTAATGTCTCATATGGCCTTCACTTTATCAAAGTTGAACTTTGTAAGTTCCTGAGTTGGGGATGTGTATGTTATGGTTTTAAACATGCCTGTTTAGTCACAAAAAAGGCTATATCTACTGTCACACATACATGTTATACACCAAAGATGTTGGTTTGTTAAAAAACCCTTTTATAACGCACATGTGAATGTCCTTGGAGTAAAATGTTTTATACTCAACAATGTGTGGCTTCTTCTTTCAATGCTCAGTACCATTTTTTTAAGTAAGTTGGTGTAGTTACAGGGACAATGGGGGTTATTTACTAAAGGCAAATCCACTTTGCACTACAAGTGCACTTTCAAGTGCACTTGTAGTGCAAAGTGGATTTGCCTTTAGTAAATAACCCCCACTGTGCTGTAAAATTTGCAAAAATCAGGCCATTTTAGGGACTACAAGCAATTAATTCATGGAGTTGAAAAGGATGAATATTTTTATCATTAATGCATTACAAACATTAACAACAAAAACATTGTGTGTGTGTGTAGCAGACCCACAGCACACCATAATAAGTAGCTGAAGAAGAGATTGTCATCTCATGTATCAAATAAGTTACGTTTGCACTATTGAAGAGAATGGGCAAAAAAAGGCCATTAGAGAACCTAGGAGACAGATAAGAAACACAAACAGTAAATCAAATGAAATATGAGTTTAGTTTTTCAAAATAAATTTATTTGAAAGCGCTTACAGATTCTCTGGCATATCCCACAAAGTAGTCTTTGCCGTACTTCGCGGGCGCTTTGGGGGGGCAAGCCAGGACGGCCAGTTTCCAGCGCGGTCATTGTTTCTGCGGCAGAAAAGTCGGCCTCATTCGCAACTGAGGCCATATAGTTTGCTGCATTCTTACACAGAAAATTATGGAGAATTCAATAGCTTAAAATTATGTGGTTCAGTTTTGTATTTGGCCATATTTATTGACGTTTCTAAAAGACGGAACCGGCTGGCCAATATGTCAAAGGCATTCTCTACCACTCTTCTGGCATGGGCCAGCCAGTAATTAAAAACCCTCTAGTCCAGGGTCAGGGTCCTCATGGGGAACGGCCTCATCAAATGCTCCCCTAGCGCAAAGGCCTCATCCGCCACAAAGACAAACGGGAGGCCTGCCACGTTATCCGCTGGAGGTGGCAACCCCAAGCTCCCATTCTGGAGAAGCCTGTAAAATTCAGTCTGGGCGATGACTTCTCCATCCGACATATGGCCATTCTTCCCCACATCCAGATAGAGAAACTCATAAGTTGCCGACACCACCGCCAACATCACAATACTACTGTACCCCTTGGAATAAAAGTAGTATGACCCCGAGTTGGGGGGTGGGACGATGTGGACGTGCTTCCCATCCATCGCACCACCGCAGCTGGGAAAGTCCCACTGCTGGTCGAATTGGGAGGCCACAGTCTGCCATTCCTGTGGGTTGGAAGGAAACTGTGGAGTCAAACAAGTAAAAAAAAATGTACTTTTACACATAACATTGCAAGCAGATTAGACACAAACATTCTTGACCAACATAAGTATAACATTTATTGAAATGAGTATTTAAAGACACTTATGAGATTCCTCACCCCCTCTGATGGCCCATTGAAAATTTTTAGGGTGGGGAGGGGAGGGGGATGTTTTGGACAGGTAACCCTCTCCACTTCATTGAGAGCTAAATGCATAAATAATGTGTGGGACTTTGGCCAGCCCCTCCTTACACTATTTGCAGCCCACTGGACAGGTAAGAAGTGTCATAATCCAAAAATATGAATACGCACTGTCCAAATTGAAGCACATTTTTACATTCTGCAATTACCTATGAAGATAATAGGAGAACAAAACTTTAAACAGTACCATTTGTAAGTATTCAGGCAGGCACTTGCACTACATGCTTTGGTGAATGCATCCATAAATATGACCACAAAAGAGGTAGGTATAGTGTGTATGAGTTGAGCAAAGTCAGCAGATTGAGTATTGGTATCGGTTAACTTCCAAATTAGTTTGGACCCCCCCAAAAAAGCCTCTTGCACTCTGCTTGAATTTAAGGACAACAATAACATTTGGACACATTTTAGCGGGTGTTTAGGGTAAGCACTACTATGGAGCTGACAAAATACATTGTTAAGTGACTAGGTTAGGTGTGTATGGGCCCAGGATAGCATGCTGGGGAGGTTAGTGAAGGCAAATATGCATGAAGGACAAAAAAGAAGCATTAAAAGCTTACAGCATGCATGAGGACAAAGAGGACATTCACAGCATATTACAATCTTGGTAATTATGGAATGATCAAATAACTACAATATATTAGCAAACATTAAATACATAGAATGTGATGTTAAAGGATAAAACTTACCTTAATATATTCCTTCTGCAGGACCTGAATAATGTCAGAACAGGTCGCTGGAATAATGATTCCCAGAGCCTGGGGGGAGATCCCAGTCATGAACTTGATATCCTGGAGACTTCTCCCCTTCGCCAAGTACTGCAAGGTGGCGACGAGCCTTTGTTCAGGAGTGATGGCTTGCCACATGCAAGTGTCCTGCCTGGTAATATAGGGGGACAGCAAAGCCAACAGATGGTGAAATACGGGGTCCGTCATCCGGAGATAGTTCCTGAAATCATCAGGATTATTCTCCTGGAGCTCCCGCAACAAAGGCATATGAGAGAATTGGTCACTATTAAGTAACCTATTCTTGGTCCAAGAACTCCTCCTCCCCCTGTTCATGGACTGGACTTGGGTCAAAGCAAGAACTCCAACACCAAGCCCAACAACAGCACAATCTCTCCGACGAGAATACAACATGGTTAGAAAATGGTCGGCTGCTCAGAACGAACTGATAGAATGCACTGAAAATCAGAAAGGACCTGACAAGAATGAGCTGAAAATCAGAAATGAGAGGACAAGAACGCACTGAAAAACAGAAGCGAACTATAAATAGAACGCACTGAAAGACAGGAACGAACTGACAACAGGCACTGAAGAACAGATACGAACCGACAAGCACAAGCTGAAAAGCAGAAACAAACTAAAAAGCACGAGGCTGAAAAGCGCGATTCGTCTCTCACCAAACTTTTACTAACACGAGATAAACATGAGATTAGCAGAAGGAGCCCAAAGGATGGAGCACTAGCTATTGAACTTCCTTTTTATCGGCTCATCGTACGTGTTGTACTTCACCGCGTTCCCACATTTGGAATTGTTGGCCAACATTTGTGTGACCGTGTGTATGCAAGACAAGTTTGAGCCAACAACCGAACAAAAATCGTGTGTACGCGGCAAAGGAGTCTACCTCTAAGGTAAGCCCGCTTCTAATGTATTTGTTGCTATATATCCTGTATGGTTCAGATTTGGACGATAATTTAGAGTTGGAGACTGCACTGTGCAAAGGGGCCTTAGCATGGCTTCCCATGTTTTAGGGATGAGCTCAAGGTTCAGTCCAAACACAAGTTTAGATCAGATTTTGGCTATTTGGGCATTCGGATGAATGGCTAAAGATTGACCCGTTTGGCAGAAGCTGAACATAACGTATAATAGTGGTATT
Source organism: Lithobates clamitans (assembly GCA_037952925.1). Lineage (NCBI taxonomy): Eukaryota > Metazoa > Chordata > Amphibia > Anura > Ranidae > Lithobates > Lithobates clamitans. The sequence goes on along the minus strand of JBBGZY010001431.1, from coordinate 564,292 downwards.
ACTTCTGCTACTGTATTATACATGATAGCTTCCCGCTGTCAATGGTTGTTAAGGATGCCGGCACTGCCAGTAATTTCATTGTCGCCGTTCACTTACTTGGAATCCCTGGCCATATATGAAAAGAAGCAGAGATAGCTAAAAAAAAAAAAAAAAAAACCTATTATATTAAAAACAAAAAAGCAAAAAATCTGTTGGGGGACCTTTTGAGGTCCCCGTTTCTCTCTTCTTTTTTTTTTTTAAAGAAGCCAGCAGGAGAAGGTACTTTTCCTGCAATTTTAACAGGTGTTTTCCTTTGCAATATCATTGGTAAAAAAAAAAACACTGCGGCACTGATGGGCACTGGTAGGTGGCTCTGATGGGTGGCACTGATATGCAGCACTGATGAGCATTGATAGGCAGCACTGATGGGCACTCATGGGTGGCACTGGTGGGCACTGATAGGCAACACTGATGGGCACTGAAAGGCTACAAAGATGGGTTCTTATGGGTGGCACTGATAGGCGGCACTGCTGGGCACTGATGGGCATTAATATGTGGCACTGATGGGCACTGATACGCTGTACTGATATGAGGCACTGATAGGCATCCCTGGTGGCACTGGCATTGTGAGTGGGCACTGATTGGCAGCTGCCTGGGCATTGATTGGCAGCTGCCTGGGCACAAATTAGTATTTCCCTGGGGGTCTAGGGGGGCATACCTGGTTGTCTAGTGTGGATGGCCATCCTGGTGGTTCTGGGCAGCATGATAGTGGTCCTGGGTGGGATCCGAGGGGCGGCTGTGCTGATAAACAATCAGCACAGACCCCCCCTGTCAGGAGAGCAGCCGATCAGCTCTCCTCTACTTGCGTTTGTCAGACGCGGGTGAGGAAAAGCCGTTTACCGGCTCTTTCTATTTACATCTTGATCAGCCGTGATTTGACACGGCTGATCACGTGGTGAAGAGTCTCCGTCAGAGACTCTTTTCCAAGATGGGAGTTGCGGTGTGTCAGACTGACACACCGCAACAACGATTGTCGCGATGCACGCCCCCGGGGGCATGCAGCAGCTTAATATTCTGAGAACGTCATATGATGCCCAGTCAGGATATTGAAACCACTTTGCAGCCATCATTCTGCTATATGGCGGGTGGCAAGTGGTTAAACAGAAGCAAAGATGGCAGCTTCCTTGGCTGAAAACTATAGGGGGGGTTTACTTACACTTTAAGGATGAGATGATGCTTCAGCCTGAACCTAGGTTTGGATCGAACTTTGGTTTTTGGGGGGTCCAGACAAACACTCAAAGTATTCAGCAGTAGCCGAGCATTTCTACGCCTTTCATGTGATAGCTTCCTGCTGTCACTGGTTCATATGGAGGAACCTTACACCCACAGTATCCCTAGGAAACAGTGATATCACTGAGAATCACTGGCCATATTTGTGCAATGACGTTGACGAAATATGGACATGGCCATATTTCGTCAATGATGTCCCCATCATCCCTCCCCTTTCCTTATAAAGCTGATGACAGCTCAGGGAGCTCTCATTTGTGTACTGTCGGGATCGGTAATGTCTCGTTAAAGTCAGTGGGCAGACGGCATTGTGATATATGATGCATTGACAATGAGTGACATGTTTGGGTGTCTATTTCTAAGTTAAAATTATTTTTATATGTGAATAAGTAGGGCACTATGTACCTCCATACATAATAGTAGTACTATGTACTCATTCACATAGGGGCGATGCCATAATCTGGGGGCTCCCTCATCATTAAAGGGGTGTCAGAGAACTCACACAGCAAGCACCCGTCTCCGTGCAGCAGCTGCCAACCCTTGTTCCGCTAATGCCAATGTGCATGCATGGAACTGTAGCCAGAGACAAATGAGATCCAGAGTGGGCATGCACAATGGCACCTCCATGCGAATGCGCACACATGAGTGCCAATGCGCTAACGCGCATGCGCCAGTGCACTAAGGCTCTACTGTGCACGCACGTACACTGCCGCAAATCCTGGCACATAGCACCTTATATAAACAGAGAGTCTGCCTAGCATCAGTGCTGGATCGTCTTCAGCTTGTCCCTGTGTTCCTGTTGTTACTCTGCCTGATTGACCTTGTTCCAGAAAACCCAGCTATCTTCTGACCATTCTCTTGGATCTCCCCTGCCTGCTGAAACTGCCTCTACCTGCAATACTGACCTTGGGTTGGACTTATGATTACGGCTCTAGCTTCTGATTCTGTACCCCACTGCCAGTCTGTTGCCAACCTCTGCCTGTTCCTGACTATGGTTTTGCCTTCTGATTTGGTACCCAGCTGCCAGCCTGTTGCCGACTTCTGCCTTTTTCCTGATTCTGCTGTTGACCCTGATCTGGCTCCCGCTGAACAAGTCTGGGATCAGTTCCGACATCTCCTTAGCAGAGGTTCCTGTATCTCCAAGTTCCAGCCTCCTGCCTGCAGGCACTGGACGTCACCTCCAGTCACTGCTCTCACTTCCAGTAGGACGGGTCTGTCCGAGTGTGTACGACCGACACATCGGACTTAAGGCTTATCTTATGAAGCGACTTCTGTAAGTGTGTTTTTGTCTATGCTACTGAATAAATTTTAAAAGGTTTTACACTATCGGAGTTTCCATATTCTTGTTACATGCTATGCATTTCCTATGAGCCGGCCCATACAATGCGATGAACCGAGGACACAGCAGCAGACCAGCATGGGTGATACTTTCAGAGTCACAGCTGTTATGCTTTTTATGATCCTCTATAGTGGGGGATCATGTCTATTTGGTAAGAAGTAACCCCTTCTATACCGATGGTGGATCACATCTTTACGTTACATCGTGGATGAAGATCGTCTTATGTGGACATTTTTGTTTTGCACGGGTGGATGATATTTGCTGTTATTATTCACAGAGACTCATTTTTATGTTTTGAATCTTACACATATTCAAGTTTGCTTATCACTTGATCAATTTTTTTTGCAGTGATTATCAATTTATTCACTTCATGTAATATTTATTGTTTATAGTTATAAATGAGCGTGATTCTTATGCTTTTATATCTAATTGCTATATGGGTGTCATATAATTATAATTGCTGCTTTTCACAATTTTATTTGTTTCGGTCAAATTTTCACACATTTCACTTACACATATCTTAGCGCAGTTTTTTTCCCCGTTTTTTTTCCTGCCTGCAGGCACCTGCACCCTTTCGTTGCCCTCGCACTCCCTGTACCCACCACCAGGGGTGCTTGGACCGGAACCGTGCAAGAGGCCACCCTCATCATTTCGGTACTCTATTTTTGTTACACTTGGCGCACCACAACTATGCATACCCTAAAGCGCCTAGGGTACACAAGATGCCTTACCCTACATTTCCTATAAGAATATACTTAAATGTGTACTGTTTTTTTTTGCTTTCTTGGAACATTAGGGGAATTCAAAGTCCTCTGAAACGTACCATGGTAACCACCATTCTTAAAAAATACTCCCCCGCCATTTACGCACTGCAGGAGACTCACTTGATACCGGAGACGGTCTCATGCCTAGGATTCTCCTGGGTGGGTTGGGCGTACCATTCCACGCACAACTCTTAATCTAGAGGTGTGAGTGTGTTGGTGCTTTGCGCTTCAGATTTTCAACTGATAGACAAATTGATAGATGATGAGGGGCGTTATGTGATACTACTGTGTAAAATCCACCAATTGAAATGTATACTTGCTGCCATATATGTGCCACCTCCTTTTATTACAGAGGTACTAAGGGTGATATTGACATACCAGTTGGGCCACCCAGATGTTCCCTTTATGTTTGTGGGTGATCTAAATTGCTATATGGATCCAGTTCTGGATAAGCACCCTCCTCCGGCGACTTCTCGCATAAGAGCTCGAATGGCATCGCAGAAATTCACGGAGGAGTTTGGATGGCCTGATCCATGGCGCAGTCGTAACCCACTGCAGAAACAATTCTCCTGCTTTTCTAAGACCCACCTCTCCCTGTCAAGGATTGACATGTGTCTCTGTACACCCCAAACAGCACATTTGCTGGAGGACATTAGATACCTGGTAAGGGGTGTATCAGACCATTTGCCCCTATTGGTTTCCTTGGTTGCCATGCCGGCTGCTGACTTGCCTAGGGCACCGTGGAAACTCAATGTGTTTTGGCTCAACCTATTTCCTTCCCATGAGTGGGTGTTGGCTGAGATCTCTGAGTTCTGGAGACGTCATGAAGATCATCCCAATTTAAGGTTAACGTGGGAGACATTCAAAGCGTTTCTCAGGGGAATATTGATCACTGTGGTTTCAGGCATTAAAACAAATGCTATTAAAGATCAGATGGAACAGTTGGTATGCCGGCTAGAGGCAGAATATATTGCAGACCCCTCTGACGCAGCTAGGGAAGTGTGGCTAGCTGCACAAGAGACGGTTGTTCGGATTACAGGAGAGGCGGCAGATAGGAAAAGATTTTTTAACAAGCAGGTCTTTTATGAGGAGGGAGAGCAGACAGGCCGCCTCTTGGCAAAAATAGTAAAGGCCTCCCAGACGACTCCATACATCGGGGTGCCGTTTTTTCAGGAACAGTGATTTTAACATTGCTTAAAGTGATACAATAAAAGTATAATATTCCTTAAAATTTCGTACCTGGAGGGTGTCTATAGTATGCCTGTAAAGTGGCACATGTTTCCCGTGTTTAGAACAGTCTGACAGCAAAATGACATTTCTAAAGGAAAAGAAGTCATTTAAAAGTGCTAGCGCTAGTTCCGGCTATAATGAATTGTCGGTCCGGCAATACACATACTGTAAAAGTTCATTGATAAAAATGGCATGGAATTTCCCCCCAAAATTAAAAAAAAAATGCCTGGAGATCCCCCTAAATTCCATACCAGGCCCTTCAGGTCTGGTATGGATTTTAAGGGGAAGCCCGCGCCAGAATTTTTAAAAAAATAGCGTGGGGTCCCCCCAAAAATCCATACCAGACCCTTATCCGAGCACAAAACCTGGTAGGCCGCAGGAAAAGAGGGGGGATGAGAGAGCGCCCCCCCTCCTGAACTGTACCAGACCACCCTAACTCAGTTCCTACGCATCTGATACATAGATCTTTCCTAATTACCTTATCAGTATAATATGGCTTACTGATTATGTACCTTCCCTCTTTCTCAGACCCCGCTTGGCAGTCATTACTGGCAGATCACTGTCTCATCTCAAGATCCATTGCTCCGGGTTCTGTGTATGGTTTTGGGGGGGCTTTGTGCATGCGCCCCGCCAGTGCATGTTCCGGTCGCCTCAGCTCCCGGTACGGACTACTAATATGGCCCTGGCTTCATTATCACCACATCTCCCCTGCAATGATTCTATGTAAGTACTCTGGGGTGCACGTTTGTTTCCCCCGGCTACTATTGGTTGCATATAAATTAATTGCTTACTCTACTATACCCCATAGATATGTTTGAGCACCGTGCCCCTGATGAGTGGTTTACACGAAACGCGTCGGGCATTTGTTACGCAGATACATGCTCACATCACACTATCAACTCAGAATATCCTTCTTCAATCAATTATGGGTTCATTTTCATGACTATCGTCCTATGCTGCTTTTATGTGTATATATATCTTTTATCATTGTATGTATCCATTGATCACTTGTGACTATCATGTGGCCTCTAGTTTGACATATTGATGTATTCTTGATGCTTTTCGCATGCGCTCATACTAATGTGCGTAGGTATACTGAATGACATTTATTACAATGTTCTTCTTTTACATGTAGTCTATAATTGTGATATGTTTTTGACACATACTTCATGATCAATAAACAACACCCCTTTTTTTACCTCCTGATGTCCGTGGGCCTCATTTAAAGTCCCAAACTCCCTTCTGTTTTTTCTCCGAATTAGGGATGGAGGTGCATTCCCCATGCACCTCATTTAAAGTCCCAAAACTCCAATATTTTTCCGCTATTAGGGATGGAGCCCCACGGACTGAGCCAGCAGTGTTCCCCTGCTACTCACAGGCTAGGTTCTTTCTTTTCAGCCCTGGAAGGTTTTTTCACCTTGTCCAGGCCCATACACATTCTCAATGAACACAACCATGTGTGTCCATGGGATTAGGCAGCACAGCTTATTACTTTTTTCTTTGGGGAATGATGTGGTTTTTGAATCACCAGGGCTGTCTTGTTGTCCGATTTCCGGGAGCTGCGATGCGCTCTGTGTGTCCCCCTTTCCCCCCCCCCGTCACTCCCTCCTGTCCTATTAGGATCGTGGGGAGTGGATGTGTGCGGGGGGCGGGCGGGCTCTCACAGCGCATCGGCGCCACGCATCCTGCCGCACGGGTGATGTCAACCGACGTCACGGCGTGCGGTCATCAGGCTTGTCATCTTGGACGGATAGCGGGGTCATGTGGGCATCCCCTGTGGGCGGCGCCTTTCGCCCACGCTGAGGCCCCTCCCTGCACACACCGTGCCTGCGTGACGCTGGTGTCCGATAGCGTGCACGTGGTTTAGAGCGGGTGTACATATATGGCCCCTCCCGACACAGTCTGGGCGCCGCACAGAGATGATGACAGATCTCACCATAGCACATGTATACATCCTGGGAAACATGTAAGCTCCTACCCAGCCACTCTATTCATATATTAATATTTTTTCACCACCAGTCACCATTTCTTTTTCTACCATCCTTGCTCTACCCCCCCTCCTTCTTTTTCCCCCCTGCCTTTTTTGGTTTCATTTACCAATCAGGTCTGCGTTTGTCACCTTTTTACTCATACTATATCCCATTTAGGGATGTTATTCACCCCTTCACTTTTTATTCATTTTAGTCCAATTCATCACTTATTCCACTTATTATTTTCCACTTATTCATCACCATTTATTATTCATTATTATTTTTTATTCTATTTCCAATCCTCATCTTTTTCATATAATTTTCTTTTTGTTTTTCATTTATTTTCTCTTATCCCCAGCTGGGTTTCCCTTGGTTGCTTTGACTTCCCTAACTCAGTTCCTACGCATCTGATACATAGATCTTTCCTAATTACCTTATCAGTATAATATGGCTTACTGATTATGTACCTTCCCTCTTTCTCAGACCCCGCTTGGCAGTCATTACTGGCAGATCACTGTCTCATCTCAAGATCCATTGCTCCGGGTTCTGTGTATGGTTTTGGGGGGGCTTTGTGCATGCGCCCCGCCAGTGCATGTTCCGGTCGCCTCAGCTCCCGGTACGGACTACTAATATGGCCCTGGCTTCATTATCACCACATCTCCCCTGCAATGATTCTATGTAAGTACTCTGGGGTGCACGTTTGTTTCCCCCGGCTACTATTGGTTGCATATAAATTAATTGCTTACTCTACTATACCCCATAGATATGTTTGAGCACCGTGCCCCTGATGAGTGGTTTACACGAAACGCGTCGGGCATTTGTTACGCAGATACATGCTCACATCACACTATCAACTCAGAATATCCTTCTTCAATCAATTATGGGTTCATTTTCATGACTATCGTCCTATGCTGCTTTTATGTGTATATATATCTTTTATCATTGTATGTATCCATTGATCACTTGTGACTATCATGTGGCCTCTAGTTTGACATATTGATGTATTCTTGATGCTTTTCGCATGCGCTCATACTAATGTGCGTAGGTATACTGAATGACATTTATTACAATGTTCTTCTTTTACATGTAGTCTATAATTGTGATATGTTTTTGACACATACTTCATGATCAATAAACAACACCCCTTTTTTTACCTCCTGATGTCCGTGGGCCTCATTTAAAGTCCCAAACTCCCTTCTGTTTTTTCTCTAAATTCCATACCAGGCCCTTCAGGTCTGGTATGGATTTTAAGGGGAAGCCCGCGCCAGAATTTTTAAAAAAATAGCGTGGGGTCCCCCCAAAAATCCATACCAGACCCTTATCCGAGCACAAAACCTGGTAGGCCGCAGGAAAAGAGGGGGGATGAGAGAGCGCCCCCCCTCCTGAACTGTACCAGACCACATGCCCTCAACATTGGGAGGGTGCTTTGGGGTAGCACCCCAAAGCACCTTGTCCCCATGTTGATGGGGAGAAGGGCCTCATCCCCATAACCCTTGCCTGGTGGTTGTGGGGGTCTGCGGGAGGGGGCTTTAACAAAGGGACCCCCAGATCCCGCCCCCCGTGTGAATTGGTAATGGGGTACAAATGTATCCCTACCATTTCACAAAAGATGTTAAAAAACACAAGAGACGGTTTTTGACAACTCCTTTATTAATTTCTTTTACTTTCCCCATTTCTTCTTCCATCTTTCTTCTGGTCTTCCTTCAGTGTTCTTCTTCCTTCATCTTCTTCTTCCCACGCGTCTTCCTCCGCTTCCTTCTCTGGTCTTCTCGTCCGGCATCTTCCTCCGGCTTCTTCTCTGCCTTCGTCCTCCACACGATCCACCTCAGTGGGAGTGTTCTGCTGTGTGACGCTTCTGTTGAGCTGAGAGTTCTTACATAATGGAGGGCGGGGCCACCCGGTGACCCCGCCACCCTCTGATGCACGGGGATATCCCTGTGGCTTTCTCCAAGTTGTCAGAGGGGAGCGGGGTCACCCATTTATGTAAACAGGGTGACTCCAAGGCAGATTGTGCACAGGACGAAGGCGGAGAAGAAGCAGGAAGAAGAGGCCAGAGGAGAAGACCAGAGAAGGAAGCGGAGGAAGACGCGGGGGAAGAAGAAGATGGAAGAAGAAGAAGAACACCGAAGGAAGACCAGAAGAAAAAAGATGGAAGAAGAAACGGGCAAAGAAGAAGAAATTAATAAAGGAATTGTCAAAAACCGTCTCTTGTCTTTTTTAACATTTTTGACACTTTTTTTGTGAAATGGTAGGGGTACCCGATTACCAATTCACATGGGGGGGCTGGGATCTGGGGGTCCCCTTCCAGATTCCGATAAGCCCCCCCGCATGCAGACCACCACAACCACCGGGCAAGGGTTGTGGGGATGAGGCCCTTCTCCCCATCAACATGGGGACAAGGTGCTTTGGGGGGCTACCCCAAAGCACCCACCCAATGTTGAGGGCATGTGGCCTGGTACGGTTCAGGAGGGGGGGCGCTCTCTCATCCCCCCTCTTTTCCTGCAGCCTGCCAGGTTGCGTGCTCGGATAAGGGTCTGGTATGGATTTTTGGGGTGACCCCACGCCATTTTTTTTAAATTTTGGTGCGGGGTTCCCCTTAAAATCCATACCAGACCTGAGGGGTCTGGTATGGATTTTGAGGGGGGCCCCCAAGCCATTTTTTAAAAAAATTTTGGCACGGGGTTCCCCATAATATCCATACCAGACCTGAAGGGCCTGGTATGGAATTTAGGGGGACCCCCACGCATTTTTTTTTTACATTTTGGTTCGGGGTTCCCCTGTGGGGAAATTCCATGCCATTTTAATCAATGAACTTTTATGTGTATTGCCGGACCGACAAATCATTATAGCCGGCGCTAGCACTTTTAAATGACTTTTTTTTTTGCTTTAGAAATGTCATTTTGCTTTCAGACTGTTCTAAACATGGGAAACATGCGCCACTTTACAGGCATACTAGAGACACCCCCCAGGTACGAAATTTAAAGGAATATTACACTTTTATTGTTTCACTTTAAGCATTATTAAAATCACTGCTCCCGAAAAAATGGCCCTTTTTAAAACTTTTTTTGCATTGATACATGTCCCCTGGGGCAGGACCCGGGTACCCAAACACTTTTTATGACAATATCATGCATATAAGTAGGGATGAGCCGAACACCCCCCTGTTCGGTTCGCACCAGAACATGCGAACAGGCAAAAAGTTTGTTCGAACACGCGAACACCGTTAAAGTCTATGGGACACGAACATGAATAATAAAAACTGCTAATTTTAAAGGCTTATATGCAAGTTATTGTCATAAAAAGTGTTTGGGGACCTGGGTCCTGCCCCAGGGGACATGGATCAATGCAAAAAAAGTTTTAAAAACGGCCGTTTTTTCAGGAGCAGTGATTTTAATAATGCTTAAAGTCAAACAATAAAAGTGTAATATCCCTTTAAATTTCGTAGCTGGGGGTGCTATAGTATGCCTGTAAAGGGGCGCATGTTTCCCGTGTTTAGAACAGTCTGACAGCAAAATGACATTTCGAAGGAAAAAACCCATTTAAAACTACTCGCGGCTATTGCATTGCCGTACGACAATACACATAGAAGTTCATTGATAAAAACGGCATGGGAATTCCCCACAGGGGAACCCCGAACCAAAATTAAAAAAAAAAATGACATGGGGGTCCCCCTAAATTCCATACCAGACCCTTCAGGTCTGGTATGGATTTTAAGGGGAACCCTGCGCCAAAAAAAAAAAAAAAAAAAACGGCGTGGGGTCCCTCCAAAAATCCATACCAGACCCTTATCCGAGCACGCAACCTGGCAGGCCGCAGGAAAAGAGGGGGGGACGAGAGTGTGGCCCCCCTCCTGAACCGTACCAGGCCACATGCCCTCAACATTGGGAGGGTGCTTTGGGGTAGCCCCCCAAAACACCTTGTCCCCATGTTGATGAGGACAAGGGCCTCATCCCCACAACCCTGGCCGGTGGTTGTGGGGGTCTGCGGGCAGGGGGCTTATCGGAATCTGGAAGCCCTCTTTAACAAGGGGACCCCCAGATCCCAGCCCCCCCCCTGTGTGAAATGGTAAGGGGGTACTTACCCCTACCATTTCACTAAAAAATTGTCAAAAATGTTAAAAATGACAAGAGACAGTTTTTGACAATTCCTTTATTTAAATGCTTCTTCTTTCTTCTATCTTCCTTCATCTTCTTCTTCTTCTGGTTCTTATGGTTCTTCCTCCGGCGTTCTCGTCCAGCATCTCCTCCGCGGCGTATTCTATCTTCTTCTCCTCGGGCCGCTCCGCACCCATGGCATGGGGGGAGGCTCCCGCTCTTCTCTTCTTCTCTTCTTCATTTTCTTCTCCGGGCCGCTCCGCATCCATGCTGGCATGGAGGGAGGCTCCCGCTGCCCCGTTATTTAAGAACCGTCAGACGAGGAGACGCCGTCACACAGCGGGAGCCTCCCTCCATGCCAGCATGGGTGTGGAGCGGCCCGGAGAAGAAAATGAAGAAGAGAAGAAGAGAAGAGCGGGAGCCTCCCCCCATGCCATGGGTGCGGAGCGGCCCGAGGCGAAGAAGATAGAAGACGCCGCGGAGGAGATGCTGGACGAGAACGCCGGAGGAAGAACCAGAAGAACCAGAAGAAGAAGAAGATGAAGGAAGATAGAAGAAAGAAGAAACATTTAAATAAAGGAATTGTCAAAAACTGTCTCTTATCATTTTTAACATTTTTGACAGTTTTTTAGTGAAATGGTAGGGGTAAGTACCCCCTTACCATTTCACACAGGGGGGGGGCGGGATCTGGGGTTCCCCTTGTTAAAGGGGGCTTCCAGATTCCGATAAGCCCCCCGCCCACAGACCCCCACAACCACCGGCCAGGGTTGTGGGGATGAGGCCCTTGTCCTCATCAACATGGGGACAAGGTGTTTTGGGGGGCTACCCCAAAGCACCCTCCCAATGTTGAGGGCATGTGGCCTGGTACAGTTCAGGAGGGGGGGCTCACTCTCGTCCCCCCTCTTTTCCTGCGGTCTGCCAGGTTGCGTGCTCGGATAAGGGTCTGGTATGGATTTTTGGGGGACCCCACGCCGTTTTTTTTTTGGCACGGGGTTCCCCTTAAAATCCATACCAGACCTGAAGGGTCTGGTATGAAATTTAGGGGGACCCCCACATCATTTTTTTTTTAAATTTTCGTTCGAGGTTCCCCTGTGGGGAATTCCCATGCCAAGTTTATCAATGAACTTCTATGTGTATTGTCGGACGGCAATGCAATAGCCGCGAGTAGTTTTAAATGGGTTTTTTCCTTCGAAATGTAATTTGGCTGTCAGACTGTTCTAAACACAGGAAACATGCGCCCCTTTACAGGCATACTATAGACACCCCCCCAGCTACGAAATTTAAAGGGATATTACACTTTTATTGTTTGACTTTAAGCATTATTAAAATCACTGCTCCTGAAAAAACGGCTGTTTTTAAAACTTTTTTTTGCATTGATCCATGTCCCCTGGGGCCGGACCCAGGTCCCCAAACACTTTTTATGACAATAACTTGCATATAAGCCTTTAAAATTAGCACTTTTGATTTCTCCCATAGACTTTTAAAGGGTGTTCCGCGGCATTCGAATTTGCCACGAACACCCCAAATTGTTCGCTGTTCGACGAACTTGCGAACAGCCGATGTTCGAGACATGAGTTCGACTCGAACTCGAAGCTCATCCCTACATATAAGCCTTTAAAATTAGCACTTTTGATTTTGCATGTTCGTGTCCCATAGACTTTAACGGTGTTTGAGTGTTCGAACAAAGTTTTTGCCTGTTTGCATGTTCTGGATGCAAACCAAACAGGGGGTGTTCGGCTAATCCCTAGTGTCTACTGGCCTTAAGTACTTGGGTATTCAGGTCACATCAGAACCACTTGATTTTGTCTCCCTTAACCTGACCCCACTATTGAATAGGATTCGGGATAAGACAAAAATCTGGTCCCGCCTTAGAATGTCTTTGGTCGGAAGAGTCAATTTGATAAAGATGATTTTTATGCCCCAACTACTATATATGCTGCACAACACACCTATGGTGATTCCTCTGAAGATGTTTAGAATTATTAATTCCATTTTTAGAGGATTCATATGGCTAGAAAAACCCCCAAAGATACAACTAGAACAATTACAAAAGTCTAAGGAAACGGGAGACCTTGCCCTTCCTAATCCCTGGGCTTATTACTTGGCAGCTCAGGCGCAACATATAGCCCAGGCTATGCCTGAGGAGGCAGTAAATGAGGAGGAGAGCATACAATTTGAAACCATTAGGGCCCTGATGTGCTATGCCTCTGGTCATGACGACGTACCTACTGGTATGGAGGCCCTAGCATATGCAAAATCAAATAAACGATATATATTTCCAATAGGAGCATGTCTAAAGGGATGCAGGCCCAGCAGCTTTCCTCATTAGAGCCCTGCAGTTGCCCCAGCTGACTGATAATTAGACTCACTAAACACAGAGGAACAAACAGCGATTTCTTCCGAATAACAAAAAGTAGGAGTCTGTAAAAAAGGTTGTTATAATCCTTTCAATGTACATAGATCACCCAGAGGGATTTTTTTTTTAAAGCAGAAGTAAACCCATCCATAAACCAGTTTCACGTGCCGGAAATGTAACACTCACATTGGTTGTGTTCTCAACCAAAGTGTCAAACCATCCAATGGCTGGTGTCATAACTGATCACATGTGCAGCATCATAGCAGTTGTAGATTAAACAGAGGCAAAGATGGCAGCTTCCTTGGTTGAAAACTATAGGGGGGGTTTACTTACACTTTAAGGATTAGACAATGCTTTAGTCTGAACCTAGGTTTGGATCAAACTTTGGTTTTTGGGGGGTCCGGACAAAGACTCAAACTATTGCCTATTGAGCAGGAGCCGAGCATTTCTACACCTTTTATGTGATAGCTTCCTGCTGTCTCTGGTTCATATGGAGGAAATTTGCACCCACAGTATCCCTAGGAACCAGTGATATCACTCAGAATCACCGGCCATATATGTGCAATGACGTTGACGAAATATGGCCATGGTCATATTTCGTCAATGATGTCACCACCATCATCCCTCCCCTTCCCTTATAAAGCTGATGACAGCTTAGGGAACTCTCATTTGGCTATGTGTACTGTCGGGATCGGTAATGTCTCGTTAGAGTCAGTGGGCAGACGGCATTGTGCTATATGATGCATTGACAATGAGTGACATTTGTGGGGATTTTTATTTTTAAATAAGGGATATGTGAAATGTTGGGCTGTCTATTTCTAGGTTACAATGCTTTTTATTTGTGAATAAGTAGGGCATTATGTACTCCATACAGAATAGTAGTACTATGTACTTTATACTCATTCACATAGGGGTGATGCCAGAATCTGGGGGCTCCCTCATCATTAAAGGGGCTTCATAATTCTGATAAGCTCCCAACCCACAGACCCACAAAACCATTATACAAACTATACCAAATTATACACCCCTTCCATGTTGATGACATGTGCCCTGGTATGGTTCAGGGGGGTGCATGCTCATCCTCCCACCTTTACTGGCCAGACAGGCTGCATGCTAAGAATAAGGATCTGGTATGGATTTTTAGGAGGACCTCACACATTTTTTTTGTGGCATTCACAACAGTCTGGTAGGTATTTTGGAAGGGTCTCTGTGCATCTTTTTCATTCTTGCTGTAGGATGTGCTAAAGCAAAAATGACATTTACAAACAAGCAAAATGTACTTTATTGCCAGCTTCTTAAAAAAAAGAAAAGAAAACACACACACCCATCCAAATGTCCCCCAAAATACAAAGCAGACCCTCAGAGGGGTTTGTTTGCTGTCAAACAAGCTGTTAATGACTTGTATCTTGGGAAGCACTTTTTTCCTTTGTAGATGTCAGCAGCACTTTCTGTACATCACAGAGATGCCCCTTCACATGTAGGATTAGGATACTTTTAGGCCTCATTCACACAGGCATACCAATCTGTACAAGAGCCATCTTCACCCACATGGGACTGCATCCTAATCCATGCATCAGACCTGCACAGATGTACAGTGGGAGATGTGTTGGGACATCCACGCAGGTCTGTGCAACTGTCCAGCTGTCTTTCAGTTGAACATCCTGCTATTCTCATGGGTGTGAATGAGGCCTTCCTGACCAGAAGCCTTCTGAGATATGTGACGTGGATATCCTGGGAGGCTATGGGTGGCCGAGGGAATGTCACTCTTGCCTCTTCGATCTTCCTCTTGTTTATGTTATCTTGTAATGTCTTGTTTCCTAGCCCTGATGAAGAAAGAGTTATGAGCCCAAGAAACAAGTTGACTTTTTCTTCTGACTTCTTGTTATGAAACATAAAGCTCTACTGGGCTTAGAGAATTGCAGCACTGTCACAGTTTGCATTTTCTTTTAGGCAAGAAATAAGAAAGTAGAAGAGGAACACAGTAAAAAAAAAAAAAGTATATTTACTAAACTAATAAAAGAAAATTACATGAGATTGTATAAGGAAGAGTGTGAAGGAAGTGACTTTGAAAAAAGTTTTAATAAGGATGAAAGGTCTTGTTTATGTTCTATATAGTGCTTCTGTTTAGAAGAGAATATTCATCATGACAGAGAGATCCCAAAGGTTGCTGGAAAGGCAAAAGGTGTTGGTGAATCAGTAAAGGAATTTTCAAGGATTGAGCAGTAATAAACAGGATCATAAAGGGGGACAAAGTGCACACCTCACTACTAACACCACCAGACACCTCTGTATCAGCTTACAATTCAGATTTCTGATGGATACACTATGAACATTTATTAATGTTATAGAGCAGAAGGACCTACAACTAACAAGAGCAAACAGACACAAACCACACCAGGACAACCTACATACTGCTGTAGAGACACCACTTCCAACACGCAACATCAGGAAAGGTATGAACTTACTAAGAATATTGTTGAGTTATGGGGTGCGCTTCATATAAGAGTACAGTGATGGTAACATCTTATCTTGATAGATTTCCATAAGTGTAAGTCTCACTTCTATGGCTATAGGTTATTCAGTTTTTACACATGAGCTCAAAAATGTTTAACACAGTAGTCTTTTTATGGTCCGGAATAAAAATATATTTTTTTACATTTTATTTTAGTTAGGGAAATATAAAATGATGCATATAAATATGTTTGGATTTCCATCCAGTTCCATTTAATATGTCTAACAGGATATAATTACCTGATTTTAAAAAAAAGCCTGTTGTTTCCTGGGCTGTTTTCATATTGCTCTGGAGTTTCAGTTCGGAGAATTAGTCTGAAAACAAGCAGGAAAACCCCTAATGCTTTGTCAGCCCCATGTTATGGGTGTAAAAAAATGTTAAATTTTAACTATTCCAGAGGATGTCATTGAAATGGTGTGAAGATGAACTCTGGCCTTCCCTTCAGTCTTGCACAGTTGTAACGACTCGTCTCCTGTACTCAAATTGCTTTCTCTGATTTTATTGCACACTGTGAGCTTGCTACAGTGTGCATTAGGAGCTGCAGCAAGTCAGACAGAGCCTCATTTCCTGGCTGGAGGCAATCCAGTATCATCTAGGCCTTTCCTCTTCAACATTACTATCCTGTCCCTTTCATTCATTGGATTTCAGTTCTTTCATGCATAGAGGCTCAGCATCACACCTATGGTGGTCTGCATGCAAATACAAAGTGTCTAAGGGTGCCCACTACTCTATGCTGACACCCACCCATCAAGGCATTTTGATATTTGCATTACTCCTCCCAAGAGACAGCCCACCGAGTACTGAGTGGCACAGCAACTCAGGGATGACATCATTTGGTCCAACATGAAGCATGTAAAGAAAGCAGAAAGGTTTTTATTTAACAAAAATCCATTAGAAGTTTGGGAGGAACCAGGAAAGGCAAAATTTAAGGAGATTAAACTTCATCTTTAAGGCTTTGTGCAGACTAATAGAAAAATTCATTAAGGTTCATTTCCAATATGGATTTAAATATTTACCTGTTTTTGTATCTTCTTTCAGAGGAAAACAGCAATGAAACACTCAATTGGCATATTCTCCAGATCTGACAAAGGTGATTATGCCTGGCTGGTGACACTTTTCTCATCGAGGGACTTCAGCGATTGTGTTCAGGATGTGAGGTCCACCGTCATATCCAATAGTGGTTTTCATCAGTTTATTGATAATGCATCTCAGTGCTCTTTCGGGATTATATATCACACCAAGAAGAGAGGACGGGTCAGCATCACTGATATACCCGGATCACTCTACGACGAGGAACTGGACAGCCTGAATCAGTTACTTGGTAAAAGATATATTTACAGATTAATGCCCTGTACACACGGTCGGACTTTCCAACGGAATATGTGCGATCAGAGCTTGTTGTCAGAAATTCCGACCGCGTGTGGGCTCCATCGGACTTTTTCCATTGAAATTTCCGACACACAAAGTTTGAGAGCAGGCTATAAAATTTTCCGACAACAAAATCCGATCCTTTAAATTCTGATCGTGTGTGGACAAATCCGACGGACAAAGTGCCACGCATGCTCAGAATATATTAAGAGACGAAAGCTATTGGCTATTGCCCCGTTTATAGTCCCGACATACGTTTTTTACATCACCGCGTTCAGAACGATCAGATTTTCCGTCAACTTTGTGCGACCGTGTGTATGCAAGACAAGTTTGAGCCAACATCCGTCGGAAAAAAACGATGGATTTTGTTGTCGGAATGAATAATAAGTTAAAAGTACGGGCTCAGGAGATGGAGGGTTGCAGCCTCCCCCTAATTAGTTCCCACTGGGAGCTATTAAAGTATATAAAGAAAAAATGGGGAAATGGCGCTACCCTATTATGACACAGTATTTAAATTGCAATTGCAGTGAAAATAAAAATCAAAATAAAAGTAAAAATGAACATGATAAAATTAAATAGTGCAAAACCCAGTGAAATTAATAAATGTTAAAGTAGGTACCATATACGTGCATGAAGGTATTTTAAGCATACAGTATTTTAAATCACAGCTATGCTAATTATAAAAAACCATAAAGTTATTACAGTGTATCACCCCTTGGGGCAAACAACAGTGATAATAGATATTGAAGTGTATAATCAATGTGTATATTCAATCCAATATTTTGTGTTTCTAATGAGATGAGCAGTGAAGCATCTACTAAACTAGTTCCGGAAAGTCCATGTATGTGTGTAATTGTATAATTAAACCACACATTGACTCATGTGAAGTGTATAAACAAGATCTGTATGAAATCCAGACCAAGTGTGTATACGGTTATATAATTATTAGTAACCTCGTTTATAGTGTATGTAACAAAGTCTATAAGAAAAAGCAAAGTCTCTGTGAAAAAACAAACAAAGTCTCTGCTAAAAAAAACGGAGCTGAGATCCCACCATATGCAATCCAAATGAAAATAAAGATAAAAACTGTGACTTCTGTGCTCATAAAGACTGGTGACTCCAAGTGCTCCCCCAATGTTCCCCCACTCACCAGAAGCAATCACCCCTGCAGGGGTAATGGGCATAGAGTGGGTGTCTTGGGATGGATGTCCCCTTAGATGTCCCGCTTGTACTCCGCTCCTCCGTAGGTTTGCACCAGCAATCCGGTTGAAGATTCCCGGCAAACGTCCCAGAGCTGGGCTCCTCCGTAACTCACCACCACCAATCTGTCTTTTCCTCCACACAAAAAGAAACAGGGAGCTTCTGTAGTGAAGTATATCTAGTTTATTTAAAAAGTATATAATCCATAAAACAATAGACCCAGTGCAGCACAGCTATAGACAAGAATGAGACCGGGAAGCCAGTCCTAGCATGCGTCCCAGCTTGCGTTCCAGCCAGAGCTTCCGGGTGTGACGTGTGAGCGTGACTCCGCCTTACGTGTTTCGTCATAGGACGTTTTCAAAGACGGCCGTCTTCATTTTTACTTTTATTTTGATTTTTATTTTCACTGCAATTGCAATTTAAATACTGTGTCATAATAGGGTAGCGCCATTTCCCCATTTTTTCTTTATATACTTTGTTGTCGGAATGTCCGATCAATGTCCGACCAGGTGTACAGGGCATAAGAGAAGGTTAGACTAACTGATAAATATATAGGGGAGAGGAGAGGATATAATTCTAGAGGGGAGGTGAGAAGAGAGGATGAGAGGAAGAGAAGATATGATTCTAGAGGAGAGGATAGGAGAGAAGTGGAGATATCACGTACCTGGTAGAAGAGCCTGATATGATGAGGAAGGCCTTCCTTACACCTCTGACTCAATAGTGTAGACAGGAGGCACAAGAGTACAGAGTGGCATGAGTGCTTGTAAGTCTTGCTAGCAGCAGGGTAGGTGTCCACGCTGGGCATCAGAAGTCATCAGAAGGCTTCAGTAAGCAGGCAAGCAGGTGAGCAGCTAGTACTGGTGACAGCAGGCAGAGTAGCAAAGTCAGGCAGGCCGGGTCATACACAGACGGATGGATTAGATACAGGGCACAGGCAGGAGCGTAATCAGAAAACAAGCTGGGTCTGGAACCAATCACTAAAGTAGGAGCCAATGGAGCAGACAGAAGTGGAGGTCAGGGGACAAGTCAAGGTCAGTGCAAGTGGAGTTCAGAGAATGGTCAAGACAAGCCGGGTGACAGGTCAGCAACTGGAATCAGGATATAGAATCACGGGTCACAGGAGGCTGAAGACAAATCATCACTGATCCTGAGCACTGGCTGAGTTTAAATAGCCTGTCACATCTGTCACACTCACAGGTACACATAAGCACTGACACTCATGATAATGCAGAAGGGCATTAGCCAGTGCCCGATTCCTGTGAGCACAAATAGGAACATGTATTAGCCTGTGCAAAAAATCCACCAAGAGGAGTTATTTTGTCTATTGGCAAGCATTTCCTTACAGTGGAGGAGAGAAGGGAAAGGAGAAGGAAGAAGACAATAAAGAAAAGAGGAGTGGAGGGATCAAGTGGAGAGGAAGGAAGAGAAAGGATGAAAAGGACAGGAGGGAAAGAGAGGAGGAATGGTGAGGGGAAAAGTGATGGAACAAGAATGTGACTAATATGGTTGATACTTGTGTGCAACCACAGGGAGAGACAATGTGATTGTGGTGATTGATGATGTGGAGGACAGCAGCCATGAGGAGAAGATTCGGATCCTGAAGCTTCAGCCCACTATTGAGAAACTGGCCTGTGATTTGCTTCTCATTTCAAAAACTGAAAAAAACAACAATAAAACCCTAATTACAAAACTGAGAAACTTGATAGCTTCTACTTCAGGTATGAGAAAAAGTAAAAAAAAAACAATGAATAAAAATAAAATATTTTACAATACATACAAAAAAGCTAAATATAATAAAATATATTCAATTGTGTATTACATGAAATCAAAAATTGTAGACATAAATAAAAGTAAAAAAATATTTTTTTTAAAAAGTGGGAAAACAGGTTTGACCAATTGGATTGGACTGTCAGTATCAGAAAATTGGTTTGCATTTAACAAAAACATATCAATTAAACATTTTGTACATTGTTTCCTGTCCTATGATTTTCATATTAAAACATATTCTCTTTGTTTCACACATGTACAGTGGTACATGAAAGCAGCAACTACGGAGGTCCTGATCCTCATTACAGCAGACACAATCTGGAGGAAACTCTCACAGACACCAATAAAACAAAGTGCAAAACTGAAGATTCAAAACCACTGCATGGTGACAAGAGTCCCAACACAAAATCAACACATGAGATTTTAATACCACGTAGCAGCAAGAGTCAAAAAATGCCATCCAGTATTGAGAACTTAGAGACATGGGACAGCTCTGAGACTGAGTATATCTTTGAGAATATCTATGAGGACATCTATGAGACTCCTGATACACGGATCAAAGACAAACCTACGCCACAGTTGCTTAATCGAAAGTCTACAGTTTGGTACTTTTCAGAAAATTCAGAGAAGCTGACCAACAATGAATGCCAAAAGGATGAATTCAGCAGTAAAACTTTAAAGATAGGGTTAAATTCTGAGAGTTTGGAGAAACTGCCTAGCAAAGGTTTCCCAGTGACCCAACTCAACAATGACACTTCTAGGATACTGTACAGAATTGAGAGTTCAAATAAACCACCCATTGATGAATTCTCCAAGGTCCATTCACACAATAAACCTTCTGAGATTGGGCACACCTATAAAAGTTCTGAAACAAAACACAACCATGAAAGATCAAAGGAACTATGTGATAATATTGACTCACAGTGCAAAGATGGGAGCCTTGTCACACCATTAAGAGATAAGTGTTCTAAGCAACTATCTTCACAAAAAAGCACTAAAAGTCAGTCCAACAATGGGTGGACCTGATTATAAGCTCCATGTAGCTCTGTGGACAGGTGGATGTAAACTGACTTGTGTCCGTAAACACCCACCTACCTCCGAGTCTGTCCAGGCCTGGAAGAAAGCAATTGAAAAAGATGCTGTCTCTTTCCATTTTTCTTGACCTAAATGTGACAGATCAGAGGTAGCTTGATGTAAACACCCAATGTTACCAACCTACCAGATTGAGATTTACTGACACAACACCCAACATTTACTGGCACAGCCAACTTTTTACTGGCATTTCCAAAAGTTACAAACAGGGGTGGACTGACAACTCATGGGGCAATAGCAGATCGTGGGGCCCCCAGGTTTAACCACTTGCTTACTGGGCACTTAAACCCCCCTCCAATTTTCAGCTTTCAGCGCTGTCACTCTTTGAATGACAATTGCGCTGTCATGCAACACTGTACCCAAATTACATTTTATCATTTTTTTTTACACAAATAGAGATTTCTTTTGGTGGTATTTAATCACCACTGGGGTTATTTTTTGCTAAACAAAAAAGATGGGAAATTTTGAAAAAAAAAAAGTTTCATAGTTTTTTATAAAATTTTGCAAACAGGTAATTTTTCTCCTTCATTGATATGCGCTGATGAGGCGGCACTGATAGGCTGCACTGGTGGGCACTGATAGGCTGCACTGATGGGCACTGATATGCACAGATAAGGCGGCACTAATATGCACAGATAAGGCGGCACTGATGGCCACTGATAAGATGGCACTGATGGGCCCTTATGGGTGGCACTGATGGGCACTGATAGGTGTTACTGATAGGTACCACTGATAGATGGCACTGATGGGCACTGGTAGGTGACACTGATGGGAAGCACTGTTGATGAGGCACTGATTGGTGACATTGATAGGTGGCACTGTGGGCACTGATGGGTGGCACTGTGGGCACTGATGGGCGGCGCTGGTGGGCACTGGTAGGTGGCACAGTTGGGCACAGATGAGCTGGCGGCTGCTCTCCTTGATCGGGACCTATGTCCCTCTGACAGCTGCTGGTGATTGGCTTTTTTTTTTTCTCCTCACGCTGTCAGCATGAGGATAAAAAATACAGCTGACATTGGCTGACAGCTGATCACGTGGTAAGGGGTCAGGATCGACCCATTACTCTGATCTGTGATCCAGCGAGTCTCATAGAATCGCTGATCACAGAGCGTGCCACGCGCACCCTGCAGGGGGCATGCAGGCTGCTCGAGCAAAATAGACGTCCTCCTGGCAAAGTAGATCTGCGCTGTAGCAGTCATTCGGCTATAGCGCAGATCTGAAGCTGTTAAAGATGGCCACCACGCAGCAGCCATCTTTATGATGCAACATTAACGTGACCTGCGGTGTGCATAGCATGCTGTGGCACACAGTATGTGTGGCTAAACTATGCTGCGTATTTAGTGTGGCTTTTTAATCTAATTAGAAATTTTAGTCTGATTTTCTACATTTTTTTATTCTAATGTTCAATTAATTTTAATATGTTTTTTTACATTCTTCTCACAATGCTGTTTGGGGGGGCGCTTTGATGAAGTATCAGGGGTCTAAATAGACCCCCCAAGTCTCATTTATGAAACAGAGAAAGGGACTGAGGACAAATCCACAATCCTTTTCTCTGTAGCCTCAGCTGCACTGCAAATGAATAAACAGAAGACAGAGGCTCCTGCCAATTCATGAACTGAAGCATAGAAAACACAAATACCTGCAGCTGCTGCCAGTGGTAAAGGAAAGGAGGGGGCACTCTGGAGGAAATAAGGGGGCACTTTAGAAGCACCAAGGAAATCTCTGGAGGAGTTAGTACCTTTAGAGTGCCCCCTTACATCCTCCTGTAGAGTGCCCCCCGTATGTTCTGCCCTTCCAGGGTGCCCCTATTTAACCACTTGCCTACTGGGCACTTTTATCCCCTTCTTGCCCAAAGTGCTGTCACACTTTAAATGACAATTATGCGGTCATGTAGCACTGTACTCATATGAAATTTCTATCATTTTTTTTCACACAAATATAGCTTTCTTTTGGTGGTATTTAATCACTGCTGGGTTTTTATTTTTTACTAAACGAAAAAAAGACCAACATTTTTTTTCATAGTTTGCTATAAAATTTAGCAAACAGGTAATTTTTCCCTTTCACTGATGTGTGCTGATGAAACTGCACTGATAGGCGGCACTGATGAGGAGGCACCGATGGGCACTTGAAAAATAAATAGCAAAAGCCGTTTATGGGTGGCACTGATAGGCTCCACTGATGAGGCAGCACTGACGAGGAGGCACTGGTAGGTGGCACCACTGATTGCAAGCACTGGAGGGCACTGATTGGCAACATTGGTGGGCACTGTTGGGACTGCACATATCAGTGTAGATGTCCCTTTTACAGGACCTGGTTATTAGTTCTCCTCTCCTTTCCTCATGTGGCCAGGCCAGCAAGGGAGCCAGATGTACCTGCTGCTCACCTACAGCAGAGTGCAGGTAGCAGGGCCAGAATTTGTAATGACAGACCAAGCTATTGCTGAGCAAAGACAGGTGCTCTTAATGTCCCCCCACCCCAATCCTATTGTGGTGTTTGAGGGAGCTCAGGGAGATTCACAGAACACAGGGGTGGGAGATGTGCTGGCTGGAATGCTGAGAAGGAGCCAGTGCAGTGACCTCTTATCAAGCCTGAGAAGAGGAGGGGGAGAGCACGGGAAGGAACACAGAGAAACGTGCAGTGGCTGGGCCTACCGAGAGACCAGAAGAGACAGTAGCTGGCCGGAACGGACTTCACCTCCTTCATCAATCACAGGGAGAGGAGGGGTGAGCACGCAGGAAAGATCACAGAGGCATCTGTGCTGTGGCTGCAGGGCTACAAGAGACAGTGACAGGCTGGATTGGTGTGAGAGCGGGGGTACTCACAGCTCTTAGGCCCCTTTCACACTGAGGCGTTTTTCAGGCGTTTTAGCGCTAAAATTACCGCCTAAATACCACATGAAAAACGCCCCCCATGTATCTCAGTGTAACCTTTCACACTGAGGCGTTGTGCTGGCTGTGCGTTGGAAAAAATCCTGCAAACAGCTTTTTTGGAGCATCTTTGGGGCGCATAAAATAGCGCTGTAAAAACGTCTATCCTAATTGAAATGAATGGGAAACGCTGTAAAACCGCAGTAATACCACTTTAAAACCGCCCAGAAGCTGTGGGGAAGGTCACATGACTGCATGGTCACATGGTCACATGGTCAGGTTTGCTGACGCTTAAAAAACGCTATAAAAACGCGATTAAAACGCATGGGCGTTAGTGCTATTTTTACCGCTAACGCGGTTTTAAAGTGGTATTACTGCGGTTTTACAGCGTTTCCCATTCATTTCAATTAGGATAGACGTTTTTACAGCGCTATTTTATGCGCCCCAAAGATGCTCCAAAAAAGCTGTTTGCAGGATTTTTTCCCTCAAACACCACAATAGGATTGGGGTGGCGGCAAAAACGCAGGAAAACCACGCTAAAAACGCTCATCGTTTTTACCGCGGTTTTGCAATGCCTCAGTGTGAAAGTAGCCTTATAGTTATGCCCAAAGTAGTGCTGGAGGGAGAGAAATGTCAGCAGGGTACGTGCAGTATCCGGGAAACCTGCAGATCGGGGGTATATGCTGACAGACAGCAGAGCTCTCTCTCTCTGTCCCCTCTGGATGTTTGGCAATAGTCAGGGGTGGGCCCGCTGCTGATCTCCGGGCCCTCGGACAGTGCCTGATATGCCCGAATGGTCAGTCCTCCCCTGGTTACACAGTTACAGTTTTAAGTGCAAATTTGGGTATTTAGGCTACAAACAAGTACAATATGCAATTTGCGATTTGATTTAAGGTGGATATTAAGACTAAAAACATATTTCTTATTTTTTTTTATATACTGTACATCATTTTCAGTCATAGAAGTTGTAGTAGAGAAGTGGCAAAGGAATTAAGCATACTCAGAAGTAAAATGTGACACTTATGCCGCATACACACGACCGTTTTTTCCGTCGGAATGAACTTTCAGATGGAGTTCCGACGGAGCTCCACTGAAACTGTCTTGCCTACACACAATCACACCAAAGTCCATCAGTCTAGAATGCGGTGACGTACAACACGTACGACGGGACTAGAAAAGGGAACTTCAATAGCGAGTAGCCAATAGCTGCCATCTCGTACTTGCTTTAGAGCATGCGTCGTTTTTGGTCCGTCGGAACAGCATACAGACGAGCGGTTTTCCCGATAGGAACTGGTTCTGGCGGAAAGATTTAAAACAATTTCTATTTCTAGGTCCGTCAGAATTTTCGAAAGAAAAAGTCCAATGAGGCCCACACACGATCGGAATGTCCGATGAAACGATTCCATCAGACTTTTCCTGCCAGAAAGTCCGCTCGTGTGTACGCGGCATTAGGGTTTTTACAGCCAAACTGCTCCTTGTAAACACAGAAATACGGAAGTCACACATTGCCAGTAGTAGAATCAATTATACTGTATTTAGCATTAATAATTATTTCTATCAGATACACTTTACATATAAAAAACAGGCAAGTTTTCTAAATATTTTGCTTTGGTTTTGAATTAAGATTCCAGTTGGACCTTGCTAAAGTGTTCTATTACCTTTTACAGAATGTGCAAAGAATATTTTTTCTCCTCAACTAAGTGATCCTTTGGAATGCAAGCTTTGTGGGAAGGTAATGCTTACACATCATTTTTGAATTTGTGTATCCTAGCATATGTTTGCTTTTTCCTTCATGTTTTGAATGCTTGCACAGTTCCACTAGGCTTTTTTGTGTGGTTGGACAGTTGGCAGAGAAGAAGTCCTCCCCAAATATCTACATCTGTAATAGTTTCCCCGTTGCTTAGTCTGTGCATGACCCAGTTGATAATGTATCTCCTTCTGGCACTACAGGTAGACACCAAAGTCTAATGCCCCGTACACACGGTCAGACTTTGTTCGGACATTCCGACAACAAAATCCTAGGATTTTTTCCGACGGATGTTGGCTCAAACTTGTCTTGCATACACACGGTCACACAAAGTTGTCGGAAAATCCGATCGTTTTAAACGCGGTGACGTAAAACACGTACGTCGGGACTATAAACGGGGCAGTGGCCAATAGCTTTCATCTCTTTATTTATTCTGAGCATGCGTGGCACTTTGTCCGTCGGATTTGTGTACACACGATCGGAATTTCCGACAACGGATTTTGTTGTCGGAAAATTTTATCTCCTGCTCTCCAACTTTGTGTGTCGGAAAATCCGATGGAAAATGTCCGATGGAGCCCACACACGGTCGGAATTTCCGACAACACGCTCCGATCGGACATTTTCCATCGGAAAATCCGACCGTGTGTACGGGGCATAACACTTAAAGTAGGTAAGAGTTTTATCCTGTTATGATTTTATTTTATTTTTTTGTTTACAAACTTTTTAATTAGGTACAAATAGTGGTACAAAACGGGTTATCATAAATTGAGAGAAATACAGATTAAAGAATCATCATTACAATAAATCATGTTGATATGTACAATGGTTGAACAATTCCTGTTACATATAATTCAAGTATTCTTAAATGAGTTATTGATACTGAAAATTATTTATTCAGAGTTTATAAATTATATATGTTTTGCATGAGTAAACCAAGGGTTCCATTTTTTGTCAAATATATGTTTTGTATTGTTTAGGGTATGGAATATTTTTTCCATAAGGAGGATATTGTTGATTCTTGTTTTTAATTGGGATAAAGGTAGTGTGGATGATTTCCAGTGGTATGCAATAAGCCAGTGAATGGAAACGCATATTGTGTGAACCAGTCTCATGTGATAAGTATTTAGACCTATGATAGGGTGAATAAAAGACAGTTGGAGAGAGTGAGACTAATGTTATTTTCAGAAATTATGGATGCAAAACCCTCAAGTATTTTCTATATCTGAGAAACCCTTTCACAATCCCCAAAAATATGGGAGAATGATCCGGTGGAGATGCATCCTTTGAAACATGTATTGCCCTGTACACACGGTCGGACATTGATCGGACATTCTGACAACAAAATCCATGGATTTTTTCCGACGGATTTTGGCTTAAACTTGTTTTGCAAACACACAGTCGCACAAAGTTGTCAGAATTTCCGAACGCGGTGACGTACACCACGTACGACGAGACTATAAAAGGGCGCTTCAGTACCAAGTGCGGCACCCTTTGGGCTCCTTTTGCTAATCTCGTGTTAGTAAAAGTTTGGTGAGAGACCATTCATGCTTTTTCAGACTCGTGGTTTTCAGATCGTATTTCTGCTGTTCAGTTTGTGCTTGTGGGTTTGTATCTGGTCTTCAGTGTGTGCAGCGAGTTCCCATTGACTTGTCATTGTGTTCTTGTCCATTCGTTACTGATTTCCAGGTCGCTCTTCACAGGCCTTGCTGTTCTTCAGTGCGTTCTGTTACTTCGTTCTGACTAGCTGACCGTTTTCTAGCCATGTTGCGTGTACGTACTGTACTCATCATAGAGTTCATGCTGTGCGGGTTGCTTGGTGTTGGGGTCCTTACTTTGACACAAGCCCAGTCCATGAACAGGGTGAGGAGGAGTTCATGGACCAAGAATTGGTTGCTCCAGCGTGGCCAGTTCTGTCACATGCCTTTGCTCCACGAGATCCGTGAGAATAATCCTGATGATTTCAGGAACTTTCTCCGGATGACGGACCCTGTATTTCACCGTTTGTTGGCTTTGCTGACCCCTTATATCAGCAGGCAGGATACCTGCATGAGGCAAGCCATCACTCCGGAGCAGAGGCTAGTCGCCACGCTGCGGTACTTGGCGACAGGGAGAAGCCTGCAGGACCTCAGGTTCTCGACAGGCATCTCCCCCCAGGCTCTGGGGATCATTATCCCAGAGACCTGTTCTGCCATCATCTAGGTCCTGCAGAAGGAGTATATTAAGGTAAGATTTATCCTTTTACATCTAATTTTATTGTATTTAATGTTTGCTAATGTATTGTATTTCTTTCCTCATTCCCTAATTACCATGATTGTAATATGCTGTGAATGTCCCCGTTGTCTACATGCATGCTGTTTTTTATTTTTTTATTTTTTTGTCCTTCATACATATTTGCCTTCACTTACCTCTCCAGCATGCTCTCCTGGGCCTATATCCACCTTGTCTACTCAATTAACAATGTATTTTGTCAGCTCCATAGTAGTGCTTTACCTTAAACACCCCCTAAAATTTGTAAAAATGTGATTTGTGCTTTAAATTCTGGCAGAATGCCAGAGGTTTTTTTTGGGGTCCCAAAATCATTTGGAACCCTCCCTCCCCCAACTGCTAACTCAGCTGATACCAATCCTCTATCTATCCTCAGTCCTCTATCTGCTGACTTTGCCAAACCCATACACACTATACCCATCTCTTTTGTGGTCATATTTCTGGATGAATTCCTCAAAGCATGTAGTGCAAGGGCCTGCCTGAATACTTTCAAATGGTACTGTTTAAAGTTTTTGTATCCTATTATTATCTTGATATGTAATAGCAGAATGTAAAAATGTGCCAAAATGTGTACAGTGTGTATTTATATCTTTGTATTATGACACTTCTTACCTGTCCAGTGGGCTGCCAATAGTGTAAATAAGGAGGGGCTAGCCAAAGTAATACAAATTATTTAGGCATTCATCTCTCAATGAAGTGGAGAGGGTTACCTAGCCAAAGCACCCCCCCTAAATTTTTTTAAATGGCCCATGAGCGGGGGGGAGGAATCTGATAGGTGGACTTTATACCTTTGTCTTTAAATACTCCCTAAAATAAATGTTATACTGATGTTGGCCAAGAATGTTTGTGTCTAATCTGCTTTCAATGTTTATGTGCAAAATGATTATTTTTTGGTTCTTGTTTGACTCCACAGTTTCCTTCCAACCCACAGGAATGGCAGACTGTGGCCTCCCACTTTGCCCAGCGGTGGGACTTTCCTAACTGCGGAGGGCAATTGATGGGAAACACGTCCACATCGTCCCACCACCCAACTCGGGGTCATACTATTACAACTACAAGGGGTTCAATAGTATTGTGATGTTGGCAGTGGTGTCGGCTACTTACGAGTTCCTGTATGTGGACGTGGGGAAGAATGGCCGGATGTCAGCTGGTGGAGTCATCGCCCACACGGAGTTCTACAGGCGTCTCCAGAATGGCAGCTTGGGCTTGCCACCTCCAGAAGACAATGCGGAAGGACTCCCATTCGTCTTCATTGCGGATATAGCGTTTGCACTGGGGGACCATCTTATGTGGCCATTCCCTATGAGGACCCTCACCCTGGACCAGAGGGTTTTTAATTACCGGCTGGCCAGAGCCAGAAGAGTGGTGGAGAACACGTATGAAATAATGGCCAGCCTGTTCTGCCTATTTCTTACACCGATATACATGGCGGAATATAAACTCAATCACATCATCCTAGCTTGCTGTGTTCTCCACAACTTTTTAAGGAGAAATTCTTGGAACTATGCTGGCTCAGTTGGGCCAGAAGCCGGAATTAATATGAATGAACCAACCCTGATGGCGCTTGAAGCTGGCCGTCCTGGCTTGCCCCCTCAGAGTGCCCGCGAGGTCCGTCTAAGATACATGGAATACTTTGCGGGTAGGGGGGCCATCAATATGCCAGACAATGTCTGGGACATTTTTTAAATAAAAATATATTTTAAACTGAACACATATTTGCTTAGATTTACTGCTTGGCTTTCTTTTAGCTGACCATGACTGAAATTTGGGGAGCCCTGAAAATGGCGTGATTGTATAAAATTATAAAGCACTGTTGGGTGTTATTTACTAAAGGAAAATACACTTTGCACTACAAGTGCACTTGAGACTGCACTGAAACTGCACTTGTAGTGCAAAGTGGAGTTGCCTTTAGTAAATAACCCCCATTGTCACTGAAAACACCAACTTTACAACAAAAAAATGCTTTTGAGCATTGAAAGAAGAAGCCACACATTGTTGATTCTCAATCTTTTTAATCAAAGCATAATCACATGTGCATTTCTAAAAGGTTTTTAAAACAAACCAACATGTTTGTTGTATACCAATTTTTTAGGTCCCATTAAAAAGTAGAAATTGCCTTTTAAGATAAAACAGGCATGTTTAAAACCAAAAAAAAAAAATACACAACTCTGGAACTTACAAAGTTCAACTTTTATAGAAAGTGAAGGCAATATCAGACATGAGTATTTATAAACTGTGTTTGATATTGCGTTCAGCAGATGGAGTGAAGTCACCCCTGGAAAAGCCAAATTGCTGAATGTCAACATGTGCTAGCTGCCATCATGGGGGATCAAGGGACGTATTTTGTGGGTGCAACCCCTTCTTCTCAGCTAATTTATTATTGAGGAAGGGGTTGAACCCCCAAAATGCGTACATTGATCTCCCGTGATGGCAGATAGCACATGTTGACACACTGTGTGCATCTTCAAAATTTGGCTTTTCTATAATATGTCACAAAATTTTCACAAAATTGTCAGAAAAACAAAAACACAAAGCAGAAATAAGTTAGGGATTTCTAGGGGTTTTAAATTCCCCCTAAAACATCAATGATGTTCTTCATTTTGTTTTGAACATCATTGATGTTTTGCTTGATGTTTTCCAAGTCCCTATTACACCCCATTATCTCCCCGATGAGGATCTGGGCACTTTCACTGGTGAAATGACCTTCTTCCACAACATCACAATCACCTAAAAATATATAAAAAACAAAAACACCATGTATTATAAATATGCAGGCATCCATCTCTTACCTGAGCCTGTGGTCGCAGACACTCACCTGTTGTGGTGACAATTTCCACCACGTCTCCCTCCTCCTCCTCTGGTTGGGTTTGGGGGATTTCCACTTCTTCCTGAGGTGGGGGGTCTGTTGTCTCCTCTGATGAGTGGTGTCCTCTGAGTCTTTTATCCCCTATGTAAAAAAAATAGGTATACTTAGCACACAGATATTTGATGGCAGAAATCGGAATCTGAAACATTGCTTGGAAGTGGGGTACAATTGTCTGTTTTGGCAGAGTTCCAAGATGAAGCTTGAATACTTAGCTGTTTTGTACAAGCTTCACAGATGTAGCCCCCCCTATAGTATACACTGGAGCACCTGTGTGGGCCCCCTAATTAAAAGGGTGTTCTTGTGTCCCACACTAGTGCTCCAGTGTCCAGATGTGAAAACAAATGCTCAGTGTCCTCTCCTTACACATAATCTAGTTTGCATTTCATTCTAGTTACTAACCCATATAGACAACAAACTTATTTTAAGAGAAGTAGGCTAGAAAAAATGCATTGAAATGCATCTGGACAAAACAGGGTGTTTTATTGGGCGAACGAACAATATTTCCTATGAACAAATAATGTGTCCATGGCCATGAAAGTTGCCATTTTAAACTGTACAACAGTAAAGAAAAGCACATGGAGCAGCATGAACATTATAAAAATACCGAATAGGAAGACAGGACAACTACTTACTTTTTTGTAGCACTCTCCTGATCCTTCTATACTGATCGTGCTCCCTGATTTTGAGGTCCGACCACCGTTTCCTCAGTTGATCCTTGGATCGCCGCACCCCAAAATGCCGGTGCAGACTCTTCACAACTTTCGCCATGATCTTGGCCTTTCTGACATTGGGGTTGGGGTAAGGTCCATACTTCCCGTCATAGTCGGCCCTCTTCAGTATGTCGACCATCTCTACCATCTCCACAAAGGACATATTTGAGGCCTTAAATCATCTCCTCCGGGATCCTGACATTTCTGGCTCCGGGCTTTCCTCCTCCTCATTGCTGTAATTAGCACGCACCTGCTCTGTCTCCACAAATGTGCTCTTCCCCACTGCTCCGAATGAGAAGGGGTGGGGAATAGACTAGAAAGAATGTCAGGGGCAGGCGGAGTTTCACAGTGTATATAAAGCGTAACATGCGTGTGTCGTACGTACGATCTGAGCGGAGGAAGGAGTATAGGAAGCGCCGATCATGATAACGAAGGTAACATTTAAACTTGGGCCTATACTGCTTAGAGATTGAGACCTATATTGGGACAAGATTAGGAGACTTTAGCCTGACATTAGGGTTTGTCTTGTGTTGTGTCTTGCAGAGAAAATGGATATATTGAATGATCAGGACTTTATCCCTATATTCATTGATATGTTCTGGGAGCTGCCCTGTCTGTGGCAGGTAAACCAACCACATTATAAGAATCAAACAAAGAGGAAGGCAGCGCTGGATAAATTGCTGGAATTTGTGAAGCCGGTGATCCCAACGGCAGACATCACCTATTTGAAGGCCCTAATTGGTGGCATGAGGAGCACTTATCTAAGGGAGCGCAAGAAGGTCCAGGATTCCCTGAGATCAGGAGCTGCAGAAGATGACATTTATGTCCCCAGGCTGTGGTACTATGACAGACTGCATTTTCTGGCAGGTCAGACTGAACCCAGGCCAGCACTCTCCAGTCTTCCTTCAACGCTTCCTTTCCCCCCCCCCCAGCTGAGGCTTCAGATGCCCAAGGCAGCAACATGTGGAGGAGCCAAGCTTGAGCCAGGTATAGCATTCTTCAAAATATTTCTGTTGGTCAAATTAGTGATGTTAAATCTATGTTAGTTTGGATTCCTAATTTCTGGTTGTGATTGATGAACCAAAAACTAAAACGATGTCCCTTTTTCATACACAGGAAAGTCTCAGCCAGGAGGTGGCCGGGCCAAGTAGCCTGCCCGATACCCAGGTCCCTCCCCTCCACCTTCAACCAAAAAGTGTCAGGAAGAGGAGTAACATGAAGGAGGCAGCAATTTGCCTATTTTGGAAGGCTACTGCGGCCCTCAGAACCCCCACAGTGTTCAAGGGGACTTTGCATACATAACAGCCTGCAAAACGCTGGAAATGGAGGAGGACCAATGCCTAATATGTGAGTATCTCATCTTCCAAGCACTAAATAAGAAGTTGAGGGGCCTACTCACAAGCCAAAGCCATGTTTGTGAGCTCAACCATGGTCCTCCTCCTCCAGGTCCTCCTCCTCCTCCTGCCACACCTCCAACACCAGAGCCACAGCCTGGAAGGAAGCGTCTAAGGAAGACCAGAGAGTGATGGCCCTGGGTTCAGTCTGGTCTTACAAAAGATGCAGGCTCTTGTATGACCGTAGCCTGGGGACAATACATGTCATCTGCTGCTGTTCATGATCTCTTGGACTTCTGGACCAGATTGTACTCCCTTATTTATGGACTCCTCAGGCCACCAATTTGGCATTAAAATAGTTAATGTGTGCCCTGGGGGCCAAAGGCTTCGCCAATTTCTGCAGTTTATCCAGCGTTGCCTCCCTCTTTGTTTAGTTAGGACCCCTTAATAAAGGTATTTTTATTTCTATTATACTTGCCTATGTGTGTTTTCCTTCAAAAAGGACAGTTTGTTTGTGAGTAGACAGGTACATTTCAAAAATACAATGTGAAATTAACAAGAGACACAACACCAAACAATCTCCTCACAAAACACACCCAAATATATTCTGGAGTAAAAAAAAAATTGACAAAAAATAACAGGATATCAGGATTTCCAAAAAAAAAAAAAAATTATTTTCGATAGATGTGACTAATCAAAATATTATATTCATTAAATCACGAGAAATAATAAAGAAAGAAGTTTGTGAGAAGTCTGTGTGAATATGAGCAGCAAAACAATTTCATTCTTCTAGCATTATAAAGAACAAGAGAGTGCGCTGTATTCAACTATTTAAAACATTGCAGCGTGACGAAAGTGCTAGATCCATTCCGATTGCTAATTTTACCAGACCGAGCTGTTCCATCTCAGAATTTATTCTGAGCATGCGTGTCACTTTGTGCGTCGGAATTGTCCACACACGGTCGGAATTGACGTGAACGGATTTTGTTGTCAGAAAATTTTATAGCCTGCTCTCAAACTTTGTGTGTCAGAAATTCCGATGGAAAAAGTCAGATGGAGCCCACACACAGTCGGAATTTCCGACAACATGCTCCGATCGCGCATATTCCGTTGGAAAATCTGACCTTGTGTACAGGGCATAAGAGGTACTGAGGGAAAAATGGAGTGGAGTTTTGCTGGTGTATAATACCATCGTGTGAAGAGCTTAATTGCTGTCTCTCTAATTGTGATTGATCTTGTGCATTTAAGTCGATTGTTCATATAGTCAGACCAATTTTCTGTGGATAGGGTGATGTCACATTCTTGTTCCCATTTAAGCATATTGGGATGTTTATCCAGACTGCTTGTATTGATCAGATTTGAGTATATTTCTGATATTAAACATGCAGCTCTTGGAGAATTAAAACTTTTTTTTTCTTAGAATGTAGGTGATATTATATCTGTTACCTGAAAATGAGTATTATAAAAATGTCTTGTTTGGAGGAATCTTCTGAGTTTGCTATTAGGGATATTGTATTTTCTTTTAGTGCTGTGAATGAAGTAAATATAGTGCCATCTATGAGGGTCTTGAGGGTGGTTAAATTGTTATTGATACACCATATGAATTCTTCTGAATCTCAGTGGATTGATATGAATTTGGGATCACCTATAAAAGAAGCGTATGGGGGCGTGTTTGACATCATATAAAAATTTTGATAATGTAATTTCCAAAGCTGGTAGGAGTTTGCGACTAACTGATTAAGAACTATTAATTTATGGTTTGGAACTTTATTACCCCATAAAAGTCTTTTTCAAATTTGACCCATGGGATTTTAGGGTTTTGGATGTGCCATTGGGATATTTGGGACCATCTAGCTGCTAGATCAGTGGTTCTCAACCTGGTGGTCGGGACCCCCTCGGGGGT
Organism: Lithobates clamitans; assembly: GCA_037952925.1. Lineage (NCBI taxonomy): Eukaryota > Metazoa > Chordata > Amphibia > Anura > Ranidae > Lithobates > Lithobates clamitans. The sequence continues at coordinate 529,642 of JBBGZY010001431.1, read as the reverse complement.
CAAATGATGATTTGCCAGGGGTCACCGAATCCTGGGCTGTTCCTGAAGCCCACACCGCTCTCCCAGCCTCTTTGCGGCCACCCAGCTGGGCTGTTCCTGGAGCCCGCGGCTGCCCACTCAGCCTCTTCGCAGCCGCCTATTCAGTTCACGGCATGGCTGGGGGGGCAGAAACTAGAAATCAGCTGACTGGTGAGGAATGAAAAATGGGAGGGGTTGGAGGAGACCCTATCTCTTGATTTCGGTATAGGTGTCACTGCTAAGAGACACCACAAAGTCGGAGACAAAGTGAGTAACACTACCTGTGATTATAGTTGCCATTAAAAGTCCCCACTACAGTTCTCGTGTCAGCAGAAGACCTTAAACAAGAGCACCTAAGTTGGCTGATGAGAATTCCCCCAGCATTGCCACTCAACCCATCTCCCCGCCAGCACTGCCACTCATCCTGTTCCCCCCACCAAGGAGTAAGAGAAGGAATAAAAATAGAGAATACATAGAAGGGAGAGGAACAAAGTAAAAGGGAGAGAAAGAATAAGAGAAAGAACAAGGAAGATGGATGGAGAGAGGGAGGGGGGAAAAAAAAAAATTAGGATAGAGAGAGATAAAAGGGAAAGAAAGGAGAACAAAGAGAAAGAGTTGTACATAATAAAATGTACCATAAGGGGTTTTAATACTGTACGAGTGGAAGGGATTCAGAGAGCGCTAAATATCTGTGGGTTGAGGGCGCAAATTACTTGTCTTGCCTTGGGTGCTGACAACCCACGCTACTAAAATAATTTTACTGTTAGGGGTCCCCACAACTTGGGAAATTTTATCAAGGGGTCACGGCACTAGAGGGGTTGGGAACCGCTGTGCTAGATAATATAACCAAAAATCTGGAAGACCCAGTCCTACGCTTTTCTGTGACTATTATAATACTGTTTTGGAGATCCTTGGGTGACAGTCTGACCATATGAATTTGTTAACATCTGATTGGAATTTAGTGATCATTATATTATTCAATCTTGTAGGAAGCGCACAAAACATATATAGTAACTTTGGTAGAAGAGTCATTTTTGTGGCTCTTATTTTGTGGCTGTTATTCTACCTAAAAATGAAATATTAAAGGATTTCCATAATTTCATCTTCATTCTTAATTTTTGTAACATGGGTAGAAAGTTTTTGTTAGCTAGATTATTGATGTCTGGAGTGAGATGTATACCTAAGTATGGGAGGGACTCTGTGAAGTTAAATGAGGATCGAATGTTATCTAGTTGAGATGTGGAAATGTTTATAGGAATACCTAATGATTTTGATACATTCACCATTAGCCCGGAAAGGGAGGAGAAAATTTTTAATGTTTGTAGTAGGTTTGGTAACGTTATGTTAGGGTTGTGAGAGGAAGAATATCATGTCGTCATCAATACATACTGAGTTTATATGTGTTATTATTTGCTGTGTAACCTTTTATGTCTGGGTGTTGTAATATTGCAGTGGCAAGCGGTTCTATTGCAAGGGCGAATAACAAAGGTGGCAACCCTGTCTAGTGCCTTTACCCATCTTAAAAAAGTCTGAATTACAACCTGGTAATTTTATCCTGGTGGTGGTGATAGAGTGCATGAAAGGCATGGATGAATGCTCCATTAAATCCATATTTTTGCAGCACTATATATAGGTATCTCCATGTTACACTATCGAATGTCTTATTAATATCTAGGTTTAAGAGGAGTATGGGTTGTGATTTGATATTGGCGTCTTGAATTATATTCGTTACTAGTTTGATGTTGTCTGTGATTTGTCTGCCTGGAATAAATCCTGATTGATATGGGGATGTCATGGAAGGGATTATCGATGCTAATCTGCTAAAAATCTTGAGGTCACTGTTAATAACTGAGATTGGTCTGTAGTTTTGGGGTAATGTATGATCTTTATTTGGTTTTGGGATTAAAGACATGTTGGCTAAAAGCATCTCTTCTGGGAATTGGTCTCCTTTTAGAATCTTACTATATAATTTAGTTAGATTAGGGGTTAAGAGTTGTTGAAATTGTTTATAATAAAAGGAAGAGAACCCATCTGGACCAGGTGCAGAACCTCTTTTGAGAGATTTAATGATTTGGAGGATTTCTTCATCTGTGCATGGAGCATTCAAAAGGTCAATCTATAAAGGGGTTAGTGAGGGGATAGGAGTTTTGTCTAGCCATGATAGTGCTGTGGGTGGGATTGAGGAAGATGGTTTGGATAGGAGTTCTGAATAGAATTTGGAAAAAAAATGGAAAGAATATCTTGTGGATGAGTGACTAATTGGTTAACATTGTTTTTAAGTTTGTAGACATGAGTAGGTTTTATTGATTGGTTTAGTTTACGAGCAAACATTGTCGAATAAGTGTTACTTGAGAGGAAAAATTTTGCTTTCGACCAGTAGAGTGCCTTTTCTGCCTTAAATGTTAAGTATGGAATTGTTACATTTTTGAGAGATCATGTTAAAAAAATATCTGGGTCATGTGTGTTTGTGTGTTCTTTATATAGTTTTTGGAGATCTTTTGTGAGGGAATGTATCTTTGCCCACTTTTCCCTATTAGCTTGAGCTGCCATCTTAATAAGGTGACCTCTCAAAACTGCTTTGTGAGCTAGCCACAGAGTAGTAGGGGATATGTCTGGTGTAGTGTTTAATGTGAAATAATCTTTAATAGCCGAGGCTATTTCATGTTGATGTTTGGGGTCTGTTAATAAGGACTCGTTGAGTCTCCATGAGTATGGTGTTGAAGAACGACCTATAAAATGTGTACTGAGAGTGGTTATATGGTGGTCTGACCAAGAACATGGATGAATTGATGCCTCTTGAGCGTTGGCTAAGATTATGAAAGTGCAAAAAATATAATCCAAGAGTGAGTAGGAATCATGTGGGTGTGAGTAAAAAGTATATTCACGTGCCCCTATATTTAACGCTCTCCATGAATCAATGAGTTGTAAATCATTAACCACTTGCCGACCGGGCCATAGCCGAAAGACGGCAACAGCGCGGTTGGCTTATTCTGGGTGGACGTCCGTGGGACGTCATTCCAGAATGTTGCTCCCGCGCGCCCCCTGGGGCGCGCACCCGGGAACATCCGTGACCACCGGGTCTGGAGGACCCAGCGCACCACGGATCATGGTAAATAGCCGCTGATCGCGGCCGTTTACCACGTGATCATTCCGTCAGATGACGGAGCGATCACATGTAAACAAACCGGCGTCACATCATGAAACCGGTTCCTCCTTCCCCTCTGTGTACCAATCGGTACAGTGCGAGGGGAGAGGGGGAGAGATGGCAGCAGCGCTGTGGGCTGGATGTTTAGTGCCCACAGCGCTGCTCAATGTCAATACACTGCAACACTGTGCAATACTCTGCCAATACTCTGCAACATGGTGCAATACTCTGCAACATGGTGCAATACTCTGGTGGTAGATTGTATTTTGGGGTTCCAACAGGAAGTGATATTGTATAATGAAAAAGGTTGGAGATATTGTTATGGTTACAACAATAATTTACTGTTTCTGAGGATAACCAGGTGTACAAGAAGTTTGTGAAAAAGGCATTTCTTTTAATACAATTGAGGAATAGAAAGTTCTTAGGAGATGTACCATATCTCTTATTACACATAGAAACAAATATATATCTGATAACAAATAAAGAATGTACCTTAAAACTATGATAGGAATAGAATATGGGGTTGGAAGAAAAGAAAATCTCCAACCGACTGAGAATACTTGTGAGACTGCCCTGTCTCAATCTCGGTCTAATAGTGTTTAGAATCCAAAAACTCCTAATGAAAATAAAAAAATAAAATATAGTGAACCAGTTGAAAAAATATAAGTCAATACATCTAGACAACTTGGATTGTATCCATAATAATGGAAGGTGGGTAACGACTGAGTGGGAGTGATTCATGTTGACATATGGGCAAATAGCCACGATTAATAATGTTATATTAATAACTGTGCAATTATAACAAAAAAAAAAAAAAAAAACTTGTCTCAAAGAACTGCAATATGTTTAACTATCATAACTGGAATAGTGTCAGGAAAGAAGCAAGTACCAGTCTCGCCAATATCACTGCCTTCCTTTGCACATGCACGGTAGAGCGGCACTCCGGCGCATACCTGGGCACAATACAGTGAAACAGCTAATGCGCGTGTGCAATTCAGCTAAACTGCTAATGTGTGTGCAATTCAGCGAAATAGCTAATGCGCGTGCGCGATTCAGTGGAGTACTTTGTCGCAGTAAGTGGGCTTAGCACCATATAGCAATATGGTGTGACCAAATCCCCATATTTTTTGCTAATATTTTTTAGATTGTCTAGGTGTTTTAAACTAGCCCTGCTGGAGGTAAATGTCTTTTTTGCATGTGTGCGCTGTAATATTTTGCTCTGCTGTATGGTCCTATGGCTGCACCAGCTTTAATGCATCTTTTAGGGTGTGCCCCCCAAATATCTTGTTTGTTTATTGTATGGATTCTGACCAAATTCCTTTGGGTGCGGAGCACCCCACACTTTCATTAAGTGCCTCTCATTAGTGTCCACTTGTGTCATGGGTGGAGACCTCAAAGTTCTCCCATATAGAAGAGTGTATTGCTCTCATGGTTCAGAGAAGCAGGATCTCCCAATCCATGGATAGTGTAGGACCCACTGATCACTAATCATGGGGTACTTTGTCACAGTAAGTGGGCTTAGCACCATATAGCAATATGGTGTGACCAAATCCCCATATTTTTTGCTAATATTTTTTAGATTGTTTAGGTGTTTTAAACTAGCCCTGCTGGAGGTAAATGTCTTTTTTGCATGTGTGCGCTGTAATATATTGCTCTGCTCAGTGGAACGGCGAACGCGCGTACGCAATAGCGCTCGCACAACATGAGCCTCCCACTGGCCTATAAAGCCACTCTGTGCTGTGGCCAGATTGCTGGTTTGTCTTTCAGCTCCCCGTGTGTTTCCTGCTTGTATCCTGATTCTTAAATTCCTGTTGTGACCCTGATTGACCTTGACCTGCTCTGATCTCTTCCTGCATCTGACCCTTGGCTTGCCTCTCGAACTCCTGCACCTGCTTCCTGTGTTTGACCCTTGGCTTATCTACGGATATTGCTTCCTGTCTCCAGTGATTGACCCTCAGCCTGCTCCTGGACTTTGCTATTGTCTTCAGTGCTCGACCCCTGGGTTGCTCACAGACTTGCCTCCAGTTACCTGTGTTTGACCCTCGGCCTGTTTACGGACTTTGCTATCTATCTTCAGTACTAAGTCATCAGCCTGCTGACAGACCTGCTAACAGTCCTTTGCACTAGACAGTTTGCCTATCTAAGAGACTCTTGCCAGTCATTGGTGTTTGACCCCCGGCCTGTTGTTGGATTAGCTGTTCATCTTCCTTTTTGAGCTTCAGCATCTTCCAGTCCTGCACAGCTGTCTTCCTGCCGGTGACCTTCACGCAAGACCTGCCCAGTCTGCTGGTGACTCGTGCCTCTTTGTGCCCTTTTTCTTAAAGCATGGTGTAGCAGAAACAGAAATATGAGTAAGCACTTAATGTAAGTGTGAAACGTGTCAGCTATTTTTCTGTACCACCCCACTGTGGTGCCCTGTGTACTTCATGATCCTGTTCTACGAATAAAGGCGAATATAATTTATTCCGGTGTGCGGCTGTCCAGATTTCTTCGTCCATATCTACTTGTACCAGCATTAGACAGCACCTGGGGCTCTCCTCTTTCTGGAGGTTAAGGACGTATGCACCTTGGCTTGGATCTACCTGAGCGGTGGAATTCATATAGAAACAGAAATAGGTTGGTGCTATATGCAGGTAAATCAGTAATGGATTCTGGAGCCCCTCTAATCCTTAGTTTATTGCTTCTGTTTCTATTGTCTAAATCCTTCACGTGTGCTTGTAATTGTGTAAAAGCTCCAGGAGTGGAGTGCGCTTAGTCGCAAGAGGTTACCGCTCTCAGCATCTCGGCCTCAGTGAGTACCCTTATCTGACAAATAGTCTTATTGTAATTTTGGAGAGATACATAAGTGTACTACCGAGGAATACCTGCATAGTGATCTTATATAAATTTATGTAGGTATAGTAGTGTCCATTTTGTATACCCATACAGAAAAGTCAATGTGGAGGAGGTATTTCGGACAAGTCTGTGGTAATATTTGGTTATATACCTCCTCAGTTTTCCAGACTGATGAAAAAATTTAGTCTGAATTCAGTGTGGAAAATCCAGAATCCCAGCTGAATTTAGAAGTAATAGACATAAGGAAAGTGTTTGGTTGGGATTAAGGGAAAAGAAAAAAACAATAAAATATAAAAAAAAAATGTCTGAGTGCTGCTCGGTTAGCAATTCTTCTAAGTTCAACTGAATACTGTTAGATATTATTGTGGTAAATGGATAGTAGTCTTTACTTCTTTAGTAGTTTGAGGAATATCCGTAGTTCCATTTAAGGCCACAAGATGACAGCATTAAGGCTTCAGTGAGAACTGTTGTGTATATTAGGTGGAAATGGGTGTAATATACTCACAGTTCCAATTTAAGGCTGAAGGTGTCAGTGTTGGATTCCTTTTGGGATAATGACAACAGTTTTAGCTACTGGAAAAAAGAAGAAGTTTAGCATATAGAATCAGTATAGCAAACAGTGCTTTTTTCTGCCTGAAATAATAAAGTATGTATATGTTGTAAAACATGACTAAAGACATATCTGCTCCAAAAAAGAAAAAAAAAATGGTAGGAAGAGAACAACTGAAGAATCATATATAAAGAATGAGTATTAATAACTTTCTAAAAACTCTTTTTGAGGATATAAAGTTAATTTGGACTCCATTGGCCAACTTTGTGTCTGGTTCTGCATCTATCTCCACGAAGTGAGGGGGTGTTCCATATAGGGGCTTGTCTAGGAGTGGACGGGGTGCGAGGAAGGTTATTGGGGTTCCATAGGCCCAATTTGACTAGGATATCCTCCTGACCTTCAGGGATAGAGGTGGCGATATAGGTTGTACCATTGTGTGGAATGATCAGCTTAAAAGGAAACCCCCATCTGTATCTGATTCTGGCTGTGGAAAGAACCGTGGTGATATCTTTCATTTTCCTGTGTCTGTCCAGTGTGGCTTGTGAAATATCCGGGTATATCTGTAGTTGAACTCCTTCCAGAGTAATGTTTCTGAGACCACGTGCAGCCCTCATTATTTCCTCCTTCACTAAAAAGTATTTCATGCAAAGGACTATATCACGAAGGGGGGGTTTGTCTTAAAGCATGGTATAGCAGAAACAGAAATATGAGTAAGCACTTAATGTAAGTGTGAAACGTGTCAGCTATTTTTCTGTACCACCCCACTGTGGTGCCCTGTGTACTCCATGATCCTGTTCTACGAATAAAGGCGAATATAATTTATTCCGGTGTGCGGCTGTCCAGATTTCTTCGTCCATATCTACTTGTACCAGCATTAGACAGCACCTGGGGCTCTCCTCTTTCTGGAGGTTAAGGACGTATGCACCTTGGCTTGGATCTACCTGAGCGGTGGAATTCACATAGAAACAGAAATAGGTTGGTGCTATATGCAGGTAAATCAGTAATGGATTCTGGAGTCCCTCTAATCCTTAGTTTATTGTTTCTGTTTCTATTGTCTAAATCCTTCACGTGTGCTTGTAATTGTGTAAAAGCTGAGGATAGACTTTCATGTTCTCTGGATAAATCATTAAATGCAATTGCAAGTTCATGTATAAGAAACAACTAATGCGCAAAAACCACACTAATAGATAAAACACAAGGAGCCACCAAAATAAAATAGTGTACTCACATAACCCTAATAATAAAGTGTAATGAAATATGTTGTGCTACCTCAATCTCAATATGACAAAATAAAATGGACAAAATGGTCAAAGGCCTAAAATAATGTGCCAAAATAAAAACTGAAAATGTAAATAAAAAAATATAAATAGATGCAAAGATATTGTGTATACCAACAAAGCGCAAAGTGCACCCAATGAAACAATAAGACCCAAAGAATAATCAGTGTGAACAACGTCACATAATATAGTAAGTGTCCAATCAATTGTGAACTTCTAGCATAACCACCAATAATGAATACAATAGCTGTGAACAATAGAATGCATGTCCAATCAATTCACATACCTAACATATGATATAAATAATAATCATGTGTGAAAAAATCAAGTGCAATGCACCAACATGCAATGCAATTAATCAGTGCGACTCCCAAGAAGGAAATAATTACAAAGTGCAATGTGCTTACAATATAAAATAATATGCAGATAAACAAATGAAATAAATAATGACAATATTAGCATGTGATATATTAGGTGTCCAATCCACTGGGAACTAGTAACAAAAATAGCATCAAACAAAATAAAAAGTGAAAATATTTTGTGCAGTCCAACACCATGCAATGCAATTTTCAATGCGACTTCAGGTGATAATAATATATTGTGCAGGCCAAAAACATGCAATGCAATTTTCAATGCAACTTCAAATGTAAACAGCAAGAAGTCCTTCTAAAAGTGAAAAAAAGTGCAAGTACAGTGGTGGCAGATGTCTAATTCATCCAGTTTTGTTCCGATGTGCGGTGATAATTTCCCCCAGCCTCTCACCTGCAGTGGAGGCCCCCAATGGGCCGAATCAAGCTAAGATCCACAGGTGGGCAGGGATGTAAGCACCGGAGCGGCTTCCAGAATGGATTTCCAATCGAGGTCCCAACTCCCAGAGGGAGTGTAGGTTGGTAAAGGAAGGAATGGCACTCTCCCACACTCGGTATTTCTCAGATATAGAATGTAAGGAAAAAAAGTGGGCTCCATAGTCTAGTAGATTAAAATTGTTTTAATGAAAGCGCTGTAATAACTTACATAGGGATAAAAAACGATCAGCAACGAAAGTGAAAGCTTCCAGGTTTGGCCGTACCCTGGAAGCAGCGGCACCTGGCTCCTCCCTCACTGACGCGTTGCATCACACCACACGTGACTTTATCAAATTGTATTCATTATTGGTGGTTATGCTAGAAGTTCACAATTGATTGGACACTTACTATATTATGTGAAGTTGTTCACACTGATTATTCTTTGGGTCTTATTGTGTCATTGGGTGCACTTTGCGCTTTGTTAATTGCAAGTTCATCATGTTTATTTTCAAGTAGATCTGTACGTGTGCCCAGGGCTGCTATTTTTTAGTATAGAGTAGAGGTGGATTTTTGCAATTCTGACTGGAATTTAGTGAGTAATTTGGTGCATAGTTTATCTAGGCTGATGTCCAATTCAGCTTTTGAGAGAGGAATGTACTTACTGTTTTCAGGTGTTGTTCCAGATGCCTCAGAATTCTGCAGCGGTTCTTTAGCAGGAGAGGGAGACTCTGCTGCTTTGCTCTGCTGATCTCAGGAGGTAATGTGTGAGGAACGTCTCGTGTCCTCCTCTCTTCTTCCTCGATGTAGGCATGCACTTTGTTCAGTGTGTGGGGATGCCTATAATTGTGTCTGTTGCGGGTGAAAATGTCCCCATTTATGTGGCTGTAAGCCCGGGAAGGACAGAGCTCTGCTTAGCTGTGACCGTTCCTCTCCATGCCGCGCATGCGCCCCCTGTTATCATTTTATTGTGTCCGTATTAGGAAGATTTCCATCTGTTCCTGAGGCCACAGGATATAACTCTAAAGAAGGCAGTAAGGGCAATTTATTTTTTATTTTTTAGCAAGGTCAAATATTTCTTAGCTAAAGCTAAGGAAAAAAAAAATAATGCACATATCGTTGAAGAAAAAAATTTGCATTCATTGTTTTTTTTTTTTTTTATAGGAACCTGCAGAGCATTTCAGCCCAATCAGTGGGTCACAGGTGCAATGTCAGGCTCCTGCAGACACATCCCCCAGCTTTCTAGCCTCTGCCTCTGTATATGCTTTCTGTTAGAAATCTGGAGAACATATCCGTGAGGTACAAGGGGACTCGTCAGCACCCCCATAGTTCATTGAGAGCTACAAGCTAGCTGCTGCAGTGGCAGATGGGACTTGTAGTCTATTAATTTACAGATTACTGTGAATGAATGATGCGGCTCTGCGGGTCGAGCTCTGAACAGCCATGTCGATTTTAAAGTCGGACAGCAGCTTCGGGAGAGAGGAACCTCCATCCTCTCTTAAAGGATAAGCTCACCTTTTTAAATATGGGTGTAACTAAAGATGAACGTATCCTTCAAGAAAGGGATCAGGGTTAGATAGTCTTTCAGTTTTTTAACTGTTGTCTGAGTCTTTCTGTGTTGGTGAGCCAAGTTCTCATCATTTCTGGGAAAAAAAAAGACAAAATATATGACTCTTGCACATTCGGTCCAAAACTAAAAAGAGCTAAACTGGATGTGGAAGTGGTGAGTGAATGTGACGTTCCTACACCCTAAATAACGATGGAAATGTGTGGTGTTGCACACTAATGAGAATTAAAGGAGGAAGATGCCAACACTTTGAGGATGGAAGCTGAAGTCATATATCCACAAAGAGGAGAAAAAGAAAAGGTTAATGCTTGAGTTAGGGCTGAACAAGGGCTGGGAGGGTATTTTGCAGGGTTCGGGGAATGGGTGATTCAGTAGAGAACTGTGCGATCTACCCATTGAGAGATTTGTGTCTTCAGAGTCTTTTTAGTCTGTGTCAGGATCCAATGCTGCGCCAAACTGTATATAAGTTTGTATCTTTATGATAATTGTTTTCTTTATTATAGGATGAGAATTCCGCTCTTCTAGCCTTGCCAGTTGTAAAAGGAATGGTATACAGGTATGAGCAACGTATCTGTCAACTCATGTTTTAAAGTCTGTTATTTTATCTTAGCAATATCAGAATTGTTAGTGTGGAGGAAGAAAACTTGACCCAAGGTGAGAATGTATAGTGATTTTGAACTTTTTTAAATTTTTTTATTATGCTCCTTAATCACTTGCCGATTGCAATACGTATATATAAACGTTGTGGTCGACAAGTGGTTTATCAGAATTATGGCTGAAGATATCAGCTATATCCCTGTACTGTTATTTTCCAGCTGACCGCTGTCTTTCTCATAAAAGCATTCTGAGGGGCTCATAAGCCGCTGGAATGATTTCCAAAGTGGCAAGAGGGGGCGTCCCCCCCTCCCACCACTCACTGGTGTTTCTCCAGCTTACCGTGTCCACCGTTTCGCCGATCCAATGGTGCGACCAGCTGCTCTCATAGACGAACAAAGAGTAGACCCTCTTTGATCACCTCTATGGCCTTGAAGGACCTGAGCCATGTTACGATGTCACTTCTGGTCCAGGCTGGAAGTAATTTTTCTATTTTTTTTTCTTTGATATTTTGCTTTTAAAGGTAAAGAAGAGATCTGGGGTTTTTCATCCTTATTTCTATTACAAGGGATGTTTACACTCCTTGTAATAGGAATAAACGTGTTAAAATAAAAAAAAGGACAGTTTAAAAATATAAAATAAAAAGTAAAATAAATAAGAAAAAAAAAATGTAAGCGTGCTCGTGCACAGAAGCGAATGCGTATGTAAGTCACACACGCGTATGTAAATGCTATTTGCACTGCCCATGTGAGGTATCTCTGTGAATGTTAGAGCAAGAGGAATAACTCTAGCACCAGACCTCCCCTGTAAATCTAAACAGGAAACCTGTAAAGGCTTTTAAACGTTGCCTATGGAGATTTTTAAGTACCGTAATTTGTCGCCATTCCACTTGTGTGCACAATTTTAAAGCATACATGTTAGGTATCTATTTACTCAGCTGAACACCATCTTTCACATTTTACAAAAAATTGGGGCATATATTGTGTTTTTTTTCAATTCATTTAAATTTGTATTATTTCCAAAAAATTGCATTTGAAAAACTGCTGCGTAAATATTGTGTGCCATAAAAAATTGGAACAATCGCCATTTTATTCCCTAGGGTCTCTACTAAAAAAATTTATAATTTTTGGGGGTTATAATGAATTTTCTAGCAAAAAATACTGATTTAAACTTGTAAACAAAAAGTGCCAGAAAAAGCCTGGTCGGCAAGTGGTTAAGTTAAGTTTTAATATATTCTAATGCCATACTAAAACATCTCCACAGAGATACAATCCATAATATACTGACACATCCAAAAACATGTCTGCAGAGACATATCAGCTCCATACTGACATAACCAGAAACACTTCCACAGAGGCCGTATTTTTGCAATATCAGCCACTATCACTCTCCCCAAATGTATGGGGGTGGGAGATATCACAGGTTATTAAGGACGTGTGGATGCTGGCACCTGATGCTTACCTAACAACTATTGACAGGGGAAGAATAAAGCTGCCATATACTGTATACCAGCAGTAGAAAAAGTGCTACTATATATGATGTTCAGGTTCCACAGAATGAGCTAAAAGTCAGATAGACTGTACAATCACAATACAATACAATACAATACAATATGTTACAACAGTAATTAGAAACTAAACAAATATTTAAAAATGCTCATCATTTTCTTAGGGTCCTTTCACACTGGTGCACTTTAAAACACGGTATTTGTTTTTCAGATATGCATTTTGCATATTTTAATGTGTTGCGTTATAATTTAATGCAATGCATATGCAGTTTACATGAATTTTTGCATGCATTTTCATGGCTTTCCACTGGTTGTTAGAAGCAGGCACCTGCCAGCATCCTTAACAACCAGTGATTAGCTGGTTGTTAAGGATCAGTCACCCATTGGTGTCCTTAAAAACCGGGGATTCATTACTGCTCTCAGCTGGCGAACCTGGCTGACAGAATGTAGGGGGGCTGGAATCTGTGGGCCTCCTTATTGTTAAAGGATGCTTTAAGATTCCAATAACCCCCCCCCCACAGACCCCCACAACCATTGGGCCAGGGTTGTGGGGAGGAGGCCCTTGTGCCCATCAACATGGACACAAGTTGCTTTAGCGGGGGGGGGGACTTTTGTTGTGCTGGAAAAGTGCATTTTAGCATCGCAAAAGCCCACCAGTTTGAAAGAGGTCTTCTTTGTAAAATTTGCAGTACATAACCTCATGTAACCAACAATAATACAACATAATAGCCAATAAAACCTATATTGCAATCCCTACAAACAAATGTATCAAAACTATTACTTCTAAAATGTGTCTAATATTATTGTAATGCCCCGTACACACGGTCGGACATTGATCGGACATTCAGACAACAAAATCCTAGGATTTTTTCCGACGAATGTTGGCTCAAACTTGTCTTGCATACACACGGTCACACAAAGTTGTCGGAAAATCCGATCGTTCTGAACGCGGTGACGTAAAACACGTACGTTGGGACTATAAACGGGGCAGTGGCCAATATCTTTCATCTCTTTATTTATTCTGAGCATGCGTGGCACTTTGTCCGTCGGATTTGTGTACACACGATCGGAAATTCCGTTGTCTGAAAATTTTATATCCTGCTCTCAAACTTTGTGTTTCGGAAAATCCGATGGAAAATGTCCGATGGAGCTCACACACGGTCGGAATTTCCGACAACACGCTCCGATCGGACATTTTCCATCGGAAAATACGACCGTGTGTACGGGGCATAAATGTGTAAACAAGTTGATATCCCACATGATGGGACAACTCAAAAGTAGTTAAACACATTTTCTCAGGACGTTCATGTACATTGGGTTATGCTGTTACCTTTAGAACAATAGACACTGGCCAACAAAGCTGTAAGGACTGGTATGGACTTTATATGGGGGATCGGTCTCCATGAACCTACTTTAAATGTATATGCTGACAATTTTCAGCCTAGGTGTATACACCCATGAGTCCTCCAAGGTTGTGTTGTTGACCTTAATGCTTATACTGGGCTCAGTAAACGTTGCTGTCTACTAATGATCCATTTGTTCTGCTTATGTGTCCCAGGCTGGAACTTCAATCTGCTGGACTCTTCCGTTGTTCAAAGACTAGAATTAAATTCCAGGTGACACGCCCGGTGACCATTGAATATGAAGTGGATTCCTGGAATAGTTATAGTTCCCTATTCCACAATCTACAAAGCAAATATGAGATATTAGGTCCTCTCTTCAACATAAAAACTGATCTGGAACCTGGCGTGGTCTCTGAAGTGTACTTGCCTCATTGTTTGTGCTTAAAAGGTAAGATTACATTTTTCGGTCATCTCAGATTCCGTTGAAACATATAACTCACTTTTGGTTTTATCTACCAAAGCTTACGATGGAAATTGCTATGATTGACTTGTGTTTTAGGCTCCATGCACACTAGGAGCAGAAAAAACGTGGCATAAACAATGCGAATTGAGAGCATATTGCACATAGTTTAGGCGAGTCTATGAGAGTTTAAGAGCATTTTAGTTTATAGGCGTTTTTTGCACTACACTCCCCTCTGCAAAAGTTTTAGGCCTCATGCACACGAGACGCTGTTAAACTCGCGTTCAGAGGCAGTTGGGCACTTTTGTCAACTGCCCCTGAACCCATTCAATGTTATCCTATGTGTCCATGTACACAGTCTCGTTTTTTGGCGTTTTTAGGCATTTGCGTTTAACCTCGTTTTTCCTGAAGCAAAAAAAACGGGTTCAGACGCAAAAGTTTTCCACTTTTTAGACACCAAACGTGGCTAAACGCCGGTACCGCCGTTTAGCCGCGTTTGCGTTTATAAGTGTTTTTAAAGGAACATTTTACAACCCGTATTTGGGGCCCCATATCTCAGGCTCACTTAGCGCTAGGACCCCCAAATTTGGTGAGCTAACACAGTTGGACTAACACTATAACATATCCAAACTTGGGGTTCCTAGCACTAAGTGGTCCTGAGATATGGGGCCCCAAAGTCAGGTCGAAAAATGTAATTCTCTGCTGCAGAAATGCTTGACATTTTGCGACCCGAATTTGGGGCCCCGTATCTCGGGGCCACTTGGTGCTAGGAACCCCAAATTTGGTGTGCTAACACAGTCGGGTCACAAAATGTCATTCGCTGCTCTGCAGACGCTTCTAGACGCAAAAGCGCTAAAACGCGACTAAACTCGGCAAAACGGCGTTTCTAAATGCAGGTTTCAGCTTTTAAAAACATGTGTTCAGCAGAGTTTGCACCGGCGTCTCATGTGCATGAGGCCTAACTCCCAAAATAAGCATTTCACAGCCCTTTTTTGCTGGGTGCCATTTTTGACAAAAAGAGCAAAGGATATTGTGAGCAGAGATTCCTGAGCCATTAAGAGCCTTGCCACTCCACTCTTCAATTCTACTCTTCTGAATACTCAGGGTGCTCCAGTTCACACTATCTCCTCCCAGGATGAATGTTTTATAATGCTCTCTTTATAATCTGGGTGAGATTTATCCCAGAGGTTGGCATGTCCTTGCACAGCTGCAATCAACTGATGTTGTGTGACCTCCCTCCTGGTCATGTCTGAATGTGTGGCTCTCTCATAGAAAGATGGACAGGGTCAAAAGATACTTCCTATAAAGCCAGGAAATGATGTACAGAGACAACACACCTTTTTTTACAAAAAAAAAAAAACGTTAAAACTTGATGTTTGTAGATAAGAGGAGTTTAGGAGAGACTGACGTTTTTACAGTTCCTAAACTTCTCTAGAAAACACGATAGAGAAGGTTTTTTTTTTTCCTGCCTCTGACAGAAAATGCCTGTAGTAGTCATAATGTGCAAAGACACATAGAACACAATAGAAGTCCTTCTAGAGGCAGGTGAAAAAAACGTCAAACGCCTGTAGAATCAACGTTTTTTAAATCCAGTGTGCATGGAACCTAAAGGTACAAGGTCTGGGCATGTGTGTGCATTATTTACTTTCTCTATAATTTCTGTACTGCACAATCAAACTGCAGCATGATGCTTTAAAAAAAACAAAAATAGATCAGAAAAATATAATGATATTGTCCATGTGGTTTTTTGGGCAAAAAGATAACAGATTAAAGTTGACCTTGCACTAAAATGCAATGTCCACATTAGGACCTCTACCCCCATTCCAAAACACCCCCATCATACCTGCAGAGAAAACGACACACCTGGTTTCTGGTAACATCAAGATGCTTTCCGTGAGAAGACATTCCAGCACAGAGCATGAGCTTCTTCTCTCAAGATTTCAGATCCTTATTGTTTGCAGGATTTTGCTGGAAGGCTCGCAACATCAAGGTCACCTATCCACCAAAGGTGGAAGCCAGATGTAAGGTAAGTATGTGTTCTATCTATTCTTTTGTTTTTTTCCTAAGAGGCATGACGTGGTGTTTTGACATGGAGGTGGGGGACTCAATGTAATAAGCAGACCTTCTTTGAAGTGGTTCTACAGCCATGTTTTCAAAAATTAAAAGTCAGCAGCTACAAAAACTATAGCTGCTGACTTTTATTAAACAGACACTCACATGTTCAAAGATCTTGCGCAATCCTCACCCAGGCCAATTCTTCACCATTATTCAGTCTCCAGAGCTGGTATCTTAACTGTGATAAGCTAGCTGTGACTTGTGAATGGACCCACAGCCCTATGGGACCTATGACATGTCCCAGAAGGTTGCGGGATGGGGGGGGGGAGAACCTCCAGTGGAATTGCAGTGTCAATCCAACTAGTTGAGGTAATGGGTACCTCTGAAAACTGGATACCCACTCCACCTCAAAAAAATAATTATGTTCCAAATATGTCAGAGGAGGGGGAAGGAGGAAAAAAAGTGGAAGTTTCGCTTGACCACAATTATAAATGTAATATGATTTGCCATTAACCTGTTAATTTATTTTCCAAATTATTGTAACAACCACTTTATTAAATATCCTAATGCTAGTTATGGGGTTTTCTTATTGAGTTCAGTTAAGAAAGTAAGATTTGAGTCATAACTTCACATCTGCTCTCAACCGACTGGTCTTTTTTGCACACAACAGCTCAAAACAATCTACTGTAGTTTATCAGAAGACTGATAAGGATTTAAAGAAAAAGTTCATCTTTCGTAACATGTTACACCCATATTTAGGGTGTAACATGTAAAGGGCCGTACACACGATCGGACTTTTTGAAAACAAACATGCAAATTAGCTGTTTTGGAGCAACATCCGACCGTGTGTACGCTACATCGGACAGACTTTTTCAGTTTCCATCGGACTTTTGTTGGCTGTGCGAATGGACAAACTTTCTGGCAACAAAAGTCCGATGGAGCAAAGTCCGATCGTGTGTACACAAAGCCATCGGACTTTTGTACAAACTACAATACGCCGCCGCGAGAATGTTTCCAGTGCGATCGGAGATCGCACTGGTTCTCGGCGACAGTGTACTTTACATCTCGCGCTAGCTGCAATAGGAAAAACACATTTTCCTACTGCGGCAGGCGCGAGAGGGAATTCCCCTCTGGGGGAATACCGGGCCCTTCTGTCTGGTATGGATTTTAAGGGGAACCCCCTACGTCGAAAAATCGGTGTGGGGGTCCCCCCAAAATCCATACCAGACCCTTATCCGAGCACGCAGCCCGGCCGGTCAGGAAAGGGGGTGGGGACGCACAATCCTTTTGGCAACGAGTGGGGGATCTTCTCTCCCCATTCGCTCCCATAATCTAAAAAGAAAAAACGTGGCTCCTCCCGCCCACCCTAGCCGCGTCATCCAGTTCTGTGTTCTGTGAGTGGGGAAAACTTGGCAGCCTTTGCTGTCGAGTTCTTTGGTAGTTCATTGAGTCTTCCTGACTTTGTGAGACCTGCATGGCATCAGAGATCTGCTGATTGCTGGTGCCATGTTTTCCAGGCTCCTAAAACAAAAATAGTAAATGCACATTTTTTTTTACCTACTTATCCTTTAATTTCCCCATCACATGTGTCTTCTGTAGTGATCCTCTTAAGAAAAAAGAAAGGTCACTTTTTTCCAGGTTCAAGTGGAGAAAATATATGGTTTCCAGCTTAAAAAGGCATGAAAAGACAAAAACATACTTATCCAACCTAACCCCACAGTCTGTGTAAATCATTTAATAAAAATAAAAAAATAAACATTCTTTTTTGTTTCTAAATTAATTTGTAGGTTTTAAAGAAGACACCTCGTGTATTAAATGTGCTCACTTCAAAGATGATAACATAACCTTGGAAGCACCAACTAGAGTTGAGCCATACTATGTTGTCCTGGAGAATCCTACTTTTTCCCCTATTGGAATCATTTTATACCCATTCATGTGGCTAAGTGATGGAATAACTAAACTCATACCCTTTCATGGCATGGTTTTGATATACTGGAGGATATCCGGTGTTACCGATCCAGATCACAGGAAGTTCAGAATCCATCTATATCTTATGCCATATAACCAATCAGTTGAAATGGTAAATTGTGACTATATCCTTGGTTACTGTGAAATTGTGACTTCTCATCATTATTTGTTCAGACAACAATAATTTAAAAGCACATACTGTATACACTCACCGGCCACTATATTAGGTACACCTTGCTAGTACCGGGTTGGACCCCCTTTTTTCTAAAAAGAATTGTGGAAGTTCCCCATTGGGTTTTAAAGCAGCAAGCGAAAAAGTTTTTGTAAAAAAATGTTTTTATTAGAAAAATGCTCCGAACATACTTTGAAGACTACAAAGATTTAAAATATGAGCTCCGGTTACACATAGAGTCAAGTATATAGGTATATCCAGGATCTGAGCGAAGTGTCATGTAAAGGTTTTGCAAATTTCCCGTTCAGAGGGTGGTATAAGTCCAAGATAGAGTATCTGTGCTCCTCAAGCAGAGTATCCAAAAAGTATGGTTGGAATCTAATGTTTTTCCTTGAACAAGTCTTGCTGATGAAGTCTGAGAATTGTGAGACTGGAAGGAAGTGGTGGGTGGGTAGGTTAAATTCTTTCGCTATGATATGAAAAGGTTTAAGGGCACCATTTGCACAGTGGTATAGATAATAGGCTCTGGTCAGCCCTTTGTCTTTCCATTTGGAAAAATGTACGTTTTGTAGACCAAGGGGGGACATGGGGTTGCCTTGGATTGGGAGGAATTTGGATACATGGGGTGAGAGTCCTAATTTTTCCCTTACTTCTCTCCATGCTATTATCGTATCTCTAAACATCCGGTTTTGTTTGATATGGCTTGGGATTTGTCGCAGAGAGCTATGTAGGAGTGCTGACAGATTTATCGGGTGGACCATGGCAGATTCCAGGTCATAGTTGGAGTATTTTGACAGTTGTGATAGCCAGTCCATGCCTGATCTCTAAACATGCAAGGTTGTACAATTTAATGTTTGGAAGGCTGGCTCCCCCTTTACTCTTTGGGAGAAAAAGTTTTGTTAGAGCTATTCTCGGTTTACCCTTTTTCCATAAAAAGGCAGAAATTGCCTTGTGTAAAGACTGTACAGCTTTATGTTTAAGTAGTAAATGTTTGTAGTGGGTATAAAAGGCGAGCAAAACTGACCATTTTGAAGAGTGCGCATATCCCAAAGAGTGATAATGGAAGGTTGGACCAGGCCTCCGGCTCGCCCATAATTTTCGAAATCAGAGGTGATATGCTTCTCGTTTATGTGAAAAGGGGGGGAGGACACCCATGGTCGGGACGTGTGTGCACCCAAAGAGAGGATTTCACTCTTGGCAAAATTTATTCTCAGGCCAGAACACTTGCGAAAGGAGTTGAAAATATTTTGTATGGCAGGAATATCTGTTTGGGGGGAAGTCATGAATAACAAAATGTCATCCGCAAACAGGGCGGCTCACAATTCCTCGTGCCCAAAAGGGATTCCTTGAATGGGGGCTGTGGTGTTAAGGTATCATGAAAGGGGCTCAATGGCCAGGTTGAATAGCAGGGGAGAGAGGGGACATCCCTGTCTTGTCCCCTTGTGCAGTCTTATGGGGTTAGATTGTATTCCTGGTGCTATTACTGTGGCTGACGGGGATGAATACAAGTTATGTATGAAATGGTAAAAGGGGCCTGATATACCAAATTTTTGCATTACTAGGGATAGCCATTGAAAACTAACATTGCAAAAGGCCTTTTTGGCATCTAAAGTTATAATTGCTACATCTTCTAGGGGGTGTTGTTTTGCATACTCTAAGGCGGCTAACACCTTTTGTAGGTTGGAAGCAGCCGATCTGCCCTTGGTGAACCCTGACTACGTGTGATAGATAAGAGAAGGCACAATGCTTGCCAAACGGGTAGCTATTATCTTGGATAGTATTTTGGAGTCAATGTTTAGCAGTGATATTGGGCAGTATGACCCTGGGTTCTGTGGGTCCATACCTTTTTTTGCAATCAGTTTTATGTTTGCTTGATGGCCTGTCGGAAGATATGGGCCCCCGTCCCATATAAAATTGTACACCGATAGGAGAGAGGGGGTAATTGAGTCTCTGAGCATTTTAAAAAGTTTGGGAGTGTAGCCATCGGGGCCTGGCATTGAATCTTTAAAGTGGACCTTCATCCATTTAACTGTTTCCCGCCCGCTGTATAGTGAAATGACGGACGGGTGTGAGCATGCTTGTTCTGGGAGGATGTGGTATAATGTCCTCCCATTATTGACGTACATGTGATGGCCCAGCGATCGGTAGTGCTTTGTGTCTCTCCGACACAGCGCATGTGCTGGATCTCATTTCAAGATGGCAGCATGGGAGCAGAGAAGTACAAGGGGAGCTTTGCCTGCAAGGTGCAAAGACAAAGCTGAACTCCATGGACTAGTAAGTATGTTTTGTTTTGTATTTTGTTTTTTTTTGTTTTTTTTCTTTGCATCTCATTTTGTCTAGGTAAGGGGGTTGTTTAATTTAAGATAAAAACTATATTTGTGAAATTAGGGATGTTGATTTTTTCTGGTTGCTTACAGGATATTAACAGTTTTGAGAAGAACCTTCGCTATGACAGACTATACAAACCTCACCAGACTGACTTTCTCTACTGTGGAAGAAAATATGAGGTTAAAGCATCTCAGAATGCCCGCGTGTTGCCCAAGGTAGAACTAATACTGATATTCTCTTATATATTTTCGTTCTGTAGTTATTTTCCTCCATTAAGAACAACATGCGTGTCAGTTTGGAAACCTGGTTGCATGATGATCACATTCATCATTGAATGTAGATGGTTACTTCTCAAGGGATCACTTGTCACTTTTTTTTTTTTTGTTACTGTACATAGGCAGACCTTAGATTTACTTATTTATATTTGGTTTTGTTTTTTTTATGTGTGTTAAAAAGATACAAAATTTAATTCCTAAATACAATTATTTTGTGTTTTACTATAATGATAATTTTGGAGTTATGATAAGTGGGAAAAATTAAATAAAATGTGTACTTTGGAACTACAGAAACATTATTTTATTGTATCTGGTATCCGGCTTCACATCCCATCGTGAAACCCTCACTCTCCTCGGCGCACCCCCCAAAAATGTTCACATCTGACACACTTTGCGTTCCCTTCCTACGAGACACAGTAGTGATATAGGATCATCAGGATGAACTACAAAGCATGGCGCAGGATGGGGGAGATGATTATGGGCATCTGGCACCCTTTTTCCAGTGGAGGCCTGTCCATAAGGGGGGATAGGGGTGCCGTCCCCCCTATTCATATCAGTGCACCGGACTATGGATTCCAATGGGGGGGGGTTTGAAGCATGTGAGTAGAGCCAGAGGCTCTAATAGGCTTCAAAAAAGGGTGGACTCGGGGCTCAGAGCACTGCACACTGATCCCACCCTGTTGTGTGACCATAGAGAATACATTTTCGCTATTTTCACACTAAAGGTCCTCCCCGCCAATCAGGTGGCAGGTTGTGAGACCTGTTTCCCCATTGGCCAAAGCATCAGATGATCCTATTGCATGCCTAGTGCTTTGGCGGAAGAGGAGACACATGGCGGAGGAAGCTTGAGGAGCGGACACTGGAGCCACCACTGCCCGCACTCCAGGAAAGGAGGAGTGGACACCACAGCCCCGCCACATGAGCGGGTAAGTGCCGGACCACCAGGGGGGTTGGGTGCTGTCTCAGTGCCGTGTCAACTGGGGGCGGGGGTGGTGTTGGTTATCTGCCGCCCCCCCAAAAGAAGAACCCACCAGCCACCACTGCCTTTGTCATTGGGTAGTACAGCACAGTGAACATTATACAACAGGGCTCTAAACCAGAGAAGCCTAAACTCTTTTTCTATGCAGGAGCTTTTTTTTTTTTTAAGTGTATGTAAAGTGGAACTAAACTCTCTCAATCAACATTAAGTATTTTAGTCCATATGCTGCTAGCATTAGTAAATAGATAGGAAAGTATTTTATATTAGCACAAACAGCCCAGTGCGCACACATATACAGTATATTTTACAAACGGCGAACCCTGTTAAAGTCAATGGGACCCAAACATGGATGCCACTAGATGTAATACACTCTGGTAAAAGCTCCTCTTCCTGGAAGAAAAGAGAAGATTGGGGAGCCGTTCACAATAGAGGCTTGGGTATGATTGAGGCCCAGCAATAATTCAGTAGAGTGCTGTACATCCAAAAGAGGATGTGTGTGTTGCCATAGGTTTGAGGTCATCGGCCACGGGTTGAGCATGCTTCATTTATGAGGAAGCAGAGATTATCCATCAGGCTCCATCCACTCAACTCCCAATGGCAGAAGGGTGGACCAGAAAACAAAAATAATCAGCCATCCAGAAGTTTCATCAACACTACCCTCATGCACAGCATAATGCCTTCCGGGAAACGGGTGCTGTTGTAGTTGATGCTGTGATTCCGGGACACGGCCCGAGACATATCAACGATAGAACAGAGACCAAGATGATGGACTAGCCCAGCAAATCTAGGAAAGCTGCCATATACAGATTAATCAATAGGCCTATAGTTGGAATGTGAAAGCAACAACTATTTCAGAAGTGGTTAAAGTTCTGTGCCTAAGTCTCGCTTGTAGCACAAGCTGTATGTGAAACACCCAGCAAAGAAGTTGATGATGAATGAGAGATAACATCACACTTTCACTAAAGACAGGGTATGGAGAGGGGCTTAAAGTACCCTCCACTGTGGGCTGTATCTGTGCTGTAACCCAGAGGTTCTGGATGCATGGCTGTCCCCAGTTTTTAAAGCAGTGATTTGCATGGCTCTTCAGACTATGCACAAATGAGGAGTAAACCCCTTATTTTTGGATTTGCAATGGGAGTGATGACAAATGATAAATGTTCTTTGTTTGAAGGCTCTGCCCTGCATTGCACTAATTATTTCTTGACTATTTATTCGCAGACATTGCTGTTTCAAAGTAGTTATGTATCAGGGCTGTACCCCTTCACAGAGGTGACTGTGGATGACAAGGAAACTGATAAAGGCTTTGGTATAGCCGTAGAAGATGGTGACAGTTCAGTGTGGCAAGCAGAGGTGGACAGAGGTAATATATGACAAAAGTAGTATAACCACATTTTGAATAACATATTTAAAGTGGTTTTAAACCCTTCCATATAACCAGTGAAATGACTGTCCTCAGGTGATACACAGAGATGAAACAAATCCTCCTACATAAATTGTACCTGTTTATCTGCAGTCTTGTCTTCTCTACATCTGTTCAAAGTCCAGCATTTATAAAGCTTGTCTGAGCTGTTAGAAAAAAAGGGGCGAAGAGCTGAAGTTACACTCTGCAGGACTCAGTGAGGAGAACTCTGAGAGCTGATTGGAGGGAAGGACACACACAGCTCACAGGAACAGAGCTGAGGCTGTCAATTAGCTGGAGTTCCCTCTCCTGTCACCATTTTTCTCAGGAAAACTTGTCAGAAGTGACTCATTCTGATAGCAGAGGAATGAAGCAGCAGACAGAAATGACACTTAGTGCTCCTAGAGACAAGTACACACTATAGAGGGATATGCTTTGTTCATATTTCATGTCTGAGGTTTACAACCACTTTAAAGTAAGACTTGTGTTATGAGCTAACTGTGTATTACATAATTACATAACACAAAGGAAGCATGGTGACAGGGGGTGTCAGGCAACAGAGGCAAGGGAATTGTGGACAGGAGGGCTCCCATGTGGCTCCCCTGCAGCAGCTGAAAGCCAGTGGGAGAGATAAGAGGAGAAGCTGGCTTTCAGCTGCTGTGAAAAACAAACAGGGAATTGGTTCTAGTAAATGCCCCCGCCACACCAATCACCCCTTCTTGTCCATGATTCCCTCACCCCTGCTTGTCGGCTGACGAGGCAACCATGTTGAACTGATAGGGCTTGGGGCCCGTACAGCAGGGCCAGCAGTAACCCCTTATTAGCAGCCCTTTGCATACATATAATATAACAATAAAATGTATATGTATATTTTTTCCCAATAAAATTTACAAACTGCAGGAATTTTATTTTCCAGGAGACATAAATGACCTGGAGACTTTAATGTTAGGACTTCTACATCAGGAAGGTATGTTCTATATTGTGTTTCTGCAGATTATAAGAATGAAACAGAAGTGAGACTTAGTTACCCGGTAACTAGACATGTGCACTGCCAAAAAATGTGTTCGTTTTATTAGTTTTTTTTTTTTCATTTTTCGGGTCATTCGTTATGATCGCAATTCTTAAATTCGTACGTTCGTACATTTGTACATTCGCACATTCGTAAATTAATAAATTCTTACATTCGGAAATTCGTACATTCGCACATTCGTACATTCGGAAATTCATACATTCGTAAATTCGTAAATTAGAAAATTTGTATATTCCTAAATTCGTACATTTGTAAATTAGAGAATTCGGAAATTTGTAAATTCAAAATTTGAAAATCCAAAAACCCGAAAATTCGAAAATCATAACTATTAAATTATAGGTATTGTAATTTCCTTTCAAATTTGGCTGTTAGTGAATGTAACACGAATTTATCCGAAGTTACAAATGATCCGAAATAAAGAATGCTGCATCTAAACAAATGGAATGGAACAAATTAATAATAAATAATAATAATAAAAAGTTTTTATTATTATTATTGTTATTAATTATTATTAATTCATTACGTTCCATTCGTTTGGATACGGAATTTGTTATTTCAGAGAATTCGTAACTTCGGATAAATTTGTATTTGTTATGTTCACTAACAGCCAAATTTGAAAGGAAATTACAATACCTATAATTTATTAGTTAGTAATAGTTAAGTTATTATTAGTTAATTATCATTTCAGATTTCCGAATTTACAAATTTACGAATTCACTAATTTACTAATTTACGAATTTACTAATTCACGAATGTACGCATTTACGAATACACAAATTTACGAATGCACAAATCTATGAATGCGCGCATTTACGAATGCACAAATTTACGAATGTACTAATTTACGAATGTACGAATTTACGAATGTACTAATTTACGAATGTACGAACGTACAAATGTACAAATTTACAAATTTTCTAATATTCAAATTTACGACTATTCGGAAACATTCGTTAAACGGGTTTTTGTTAATTCGGATATTTCTGAATAAATGAATTTGTTGAAATTAGTTGAAAAACAAATTTGGAACTAAACGAATTGCACACGTCTACCGGTAACAAATTTTCCAGTAATCTTCGAACGTGGCTTACATAATAGACAGTTCCACCTAACACGACCCCCAGAGCTCTGCTGCCCCATTCTGTAAAATAGAACCAGAAATAGGCAAAGCAAACAATCTCAACTTAACTAAAAAAGGGCCTCCTGGAAATAGAATTATTGGATTACTGACAATTAATTTTCCCAATACTTCATTCAGCACAGCACACATAAAAAGCTAACCAAGATGTAATAGAAAAAAAAAATAATAATAATTTATCAAAGCCAGAAAAGATAGTCTGGATGTGAACTCATAACAAAATCTATACAACCGATACGTGTACAGAAGCTGCCCTCACTAATGCTTTGAAAGCATGAATCTTATTGCCACTGACCATAAAGTTTGTTGGGGGGTATTTTATTAGCACTAACCACACATGCTTTAGGGGGTATTTTTTTACTGTCTGTGACTAGCAATGTAAGGGTAATATGTTACATATTCTATGGCAGTGTTTCTCAACTCCAGTCCTCATGGCGCCTCAAACAGATCATGTTTTCAGACTTTCCATTATTTTGTACATGTTATTTGATCAGTTACACTACCTTAGTAATTAACACAGCCGTTTCATCTGAGGGATATCCTGAAAATATGACCTGTTGGGGTGCCTTGAGGACTGGAGTTGAGAAACACTGTTCTGTGGTATATACAGTGCCTTGAAAAAGTGTCATACCCCTTAAAATTTTCCACATTTTGTTATGTTACAACCAAAAACGTAAATGTATGTTATTGTAATTTTATGTGATAGACCAACACAAAGTGGCACATAATTGTGACGTGGAAAGTAAATGATAAATGTTTTTCAAAATGTTTTACAAATAAATATGTGAAAAGTGTGGTGTACATTTGTATTCAGCCCCCCCCCGGAGTCAATACTTTGTAGAACCACCTTTCTCTGTAATTACAGCTGCAAGTCTTTTTGGGGATATCTCTACCAGCTTTGCACATCTAGAGAGGGACATTTTTGTCCATTCTTCTTTGTAAAATAGCTCAAGCTCTGTCAGACTGGATGGAGAGCTTCTGTGAACAGCAATTTTTAAGTCTTGCCACAGATTCTCAATTGGATTTAGGTCTGGACTTTGACTTGGCCATTCAAACACATTAGTATGCTTTGATCTAAACCATTCCATTGTAGCTCTGGCTGTATGTTTAGGGTCGTTGTCCTGCTGAAAGGTGAACCTCCGCCCCAGTCTCAAGTCTTTTGCAGACTCTAATAGGTTTTCTTCTAAGATTGCCCTGTATTTGGCTCCATCCATCTTCCCATCAACTCTGACCAGCTTCCCTGTCCCTGCTGAAGAAAAGTATTCCCACAACATAATACTACCACCACCATGTTTCGCGGTGGGTATTGTGTGTTCAGGGTGATGTGCAGTGTTATGCCGCGTACACACGAGCAGACTTTTCGACCGGACTGGTCCGACGGACCGAATCCGGTGGACAATCTGGCGGACAATCCGACCGTGTGTGGGCTTCATCGGACCTTCAGCTGACTTTTCCTGTCGAGAGTCTGACGGACTTTAGATTTGGAACATGCTTCAAATCTTTACATCGTTATGACCCAGTTCCTATCGAGAAATCCACTCGTCTGTATGCTAGTCCGACGGACAAAAACCAACGCTAGGGCAGCTATTGGCTACTGGCTATCAACTTCCTTATTTTAGTCCGGTCGTACGTCATCATGTACGAATCCGTCGGACCTTGGTGTGATCATGTGTAGGCAAGTCCGTTCATTCAAAAGTCCGTCGAAAGTCCGTTGGACCAGTCCGGTCGAAAAGGCCGCCCGTGTGTACGCGGCATTAGTTTTCCAGCTACACATAACGTTTTGCTTTTAGGCCAAAAAGTTACATTTTGGTCTCATCTGATCAGAGCACCTTCTTCCACATGTTTGCTGTGTCCCCCACAAGACTTCTCACAAACTGCAAACGGGACTTCTTATGGCTTTCTTTCAACAATGGCTTTCTTCTTGACACTCTTCCCTAAAGGTCAGATTTGTGGAGTGCCCGACTAATAGTTGTCCTGTGGACAGATTCTCCCACCTGAGCTGTGGATCTCTGCAGCTCCTCCAGAGTTACCATAGACCTCTTGGCTGCTTCTCTGATTAATGCTCTTCTTGCCCGGCCTGTCAGTTTAGGTGGGCGGTCATGTCTTGGTAGGTTTGCAGTTGTGCCATACTCTCCATTTTTCGGATGATGGATTGAACAGTGCTCTGTGAGATGTTCAAAGCTTGGGATTTTTTTTTATAACTTAACCCTGCATTAAACTTCTCCACAACTTTATCCTTGACCTGTCTGGTGTGTTCCTTTGCCTGCATGATGCTGTTTGTTCACTAAGATTTAACAAACCTCTGAGGGCTTCACATTAATTAGAGGTATCAGAGTAAAGAGGGATGCATACAAATGCAGGCCACACTTTTCACATATTTATTTGTAAAAAAATACTGATACCCCTAACTAAAATCTAATGGAACCAATTGCCTTCATAAGTCACCTACTGTAATTAGTAAATAGAGTCCACATGTGTGGAATTTAATCTCAGTATAAATACAGCTGTTCTGTGAAGCCCTCAGAGGTTTGTTAGAGAATCTTAGTGAACAAACAGCATCATGAAGGCCAAGGAACACACCAGACAGGTCAGGGATAAAGTTGTGGAGAAGATTAAAGCAGGGTTAGGTTATAAAAAAATCTCCCAAGCTTTGAACATCTCACAGAGCACTGTTCAATCCATCATTCTAAAATGGAAAGAGTGTGGCACAATTGCAAACCTACCAAGACATGGCCGTCCACCTAAACTGACAGGCCGGGCAAGGAGAGCATTAATCAGAGAAGCAGCCAAGAGGTCCATGGTGCAGAGATCCACAGCTTGGGTGGGAGAATCTGTCCACAGGACAACTATTAGACATGCACTCCATAAATCTGGCCTTTATGGAAGAGTGGCAGACGTCCCATTCGCAGTTTGTGAGAAGCCATGTGGGGGACACAGCAAACATGAGGAAGAAGGTGCTCTGGTCAGATGAGACCAAAATTTAACATTTTGGCCTAAACGTAAAACGCTATGTGTGGCGGAAAACTAACACTGCACATCATGCTAAAAAGGGAAATCTGCGCTGGAATTCAAAACCTAAAAAAGCTGCAACACAACAGTGAGATACACACAAATATAAACAAAAAACAAAAATTGTTGCTCTCTATACCCAAGAACACATTTGATTAATAATAAGTGATCAAAATTGGAAGAGATAAGCCAAAAAAATCTATTTTTAAGCTTTTGGAAAACATAGGGAAGGGTTATCACCCCTGTAACATTTGTTTTGCTGTCTGTGCTCCTCTTCAGAAGATTTCACCTCACTTTCTGTTCCAATGACAAATGTTTTTTTTTAAATTTGGGGTTTTTAGTGAAACAAGGATTGGTGATAAAGCATCAGTGGAGAGGAGACACGTTTTTCCCATATTAACTCTTACAGGAGAGAATTTCCCTTCCTAGGGGTAGATTTCATCTCACTTCCTGTTGTCTCTTTCCATTTGCAAGTAGGAGTCGTTTGTAAGTTGGATGTTTGAAAGTAGGATTCTGCCCTATATACTCTGCAGAAATTTGGGTCTTAGATGTTGGTGTTGCCAACATGCACCTGTTGAACAGGGGCAGAAAAATTGGGCCTTTGGTGGTGGTGGTGGTGTTGCCACAACACTGTAAGCCCTCACAGTTACGCTTAGTGGGTGCAGGAACGGGCCCTGCTGTGAAATATTAGATCAAGAATTGTAATTACATGCCATTGTTGTACAGTGGTAGAAAAATTGGGCCTTTGGTGGTGGTGGTGCTGGTGCCACAACACTGTAAGTCCTCACAGTTACTCTTGGTGGGTGCAGAAACGGGCCTTGCTGTGAAATATTAGATAAAGAATGGTAATTACATGTCCCTGTTGAATAGGGGCTGAAAAATTGGGCCTTATGCACTGGTGCTGGTACCACAACACTGCAACCCCTCACAGATACTCTAGTTGGAGTGCAGGAACGAGCCCTGCTGCAAAGAATTGCATCAAAAATTGTAATTACACGCTCCTGTTAAACAGGGGCTGAAAAATTAGGGCCTTAGGCACTGGTGCTGGTGCCACAACACTGCAACCCCTCACAAATACTCTAGTTGGAATGCAGGAACGAGCCCTGCTGCAAAGTATTGCATCAAAAATTGTAATTACACGCCACTGTTAAACAGGGGCTGAAAAATTGGGCCTTAGCCACTGGTGCTGGTGCCACAACACTGCAACCCCTCACAAATACTCTAGTTGAGCGCAGCAACGAACCCTCCTGCAAAATATTGCATCAAAAATTGTAATTACACGCCCCTGTTAAACAGGGGCTAAAAAATTGGGCCTTAGGCACTGGTGCTGGTGCCACAACACTGCAACCCCTCACAGATTTAGTGTGAAAGTGTCCTTTGCGCTATCACTACCGTGCAAAAATATGTAAAAAAATAAAATAACTGCAGCAAAATCTCAAATGTGTGTTATGACACATACATATAAAAATATTAAATCAAAACGTGATCTCTTTGCAGCAGGGCTCGTTCCTGCACTCCAACTAGAGTATCTGTGAGGGGTTAAATCAAAACGTGATCTCGCGCAGTGATTTTATATCCTGGGATCCTTCCTCTAGGTGAAAAAAGTGTTTAGGAAAGAGTACATAAATAGGTGATTGTGAATAATGACGTGAAAATATTAATATATTACATAAGTGCAGAAGTATACAAGCATTCTAAATAAGTAATTAAGTGATATAAATAATAATCAGCAACTGATGACAAAACAATATTGGTGCAAAACTATTGCTAACAGACACATCAGTGCATGTACTCTGGTCAAAGATAAAAATAAACGTCAATAATGGATGGAGAAATTAAGTCCTTTACGCTGGGTAAATTATAGTAGAGAGTCCATAATAGGGATAAAGTATAAATCCAATATAAGGTTTCTTAATGAAGTAATTGGGGAGTGTTGCCCTTCTGAACTTTCTATCAATATAGTCTCTCGGAACTCTCACCTCCAGGCTATGATATCATAGCTGTTGGGAATAATAATCCATGGATGTAGTCACTGCTGTCAGCCAATGTTTTTGGTCATGGATTTCTCCTCTAGGATCACCTGCTATGCCTTCTAAGATAGCTCCAGTGTAATCAGCTCGGCATTAGGGATGAAGGAGAGAGAGAAAGAAAGGGAGCTCCACTAGTGTAGTATGTTAAATTGTGGGGACATTTATTAAGTGTAAAAATAGACTCTTACATTTAAACAAAAATTAAAAAGCAGATACAGCAAAGTAAAGCTAGTGTGGCGCATTCAGCGCACTCTCGCTTCTCTTCCTGTGTTCTTCTCACTCCGGCCAATCCCTACGCGTTACGACACGTCACATATCTTTATCTGGGGAACCGGATTGGTTGCTCTATTCTGTGTTAAATAGCGAGGTGCTGGAAGTATTATAGCAGCCACCTTGAATGTGGTCAATGCTAAATTTGTATGGTGGCCATTTTCCCTTAGATCGATGGATAATGTGTATTGGCCATTTTGTTGTGGCTAGAGTGTAGTATGTCTCTACGTATGTGTCCTAATATCTGTAGCCATTTTTTTGGAAGGAAACATTTATGTGTGTAATCAAGTGTTTGTTTTTGTTTCTCGTAGGTCGCACAAGTTATTAGATAAACTAAAAGTCCAATATTTAATCGGGAAAGGGATATAGAATCTGTGAGTAAATACAGTGAAGTGTACAGATGGTATAAAACATATGTGTCAATTAAGGTGGTATAGACCATCACAGAAATAAATATATGTGTTGTTAAATGTGCACATAAAAAATAATTATATATATAAGATATATAATGTGTATATGTAACAAGGCTAGGATGTGTTAAATTTTCAGTCTTGTAAACTATTGAAGGTGTGCTAGAAATGAAATAAATCAATCATATGTGATATAATGAGAGAGTGGTTCCTTCATTCAGTATTCATACAGAGACACCGATTAATATTAGATTGTAAATTAGCCTAAATATGGGATGGGCTAATTCAGTTATATAGGTAGAGGGAGTCTGAGAGTGCCCTAAAAGTGTATCTATATATACAATAAAAATAAATTTTATTAAACATTCCCAAAAGTAATCCATTATAGAGATGGATATATAACCTATTAAAAATGTGTAAATTTAAGATCAGTTTAAAAATTCATTAGTAAAAATGTAATTAACAGCTTATAACATATGTAAAAAATATATATAAAAAAAAAATATAAAAAATATACATATATACATATTACCGGCACCGTATGGTGGTTTTTTAACAAAGACCATGTAGTATTATCGAGGACTCTACGTTGCTTGTTTTTAAGAGAGAGGGTAGATACATAAATAAATAAAGCTTAAAATAGAAATAAAATATCTGGATAAATATCTTCTGAAGTGTATCTACGGAATTTTTATTAATCCCAGGATTTGAAGTACTTCGTCCCATAGGCCAATGGGGTTGACCTATATGGAGCTGACGTGGGCCCATAATTAGAAATTGCTCAAAAAGCAATTTAGGTCAAATTCCACGTTCAGGCCTCCTGGTACGAGAGTTTGCATGGTATGAATCCATTTGGATTCTTTTTGGCTGATGGTTCTTACCAAATAGCTGCCCCTCCATGCCTTCTTGTATTTTTCTATGCCCCAGAATTGTAGGCGTGTGGGGTCTTTATTGCGTACCTGAGCAAAATGTTTTGACACATTGTGTTTGGGGAAGCCTGCTTTTACGTTTTGGACATGTTCCTGTATTCTTGTTTTGAGAGCTCTTTTGGTTCGGCCTACATATTGGAGGTTGCAGCTACACTGTAACACATAGACTACTCCCTCAGTGTGGCACCCTATGAAATCTTTGATGGTATATGTTTGTCCTGTACTGGTGACTGTAAATTCTTTTCGTTTTCCTTGGAATTTCTGTGCGTGTCGACATGCATAGCAATTTCAGCAAGGGTAAAACCCTTTGCCTGAAAAAAATGTATATTTTGGTGTGGGAGGGGGCTCCACTACACCACTAGTCACAGTGCCTGAACCTTTAAGCCGAACCGGCGACACTATGCTGTATGGTTACTTCTTTCTTGGATATGTCCTGCAACCGAGTCACCAGGCCCCTCTATAGACCAGCACGCTGCGTGATCTCTCCAAGACGGGTCCTCCCCTGGGATCTCCTCGGCTGTCCAGCTTCGTCACACAGGACGCATACCTGTCGGCCAGGAGGGCCAGCAGGTGGCTGTGAAACGAACCCTAAAACATGGCGTCTGTCCCATAAATACCCCCTTCCCAGAATGCAACTCGGAGGACCACCT
The DNA here is from genome assembly GCA_037952925.1 of Lithobates clamitans. NCBI lineage: Eukaryota > Metazoa > Chordata > Amphibia > Anura > Ranidae > Lithobates > Lithobates clamitans. The sequence goes on along the minus strand of JBBGZY010001431.1, from coordinate 496,922 downwards.
CCACCGAGCTTGTCTCCGAGACAGAGGAGCATCCATACACTTCGACAAGTTGCCTTTCCAACACTGACTAATGGTAACAGCGACACACACCGGTCAGCACGGAAACACACACAACGTCAGCCAAGCTGGAACAGAGGCAAACTTTTAACCTTCCTAACACCCAATTTACTAAATTTACCTAATCTGTGGTAGATTGTAAATCTACCAGCGCTACATTGGATTTTAATATACAACATAAAGATGTAGCTAAATTGATTCAAAAACACTGGCATATTTTGAAAAATGACAAAAATCTCGGGAACATCCTGCCAGAAAGACCTAACATAGTTTGCAAAAAAGCACCAACCATCAAAGACCTGCTAGTAAAATCAGTAGTGGAGCCCCCTCCCACACCAAAATATACATTTTTTTCAGGCAAAGGGTTTTACCCTTGTGGAAATTGCTATGCATGTCGACACGCACAGAAATTCCAATGAAAACAAAAAGAATTTACAGTCACCAGTACAGGACAAACATATACCATCAAAGATTTCATAGGGTGCCACACTGAGGGAGTAGTCTATGTGTTACAGTGTAGCTGCAACCTCCAATATGTAGGCCGAACCAAAAGAGCTCTCAAAAGAATACAGGAACATGTCCAAAACATAAAAGCAGGCTTCCCCAAACACAATGTGTCAAAACATTTTGCTCAGGTACACAATAAAGACCCCACACACCTACAATTCTGGGGCATAGAAAAATACAAGAAGGCATGGAGGGGCAGCCATTTGGTAAGAACCATCAGTCAAAAAGAATCCAAATGGATTCATACCATGCAAACTCTCGTACCAGGAGGCCTGAACATGGAATTTGACCTAAATTGCTTTTTGAGCAATTTCTAATTATGGGCCCACGTCATCTCCATATAGGTCAACCCCATTGGCCTATGGGACAAAGTACTTCAGATCCTGGGATTAATAAAAATTCCGTAGATACACTTCAGAAGATATTTATCCAGATATTTTATTTCTATTTTAAGCTTTATTTATTTATGTATCTACCCTCTCTCTTAAAAACAAGCAACGTAGAGTCCTCGATAATACTACAAGGTCTTTGTTAAAAAACCGCCATACGGTGCCGGTAATATTTATATATGTATATTTTTTATATTTTTTTTTATATATATTTTTTACATATGTTATAAATTGTTAATGACATTTTTACTAATGATTTTTTGAATTGATCTTAAATTTACTAATTTTTAATAGGTTATATATCCATCTCTATAATGGATTACTTTTGGGAATGTTTAATAAAATTTATTTTTATTGTATCTAATATTAATCGGTGTCTCTGTATGAATACTGAATGAAGGAACCACTCTCTCATTATATCACATATGATTGATTTATTTCATTTCTAGCACACCTTCAATAGTTAACAAGACTGAAAATTTAACACATCCTAGCCTTGTTACATATACACATTATATATCTTATATATGTATAATTATTTTTTATGTGCACATTTATCAACACATATATTTATTTCTGTGATGGTCTATACCACCTTAATTGACACATATGTATTATACCATCTGTACACTTCACTGTATTTACTCACAGATTCTATATCCCTTTCCCAATTAAATATTGGAATTTTAGTTTATCTAATAACTTGTGCGACCTACGAGAAACAAAAACAAACACTTGATTACACACATAAATGTTTCCTTCCAAAAAAATGGCTACAGATATTAGGACACATATGTAGAGACATACTACACTCTAGCCACAACAAAATGGCCAATACACATTATCCATCGATCTAAGGGAAAATGGCCACCATACAAATTTAGCATTGACCACATTCAAGATGGCTGCTATAATACTTCCGGCATCTCGCTATTTAACACAGAATAGAGCAACCAATCCGGTTCCCCAGATGAAGACACGTGACGTGTCGTAACGCGTAGGGATTGGCCGGAGCGAGAAGAACACAGGAAGAGAAGTGAGAGTGCGCTGAAAGCACCACACTAGCTTTACTTTGCTGTATCTGCTTTTTAATTTTCATTTAAATGTAAGAGTCTATTTTTACACTTAATAAATGTCCCCACAATTTAACATACTACACTAGTGGAGCCCCCTTTCTTTCTCTCTCTCCTTCATCCCTAATGCTGAGCTGATTACACTGGAGCTATCTTAGAAGGCATAGCAGGCGATCCTAGAGGAGAAATCCATGACCAACAACATTGGCTGACAGCGGTGACTACATCCATGGATTATTATTCCCAACAGCTATGATATCATAGCCTGGAGGTGAGAGTTCTGAGAGACTATATTGATAGAAAGTTCAGAAGGGCAACACTCCCATATTACTTCATTACGAAACCTTATATTGGATTTATACTTTATCCCTGTTATGGACTCTCTACTATAATTTACCCATCGTAAAGGACTTAATTTCTCCATCCATTATTGATGTTTATTTTTATCTTTGACCAGAGTACATGCACTGATGTGTCTGTTAGCAATAGTTTTGCACTAATATTGTTTTGTCATCAGTTGCTGATTATTATTTATATCACTTAATTACTTATTTAGAATGCTTGTATACTTCTGCACCTATATAAAATATTAATATTTTCACGTCATTATTCACGATCACCTATTTATGTACTCTTTCCTAAAAACTTTTTTCACCTAGAGGAAGGATCCCAGGATATAAAATCACTGCGCGAGATCACGTTTTGATTTAACCCCTCACAGATACTCTAGTTGGAGTGCAGGAACGAGCCCTGCTGCAAAGTATTGCATCAAAAATTATAATTACACACCCCTGTTAAACAGGGGCTAAAAAATTGGGCCTTAGCCACTGGTGGCGGTGCCCAGAAACAAAAATGTTCTTACAAGCTTTCAGCATGATCATTGAGGAGGAAGAGGATAGTCACTCAGCATAACAGGATAGTCACTCAGCATCAGCATAGGCAGTCTTGAAGGGATATGACATTTCAAAAAAAAAAATATTCAGTTACATCAGCATCAGGTGCCTGGTATCTGGTGGTGATCCAAGACTGATTCATTTTTATGAAGATCAGTCGATCGACCGCGTTGGTGGACAGGCGCACCCTGTGATTGGTTACAAAGCCTCCAGCAGCACTGAATGTGCGTTCCGAAAGAACGCTGGATACAGGACAGGCCAGTAGCTCAATTGCATACTGTGCAAGCTCTGGCCAGTGATCCATCCTCAAGACCCAGTAACCCAGAGGATTTTTGGTGGAAAAGGTGTCCAAGTCAGATCTTGCCCCTAGGTATTCCTGCACCATGTAAAACAGACGCTGGCGATGGTTGCTGGAACCAATCATACCTTGGGGCTGCGGACTAAAAAATTGTCTGCGCACACATGCAAAAAAGACATTTACCTCCAGCAGGGCTAGTTTAAAACACCTAGACAATCTAAAAAATATTAGCAAAAAATATGGGGATTTGGTCACACCATATTGCTATATGGTGCTAAGCCCACTTACTGCGACAAAGTACCCCATAATAATTTTTTGCTAATATTTTTTATATTGTCTAGGTGTTTTAAACTAGCCCTGCTGGAGGTAAATGTCTTTTTTGCATGTGTGCGCTGTAATATTTTGCTCTGCTGTATGGTCTTATGGCTGCACCAGCTTTAATGCATCTTTTAGGGTGTGCCCCCCCAATATCTTGTTTGTTTATTGTATGGATTCTGACCAAATCCCTTTGGGTGCGGAGCACCCCACTCTAATTCATTAAGTGCCTCTCATTAGTGTCCACTTGTGTCATGGGTGGAGACCTCAAAGTTCTCCCATATAGAAGAGTGTTTGCTCTCATGGTTCAGAGAAGCAGGATCTCCCAATCCATGGATAGTGTAGGACCCACTAATTATGGGGTACTTTGTCGCAGTAAGTGGGCTTAGCACCATTTAGCAATATGGTGTGACCAAATCCCCATATTTTTTGCTAATATTTTTTAGATTGTCTAGGTGTTTTAAACTAGCCCTGCTGGAGGTAAATGTCTTTTTTGCATGTGTGCGCTGTAATATTTTGCTCTGCTCTAAAAAATTGTCTGAACGCATCGGTCAGACGGCCACCTTCTCCACCGCTCCTTCTTTGACCGACCGAAGCCTCAGCAACACGTTGTCCAGGAACAGGATTTTGTAACCTCCCAGTCTCTGGGAACGCATTGCACAGACCTTTCTGCAAGGCCTCCCGAAGATGTTTCATCCTCTGCTCCCTCTGAGACAGCAAGATAAGGTCCAGAACCTTACCCTTGTAATGTGGATCAAGGAGCATTGCCAGCCAGTAACGATCCCTCTCCTTGATACCACAAATACGAGGATCCTTCTGCAGGCTTTGCAGGATCAGGGAGGCCATGCAGAGTAGGTTTGCTAAGGCATTCGGTCCGGAGTCCTCTGGGTCACTAAGGACAACATGATCCGCAGCCATCTCCTTCCAGCCACATACAAGTCCATGGGTTTCTTGGGACTGTAAATGATCCCTTAAAGACTGCTGCTGATGCTGAATGCCAGGCTCCACCTCCATGCTGACACAATCCTCCTCCTTCTCCTCCTCTTCCTGTGTGATCGGCAGGCACGCAGGAACACTGTCTGAATAAAGGGGGCCTTGAGAACTAAGGAAGTCCTCCTCTTCCTGCCTCTGTTCTGCCTCAAGTGCCCTGTCCATTATTCCATGCAGCGTGTGCTCCAACAGGTGGACAAGGGGGACAGTGTCACTGATGCATGCACTGTCACTGCTCACCATCCTCGTGGCCTCCTCAAATGGTGATAGTACAGTGTATGCATTCCTGATCATGGCCCACTGGTGTGGGGAAAAAAACCAAGCTCCCCTGACACTGTCCTGGAGCTATAGTCACACAGGTACTCACTGATGGCCCTCTGCTGCGTGTGCAGCCGCTGCAGCATGGCCAATGTTGAGTTCCACCTGGTGGGTAGGGATGAGCTTCGAGTTCGAGTCGAACTCATGTTCGACTCGTAGGGGTCCCCCTAAATTCCATACCAGGCCCTTCAGGTCTGGTATGGATATTAAGGGGAACCCGGCCAAAATAAAAAAAAAAATGACGTGGGGGTCCCCCTAAATAAGGTCTGGTATGGATTTTAAGGGGAACCCCACGCCAAAATAGAAAAAAAAACGGCGTGGGGTCCCCCAAGAAATCCATACCAGACCTTTATCCGAGCACACAACCTGGTAGGCCGCAGGAAAAGAGGGGGCACATGCTACAGGCCACATGCCCTCAACATTGGGAGGGTGCTTTGGGGTAGCCCCCCAAAACACCTTGTCCCCATGTTGATGAGGACAAGGGCCTCATCCCCACAACCCTGGCCGGTGGTTGTGGGGGTCTGCGGGCGGGGGGCTTATCGGAATCTGGAAGCCTCCTTTAACAAGGGGACCCCAAGATCCCGCCCCCCCTGTGTGAAATGGTAAGGGGGTACAAAAGTACCCCTACGATTTCACTAAAAAACTGTCAAAAATGTTAAAAATGACAAGAGACAGTTTTTGACAACTCCTTTATTTAAATGCTTCTTCTTTCTTCTTTCTTCTATCTTCCTTCATCTTCTTTTTCTTCTGGTTCTTCTAGTTCTTCCTCCAGTGTTCTTATCCAGCATCTCTTCGCCTCGGGCCGCTCTGCATCCATGATGGCATGGAGGGAGGCTCCCGCTCTTCTCTTCATCTTCTTCTCTCTTCATCTTCTTCTCTTCTTCATCTTCTTCTCTTCATCTTCCCATCCCGTCAAGTCACCATGCGTCAGAGGGGGGCGGGATCACCGGTGGCCCCCCCCGTTATTTAAGAACCGTCAGAAGAGGAGACGCGTCACACAGCAGGAGCCTCCCACCATGCCAGCATGGATGCGGAGCGGCCCGGAGAAGAAGATGAAGAAGAGAAGAAGATGAAGAGAAGAAGATGAAGAAGAGAAGAAGATGAAGAGAAGAGCGGGAGCCTCCCTCCATGCCATCATGGATGCGGAGCGGCCCGAGGAGAAGAGATGCTGGATGAGAACACCGGAGGAAGAACCAGAATAACCAGAAGAACCAGAAAAAGAAGATGAAGGAAGATAGAAGAAAGAAGAAGCATTTAAATAAAGGAATTGTCAAAAACTGTCTCTTGTCATTTTTAACATTTTTGACAGTTTTTTAGTGAAATGGTAGGGGTACAAAAGTACCCCCTTACCATTTCACACAGGGGGGGCCGGGATCTGGGGGTCCCCTTGTTAAAGGGGGCTTCCAGATTCCGATAAACCCCCCCGCCCGCAGACTCCCACAACCACCGGCCAGGGTTATGGGGATGAGGCCCTTGTCCTCATCAACATGGGGACAAGGTGTTTTGGGGGACTACCCCAAAGCACCCTCCCAATGTTCAGAGCATGTGGCCTGGTATGGTTCAGGAGGGGGGGTGCTATCTCGTCCCCCCTCTTTTCCTGCGGCCTGCCAGGTTGCGTGCTCGGATAAGGGTCTGGTATGGATTATTGGGGGGACCCCACGCCGTTTTTTTTTTTACATTTTGGCGCAGGGTTCCCCTTAAAATCCATACCAGACCTGACGGGTCTGGTATGGAATTTAGGGGGACCCCCACGTCATTTTTTTACATTTTGGCCGGGGTTCCCCTTAATATCCATACCAGGCCTGAAGGGCCTGATATGGAATTTAGGGGGACCCCCACGTCATTTTTTTAAATTTTGGTTCGGGGTTCCCCTGTGGGGAATTCCCATGCTGTTTTTATCAATGAACTTTTATGCGTATTGTCGGACTGGCAATGCAATAGCTGCAAGTAGTTTTAAATTACTTTTTTTCCTTTGAAATGTCATTTTGCTGTCAGACTGTTCTAAAAACGGGAAACATGCGCCCCTTTACAGGCATACTATAGACACCCCCAGCTACGAAATTTAAAGGGATATTACACTTTTATTGTTTGACTTTAAGCATTATTAAAATCACTGCTCCCGAAAAAACGGCCATTTTTAAAACTTTTTTTGCATTGATCCATGTCCCCTGGGGCAGGACCCAGGTCCCCAAACACTTTTTATGACAATAACTTGCATATAAGCCTTTAAAATTAGCACTTTTGATTATTCATGTTCGTGTCCCATAGACTTTAATGGTGTTCGCGTGTTCGAACAAACTTTTTTCCTGTTCGCATGTTCTGGTGCGAACCGAACAGGGGGGTGTTCGGCTCATCCCTACTGGTGGGCATGTCACAGATTAGGCAGTTCTTGGGCAGGTTAAATTCCTTTTGGAGGTCAGCCAGCTGAGCACTGGCATTATATGACTGGCGGAAATGCACACAGACTTTTCTGGCCTGCCTCAGGACATCCTGTAAGCCTGGGTACCTGCCCAAGAACCGCTGCACCACCAAGTTAAGGACATGAGCCAAACAGGGCACATGGGTCAGTTGTCCCTGTCGGAGGGCGGAGAGGAGGTTGGTGCCATTGTCGCAAACCACCATTCCTGGCTTAAGCTGGTGTGGCGTCGACCACCTCTGAGCCTGCCCCCCCAGTGTGGCTCCTGTCCCCCAAGCACACCAGCTCAAGCACCGCATGGCATCTTTTGGCCTGCGTACTTGCATAGCCCCTTAAACACCTACGGAGCACCGCTGGTTCCAAGGACAAAGCACAGGAAGAGGCCATGGAGGAAGATGAAGAGGAGGGGGAGGAGGAGAGAGGTGTGTCAAAATCACCAGTAGTAGCATTTTGGAGATGTGGTGGTGGAACAACCTCCAACACTACTGCACCTTGTCCTGCATCCTTCCCAGCTGCCAGCAGAGTCACCCAATGCGCCGTGAAAGATAGGTAACGTCCCTGTCCATGCCTGCTGGACCATGAGTTAGCGGTAATTCACCTTACCGCTGACCGCCCTGTCCAGCAAGGCCAAAACATTGCCTTCCACATGCTGGTAGAGAGCTGGAATCGCCTTCCATTAGAAAAAGTGGCGTTTGGGAACCTGCCACTGAGGAACCGCACATTCCACAAACTCACGGAAGGGGGCAGAGTCTACCAAATGAAAAGGTAGCAGTTGAAGTGCTAGCAATTTTGCCAAGCTAGCGTTCAACCGCTGGGCATGTGGATGGCTGGGAGCAAACTTGCAGACAGCTGGGGCAGGGAAATTTGCCTGGTACAATCTGACGTCAGTGTACCGATAGCAGATTGCCCGCAAGTACTTGGCTGTGACACACCTAATTCTACACCTTCATTCCTCTCAGTGCAGGTCTCAGAGAGGACTGAAGGTATAGTGGGGTTGGAGATCCCAGCTGAAGAGGTGCAAGGAGAGGTCCTCTTTGTTCTTTGGTGTGGGTCTTCTAGGTACGCTTGCCAACGAACTGCATGGCAGGTCAACATATGTCTGGTCAAGCATGTGGTGCCCAAGCGGGTGATGTTTTGGCCACGCGAGATACGCATGAGACATATGTTGCAAATAGCAGCAGTGCAATCTGATGCACTCGTCTCAAAAAAGGCCCACACCAAAGAACTTTTGGAATAACGCGCAGAGACAGCAGCGCACTGCACATACAGAGCTCTGCGATGTGATGCAGTCGGTGTGCTGCCCTTAGGCTGGCCCCTGGAAGGCATCCTGCCTCGTTGGTGATGTGCCTCCTCCCCCTCCTCTCTCTTATCAGGCAGCCATGTGGATACAGTGACCTCATCATCCCCTCCCTCCTCATCACTGGAGCAAACCTGGCATTATGCTGCAGCTGGGGGAACATGACTGGCAGATGGCTGTCCTTCTTGGGCCCCCCTCCTCTCTCTGGGCTCACGTTACTGCCTTCCTCTAGCTGGGTACCATCATCGGAGCCTTCAAAACGCTGGGCATCCTCCTGGAGCATGTACCCAACACTGTGGTCAAACAGTTCAGGGGACTCCTCAGGAGTACATGGTGGGGCTGGGAAGGAGTGACTAATGCCACTGAGCCGAGGGAGGAGGCTGCGTTGGCAGATGCTTTGCCAGACAAAGTACCCTGCCTCTGGGTGAGAGAGGATGAGGAGGAGGAGGACGGCTTGGTCATCCACTCTACCAATCTTCCGCATGTTGCGGCTCAACACGGCCAGCTGCTGAAAAAATAGTACAAGCGTGTCCCACGGCTACATGCTGATGAGGATGCACCGTGTCCACAACCAGCAATGTTGCCTCTAGACACAGAGCCTGCTTGTCCTCTTTTATTGGCTTGTGACTGTCTGCCTCTTATTGTTGGCCTTCCAGACATAGTAATGGCCTGCAGTAAGATGTAGCTGAACAAAACTGGGATGTAAATATATACTGATTATACTGTAGCTAGCACAATCAACTGCCTGCCTGTAGTATTATTAGTATGAGAACAACTGCACTTGTCTTCAGGTAGCTATAGGTGCAACTGTGCAGGGTTACACAGTAAATTAACTGTAAATACTTCAAGAGCCTGCCTGTGCTATTAATAGGATCAGAAGAAGCACACAAGCACTTGTCTTCAGGTAGCTATACCGTAGGTGCAACTGTGCAAGGTACACAGTACACTAACTGTAAATACTTCAAGAGCCTGCCTGTGCTATTAATAGGATCAGAAGAAGAACACAAGCACTTGTCTTCAGGTAGCTATACTGTAGGTGCAACTGTGCAGGGTACACAGAACACTAACTGTAAATACTTCAAGAGCCTGCCTGTGCTGTTAATAGGATCAGAAGAAGAACACAAGCACTTGTCTTCAGGAAACTATTAGGGATGAGCTTCGTGTTCGAGTCGAACCCATGTTCAACTCAAACATTGCGTGTTCCATCATTCGCCGAATTACAAACAATATGGGCCGTTCGAGTGGTGCGTCACGGGCCATAATTCACTGCGGCATCGCAGTGCATTGCTGGCTGATGATTGGCCAAGCATGCACTATGACCCGCATGCTTGGCCAATCACAGCGCTGTCTGAACAGAGAGCCATAATTGGCCAAAGCCAAGGAGGCTTTGGCCAATTATGGCTCCGGGGGTTTATTACACGCCCCACACTATATAAGGCCGCCTGCACGGCGGCCCTGTGTAGTGTGTTCCGGCGTTCAGACAGAGATAGAGAGAGAGAGAGACAGTTTCATATGATTTATATATATATATATATATGCATCCCAGGTGTTGTGTGTATATATATATACATATATATATATATATATATATATATATATATGTATATATATATATATATATGTATATATATATATATATATATATATATATATATATATATGTATATATATATATATATATATATATATATATATATATATATATATATATATATATATATATATATATATATATATACACTGTATTCAGTTTAGCTAGATCCTGTTCTTCTCTTCTTAATATACTGGCAGGCAGGCAGGTGTTTTAACAGTATTTCTAGTTACTGTACTGTGTACCCTACACAGTCTTACCTACAGTATAGCTACCTGCAGGCAGGTGCTTGTGTAGGCTCATTGAAGTATTTCCAGCTACTGTACTGTGTACCCTGCACAGTCTCACCTACAGTATAGCTACCTGCAGCCAGGTGCTTGTGCAGGCTCATTGAAGTATTTCCAGCTACTGTACTGTGCACCCTGCACAGTCTCACCTACAGTATAGCTACCTGCAGCCAGGTGCTTGTGTAGGCTCTTTGAAGTATTTCTAGTTACTGTACTGTGTACCCTACACAGTCTCACCTACAGTATAGCTACCTGCAGCCAGGTGCTTGTGTAGGCTCATTGAAGTATTTCCAGCAACTGTACTGTGTACCCTGCACAGTCTCACCTACAGTATAGCTACCTGCAGCCAGGTGCTTGTGTAGGCTCATTAAAGTATTTCCAGTTACTGTACTGTGTACCCTGCACAGTCTCACCTACAGTATAGCTACCTGCAGCCAGGTGCTTGTGTAGGCTCTTTGAAGTATTTCCAGTTACTGTACTGTGTACCCTGCACAGTTGCACCTACAGTATAGCTACCTGAAGACAAGTGCAGGTGTTATCATACTAATAATACTACAGGCAGGCAGTTGATTCTGCTAGCTGCAATATAATCGGTATATATATATACATCCCAGTTTTGTGCAGCTCACTGCAGGCCAATAGTATGTCTGGAAGGCCAACAAGGAGAGGCAGACAGTCACAAGCCAATAAAAGAGGGCAAGCAGGCCCTGTGTCTAGAGGCAACAGTGCTCATCGTGGACACGGTGCATCCTCATTAGCACGTGGCCATGGGACACGCTTGGCCTTTTTTTCGGCAGCTGGCCACAACATGCGGAAGACTTGGTCGAGTGGATGACCAAGCCGTCCTCATCCTCCTCATCCTCTCTCACCCATGCTCAGGGTACTTTGTCTGGCAAAGCAGCTGCCAAGGTGACCTCTTCCCTCGGCTCAATGGCATCAGTGACTCCTTGCATAGCCCCACCATGTCCTTCTGAGGAGTCCCTCAAACTTTTTGACCACAGTGTTGGGTACATGCTCCAGCAGGATGCCCAGCGTTTTGAAGGCTCCGATGATGGTACTCAGCTAGAGGAAGGCAGTAACGTGAGCCCAGACAGAGGGGGTGCCCAAGAAGGACAGCAATCTGGCAGTCATGTTCCCCCTGCTGCAGCATACTGCCAGGTTTGCTCCAGTGATGGAGAGGGAGGGGATGATGAGGTCACTAACTCCACGTGGGTGCCTGATAGGAGAGAGGAGGAGGAGGAGGAGGCACATCACCAATGCAGCAGGATGCCCTCCAGGGGCCAGCCTAAGGGCAGCACACTGACTGAATCACACTGCAGAGCTCCGCATGTGCAGGGCGCTTCTGTCTCTGCACATTATTCCAAAAGTTCTTTGGTGTGGGCTTTTTTGAGACAAGTGCATTAGATCGCACAGCTGCTATTTGCATATGTCTCAAGCATATCTCGCGTGACCAAAACATATCCCGCTTGGGCACCACATGCTTGACCAGACATATGTTGACCTGCCATGCAGTTAGTTGGCAAGCGTACCTAAAAGACCCACACCAAAGAACAAAGAGGACCTCTCCTTGCTCCTCATCAGCTGGGATCTCCAACCCCACTACACCTTCAGTCCTCTCTGAGATCTGCACTGAGAGAAATGAAGGTGTAGAATTAGATTTGTCACAGCCAAGTACTTGCGGGCAATCTGCTATCAGTACACTGATGTCAGATTGTGCCAGGCAAATTTCCCTGCCCCAGCTGCTGCACTGCAGAAAGAAGTTCGCTCCCAGCTACCCACATGCCCAGCGGTTGAATGCTAGCTTGGCAAAATTGCTAGCACTTCAACTGCTACCTTTTCAGTTGGTAGACTCTGCCCCCTTCCGTGAGTTTGTGGAATGTGCGGTTCCTCAGTGGCAAGTTCCCAAACACCACTTTTTCTCACGGAAGGCGATTCCAGCTCTCTACAGGCATGTGGAAGGCAATGTCTTGGCCTCGCTGGACAGGGAGGTCAGCGGTAAGGTGCATATTACCGCTGACTCATGGTCCAGCAGGCATGGACAGGGACGTTACCTAAGTTTCATGGCGCATTGGGTGACTCTGCTGGCAGCTGGGAAGGATGCAGGACAAGGTGCAGTAGTGTTGACCGATGCGTTCAGACAATTTTTTAGTCCGCAGCCCCAAGGTATAATCTACAAAGAAAATCTGAGAACTATAATCGGTTCCAGCAACCATCGCCAGCGTCTGTTTTACATGGTGCAGGAATACCTAGGGGCATGATCTGACTTGGACACCTTTCCCACCGAAAATCCTCTGTGTTACTGGGTCTTGAGGATGGATCACTGGCCAGAGCTTGCACAGTATGCAATTGAGCTACTGGCCTGTCCTGCATCCAGCGTTCTTTCGGAATGCACATTCAGTGCTGCTGGAGGCTTTGTAACTGATCACAGGGTGCGTCTGTCCACCGACTCAGTCGATCGACTGACCTTCATAAAAATGAATCAGTCTTGGATCACCACCAGCTACCAAGCACCTGATGCTGATGTAACCAATTTTTTTTTTTGAAATGTCAGATCCCTTCAAGACTGCCTATGCTGATGCTGAGTGACTATCCTGTTATGCTGAGTAATTATCCTCTTCCTCCTCAATGATCATGCTGATAGCTTGTAAGAACATTTTTGGTTCTGGGCGCCGCCACCAGTGGCTAAGGCTCAATTTTTCAGCCCCTGTTTAACAGGGGCGTGTAATTACAATTTTTGATGCAATACTTTGCAGCAGGGCTCTTTCCTCCAGCTAGAGTATCTGTGAGGGGTTGCAGTGTTGTGGCACCAGCACCAGTGCCTAAGGCCCAATTTTTCAGCCCTTGTTTAACAGGGGTGTGTAATTACAATTTTTGATGCAATACTTTGCAGCAGGGCTCGTTCCTGCACTCCAACTAGAGTATCTGTGAGGGGTTGCAGTGTACTTTGCAGCAGGGCTCGTTCCTGCGCTCCAACTAGAGTATCTGTGAGGTGTTGCAGTGTTGTTGGCTTTGGCCAATTACGGCTCTCTGTACACACGGTGCTGTGATTGGACAAGCATGTGCGTCATAGTGCATGCTTGGCCATTCATCAGCCAATAATGCACTGTGATGCCGCAGTGAATTATGGGCCATGATGCGTCACTCGAAATTTGGTGTGAACGGCCCATATCGTTCGCAATTCGACGAATGGTCGAACGGGCGATGTTCGAGTCGAACATGGGTTCGAATCAAAGCTCATCCCTAATCAAGGCATATACAGGATAAAAAGTTGTGGCCAGCCGGCTGCAATACACATGCCCGTGCTAGCAAACAACACTGTACATCACCCTGAACACACCACCCCCACACTTTTCACATATTTATTTGTAAAAAAGTTGAAAACCATTTATCATTTTCCTTCCACTTCACAATTATGTGCCACTTTGTGTTGGTCTATCACATAAAATCCCAATAAAATAGACTGACATTTTTGACTGTAACATGACAAATGTTGAAAATTTCAAGGGGTAGAAACACTTTTTCAAGGCACTGTACATCAACATATGAGTGCAATGTATACAGCAAGAAGTCGCTGACTTTATTCAAGCTCAGATATGGCGTTTTTTATATATTTACATTTCTCCAGCTTGGACTATGAATATATGAATATACCATACCTGTGGGATCCCTCTAGAAGTTGTAAATCACTGTTGTAAACACCACTAACCCAGTCATCTCCACCAGCTTCCAGCACCAATGCCAACCGGCTGCCCTGCTGCATTCTGAACACAGGAGGCTGACCGCTCAGCACAGGCACCATTCAGAGAATGTTTTGAAATTTCATAATGAACGCAAAGCATTCTCTGATTGGAGGAGGTGGAGAATGTGATGGCGCAGCCTCACCTTGTAGACTGAGAAGGCAGCAATAGGCAAATAGTGCAATAGTGCAGCAAAACCAAAGACTAGCCTGGAGGTTTTAGCCAGTGTAGTCAGAAAAGCATAACATCTGTGGGACAGGAACATCCAATTAGAAGTTAACCCATCTGAGAAGTAAGATCAACTAAGGTCAGTATTTAAAGTGGTTCTAAGGCTTTGTTTTTTTTAATAAAAATAACAAACATGTCATACTTACCTGCTCTGTGTAATGGGTTTGCATAGAGTAGCCCCGATCCTTCTCTTCTGGGGTCCCCTACTGGCGCTCCAGGCCCCTCCTCTTCATCGAGTGCTCTCAAGGAAAGCCACTTTCCCATGCGTGCTCTCTCCCGAGTCCTGCTGCTGCATCCATTAACACAGACAGCGGGACTCAGCCATGCTCCAGTGTCACAGGATTTGATTGACAGCAGCGGGACCTAATCGCTGCTGCTGCTGTCAATCTGACCAATGAGGAGAGAGACAGCAGTGGGAGCCTCTGCATTTGTGCACATCGCCGGATCGGATTTGGTCAGGTAAGGAAAAGGGGGGGGGGAGTCTGGGGGCAGCTGCAGCACAGAAGGTTTTTCACCTTAAAGTGGTTGTAAAGGCAGAAGGTGTTTCAATCAGTTTTTTTTTTGAATACACAAAAAAAAGAAGAGAACAACAATGTTGCATTATGACTTACAGCATAACAGTTATTACATAGCGGAGGTACGTATATAAGTACAATAGAGAAGTGAAGAGTTTTTACTAGACATCACTTATTGAATGCCTGATAAAGATAATCAGAAATAAGACCAGGAGCTTTGAGGGGGAGACGACCTCCATCACCCGACACTCCAAATGGGTTCTAACTGTGTCGGAGGGTAGAGGAGCATCCCACCCAGACCCCTGGTTATTACATGCGAACTAGTGGTTTATGGAAAACTGTATAACATGACAAACCAGCAAAGGCCCTAAGTCCTGTAGTAGACATTGAACCGAGTGGTACAAATATAAACCGTCTCAGAAGTAGGGATGAGCCGAACACCCCCCGGTTCGGTTCGCACCAAAACCTGCGAACGGACCGAAAATTCGCATGAACCTTAGAACCCCATTGACGTCTATGGGACTCGAACGTTTGAAATCAAAAGTGCTAATTTTAAAGGCTAATTTGCATGGTATTGTCCTAAAAAGGGTTTGGGGACCCGGGTCCTGCCCCAGGGGACATGTATCAATGCAAAAAAACTTTTAAAAACAGCCGTTTTTTCGGGAGCAGTGATTTTAATGATGCTTAAAGTAAAAAAAAAAAAAAAAGTGAAATATTCCTTTAAATATCGTACCTGGGGGTGTCTATAGTATGCCTGTAAAGTGGCGCATATTTCCTGTGCTTAGAACAGTCCCTGCACAAAATGTAATTTTTAAAGGAAAAAAAGTAATTTAAAACTGCTTGCGGCTTTAATGTAAGGTCGGGTCCTGGCAATATGGATGAAAATCAGTGAGACAAATGGCATGGGTACCCCCGAGTCCATTACCAGGCCCTTTGGGTCTTGTATGGAAATTAAGGGGAACCCCGCACCCAAATTAAAAAAGGTAACAGCAGTATACAGGCTCTGCACTCTGAACAGCAGTATACAGGCGGTGCAAACAAGACAGGGACTGTAGGATTGTTGTTAAGCAGAATCTCCAGTAGCTCCAGCCAAAAAATCTATTTTAAGCTTTTTGGAAAACATAGGGAAGGGTTATCACCCCTGTGACATTTGTTTTGCTGTCTGTGTTCCTCTTCAGAAGACTTCACCTCACTTTTTGTCCCAATGACAAATGTTTTTTGAAAATTTGGGTTTTTTGTGAAACAAGGATTGGTGATAAAGCATCAATGGAAAGGAGAAATGTGTTTCCCATATTAACTCTTACAGGAGAGAATTTCCCTTCCTAGGGGTAGATTTCATCTCACTTCCTGTTGTCTCCTTCCGTTTGCAAGTAGGAGTCGTTTGTAAGTTGGATGCTTGAAAGTAGGGGCCTGCCCTAAATGCTCGGCAGAAATTTGGGCCTTAGGTGTTATTGTGGCCACAACACTGTAAGCCCTCACAGGGCCCTGCTGTGAAATATTAGATCAAGAATTGTAATTACATGCCCCTGTTGAACAGGGGCAGAAAAATTGGGCCTTTGGTGGTGGTGGTGCTGGTGCCACAACACTGTAAGTCCTCACTCGCTCTTGGTGGGTGCAGAAACAGGCCCTGCTGTGAAATATTAGATCAAGAATTGTAATTACATGCCACTGTTGAACAGGGGCTGAAAAATTGGGTGTTAGGCACTGGTGCTGATGCCACAACACTGCAACCCCTCACAGATACTCTATTTGGAACGCAGGGACGAGCCCTGTTGCAAAGTATTGCATCAAAAATTGTAATTACACGCCCTGTTAAACAGGGGCAGAAAAATTGGGCCTTTGGTGGTGGTGATGGTGCTGGTGCCACAACACTGTAAGTCCTCACTCACTCTTGGTGGGCGCAGAAACAGGCCCAGCTGTGAAATATTAGATCAAGAATTGTAATTACATGCCCCTGTTGAACAGGGGCTGAAAAATTGGGCCTTAGGCACTGGTGCTGGTGCCACAACACTGCAACCCCTCACAGATACTCTAGTTGGAACGCAGGAACGAGCCCTGCTGCAAAGTATTGCATCAAAAATTGTAGTTACATGCCCCTGTTAAACAAGGGCAGAAAAATTGGGCCTTTGGTGGTGGTGGTGGTGCTGGTGCCACAACACTGCAACCCCTTACAGATACTCTAATTGGAACGCAGGAACGAGCCCTGCTGCAAAGTATTGCATCAAAAATTGTAATTACACGCCCCTGTTAAACAGGGGCTGAAAAATTGGGACTTAGGCACTGGTGCTGGTGCCACAACACTGCAACCCCTCACAGATACTCTAGGTGGAATGCAGGAACGAGCCCTGCTGCAAAGTATTGCATCAAAAATTGTAATTACATGCCCCTGTTAAACAGGGGCTGAAAAATTGGGCCTTAGCCACTGGTGGCGGCGCCCAGAACCAAAAATGTTTTTACAAACTATCAGCGTGGTCATTGAGGAGGAAGAGGATAATTACTCGGGATAGTCACTCAGCATCAGCATAGACAGTCTTTGAAGGGATCTGAGATTTAAAAAAAAAATTATTCGGTTACATTAGCATCAGGTGCTTGTTAGCTGGTGGTGATCCAAGACTGATTCATTTTTATGAAGGTCAGTCGATCGAGTTGGTGGAAAGACGCACCCTGTGATCGGTTACAAAGCCTCCAGCAGCACTGAATGTGCGTTCCGAAAGAACGCTGGATGCAGGACAGGCCAGTAGCTCAATTGCATACTGTGCAAGCTCTGGCCAGTGATCCATCCTCAAGACCCAGTAACCCAGAGGATTTTCGTTGGGAAAGGTCCAAGTCAGATCTTGCTCCTAGGTATTCCTGCACCATGTAAAACAGACGCTGGCGATGGTTGCTGGAACCGATCATACCTTGGGGCTGCGGACTAAAAAATTGTCTGAACGCAACGGTCAGATGGCCACCTTCTCCACCGCTCCTTCTTTGACTGACCGAAGCCTCAGCAACACCTTGTCCTGAAACAGAAGTTTGTAACCTCCCAGTCTCTGGGAACGCATTGCACAGACCTTTCTGTAAGGCCTCCCGAAGATGTTTCATCCTCTGCTCCCTCTGCGACGGCAAGATAAGGTCCGCAACCTTACCCTTGTAACGTGGATCAAGGAAGGTTGCCAGCCAGTATTGGTCCTTCTCCTTGATACCACGAATACGAGGATCCTTACGCATGTTTTGCAGGATCAAGGAGGCCATGCAGCCTAGGTTTGCTGAGGCATTCGGTCCGGAGTCCTCTGGGTCACTAAGGACGACATGGTCTGCAGCCACCTCCTCCCAGCCACGTACAAGTCCATGTGTTTCTTGGGACTGATCCCTTAAAGACTGCTGCTGATGCTGAGTGCCAGGCTCCACCTCCATACTGACACAATCCTCCTCCTCCTCTTCCTGTGTGATCGGCGGGCACACAGGAACACTGTCTGGATAAAGGGGGCCTTGAGAGCTAAGGAAGTCCTCCTCTTCCTGCCTCTGTTCTGCCTCAAGTGCCCTGTCCATTATTCCACGCAGCGTGTGCTCCAACAGGTGGACAAGGAGGACAGTGTCACTGATGCATGCACTGTCACTGCTCACCATCCTCGTGGCCTCCTCAAATGGTGACAGGACAGTGCATGCATCCCTGATCATGGCCCACTGACGTGGGGAAAAAAAAAACAAGCTCCCCTGACCCAGTCCTGGTGCCATAGTCGCACAGGTACTCATTGATGGCCCTCTGCTGCGTGTGCAGTCGCTGCAGCATGGCCAACGTTGAGTTCCACCTGGTGGGCATGTCACAGATTAGGCGGTTCTTGGGCAGGTTAAACTCCTTTTGGAGGTCTGCCAGCGGAGCAATGGCATTATATGACCGGCAGAAATGCACACAGACTTTCCTGGCCTGCCTCAGGACATCCTGTAAGCCTGGGTACCTGCCCAAGAACCGCTGCATCACCAAGTTAAGGATGTGAGCCAAACAGGGCACATGGGTCATTTGTCCCTGTCGGAGGGCAGAGAGGAGGTTGGTGCCATTGTTGCAAACCACCATTCCTGCCTTAACTTGGCGTGGTGTCAACCACCTCTGAACCTGCCCCTGCAGAGCTGACAGAACCTCTGCCCCAGTGTGGCTCCTGTCCCACAAGCACACCAGCTAAAGCACTGCATGGCATCTTTTGGCCTGCATACTTGCGTAGCCCCTTGAACGGCTACAGAGCACCGCTGGTTCCGAGGACCAAGCACAGGAAGATGCCATGGAGGAAGAAGAAAAGGAGGGGGTGGAGGAGAGAGGTGTGTCACAATCATTAGTAGTGGCATTTTGGAGGTGTGGTGGTGGAACAACCTCCAACACTACTGCACCTTGTCCTGCATCCTTCCCAGCTGCCAGCAGAGTCACCCAATGCACGGTGAAACTTAGGTAACGTCCCTGTCCATGCCTGCTGGACCATGAGTCAGCGGTAATATGCACCTCACCGCTAACCGCCCTGTCCAGCGAGGGATGGACATTGACTTCCACATGCCGGTAGAGAGCAGGAATCGCCTTCTGTGAGAAAAAGTGGCGTTTGGGTACCTGCCACTGAGGAACTGCACATTCCACAAACTCACGGAAGGGGGCAGAGTCTACCAATTGAAAAGGTAGCAGTTGAAGTGCTAGCAATTTTGCCAAGCTAGCATTCAACTGCTGAGCATGTGGATGGCTGGGAGCAAACGTCTTTCGGCGGTGCAGCAGCTGGGGCAGGGAAATTTGCCTGGTACAATCTGACGTTGGTGTACCAAAAGCAGATTGCCCGCAAGTACTTGGCTGTGACACACCTAATTCTACACCTTCATTCCTCTCAGTGCAGGTCTCAGAGAGGACTGAAGGTATAGTGGGGTTGGAGATCTCAGCTGATGAGGAGCAAGGAGAGGTCCTCTTTGTTCTTTGGTGTGGGTCTTTTAGATACGCTTGCCAACTAACTGCATGGCAGGTCAACATATGTCTGGTCAAGCATGTGGTGCCCAAGCGGGAGATGCTTTGGCCACGTAAGATACGCTTGAGACATATGTTGCAAAAAGCAGAAATGCGATCTGATGCACTCGTCTCAAAAAAGGCCCACACCAAAGAACTTTTGGAATAACGCTCAGAGACAGCAGCGCCCTGCACATGCGGAGCTTTGGGGTGTGATGCAGTCAGTGTGCTGCCCTTAGGCTGCCTCATTGGTGATGTGCCTCCTCCTCCTCTCTCCTATCAGGCACCCACGTTGAGTCAGTGACCTCATCATCCCCTCCCTCCTCATCACTGGAGCAAACCTGGCAGTATGCTGCAGCAGGGGGAGCATGACTGCCAGATTGCTGTCCTTCTTGGGCACCCCCTCTGTCCGTGCTCACGTTACTGCCTTCATCTAGCTCAGTATCATCATCAGAGCCTTCTAAATGCTGGGCATCCTCCTGGAGCATGTACCCAACACTGTGGTCAAACAGTTCGAGGGACTCCTCAGGAGGACATGGTGGGGCTAGGGAAGGAGTCACTGATGCCATTGAGCTGAGGGAAGAGGCTGGGTTGGCAGCTGCTTTGCCAGACAAAGTACCCTGAGCATGGGTGAGAGAGGATGAGGAGGATGAGGACGGCTTGGTCATCCACCCGACCAAGTCTTCCGCATGTTGAGGCTCAACACGGCCGAAAAAAAGGCCAAGCGTGTCCCACAGCCACGTGCTGATGAGGATGCACCGTCTCCACAACCAGCACTGTTGCCTCTAGACACAGAGCCTGCTTGCCCTCTTTTATTGGCTTGTGACTGTCTGCCTCTCCTTGTTGGCCTTCCAGACATACTAATGGCCTGTAGGTGCACTAAGCTGGGATATATATATATATATATATATACTAGGGTTGTCCCGATACCACTTTTTTTAGGACCGAGTACAAGTACCGATACTTTTTTTCAAGTACTCGCCGATACCGATACTTTTTTTTTAATGTCACGTGACAGTGTTTTTTTTTTTTTTGTTTTTCTTAGCAGTGTTTTCTTTTTTTTGGGGGGGGGGGGTGAATGGTGTATGTGTGTGTGTGTGTTTTTTTTTTTTTACAATTTTTATTTTTTACAATAATTTTTTTTTTTATTCTTTATATGTTTTTTTTTTTTTTTTTTTTTAATCAGCCCTGTTGGGGGGCTTTGGTGAGATATCAGGGGTCTTAACAGACCTCTGATATCTCCCCCTTGAGACAGAGAAAGAGACAGAAGATAGAGATTCCTCAGTCCCTTTCTCTGCAGCCTCAGCTGCACTGAGAATGAATGGAGAGAAGACAGCGGCTCCTCTCCATTCATAAAATGAGACATCGTAATCACAGGAGATTACAATGTATCAGTTATGTGAATGGACAGAGTCAGCTGACTCTGTCCATTCACACAGCGGAGAGAGACAGCAGAACGGAGGGGGACAGAGAAGGAGAGGGGAACGGAGGGGACAGCGGAGAGGCACAGGGAAGGAGAGAGGAACGGAGGGGGACATCGGAGAGGCACAGGGAAGGAGAGAGGAATGGAGGGGGACAGCGGAGAGTCAAAAGGAAGGAGAGAGGAACGGAGGGGGACAGCGGGGAGGCACAGGGAAGGAGAGAGGAACTGAGGGGGACAGCGGAGAGACACAGGGAAGGAGAGAGGAACGGAGGGGACAGCAGAGAGACACAGCAGAACGGAGGGGACAACGGAGGGGGACAGAAAAGGAGAGAGGAAGAGGGGGAGAGGGGGACAGAGGGGGAGAGGGGGACAGAGGAAAGGAGGGAGCATGGAGGAGGATGCAGTGACAGTCAGTGGTGACCGATAATCGTTGTATGTCACTAAAGCTGCTGAAAGCCGCTGGGGGAGAATCTTGTAACTCCCCCACGCACCGATCACAGCTGTCTTCCAGGTATCGGGGGAAGCATCGGGAGCATTTGCCCGAGTACAAGTACTTGGGCAAATGCTCGGTATCGGTGCCGATACCGATACTAGTATTGGTATCGGGACAACCCTAATATATATATATATATATATATATATATATATATATATATATATATATATATATATATACTGATACTGCAGCTAGCAAAATCAACTGCCTGCCTGTAGTATGAGAACACCACCAACCTTCTACAGGTAGCTTTAGCTGAACACTGTGCAGAGCTCACAAAAAACTAACTTGTAGCTTATTTAGCAGCCTGCGGTAGTGATAGGATCAGGAAAACACTACCAGCCTTCTACAGGTAGCTTTAGGTGAACACTGTGCAGAGCTCACAAAAAAATAACTTGTAGCTTATTTAGCTGCCTGCAGTAGTGATAGGATCAGGAAAAACCACCAACCTTCTACAGGTAGCTTTAGCTGAACACTGTGCAGAGCTCGCACTACACTAACTTGTAGTTTTAGCTGAATACTGTGCAGAGCTTGCAAAAAACTAACTTGTAGCTTATTTAGCTGCCTGCGGTAGTGATAGGATCAGGAAAACACCCCCAACCTTCTACAGATAGCTTTAGCTGAAGACTTTGCAGAGCTCGCACTACACTAACATGTAGTTTTAGCTGAACACTGTGCAGAGCTCACAAAAAACTAACTTGTAGCTTATTTAGCTGCCTGCGGTAGTGATAGGATCAGGAAAACACCACCAGCCTTCTACAGGTAGCTTTAGGTGAACACTGTGCAGAGCTCGCCAAAAAAATAACTTGTAGCTTATTTAGCTGCCTGCGGTAGTGATAGGATCAGGAAAACACCACCAACCTTTTACAGGTAGCTTTAGCTGAACACTGTGCAGAGCTCGTAAAAAACTAACTTGTAGCTTATTTAGCTGCCTGCGGTAGTGATAGGATCAGGAAAACACCACCAACCTTCTACAGGTAGCTTTAGGTGAACACTGTGCAGAGCTCGCAAAAAACGAACTTGTAGCTTATTTAGCTGCCTGCAATAGTGATAGGATCAGGAAAACACCACCAACCTTCTACAGGTAGCTTTAGCTGAACACTGTGCAGAGCTCGCAAAAAACTAACATGTAGCTTATTTAGCTGCCTGCGGTAGTGATAGGATCAGGAAAACACCAACAACCTTCTACAGGTAGCTTTAGCTGAACACTGTGCAGAGGTCACACTACACTAACTTGTAGTTTTAGCTGAATACTGTGAGGAGGACGCACTATACTAACTTGTAGCTTTAGCTGAACACTGTGCAGAGGTCGCACTACACTAACTTGTAGTTTTAGCTGAACACTGTGAAGAGGATGCACTACACTAACTTGTAGCTTTAGCTGAACACTGTGCAGAGGTCGCACTACATTAACTTGTAGTTTTAGCTTAACACTGTGAGGAGGACGCACTACCCTAACTTGTAGCTTTAGCTGAACACTGTGCACTACATTAACTTGTAGTTTTAGCTGAACACTGTGAGGAGGACGCACTACACTAACTTGTAGCTTATTTAGCTGCCTGCGGTAGTGATAGGATCAGGAAAACACCACCAACCTTCTACAGGTAGCTTTAGCTGAACACTGTGCAGAGCTCACAAGAAACAAACTTGCAGCTTATTTAGCTGCCTGCGGTAGTGATAGGATCAGGAAAAAACCACCAACCTTCTACAGGTAGCTTTAGCTGAACACTGTGCAGAGGTCGCACTACACTAACTTGTAGTTTTAGCTGAACACTGTTCAGAGGACGCACTACACTAACTTGTAGCTTTAGCTGAACACTGTGCAGAGGTCGCACTACACTAACATGTAATTTTAGCTGAACACTGTTCAGAGGATGCACTACACTAACTTGTAGTTTTAGCTGAACACTGTGAGGAGGACGCACTACACTAACTTGTAGCTTTAGCTGAACACTGTGAGGAGGATGCACTACCCTAACTTGTAGCTTTAGCTGAACACTGTGCACTACACTAACTTGTAGTTTTAGCTGAACACTGTTCAGAGGATGCACTACACTAACTTGTAGTTTTAGCTGAACACTGTGAGGAGGACGCACTACACTAACATGTAGCTTATTTAGCTGCCTGCGGTAGTGATAGGATCAGGAAAACACCAACAACCTTCTACAGGTAGCTTTAGCTGAACACTGTGCAGAGGTCGCACTACACTAACTTGTAGTTTTAGCTGAACACTGTGAGGAGGACGCACTACACTAACTTGTAGCTTTAGCTGAACACTGTGAGGAGGACGCACTACCCTAACTTGTAGCTTTAGCTGAACACTGTGCACTACACTAACTTGTAGTTTTAGCTGAACACTGTGAGGAGGACGCACTACACTAACTTGTAGCTTATATAGCTGCCTGCGGTAGTGATAGGATCAGGGAAACACCACCAACCTTCTACAGGTAGCTTTAGGTGAACACTGTGCAGAGCTCGCAAAAAAATAACTTGTAGCTTATTTAGCTGCCTGCGGTAGTGATAGGATCAGGAAAACACCACCAACCTTCTACAGGTAGCTTTAGGTGAACACTGTGCAGAGCTCGCAAAAAACTAACTTGTAGCTTATTTAGCTGCCTGCGGTAGTGATAGGATCAGGAAAACACCAACAACCTTCTACAGGTAGCTTTAGCTGAACACTGTGCAGAGGTCGCACTACACTAACTTGTAGTTTTAGCTGAACACTGTGAGGAGGACGAACTACACTAACTTGTAGCATTAGCTGAACACTGTGAAGAGGACGCACTACCCTAACTTGTAGCTTTAGCTGAACACTGTTCAGTGCAGAGGTCACACTAAACTAACTTGTAGCTTTAACTGAACACTGTGAGGCGGACGCACTACACTAACTGTAAATAGTCTAGTTGCCTGACTGTGGTACTAATAGGATCAAAAGAACACCAGCAATTTTCTTCAGGTAGCTGTAAATACTGTAACAAGACAAGCCTGCCCCTGTCAGTAGGAAGATAACAGGAATGGATCTAGCTAAACTGAATACAGTGTATATATATATATATATATATATATACATATATATATATATATATATATACATATACATATACATATATATATATATATATATATATATATATACATACATATATATATATATATATATATATATATACATATATATATATATATATATATATATATATATATATATATATATATATATATATATATATATATATATATATATATATATACACAACACCTGGGATGCATATATATACACAATACACTGTAAGTGCAGCTAACTCACTGACTGTCCTGCCTAATCTATCTAACTTAAATCAAATGACACTGTCTCTCTGTCTATCTTTTTCAACGCCGGAACACACACTACACAGGGCCGCTGTGCAGGTGGCCTTATATAGTGTGGGGCGTGTACTAAATCCCCTGAGCCATAATTAGCCAAAGCCTCCTTGGCTTTGGCCAATTACGGCTCTCTGTTCAGATGGCGCTGTGATTGGCCAAGCATGCGGGTCATAGTGCATGCTTGGCCAATCATCAGCTAGCAATGCACTGCGATGCCGCAGTGAATTATGGGCCGTGATGCGCCACACGAATTTGGCGCCAATGGCCCATATCGTTCGCAATTCGGCGAACGGGCGAACAGACGATGTTCGAGTCAAACATGGGTTCGACTCGAACACGAAGCTCATCCCTACTCAGAAGCATCCATGCAACTAATCCATTGAGACAGAAAGTGGAACTGTAGCATAAGGTAAAGCTAGAACTATGCATAGATGGGTGGCACCCCAAAATTTGTAGGGCGGGAAAGGGGTTCAAAAACAAGGATTCGGCATAGTCCCCTGAAGGGAAACATCTGCCACAGAGATATATCATGGGTAAGCTTTAGAAGCCCCTTAACAAGGCTCCGGGCTAACCGGAGCATAAAGGTGCCCTATAAAATTAAAAGTTACTTGGAAAACAACCAATGAGTCTTTATAAGAATAACCCTTGTTCATAATTGGGGACCTAGAAAAAAAGGGATAAAGTGGAAAGGTAGAAGGAAAAAGCAAAGAAGGAAGAAGAGAGGAGCAGAGAAAGCAAAGTGACCGAGTGAGTCTTGCCCCCTTATTAGGAGCGTGGATGGGTGCAGGGTGTGAGCTTCAGCCGAACATATTGAGACCATAGTTCCCAGGTGGCCTTGTATTTTTCAGTGGTGTAGAGTAAGGTACTGAATATTTTCTCCTGGGTCATGATCCAGGAGATCTTCCTTTTAACCAAATTGTAGGAAACGTGAGGTTGTTTCCAGGCCCTAGCATTTGTCAATTTAGTCCCAAGAAATATAAACATAATAAGGCGTCGCAGCAGTTTGGGGGCTTCCGGAATTGGGAAATTGTGTAGCGCAACATGGGGGGATTTCTGAATGGGAACATGGGGGGGATTTATGAATGGGAAGGCCCGTAATTTTCTGGATCATATGGAAGATTTTGTTCCAGAGACCTCTGAGTTTGGGACAGTCCCACCATGCATCATTAAAACAATGTGTCCACAATTTCAGGAACACAGAGGGGAGGATGTCGGGTATATTTTGGTTCGTTTTAAAGGGACAAGATACCATCACATGAGAACTTTCAGGTTCGCATCTGCTAGTGCCGTATTCAAGATCCCTTTAAATGAGGAGGTAGCAGCCCTGTGCCATTCCGCTAAGCTCCAGGATTGGCTCAGGTTCCTCTCTCATTCCCACATATAGAGGGGTCCACTTTAGCCAATGACTGATATATCACTGATATTCCCCCTCGTTGCTCCATGGCCTGTCCACACCAATGATCATAATTTGTAATAGAAAGTGGGGTGGGTTTTGGGGTCCATAGTTTATTAATAAAATGGGAGATTTGGTGACGTCGGTACCTTTTCTGAAGTGGGCATCTCAAGTTTACTCACACAGCGAGCGAAGGTGAGAGGGCTGGTGGAGTTGACAAAGTGCCCGATCCTATACATCCCCTTGTTGAACCACCAGCTAAAGGCCCTTATATCCATACACGGGGGAAAGAGGATTGAGGAAAAGATGCGATAGTGGGCGCCAAGTAGAGATCAGGTGCGGGTTGTTCTTATAGAAATCCCATATCACCAGGGAGTGAGAGAGTGTGGGAGTCATAATGGCAGGTCTGACTTTAGAAGGTATTCTAGAGTGTGATGAGGGATCGCTTGTCTTTCTATGTGAAACCAGTCTGGAGTAAATGCTAGTGTAGCAATAACTCTCGGTGGAGCTGCTGGATTAAACAGGCTTGTTACCTTTACTCTCGACACCCCTGCTTCACCGGTACCGAGTCTAGGGTTCCATTGAGTTTACCTCCGGATGATAAAAGCACCAACACTTGAGTATGTTTTCAATGCTTTATTGAACCAAGTAACAAAGGAAGTAGCAGGAAAGAGGCATCTTCTCGGTTGTCCAGCTTCTTCACTCTGGATAGACAGCTCAGGACCATTCCTCGGCTACTGTGGTAGGCCCCAGACATGCTTCTGGGCCCACCCACACGCCGCAGCGGCGCGGGCCTCCGGAATGGAGGACCACGAGGTAGCACTCTAACGCATACCTGTCGGCCAGGAGGGCCAGCAGGTGGCTGTAAAAACGAACCCCAAAACATGGCGTCTGTCCCATAAATACCCTCTCCCAGGATGCAACTCAGAGGACCACCTCCACCGAGTTCTCTGCGGGACAGAGGAGCACCCATACGCTTCGACGCGTTGCCTTTCCAACACTAGCCAGTGGTAACAGCGACACCCACTGGCTCAGTGTGGAACCACACGCAACTTCAGCCAAGCTGGAACAGAGGCAAATCTAACTTCCCTAACGAGCAATTTACTAAATTTACCTATCAGTTGGTAGATCATAAATCTACCAGCGCTACACTAGTTTAGAGTTGGGTCAGTTGTGCTGCTTGGTAGTACCAAAGAAGGATCGGGAGTCCCACCCCCTTTGTCCCTAGGTCAATAAAGGGTCTCCCTGGCAACTCTATGCCTTTTGCACCCCAAATGAATTTGACAATTTTCGATTGAAATTTTCGTACGTGATCTTTCGATATTGGAATGGGAAGTGACCAGAAGAGGTAGAGGATGCTCGGTAAAAAAGTCATTTTCACCAAAGTAACCCTGCCCAACCAGGAGAGATCCATTTTGTCCCAACGTGTGAGGTCTTCCTCCAATTTACGGTATTTTGGGGGAAAGTTGGCCGCATATAGTCGGTCCACTGAGGCTGCCAGATTGACCCCCAAATAGGGAATGACCGTATTGCTCCATATGAATTGGAATTTGTCCTGCAATCGTGATACTAAATGGTCAGGGAGACGGAATCGGTCAGTTAGTAGTGCATAGCTATACAGCCCAGAGGTTGGGATCCAGAGGGGAGTTCACTTGTTGATTCGAGAAAAAATTAAAGAGAGGTTACGGGTAGTTTGTGTCCTTGTATCCAGAGTCATTTAACAGGTGTTTCTGAAAGGCGCTGAGGAGGGTCAGGGGAAGTGGTCTACCCTTAGAGTTGAGGGGAGGCTCAATAATGTTGTATGGAACATTTGTTATAGGTGCAACTGGACCTGTAGGAAACAGGATCAATCCGGAAGTGAAAATAAGATGGATAATGTAGCAAAGGACCATTTCAGGGTGGAAGGCCTTCTTTGGCCTTTTTGGTTTTGGATTGTTCCCAAATGGGGTAAGTGGACTAGCTGATGGGTCACTTTGAGGAGGTGGCAGAAGAACTTTGCATCGGGAAAGGAGGATCCTTGGAAATTATTCCCAATTTCTGTAGGAGGTGCTCGCCTTCGGGAAAGGGTGAGAATCTGAATGGCTTGTTGTTGACTTCAAATTTCAAGCTGAAGGGTAAAAGCCACCAATATTTAATGTTCCGTTAGTAATGGTTTAGGTGCCCTTCTTCTCTGAATCGTGGAGGGGGAGATGTCGGCTAAAATCTGGATTTGTTGCCCCATAAGCTGTAGTTGTGTGGTTATTTCTTCTTTGACTGCGTAAAAGTGTGGCTTGACCACAACGTCTCGAGGGAGGCCATCTGATCAGGGGGGCCCAGAGCTCTGTGAGCTCAATCACATTCTAGCCTGTGAGAGCGAATATCTGGAATAAGATGCTTGATGAGGGAGCCGACTGCTTCAGGTATATCAGTGATAGATTCAGGTAGCCCCCTGATCCTAAAATTGTATCGTCCTGACCTGTTCTCAAGGTCATTATTTTTGGCCATAGCAATCTCTATCTGGTTGTGTAGGTCTTGGATGCGGTCCATGTTTTGGTTGGTATGGGCAATCGTGGCATCCATTTTGGTCTTAATGGTCTCAATGCAAGAGCCCAGGGATTGGAGGTAAATTTTTATGTCAGATGTGATTTTGGCCGCTGTCTGGGACAATCCTCTGTCCAGCATCTCAGCAAATTTAGTGAAAATGAATGATAAGTCCTGTGGCTGTGAAGGGATCTGGCCTGTGTTGTGCCAGGGCTCACCAGGTTTTGGAGAGGCTGCAGCCATAGGGGACAGTAAAAGATCATCCAGGGTTTGGTTGATAAGGGACTCTGTAGATGCTGGAGATGTTGTACCCCTGAGTGGAGTGGGGTGAGGATTGCATCCACCTACCTCTGCCTGTTGCGGGTCCCGTCAGGGTGAATCAACTGGAGTCCCTGCGTGTGCTGCCTCATGGAGCGGCCTTGCTGCCGTCATCTGGGGTTCTTGTGAGGCGCCGGGATCGTGCTAAATGGAGCCCGCAGGTCACGTCTGGCCTTCCCCGCTGACATGGGATGATCCCCCTGGTTGTCCCCACCTTGTGGTGCTCGTGCTGGGAGGTGTCGAGGTGTAGGAGCGCTGAAGAGCTGGAGCGGGACGGAGCTCTGTGACTATGTGGCCGTCTTTCGGAGCTCTGCGCATGTGCCTCCAGAAGGTGCATTCTATGCATTAAAGTGGAGTTCCACCCAAAAGCGGAACTTCCACTTATCTGATTCCTCCCCCCTCTGGTGCCACATTTGTCACCTTTCGGGGGGGAGTGAATACCTGTTTTTGACACGGCGAGGTACATCAGACGGCCCCCCTCCTCTACTTCACCCTCTGCCGGGCCAGTAAGAGGGTGACAGCACCTGACACCCGATGGAAACATCAGCTGGGGTCCCAACATTGCTGGATTCCAGGACAGGTAAGTGTCCTAATATTAAAAGTCAGCAGCTACAGTATGTGTAACTGCTGACTTAAAATTTTTGGAGGGTGGGGGGAGACACCGCTTTAAGATAAAAAAAGCCTTCAGTGTTCAGCAGCCCCTCTAAGCCCCCCTAATACTTACTGGAGCCCATCTCGATCCAGCAATGTTGCATGAGACACTCAACTGCTCGGGACTCTCCCTCCCCATTGGCTGCTGCTGTCAATCAAAGTCAGTGAACCAATGGGGAGAGAGAGGGAGCAAGCCCGGGCTGCAGCTTTGTGTCTGAATGGACACAGGGAGCTGTGGCTCTGCTCTGATGTCCCCATAGCAAGCTGCTTGCTGCGGGGGCACTCAACAGGTGGGTTGGGCCAGGAGCACCAAAGAGGGACCGGGGCTGCTCTGTGCAAAACCAATACACAGAGCAAGTAAGTATAACATGTTTGTTATTTTTAACAATATAAAAATGAGACTTTAGTATCACTTTAATGCACAGAATGCTTTAAGGTGAAAAACCTTAAGGTGTTATAACCACGTTAATTATGACAGTCAGCTTACAAGCTGATAGACATTCTCCCTAGGTAGGCCTGAGAAAGGGGACAGTCCCCTGAAATGCCCTGCCACGCCCACTGGTTCTTCACCCCTGAGTGATGTCACAAAGTTTCCCCTGTGTCTGCCATTCCAGAAATAAATCTGTAGGAGCTCCCTCCAGGCGGCAAGGCTTCCATGCTTTACATTATAACCGACCCTGGGCTCATAGTGAAGCAAAAAGCTGCCATCATTAAGGATATTTCTTTTGCTATACTTCTGATGTCGTCTGCACATGTGAGCGTCCATTTTTCTATACATATTTTCAATAAAAGGTACGTAATGCTGCACTTAGCTACTCCCTCTTTGTTAATCTAATTGCCAGCTAGGGAATGTTAATCTAGATCATAATAATACATAAACACATTATCATTTATCAAATACCACATTTTATAGTGAGAAGCTTTGAGCATACAACTTAATTAAGGTCATTGTTAAAAAAAAAAGTTTGTAAACCGTTACACCCAGCGCCTTCCTTATTGATGTGTCAGTAACGGTCATCAATCTTGATATGAGGGGCCTCAAATGCAGCCCCTGATATCACCAAAGGGCCACACATAATTTTTAGTCAATGTAATGCTAAAGAAAACTATTACAATACAGATATGCACCAGGAGATGGTCAAAAACTATTGGCATGCTACAGGAGATGATCAGAGCCTACAGACATACAATAGAGCAGGGGTGCCAAACTCTATTTTATTGTGGGCTGCATCAGCATTATGGGTGCCTTCAAAGGGCCTTTTGTATATAAGACTATATAAATATATCAAATCTCTATCGTATTAAATATTTGCCTTTGCAATTGATTATTAGTAATTTTATTAATAACTTAAGACTTAAGATGTGAAGGACAGGTGCAGACCGGTACAGAGCCCACTCACACTCTTGTGCAAGTGATGCAAGTCTAAAAAGGAGGGTCGCACACAGCTGGTATCATCAACAAGAAACTTTTTTGGAGACTTCTCAGACAGAACATGGTTCTGTTATGGTGTTCTGTCTGAACAGTCTCCAATAAAGTGTCTTGTGGATGATACCAGTGGTGTGCGACCCTCCTTTTCAACTGGCATAATATAATTCTCATAATAATTCTAAGCAGATGTCCAGAGTACCCCTCCCCGCCCCTTAGATGTCAAGAGCCCCCCATAATTTGAAGTCAAGAGCCCCCACCCTCCCTTAAATCACAGGGCACCCTCTTACCCTGTGCAGCTAAAGGAAAGAAGCTGGGGGTAGAGATGGAAAGCAGAAAGTGCAGGGTCTGGAGGAAGCCCAGACAAGGGCTGGAGTCAGCTGCCAGAGTCTGCTGAATGCTGAGACCAAGGGAAGTGGAAATGAGGGTGTGCTGTGGCTGCACAGAGAGGCACAGGATCTGTAGGAAGAGTTCTGTCCTCCTATCTGCTGCCGACTGCTGAGACAAGGTGGGGCAGAGACGAGGGGGTGCTGCAGCTGCAGGAGAGGAGTGAGGGCCACGTGAAATGCCCTGGTGGGCTGCATTCAGCTTGCAGACCTTGTGTTTGAAACATGTGCAATAGAGAATGGTCAGAAACTATGGACATGCTACAGAGGTGGTCAGAGACTGCAAACATGTTATAGGAGTTGTTAGAACTTAGGAGCATACTGAGACTGTCATAGACTGGAGACACATTAAACAAAACTACTGGAGATCACTCCTATTAAAGCCCCTTTGTAAATCCATGTGCCCATATTTGTGCTCCCTACAGCCCCATTATAAATGAATTGAGACATATTTGATATTTCTCTAAGCAAGTAAATTACAAAAGATCAGAGGACAATACCATAATGCTGCGTACACACGGTCGGACTTTTCAGCTACAAAAGTCCGACAGCCTGTCCGACATACTTCCGGCGTACCTTCGGCGGACTTGCGGCAGACTTTCTAACGAACGGACTTGCCTACACACGACCACACAAAAGTACGACAGCCTAGTACGCGGTGACGTACACCAAGTCCGACGAGACTATAAAACGGAAGTTCAATAGCCCGTACGACACCCTTTGGGCTCCTTCTGCTAATCTCGTGTTTATCTCGTGTTAGTAGAAGTTTGGTGAGAGACGATTCGCGCTTGTGAGACTCGTATTTTTCAGTTCGTTTTAACTGTTGTTCAGTCTGTGCTTGTGAGGTTTGTATCTGCTTTTCAGTGCGTTTGGTCAGTTGGCATTTAGAAATCTTTGTTTTATTGGCC
This sequence comes from Lithobates clamitans, assembly GCA_037952925.1. Lineage (NCBI taxonomy): Eukaryota > Metazoa > Chordata > Amphibia > Anura > Ranidae > Lithobates > Lithobates clamitans. Next base: position 464,176 of record JBBGZY010001431.1, on the reverse strand, counting down.
GCTCGTTCCTGATTTTCAGGTCGCTCTTCACAGGCCTTGCTGTTCTTCAGTGCGTTCTGTTTAGTGCGTTCTGACCAGCCGACCGTTTTGAAACCATGTTACCTGTACGTACTCGTCGTCGAGCTCGTGCATTGTATGTGTTTGGTGCTGTAGTTTATTCTTCAGACCAAGACCAGTCCATGAACAGGGCGAGGAGGAGTTCATGGACCAAGAATTGGTTGCTCCAGCGTGACCAGTTCTGTCACATGCCATTGCTCCGTGAGATCCGTGAGAATAATCCTGAGGATTTCAGGAACTTTCTCCGGATGACGGACCCCGTTTTTGACCGTTTGTTGGCTTTGCTGACCCCCTATATCAGCAGGCAGGATACCTGCATGAGGCAAGCCATCACTCCGGAGCAGAGGCTGGTCGCTACCTTGCGGTATTTGGCCACAGGGAGAAGCCTGCAGGACCTTAAGTTCTCGACAGGCATCTCCCCCCAGGCTCTGGGGATCATTATCCCAGAGACCTGTTCTGCCATCATCCAGGTCCTGCAGAAGGACTATATTAAGGTAAGATATTTTTCTTTTATTAGCATCACATGTTCTTTTATGTAATCTTTGATAATGTAATGTATTTCTTGCTTCAAACACTACTTACCATCATTGCAATATAGTGTGAATGTCCCCTTTTTATCCTCACACATGCTGGATTTTTTTCCTGTTTTTTTTTGTCATGCATGTATATTTTCTTTCAATAACCTCCCCAGCATGCAATGATGGGAACATATCCACCTAGTCTACTCATTTTGAATGTATTTTGTTTGAGTGTATTTAGTGTGCTGATAATTAGCAATTAGCTAGATTTCCCAAACCCCCCCCCCCACCCTCGTAAAAATTTGCTTGAATGTTCTGTGGTGTTGATTTGTCTAAAGCAAATCTATGTTGCACTTTGCAAAATGCATGTGCACTCTACAAGTGCATTTGTTCCAGTGCTTTAGTAAATGAGCAGAAGCTCTGCTGATTTCCATCATCAAATCATATGCAAGCCTCAAAGTGTTTTCATTAATTGCCCTTGCATGTGATTGTGTACTCCTTGCAACATGAATGCCTTTTTACATTACCTCATTTACTGTAAGCTGGTTAGCAACTGCACCTGCAGAGTGCGACAACTGCAGTCTTGTAGCCTTTTTAGTCCCTAAATTCCTGCGTGTCCTAAAAGTAATCTTTTTTAGGGATTTCACAACCCCCTAAAATGTAATCAATGTTCCATCAGAGGGGGTGAGCAATCTGATAAGTGTGCCTTTCCATATTAGTTATTCCAGAAGAATTAAATTATTTAATGTTATACTGATGCTGGGGAATAATGTTTTTAATTGTATAATTTTCTTGCAATGTTAGCTTCCAAATTAATTGATTTTGGTTTTCTTGTTTGATTCCCCAGTTTCCTTCAACGCCACAGGAATGGCAGACTGTGGCATCCCATTTTGCCAGCCGTTGGGACTTTCCCAATTGTGGAGGGGCTATAGATGGGAAACATGTCCACATCGTGCCACCACCCCATTCGGGGTCATACTATTTTAATTATAAAGGGTTCCACAGTATTGTTTTAATGGCGGTGGTGTCGGCACACTATGAATTTTTATATGTGGACGTGGGGAAGAATGGCCGGATGTCGGATGGAGGAGTATTTGCCCAGACGGAGTTCTGCCAGCGTCTCCAGAGTGGTGGCCTGGGATTGCCACCTGATGCGGATAATGTGGAAGGACTCCCCTTTGTCTTCATTGCCGATGAAGCCTTCGCTCTCAGCAAGCACCTCATGAGGCCATTCCCCCAAAGAACCCTCACCCCGGAGAGGAGGGTTTTTAATTTCCGGCTGGCCAGAGCTAGAAGAGTGGTTGAGAATGCGTTTGGAATTCTGGCCAGCCGGTTCCGCCTGTTTCAAACAGCCATTAATTTGGCGGAATACAAACTTAATTTTATCATTTTATCGTGCTGCATTCTGCACAACTTTTTAAACAAACATTCTCTGAATTATATAGGAACAGTTGGGCCTGAGGCCGGACTTATAGATGACAACCTTACGGGCCTGGATACTGTCCGTACTGGCTTGGCCCCCCAAAGTGCCCGTCAAGTTAGACAGCAATATGTTAATTATTTTATGGGTAGGGGGGCCATTGCAATGGGCCAGGATATTTAATTTTTTACAATAAAAAAAATATTGATGAAATCTTGAATTATATTTATTGCTTGCCTTTCTTTTGGGCTTTCTCCTAGGTTATGGTCGAGCAGTTGTAGTGCCAACTGTATTTTCATTTTCAATGTCTAAATAAGCTCCATTGCCACTGTAAACAACTTTTTGACAATTATAACCAAACTGATACTGAGCATTGAAATAACAAACCACACATTTATTTAATTCCTATAAGGAGATGTTTTTATTAATCGTTGTTATGCATTCAGTTATGCATTTAGTATAAAATGTTCATAGACAAAAATATAATGATATCTTAATAATTTTGAAAAATATAATTATATTTAAATATTTATACATAATCCACAAAAAAATATTTTTGGCTTTTTGGCTTTTCGCAAACAGCCTTTTTGTTTTGTTGTTTTTTTTGTTTTTTTTAACATCAAGTTTTTTTTTTTTTTTTTTGTTTTTTGGAAAATCAATTTTTATATTTTTTTTGTTTTTTTTTTAAATCAAGTTTTTTATTTTTTTTGTTTTTTTTTTAAATCAAGTTTTTTATTTTTTTTGTTTTTTTTTAAATCAAGTTTTTTATTTTTTTTGTTTTTTTTTTAAATCAAGTTTTGTATTTTTTTTGTTTTTTTTAAAATCAAGTTTTATTTTTTTTTTCGTTTTTTGGAAAATCAAATTTTTTTATTTTTTTGTTTTTTTTTTAAAATCAAGTTTTTTATTTTTTTGTTTTTTTTTAAATCAAGTTTTGTATTTTTTTTGTTTTTTTTTAAATCAAGTTTTATTTTTTTTTTTCGTTTTTTGGAAAATCAAATTTTTTTATTTTTTTGTTTTTTTTTAAATCAAGTTTTTTATTTTTTTGGTTTTTTTTTAAATCAAGTTTTTTATTTTTTTGGTTTTTTTTTAAATCAAGTTTTATATTTTTTTTGTTTTTTTTAAAATCAAGTTTTATATTTTTTTTGTTTTTTTTAAAATCAAGTTTTATTTTTTTGGGTTTTTTTGGAAAAGCAAGTTTTATTTTTTTGTGGATTTTTTATGTATTTTATAGAAACAGCCCTCCTTTTTTAAATTATGTTAAACAGCCAAAAAAATAAAGAGAAGGCCCAGAATGGGGTCAGCAAAACAGGAAATGAAGGACATGATCGATGTTTTGGGGTTTCAAAAAGGCCATTTAGATTCGACCCAAAACATCAATCATGTCCTTCATTTCCTGCTGCATACGATCCAGCCGATTACGCATTTCATCGATGTCCCTGTTCCAGGCCATTATTTGACCAATTAGCCGTTGGGCACTTTCTGAGGTGAAATAGTCACTTTGTGTACCTAAAGTGGAATGAAACCAAAAAATGTATTTAGAAATATGCACACATACATAGTTTACCTTACCATAATAAAGCTGTTGTCTCAGACACTGACCTGGTGGGGTGCCCATGTAGCCTAATTCCTCCACATCCTCGGGGGTGGCACTGTTGCTTGAATCAAGCACAACCAGATCCCCTAAAATAGAGTAGAAAAATTACATTAAACAAAAGGCAGCCATGCATAGATTACCGTAAGCTGGTGTGTCAGACACTCACCTGGTGGGGTGCCCATGTCGCCCACCTCTCCTTCCTCCACATCCTCAGTGGGGCTTGGGCTGATTTCCCAATCATGTTTGGCTTGGGGTGGACTGTCTTCTTGTTGGCTGAGTGATTTTTCCCCTATGTGAAACAAAAAATTATTTTAATCTACTTAGCACACAGATATTTTAGGACATAGTAATTTGCCAACATTTGTAGTGAAGTGGTTTGTGTAGAGTTCCTATTTTACCTCAATATTTAAAATTCTAAAGACATATCAGATAGATATCTAGATATCAATATCTCAAAATATAGTTAATAATCTTTTGATCTCTCTCTCTCTCTATATCTGGAACAAAATCTAAATATCTAACTAAATGTAAAGAAAAAAAAAAATAACTTAAAATATTCCAAAAGAATGTTTTACATTTCTCTCTCTCTCTCTCTCTCTCTCTCTCTCTCTCTCTCTCTCTCTCTCTCTCTCTCTCTCTCTCTCTCTATATCTATATATATCTATATCTATATATATCTATATATCTATCTATCTATCTATCTATATATATATATATATCTATCTATCTATATATATCTATCTATCTATATATATCTATCTATATATATCTATCTATATATATCTATCTATATATATCTATCTATATCTATCTATATATATATATATATCTATCTATATAGATATAGATATATCTATATAGATAGATATATATATATAGATATATATATCGATATAGATATAGATATAGAGATATATATATCGATATAAATATATAGATATATAGATAGATAGAGCTATCTCTAGATATGTAACAAGGTTTTTTAAAAGATCGTTTGAAACGATGAGAAAAAAATCGTATAGGAAGGAAAAGCACATGGAGCAGTATACAAGGTAATAAACACAAGAGAAAAACACGACAAGTACTTACTTTTTTTCAGCACTTTCCGGATCCGTCTGTATTGATCCGGCTCCCTGAGTTTCAGGTCAGACCATCTTTTTCTAAGTTGATCCCTGGAGCGCTGTACCCCAAAAGAAGCCTGCAAAGTGTCCACCACCTTCGCCATTATTTTGGCCTTGCGCAAATTTGGCCTTGCGTACGGCCCATACTTCCCATCATAGTCGTTTTTTTGAAGAATGGCCACCATCTCCACCATCTCTTTAAAACTCATATTTGAGGCCTTAAATCTAGGCCTCACAGATCTGGTTGACGTTCCAGCCTCCGGGCTTTTTTCGCTACCTGAGGTAGTCAACATGTCAGGTGTCTCCGCCATTATTTACCCCACTACGCGCCGTAACTAAAAATGGGCGGAGAACATGAGTTAAAATCGAACGTCAGGGGCGGGCGACGCAGGCGGAGTTTCACACATGCGTAGTGTATAAAGAGGGGCCTTGCGCACGTGTCGTACGTACGTTCTGTGCGTCGAATTAGGGGGCGGAGAACATGAGTTAATTTCGAACGTCAGGGGCGGGCGACGCAGGCGGAGTTTCACACATGCGTAGTGTATAAAGAGGGCCCTTGCGCACGTGTCGTACGTACGTTCTGTGCGTCGAATTAGGGGGCGGAGAACATGAGTTAATTTCGAACGTCAGGGGCGGGCGACGCAGGCGGAGTTTCACACATGCGTAGTGTATAAAGAGGGGCCTTGCGCACGTGTCGTACGTACGTTCTGTGCGTAGGTGATAGTGGACCAGGACATTACAAAACGAAGGTAATTTTAAATAATTTTTTTTTTTTTTTTTTTTTGGTTTTAGGTCATGACTTTGTAGCAAGCGGCCTATATGCCTTGATAGATTGATGAGGCCTACATAGGGAGAAGATGATGAGGGGTTAGCAGGAACCTATAATAAGTGTTTTTTGTCTTGTGACTTTATCTTTTCCAGATATAATGAATCCCCTATTTAAGGATCCAGAGTTCCTTACAGCTTTTATTTTGAAATATCGAGAGATGAGGAATTTGTGGGAGGTGAAACACCCTCAGTATTATGCAAAGCATGTGAGGAAGTCAACGCTGGAGAGACTTCTGGCCTTTGTCCAGGCGACCATCCCGGAAGCAACAATGGAGACATTGCTCAAGAAAATTGGGGTCTTGAGGAACATGTATAAGAGGGAGCATAAGAAGATCCAGGAATCAAGGAGATCAAGAGCATCAGCAGATGATGTTTATGTACCCAGGCTGTGGTACTACAATCAACTCCATTTTCTTGATGACCAGAATGAAGCCAGGGCATCACTTTCAACCCTTCCCTCCACCCTTCCCTCCACCTTTCCCTCCACCCCAGCAGAGGCTGATGAGGAGCAAGCTGGGTCTTCCATCCTGGATGAACCGGATATGACCATCTGGAGTCAGGTAAATTATATTAACAAATATTGACTGTACTAATATTAATGATGTTAACTGGATGTTATAATTGTCTAAAATAATTTTGCCCTCAAAATTGTGTATACATATCAATTGACAGGAGTGGCTAAATATGTTTGGCACCTGCTATAAAAAATTAGGGTGTCTGATTAGACTCTTTTATTAAAGAGATGTATTCACATTGAATTTGCTAGTCATGAGAAGCAAATTGTGTGTCATTGATGAACCCCAAATAAAGAAATAAAACTATGTCCTTTTTTTATACACAGGATGAGTCCATCCAGGAGGAATGTGTGGAAAGTGGCAGGCAGGAGGAGACCGGGCCCATGGACAGCCTGGAGGAGGCTGGATTCTCCATCATCCTGGAGGAGGCTGGGCCCAGTGTCAGGCAGGAGGTGGCTGGTCCCAGTGAGGTGGCTGGTCCCAGTGAGGTGGCTGGTCCCAGTGAGGTGGCTGGGCCAAGTGAGGTGGCTGGGCCAAGTGAGGTGGCTGGGCCCAGTAGGAGCATGACCCAATCACAAGTGCTTCCATTCCACCTTCCCAAAAAAAGGGCCAGGAAGGGGACGGTCACACAGGAGGCATCCCTGCGCCTCATGCAAGAGGCCAGCCGTTTTTTGAGAAGCCCCCCCGAAGCAGAAGAGTCCTATGGCTGCTACTTAGCCAGCAGGCTTCTTCAAATGGATTGGGAGCAGCGTCTCATTTGCGAGCGCCTATTTGGGGAAACTATCCAGAAGGGGCTGCAGGGCACGCTAACCCGAAACACACAATTACATGAGGCAGCCCCCCCTCCTCCTCCTCCTCCTCCTCCTGCCACAACTGAAACACCACAGCCACAGCCTCCAAAGAAGGCTACAGGGAAGGCTGCAGGGAAGGCTGCAGGGCAGCGTGGAGGAAAGGCTGCAGGGAAGAGAAGAAAGTGATGACCTGGGTTCAGTCTGGTCTGACAGAAGACGCAGGCTGTTGTAGGACCACAGTCTGGGGACATCTATATCATCTGCTGGTGCTGTTGATCTCTGGGATTCTTGGACCAGATTGTGCTCCCTCTTATATGGACTCCTCAAGATCCCAATTTTCTTGTACACCGACTTTTTCCAGCGTTGACTTCCTCTTTATTTTATTTTGACCATGAATAAATGGATCTTTTTTGAGTTTAGCAAAAGACTTTATGTGTTTTCTTTTAAATCATTGATTTTACACACAATGTTAAATTAACAAGGGACAACAATCTCATTGAGTTTGAAAAAACACACCAAAAATACATTACTAATGTTAATAATGTTCAAGTGGTAAGTCTTGAAAATAAAAAAATCTACATAACCAAAAACGGTGCTTTGGGTTAACTTTATCTAAAAACTAAAAAAAAATCACTAGAAAAACAAAACTAGAATAATGGGTTCTTTGTGGTAACTTTACAAACCTAAAAAAAAAACAAAAAAAAACAATAAAGTAAAAAGTATTATTAGTATGGAAACATTGTTTTTAAAAAGCATACTATATCATTCATGAGATCAAAGAGAAAAAGAATCCAGAAATCAGTTTGGGAGAACTCTGATTATGAACAGCAAAACACCTTCGTTCTTTAGAGCATTCGTAAAGAAGAAATAAAATGCGCTGCATTCAACGATCACAGATTTTGCAGCGTGATGAATGTGCTACCTACAATACGAACACTAGTTTTACTAGACAGAGTGCTTCCGTTTAGTTTTTGCTTATGAGCATGCGTCGTTTTTTTGTCCGTCGGACTAGCATACAGACGAGCGGACTTCGGGGTCCGTCGTAGTTACGACGTAAAGATTTGAAGCATGTTTCAAATCTAAAGTCCGTCGGATTTGAGGCTAAAAAAGTCCGTTGAAAGTCCGGAGAAGCCCACACACGATCGGATTACCAGCCAGCTTTAGTCCGTCAGCGTCCGTTGGACTTTTGTAGACGAAAAGTCCGACCGTGTGTACGCGGCATAAGAATAAAAAATGGGTGGACAGCACAGAAAATGCAAGCAAGTGTGAAAGAGCAAAAACAAACTATTAACTACTAAAATCCAGTCTAAAAAATATTTTCCTGCACTGGCCTCAGTACCTGGAGCTCGAGAGCCGCACAATATGTACCAAATGGGCAACAGATTTGGCACCAGGGCCTATTGGAAATAAGAAGTTAATGCTTTCTGAGCTGTCGATCAGATCTTAGAGGTGGAATATTCCTGTGTACAAAACAGTTTGATTTGAAATTTAACAAACCCCCCCACCAGTACATCCTGTCCCTTCAGTGCAGATCCCATCCCTCCCCACCAGCACATACCTCCACACCACTACAAACCTCTTCCTTCTCCACCACTACAGACCACCCACCTCCCTCTCCACCAGCACAGACTTCCTCACCAGTACAAACTTCTTCTCTTCCCACCACTACAGACCACCCACCTCCGTCTCCACCAGCACAGACCTCCTCCCTCTCCACCAGCACAGACCTCCTCACCAGTACAAACCTCTCCCACCACTACAGACCACCCACCTCCGTCTCTACCAGCACAGACCTCCTCCCTCTCCACCAGCACAGACCTTATCACCAGTACAAACCTCTTCCCTCTCCACCACTACAGACCACCCACCTCCCTCTCCACCAGCACAGACTTCCTCACCAGTACAAACTTCTTCCCTTCCCACCACTACAGACCACCCACCTCCATCTCCACCAGCACAGACCTCCTCCCTCTCCACCAGAACAGACCTCCTCACCAGTACAAACCTCTCCCACCACTACAGACCACTCACCTCCATCTCCACCAGCACAGACCTCCTCCCTCTCCACCAGCACAGACCTCCTCACCAGTACAAACCTCTTTCCTCTCCACCACTACAGACCACTCACCTCCCTCTCCACCAGCACAGACTTCCTCACCAGTACAAACTTCTTCCCTTGCCACCACTACAGACCACCCACCTCCGTCTCCACCAGCACAGACCTCTTCCCTCTCCACCAGCACAGACCTCCTCACCAGTACAAACCTCTTCCCTCTCCACAACTACAGACCACCCACCTCCGTCTCCACCAGCCCAGATTTCCTCAACAGTACAAACTTCTTCCCTTCCCACCACTACAGACCACCCACCTCCGTCTCCACCAGCACAGACCTCCTCCCTCTCCACCAGCACAGACCTCCTCACCAGTACAAACCTCTTCCCTCTCCACCACTACAGACCACCCACCTCCCTCTCCACCAGCACAGACTTCCTCACCAGTACAAACTTCTTCCCTCCCCACCACTACAGACCACCCACCTCCCTCTCCACCAGCACAGACTTCCTCACCAGTACAAACTTCTTCCCTTCCCACCACTACAGACCACCCACCTCCCTCTCCACCAGCACAGACCTCCTCCCTCTCCACCAGCACAGACCTCCTCACCAGTACAAACCTCTTCCCTCCCCACCACTACAAACCACCCACCTCCCGCTCCACCAGCACAGACCTCTTCCCTCTCCACCAGCATAGACCTCCTCGCCAGTACAGACTTCCTCCCTCCCCACTAATACAGACCTCCTCCCTTCCCTCCAATACAGAGCTCCTCAATTCCAACCAGTACAGACCTCCTCCCTTCCCACCAGTACAGACCTCCTCCTCCTCCACCAGTACAGACCTCCTCCCTACCCACCAGTACAGATCTCCTCCCTTCCAACCAGTACAGGCCTCCTCCCTTCCCACCAGTACAGACCTCCTCCTTCCTCACTAGTACAGACCTCCTCCCTACCCACCGGTACAGACCTCCTCTCTCTCCACCAGCACAAACCTCCCTTCCCACCAGTACAGACCCCCTCCCTATCCACAAGCACAGACCTCCTCCCTTCCCACCAGTACAGACCCCCTCCCTATCAACCAGCACAGACCTTCTCACTAGTACAGACCCACCTCCCCAGTACATACCTCTCCCCTTCAGCACAGACCTCCTTCCTCCCTACCAGTACAGACGTTCTCCTTTCCTCCCAGTATAGGCCTCCTAAACCCTCAAGCTCACTCACCACATGTAGTGGAGAGGTGCAGCAGGAAGTCCTTCCCTCATCTGTGCAATGTAACTGGAGATGAGGAGGAGCTTCCCTATGCTTTCCTTATGAATGAGCTGCAGGGGGGTCTGCATATGGATTGATCATTGAACCTCATTCATATGCAAATCACACTGCTGATTTATTCATATACAAATTACATACCCTTTCATTTATTTGTCAGTCATATGACAATTTACATATGAATAAGCTGTGGGCACAGTGGACAGGGGAAGAGCCTTTGTGGGACAGTAATAGGGTTACATTTCTAGAAAGTTGGGCACAATCCAGGACTGTTGGGAGGCATGTAGTAAGGTGAACATGTGTGACAGTCCTGCACAATCCAGGACTGTTGGAAGGTAAGAAGTAGAGTAAAACTTTGAGGCAGTCCTGCACAATCCGGGACTGTTGAAAAGTATGATGTAGATTGAAAATGTGTGACCTTCCTGCAAATCCAGGACTGTCAGAAGGTATAGAGTAGAGTGAAAATGTGGGTCATGCACAATCCAGGACTGTTGGAAGTTATTATGCTATTACTAAAACTTACTTGAGTATTATTTACATTTTTAGGAGCCACAGGCCGAGTGGCTGGTCTGTCATTGCAGGAACCACTTATCTGCAGGTAAATTTCCTCTGACTCTTCTGTATTCTCTGACTCACCTGTATGCTGATCCTATTTGTTATCCATTTGAACAAATGATACTATGTATTTTTTATGAATGTTTAGACTCAGTGTTGTATTACTATAATGGAAAACAGGCTTGAACCAGATAATGAGTAGTAAGAAGGACAACAGTAAAACAAAAACAATCTGCTGGGTTTCATAAACTTTGATTACATGCACTCATGTGAGATGCAGTCCTTTATAGGACAGAATTGCTGTCCTGGCTTTAGTTAGTAATTGACCCCTATGACAAAATGTACATGCAAATAGATAATAATTATTATTGGTATTAATTTCCTGTTATAAACTTTCCTATGTTGCAGGCAGAGTACAAATCCTCTACAATCACCTCTACTCTACCTGGCGGAAGGTAAGTTAATATCAGTGGTATAACTATAGCCACAGCAGGCAGCTGTCATATTGCTGTTAGAACATCTTCTACAACCCCAACCACACTGAAACTAATCCTGTTAGACTAATGCAATCTTCTTGAGGCAAGAAAAAAAAATATCAGAATGTCTACTCAGCTAAAACCCGATAAGACAGCAGTATATTCAGTGTTTATCTGGCGCTCCAGACAAAGTAATCCTAATGCCGTGTACACACGACCGGACAGCATACTTGGTCCTGCGGACCGGAGTCCGTCGGACAATTCGATCATGTGTTGTCTCCAGCGGACATTTTTTCCCAAAAAGTTTGACGAACCTAGAAATGAAACATGTTTCAAATATTTTCGACGGACTTGAGTCCGGTTGAAAAGTCCGCTCGTCTGTATGCTAGTCCGACGGACAAAAAATGACGCTAGGGCAGCTATTGGATACTGGCTATGAACTTCCTTGTTTTAAACCGGTCGTACGTCATCACGTACGAATCCATCGGACTTTGGTTGATCGTGTGTAGGCAAGTCCGTTCATTCGGAAAATCCGTCGTAAAGTCCGTTGAAAAGTCCGCCAGACAAAGTCTGCCGTAAAGTCAGCTCGTGTGTACGCGGCATTAGAGGTATAGCCTGTGGCTGTAATAGCTGGATGGTGATGTAACCATAGAAAGGGGTATTAAGGGTTACAAAGGAAGTCAGTTATCCTTCACAGTGGGTCCAGAACTCTGCAAGACATGTAAGGAAAAAACAGGGAGGGGGAGGAGACGACCTGAGTGTAGTATTAAAATGATGACTTTAATAGGATAAGATTAAAAACACTTACAAGATGTGTTAGAGCTGCTGTGAATGCTGGCCCCTTGTCACTGTCTATGATTACAGGGCACCCATATCTTGGGATCTATTCCTTACACAGGATTTTAGCAACTGTCTTAGCACTCTCTCTTACCGTGGGAATTCCTTCGATCCATTTCGAAAATTTGTCCACGATTGCCAAAAGAAATTTAAAACCACCCTTTGCTACTGGCATATGTGTGAAATCAATTTGTAATTCCTGCATTGGACCTTGGGGTGCTGGCAAATGATCTAATGCACCTACCTTCTTCCCTTGTACATTGTTTCGTGCACATGTTAGACACCTAGATAGTTGAACATCAATGAGATTCCACAAATCCCTGCATACAAAATGTCTAGCAATAGCCATTAATGTATTCTTTTTACTTTTATGTCCAAATCCATGGTAATGAGAAATGAACAATGGAGCCACTGCTCTTGGAAGACCATACTTACAGATGTCTCCCTCCTTGTTGGCCCACAGACCAAACTGGTCTTGGGATAACCCATGCTTTGACCAAAATTCAAAGTCATCTGGTGTTGCTAGTGCTTGCAAATGGAAAATGTCAGTATCCTCTACCAAGGAAGGTATTAAAAATGATGACATAATTAAATGTGATGGACCACTGTGTTTTGAGGCAATTGATTTTGCAATCTGGTCTGCAAGTTTATTCCCTAAAGAGATTTTGTCAGAACCATTGCTGTGGCCTTTACATTTAATGACACCAATCTTTGCTGGGAGCATGATTGCTGAAAGAAGATCTTGTATAAGGTCAGCATGAGAAATACCTTTTCCATCTGCTGTTACAAAACCTCTCTTTTGCCATATTTTTGCGAAGACATGGACTGCACCGAATGCATATTTAGAGTCAGTGTAAATGTTTACATTTTTCCCCTCATACAGCTGACAAGCTCTTGTTAAAGCTACTAATTCAGCTGCTTGTGCAGAAGGATATGGAAGAGAATTAGCTTCAATTATCTTGTCAGGCAACTGAACTATTGCATATCCTGTGTGAAAAGTCCTGTCATCTGGTCTTGTAGATGACCCATCCACAAAAACATCCTCTGCTCCTAGAATAGGAGTTTCTAGTAAGTCAGGTTTTGGTGTTGTGTCTTGTTGTATTATGTCCATGCAGTCATGTTCCTCAAGTGTGTTGTCGTCAGCATGTGTAATCATTGCATGCAAGAAAGCAATTGGACCTGAGTTAGGGGGAGAATATTTAATCTCCAAATTTCCTGAAGAAGTAAGAATTACTTCATATCCAGAACTGCGCTGAGCTGTCATGTGTTGTGTGGTATTGTTTCTCAAAACATGCACTACTTGATGTGTAGTATGCAGAACAGTGTGATGGGAAAGGGTTAAAGTTTGTGCACTTTCTACTGCAACTGCACATGCAGCCACAGCTCTCAAACATGCTGGCATACCTTGCACAGGTATTGGCAACATCTTTGAAAGAAAAGCAGTTGGTCTCATAGAGCTACCATGCTCCTGGGCCAAGACTGCCGCCATTACCACTCCCCCCTCTCTACAATACAAATGAAAGGACAGGTTGTAATTTGGCATGCCAAGACTTGGTGATGCAACAAGAAGAGTTCTGAGAATCTTGTAAGATTTGTGCATTTCATCAGTCCATTGTAACTTGATTGGTTGATCCTTGGTTGTGGCTGCTCAAAGAATAGAATCAAAATGAGAACAGTCTGGTATCCATTGCCTGCAATAGGTAATCATGCCCAGAAAAGTCATCATTTCAGCTTTAGTGGATGGTTTAGGCAAGGTAGTGATGGCTTGTACCCTGTCTGGAGAGAGTTTTCTTTGTTCCTGGGAGAGGAGGAATCCCAAGTATTTTACAGTCTTTTGACAGTATTGAAGTTTACTTTTTGAGGCCCTGTGTCCTGCTTCAGCAAGGTGTTTCATGAGTGAAATGGAGTCAGTTTTGCACCCATCCTTGTCTGTATTGATGAGAAGGAGATCATCTACATACTGTAGGAGGGTGGAGCTGCAACTAGGAGTCCATGACCGCAGGGTCTCCTGAGCTACTCGAGAGTATACTGCAGGTGAGTCCACAAAGCCTTGTGGAAGCCGGACCCATGTCATTTGGATTTTTTGAAAACAAAAAGCAAACAGTGGCTGCGTCTCTTCATCAATGGGAATAGAAAAATATGCATTTGACAGGTCAATAACTGTGAAAAATTCAGCATCTGATGGTATAGATGTTAACAATGAGTTAACATCAGGTACCACAGGTGCAATGGGCTGTATCAAGTTGTTGATGGCTCTAAGGTCTTGTGTAAACCTATAACCTCCCTTAGGTTTAGGTATTGGATTGATGGGTGTGTTGTAAGGTGACACAGTGAATTTAACAACCCCATTTTCCAGAAAATGTTGGATAACAGGTTCAATACCTTCTTCCTTCTCCCTACTGAGAGGATATTGTTTTACATAGATTGGAGATGTGTTACGTTTGAGTGTTGCTTTGTAAGGTGTACAATCTATGAATCCTACATCAGTAGGGTGTTCAGTCCAAAAATGTGTAGGTATTTCCATTAAGGCAGTCTCAAAATCTTGAAACAAATGAGCAGTCATGTATTCTGGTGGAACATCTGGAGGAACAATACATACCATAGGTGAAGTAACATCAACTCCCCCTTGTGGTGAAAATTGAATGTTAATCTGAAAAATGCCAAGCAAATCTCTACCCAGCAAATTAGCAGGACATTCTGGTATTATCAGAAAAGAAAATTCTCCCAACAGTGTTCCATCCAATGTAGTCACAGTCAATGGTGGGGTGCGCCCACACGGTGTTAAAACTCCAGTAATGCCTATTGAAGTCTCACCACTTTCCCATGGCCCTTCATATGAATATGTACTTAAAGAACTGTTGCTTGCTCCTGAATCTATCAGTAGATCAGTTTGTATTCCCTGAATTACAAAGGAATAAAAAGGCAGTTCAGTCCATGAAGGGGAAAGTTGAGTGAATTCTGTGGTGAGGGAGTTTACTTCTAGGCTGTCCTATTGGGTATTTCTTTTGTTCTGCCAATCAATGGGATAGTGTACTGCTCTTGGGAATGTTTGCCTCATGTTTTGTTGGGGATTATTGTAATATTTCTTTCTTTTATTAGGGCATTCCTTTTTCCAATGGCCATTTAATCCACATTCAAAACACCTATTCCTTTTCTGCTCCTCACTATCCCTTTTCAGAGGAAACTTTCCCCTTACTCTGTCTTGACTATCCCTATTCCCTCTGTATTGGAATGCTTGAATAGTGGATTTACCATAATCAAAGCATCCTGCAGAATCTTTTAACATGATGCTATCTTCCAATTTTTTAGGTTCTAATGTATGCCAACTATCAATCATTTGTTTGATTGTTCGTGCAATCTCAGGACGAAAGGCATTCATTAAAGCTTGCACATAAACTAACTTCAAGACCATTGCCTTTACCTAAACCAGCCTCCTCTCTCCAGACTTTTCAAAATCTCCTTACGAATTTGCTAACCTCTTCTTTTGGGAGTTGTTTACAAATAACTACAGGGCCAATATTCTTTTTATCTCCGTGATCTTTAATCCATAATTCTAAAACTTTATCCCACATTTGTTTAATGTCTCCTTGCTTTCGGAAAGGATACTCTCCTGAAGGATAAAATTTGCCAAGATCATGTAGACTAGGTATTTGTGCCCAATCAAATTCATTGTCCTCATCATATCCCATAACACCTTGTATTATGAGTTTATAATCTTCTCCAGTATAATTTAATCCCTTTGTAGTTCTTTTTAGATAATTTATTGCAGCTTGGGGATTTTTCTGAAGGGGTGGGCATCCAGATAGGATACTATTTAGGGTGTGAGGATCTAGGGGTTAAATGATAACTTGTTCCCCTACAGTCATGAATGGGGCTTGTAAAATAGGAGAAGGACCAGCAGTCTGCTGTTCTTGCCTCCGTATTTCTTCTTGTTTTAACCTTTCCTTTTGTGCTCTGGTTAATACTTTCACTTCTTCCCCATCTCCTGGTAACTGAGATGAAGTTGAAGGTTCCATCATTTCCTCAGTTGTAGAGACAGAATCAGCTATTGCCACCTCAGGTGGAGCAGATGCCTTAGCTGAAACTTGTGCAACTGAGAGGGGTCTTATTGGAGAGGAGGTTGCTGCACCAGATGCTTCATCATCCTCATCATCACTACTACTCACTAAATCTCTAGCTTGCATTTGTGCCCGTTGTAATGAAGCTATATACATACAGACACTATCATCATCATTAGTTCCTGCCAAGCTGGGATATAGTGGCACGTAAGCAGGTGGGGCTGTTGGAGGTCTAGGAAATATACAATCACGGCAATCACATGTTCCCATGAATGGAATGGTTCCTAATTCCTGCAAACTTGCCACAATTGAGTAATCAGTTGTTTTCTATTAAGAGTGGATCCTAATTTTAACTTTTTGTGTTTTACCATTTTTCTTAATTCATCATTTGAATATTCTCCATAAAACCCATCTTTGCTTTGCTGGAAATCATCCATTCCCAACATTTGTGTTAACTTTCTTTTATTTGCACCCTCTGTATGCCATAGTCCTCTTTGTTTTGCTTGCTTTCTTAAATTATTAATTGGAACCTCTTCATACTCATTTGTCATTGCTAGCAAACTTTTATTATTCCCATCATTTGCTGATGGTTTATAATATGGAGCTAATTTTATCCATGTTTTGGCACACTTGCCCATATATTTCATGTCCCATTCAGGATCTCCTGAATAGTATGAAAATGCTTCTTTATCATTTAAACACAATCCTCTGATCATGTTTATATGAAAAGGTGAAAATGATCCTGTTCTTGGGAAAGGTTCAAAACCAAGTTTTGTCTGTGACCATTCCAGTAAATTGGTTAGAAAAGATTCCACAAAAAAGGCCCCTGCATATCTCTCAACAAAATCTTTAGCAGTTTCATTTTCCAAAGTTTTAGGAAACACTACTCCACTTGACCTCTTACCTGCTGACTTTGGTATTTCATTTTGAGTCTTAAATTTAATCTTGGTTTTAGCAAGTTCATCATCTTTCTTACCCCATCTTGAAACTAAATTACCCATTCTATAGCTGTTGTTTACCCTCTAGGCAAATGAAAATACAAAAACCTTAAAAACACAATCACAAAATCATGTGCAGGAGTATATTCTCTATGCAAATCTCTGTATACCTTAGTAGTTACACACTTTATAGATGTACTTACCACATCTACAATTTTATCACAATATATATCCTTATATCATGACAACTTAAGTACTCTATAGCATGCAGAACAAACACATAGCACATAGAACAAACATGCAAACAGACATGTGTTTGATAACCAGGTGATATACAATGATATTCAGAGAACAACAAATTTTGTTAGAAAAAATGAAAAAGAAAAATCAAATTGTGAAACAAAAATATTCGATTTTCTCAAAGAAAACCTGAGGCCTCAAAATAAGTAAAAACCTGTGCTTTCCAAGCACCCTTTGCTTATCCAAGCAAAATGCTAGCATATACCTGCTTTCCCAAAGCAGAAACCTTTGCTGCCTAAAGCAGAAACCTTTGCTGCCCCACAGCAATAAAACCTGCCACACACTCAAAGTGTCACACTCAAAAGCACACCAGTTCTGTCACCAGCAGTGACACAGCTGAGAGGAAAGAAAAGATATACTTTACCATCTCCTCTGATATCACCGATTGATAGACAATCCCACTTCTGACACCATATGTTAGAGTTAGGGTTCCCCTTTATCTTTGTGCTTTGAGTTCCCGTGTGGACTTCTTTCTCTTTCTGTCAATTCAAGTATGTTAGTAGGATCACCAGGTTATCAAACCCTTCAAATGCATTCGGGAGCAAAGCACCACAGGAGACAGGTTTATGATGCTTTAACTCAAAGTATATTTTAACCATTCATGATATATATAGTGTTTTTACAAGGCAAAGTATAGGAGGCGTATTACGAGGCGGTGTATTTAGAACCAATCACAAAAATCAACATCAAATGGTACGAGACTAATTACTGATTCATTATACGTAGCTTCTGCTTGTTATTTGATCTCTTATCTACTATTTACTTTAGCTAGAGCATGTCATGTCAAACTGTTCAGGGTCTTTTTCCAAGAACTGTGTATTAGGTTGCAATGATTTCTCTCGTCAGCAATTTCTATCTTAACTCTTATTTCAACTACTAAATGATTCTTCATTCAAAGATACAGCTGCAAACAAAATGGAGACTGTATAGTCAATCATATCCTTACAAGATGGTAGAAGATGCATGCTCGTCAAATTAAAGTGCAGTCCTGGCATTCCACATGGCTCTGTGGGTCCCACCTCTGTTCTGGATAGCTGGAAAAGATTAAGCAGCTGGCTGGAATGGGTCACAGTGTTTCTCCAGGAGCAAAGGAACCAAGAAGCTCCACACTGACCAGCATGGACCATGGAACAGGAAGTGATGTCACCGGCGTCCCATTGGACCTAGGCAGGGCTTGAATCTTGTCAATCAGGGCTGCAGTGATGAAAGGCTACGCGCCAATAGAAGGAGCAGCCAGCTTCGAGCACGTAGCCTTTCACCACTGCAGCCCTGATTGACAAGATTCAAGCCCTGCCTAGGTCCAATCGGACACCGGTGACATCACTTCCTGTTCCATGGTCCATGCTGGTCAGTGTGGAGCTTCTTGGTTCCTTTGCTCCTGGAGAAACACTGTGATCCATTCCAGCTAGCTGCTCAATCCTTTCCAGCTACCCGGAACAGAGGTGGGACCCACAGAGCCATGTGGAATGCCAGGACTGCACTTTACTTTGACGAGCATGCATCTTCTATCATCTTGTAAGTGTTTTTAATCTTATCCTATTAAAATCATTATTTTATTGCTAAACTCAGGTCGGCTCCTCCCCCTCCCTGTTTTTTTTCCTTAAAACCAGATAAGACAGCTGAGGCTTGTATTTATACAACAACAATCTTAAGCCCATGGGACTTTTATTAAGTCACACCTCAAACATATAAAATTTAAGAAAATGTATTTACATATATTTAAAAACAACAAGTCATACATATATTAATCACTTGCCAACCAGCCGCCGTCATTTTACTGCGGCAGGTCGGCGCGATCCCGCGGTACGTCGGCTCCTTTAAGTGGGATAGCAGGTGCACGCGCACGCGCGCTGCACTGCAAGGGTGCCGATGCTGGTGACTGGCAGTCGTGATGACCGCCGGTCACGAGTGATCACCGGCACGAGAGGCAGAACAGGGACATGTGTGTGTAAACACACAAATCCCTGTTCTGTGAGGAGAGGAGATGCAGATCGTGAGTTCTTAATAGATAGGAACCACAATCTGTCATCTCCTATAGTCAGTCCCCTCCCCCTACAGTTATAACAAACACTAGGGAACACAGTTAACCCCTTGATCGCCCCCTAACCCCTTCCCTGCCAGTGACATTATACATTTACAGGCAGGTCCATAAATATTGGGACATCGACACAATTCTGATCTTTTTGGCTCTATACACCACCACAATGGATTTGAAATGAAATGAACAAGATGTGCTTTAACTGCAGACTTTCAGCTTAAATTTGAGGGTATTTACATCCAAATCAGGTGAATGGTGTAGGAATCACAAAAGTTTGTATATGTGCCTCCCACTTTTTAAGGGACCAAAAGTAATGGGACAATTGGCTGCTCAGCTGTTCCATGGCCAGGTGTGTGTTATTCCCTCATTATCCCATTTACAAGGAGCAGATAAAAGGTCCAGAGTTCATTTCAAGTATGATATTTGCATTTGAAACCTGTTGCTGTCAACTCTCAATATTAGATCGAAAGAGCTGTCACTATCAGTGAAGCAAGCCATCGTTAGGCTGAAAAAAACAAAACAAACCCATCAGAGAGATAGCAAAAACATTAGGTGTGGCCAAATCAACTGTTTGGAACATCCTTAAAAAGAAAGAATGCACCTGTGAGCTCAGCAACACCAAAGACCCGGAAAACCACGGAAAACAACTGTGGTGGATGACCGAAGAAATCTTTCCCTGGGGAAGAAAACACCCTTCACAATAGATGGCCAGATCAAGAACACTCTCCAGGAGGTAGGTGTATGTGTGTCAAAGTCAACAATCAAGAGAAGACTTCACCAGAGTGAATGCAGAGGGTTCACCACAAGATGTAAACCATTGGTGAGCCTCAAAAACAGGAAGGCCAGATTAGAGTTTGCCAAACAACATCTAAAAAAGCCTTCACAGTTCTGGAACAACATCCTATGGACAGATGAGACCAAGATCAACTTGTAGCAGAGTGATGGGAAGAGAAGAGTATGGAGAAGGAAAGGAACTGCTCATGATCCAAAGCATACCACCTCATCAGTGAAGCATGGTGGTGGTAGTGTCATGGCGTGGGCATGTATGGCTGCCAATGGAACTGGTTCTCTTGTATTTATTGATGATGTGACTGCTGACAATAGCAGCAGGATGAATTCTGAAGTGTTTCGGGCAATTTTATCTGCTCATCTGCTTTATCTGCTATATTCAGTAAAATGCTTCAGAACTCATTGGACTGCGCTTCACAGTGCAGATGGACAATGACCTGAAGCATACTGCAAAAGCAACCAAAGAGTTTTTTAAGGGAGAGAAGTGGAATGTTATGCAATGGCCAAGTCAGTCACCTGACCTGAAGCTGATTGAGCATGCATTTCACTTGCTGAAGACAAAACTGAAGGAAAATGCCCCAAGAACAAGCAGGAAGTGAAGACAGTTGCAGTAGAGGCCTGGCAGAGCATCACCAGGGATGAAACCCAGCGTCTGGTGATATCTATGCGTTCCAGACTTCAGGCTGTAATTGACTGCAAAGGATTTGCAATCAAGTATTAAAAAGTGAAAGTTTGATGGATGATTGTTAATCTGTCCCATTACTTTTGGTCTCTTAAAAAGTGGAAGGCACATATACAAACTATTGTAATTCCTACAACGTTTACCTGATTTGGATGTAAATACCCTCAAATTAAAGCTGAAAGTCTGCAGTTAAAGCATATCTTGTTTGTTTCATTTCAAATCCATTGTGGTTGTGTATAGAGACAAAAAGGTTAGAATTGTGTCGATGTCCCAATATTTATGGACCTGACTGTATACACTGCTTATATACATTTATACACTGATTATAGCACTGATTGCTGTATAATTGTCAATCGACCCAATTGTTGCGCTGTTATTATTGTGATAAAAAAAATCGATATGCATATAAAACAAATATTTATAAACAATGAAAGTCCATTCATGTGATCCACAAAGCTTAGTAATAATTTTAGTGAAAAGGAAGATCCAAAACACCAAAAAGTCCTGGTTTTGAAAGAAAAATTGTGATATCCTTCCAAATCAACTGCAGGTGTTAAACCTTGTGCTCCCCAGGAGGTAATTAAAGTAAAGGTATACTTTTATCAGATAATATGACCTTTCAAGGCCGTTATGTGCATCAGTGAGTTGTTACCCCTCACTACAGGTATGTCCAGCTTAGTTTTTCCACCTGTTATAGGGAACGCCAATATTGTGTCTATCGATCTCCCACAGGCCTCAGATCCAATTGAGCCATATGTCAGGGAGAAGAGGAAACACACCTCATTGTGCAACATCCAGTTAAAAGCTGTTTTATTAAAATTCTACTTACAAGGATTAGTATACAGGCATATCGGAATATACATTAGTCCCATGCTCTGCTCATGTATTGAGACCGTCACCGCTATTCCTTGCTTTGTCGACGTACGTTTCTTTCAACAGAACATTATCAACAGGCCCCTTACTGCCTGTTGATGATGTTCTGTTGAACAAAATGTACGTCTCACTGAGACACCACCTCGATTACCCATCTCACACTAGCTTCTATTCTTAGCTGAGGTTTGTAGTTTTGCAAACTAGCTAGAGTTTAGAAGTTTGTATTGCTGCTATTGAGTAATTTTGTGTAAGAGAATAAGGAACCATATAAAATATCCTGTTCAATATTATTAATGCTACTTCAACTCTTGCTTTTGTCCTGACTACTAAACAACCTATTTCAGCATTTGGTAGGGAAAGGGGAGCTTAGGATGAGACTTACTAAGTCTCTGATATCCAATAGGATGCAAGAAACTGGTTATCTTTGGATGGCAGATCAGTTTGCTGGATAATGAAGGTTGCTTCATTTTGAAAGTGACTTTTAAAGTTAATTCCATGCACTTTTTCCCCTCTCTTTCCTGAATTCTAATTATAGCATAGGTAATAGGAGTGTACTGACAGCTCTTGAACTGCCTGTCCTTGATCTGGGCTACTTTATGTTAGGAGTATGTTCAATCACAGCGTTGGCGTGCTTAACCAGTTCCCGACCGGCTCACGTAGATTTACTGTGGCAGAATGGCTCCCCTGGGCAAAATCCCATATGGGTAAGTCCTTCTCTTTTTTCGGCCACCAGAGGGCTGCCTGGCAGGGGACCCGATGCGCGTGGCCAGCGGGCGCGATTGCCGCCAGCCACGCATGATCGCGTGCATGAGCGCTAGCACTGCCAGGGGAGAGGAAACATACTGTATTGTTTGTTCCTAGTAAGTAGGAACAACGATATGTCCCCCCCTAGGAAGTCACACCCCCATACAGTTAGAACACACTGAGGGAACACACAATTAACCCCTTGATCGCCCCCTAGTGTTAACCCCCTCACTACCAGTGACATTTACACAGTAATCAGTGCATTTTTATAGCACTGATCGTTGTATAAATGTCACTGGTCCCAAAAATGTGTCAAAAGTGTAAGATCTATCCGTCGCAATGTTGCAGCACTGCTAAAAATCACAGATTGCTGCCATTACTAATAAAAAAAATAAAAATAATAAAAATGCCATAAAAATGCTATAAATCTTTCCCATAGTTTGCAGACACTATAACTTTTGTGCAAACCAATCAATATACGCTTATAGCGATTTTTTTTTTTTTTTTACCAAAAATATGTAAAATAATATATATTGGCCTAAACTGATTTTTTTTTTTAAATGAGGGATATTTATTATAGCAAAATGTAATTTTTTTTTTTTTTTTTCAAAATTGACGGTATTTTTTTTTTTTGTTTATAGCGCAAAAAATAAAAACCACAGAGGTGATCAAATACCACCAAAGAAAGCTCTATTTGTGGCAAAAGAAGGACGTACATTTTGTTTGGGTACAGCATTGTATGACCACGCAATTGTCAGTTAAAGCGACGCAGTGCCAAATTGTAAAAAGTGCTCTGGTCAGGAAGAGGGTAAAATATTCCCGAGGCTGAAGTGGTTAAAGTGGTTGTAAACCCTGTTATACCACTTTTACCTACAGGTAAGCCTTACCTGTAAGGCTTACCTGTAGGTACTATAAATATCTCCTAAACTTGCACAGTTTTAGGGGGCTGGTTGGAGCCCAAGCTAAGGCTTTTTATACACTGCCTTTCAGGTTTTTGCTGTGATGTGCGACTTTCGGGACTCCCTTTCCCTATTGGATGTTTTGAGCTAGGACAAGCTGTGTCCTTGTCTGCACTCTTGGTGGTTTGTCATGCAAGAGGACTTGGTGGAGCATTCAGCAGCACCTGTCATTTTTTGTGGGTCCCGTGATCTATAGTTACACCCCTTACTGACACTGCCATATTCATGGCAATTAAGTGCACAAACTGAAGCCACATGGATGCTGCTGAAGACTATACACATTATAAACACTTTTACGCTCTTAAAATTCTCCAGTGAACAGCATATTTTGAAGGGTTTTAGATTTCAGAAGGTTCTAATATGGATTAAAATGTGTGCCTGATCTTACCCATAAAAACCCATCTAATTTCAGGAGCTGCCCATGTTTCTGCATCTGATGAGCACTTTGTTGATAAACATCGTCCAGCTCTGATCCGTGCAATCTCTCCAGTGGAACCAATTTTAGAGGAACTTCGTTCACCGGGTCTACTCATCGATGAACAATATGGGACAATATGCAGTAAGCCCACCTCCCAGGAACAAATGAGGGAACTCTACCGCTACATTACACACTGGGGTAATGGTGACAAGGACAAGGTCTACCAGATCCTATGGAATCATAACAGACCCGTCATCAAAAGGCTGGAAGCTGAAGGATATTGATGGACTATAAATGAACACACTTAAAATTTGTACAGCAACAAGTACTAGTATAAACAACATGAACTGAATTTAATTTATATGCAACCTTCCATTATTGTTAGGCGACCTGGACTTCTAGTTCTGGATTCCAGAATAAGACTCAAAAAGAATGGGAAAATTGATTCTTCTATAGCTTGCCTTATAAATAATTTCCCTACTCTATAAGTGTTTAGTCATACTTTATATCCTTTTATATACTAAGAAAAATGTACATAGCACTGTGCGCAAATAAACCTCAAAAATGCTGCCATATAGTATATGTAGCACTCACCCCGCAGGGGCTGCTTAATTATTGCCCAGGGATCTTTTCCCAGTAGATAACCCACAGCCAGGCACACAGTCACTCCTTTGGCTCAATAATCAGTCTAGCGGTATGATTTCATGAGGCTTTATTGTAGAACTTGAACTTGGATATGTTCAGGGTAACTAAGGGGTACTCCAGTAACTCTTAGCAATTTGAAGTTACTAAGCTTTCCCTTAATGTAATGTGAGCAAGGGTCCTTTGCTTGCAGCAACTAGTGGACCGAAATTTGTGGTAGAAACTTGAGAATGTTAGACTTTCTCTTAAGGACCTGAACAGAGTCCTTGTACGAGCAGTTAATGAACTGAGCTTTTCAGGACACCACATACAATGTCCCCTTTGAACAAAATTGCCTCTAGTACAAGAGAGTTTGCAGTAGCTCGCAATGGCAAGTATCTCTCTCACACCAGCCTATACTCACTAAAATCATTGTTCAATTGGTGGCCTCCTTCCAATCTCTTCCAGACACGTTTCCAGTGATACTAGACTAGCTCCCCCCCCTTCCCGCCACAGCCGGCCCATTCACAGAGTGCAGCGAGATTCAGGCATGTGCAGTAGGTAACCAGCTGTGAAGCCTCAAGGCTTCAATGCCAATTTCCCTTAGCCAATAGGGCGGCACCAGCACCCGAGAGCTGATTCAAGAATTGTTTTAGGTGATGACAACGCTGGATGCCTGGATGGGTAAGTTCCCCGAAGAATAATATTAATATCTAATATTCTTGTATCTCAGAGGTGTTTCTGGATGAATAGCATTGATAGTCAAACTGACTTAAAACAAAGCGTGAGTTTATTGTCACACAGTTAGCATCATAAATACAATTTAAAAAGTATAATAATTCAGTTCAGTGTGGGTAAAAAATATATGAAATAGAATAAATAGTTATAAAGCTGTAATAAGCTTATGAAAGCATGTGTGCTGCTGACTTCTGCCTCCATGCAATCTTGTGTCATCCAAGAAGAAGCAGGAAATGACGTTCCTAAACTTCTGGCAGAATTCAGCTGTCCCAACTTATCAGTCTCTTTGTGTGAATATGTCAGTGTCATACCTCCTAGAGCAGGGGTCTTCAAACTGCGGCCCTCCAGGTGTTCAGGAACTACAATTCCCATCATGCCTACTCATGTCTGTGAATGTCAGAGTTTTACAATGCCTCATGGGATGTGTAGTTCTGCAACAGCTGGAGGGCCGTAGTTTGAGGATCCCTGTCCTAGAGGGTGTGTGTGTGTCTGTCTGACCTTCAGTATCAAAACGTTGGCTTTATATGTTACATGTGAACGTCATAACCTCACAAAAACTTAGAACCTTGTATGGCACACATTCATTTCTGCTAACTTCAGCAATATGCTATACAAAAGTAGATACTAACTCAGAGAGTTATATGGAGCTTGATTGACAAGCCCACATGTAACACTCCATACTTGAAGTAATGTGCTGATCATGTAATGATATAACCAAACATCTACAAGATATGAACACATATTAGCAACTTTACATTAAGTAACTATATACTAATACATATTGATATGACTGAGACTACTCTAAACTTATTTTAACAGGATATAATCCATAATGTATTATTCCTTTAGCTACGTAGATACGTGTCTATTTTTGTCTTCTCATGACATTCTATACCAAGATACCTTATATGTCATTCTCAATATGGCTACACCAGAAACATCCAGCAATGCTCAGCTTTAGATGAGGATATTTTTCACTGAACATTTGATCAAGGTCATTCACACATACTATTTATTATGACTAATCATAAAACCAAATATGTTTTGCAAGCTTGCTATGAATATAGTATAACACCTATAAGTGCCGAATTATGAATTTGGAATAATAGGAATAATATTCTAACATTCCCTAATGGCAAAAGTCAGCAGCTACAGTATTTGATAAATACATTTATATATATGTTGGCTGCTATTTGCATCTTTATAGATTAATTTGATAAAGGTTGCTGGCTTAGACATACACATTATTTCTGCTTGTTTTAGCAGTGTGACTACTGTGGTTGAGCAGAGTTCCTGTCCGTGGTTAGCCCCCTTGGTTTTGTTTTCTTCGGGGGCTTCAGCTGGTTGGAACACAGTTAATTTCCGCTGTTGGTTTGATGTCCTGCCTATATAATGAACTTTAATTCACGTCTAGCCACGCCCCTTAACCTATTCAAATTTGAAAAGTATTCCAAAACTATTTGAAAAAAAAAAAAAAACTATTTGAATTTTGTCCGAATTTTTTTTTCTTTATTTCAAATCTGGATCATGTGCAAAATTCTCATGTTTTACTAATAAAGCTATAATAAGGATTACTGCACCATGAGATTTATTCCTTTTTATTCCATGGGATGATTACTTATGTGGACTTAATGGTGTGATTGCTGGGACAGAGTGTGGACACCAGGATACCTGTATCCACCCTGCTGTACCTGATTGATCGTGGTTGATCGAGAGCAGGGGGTCGCATCTTACTCAATGCTCATTTGACCCCTGTGATGAGGGTCTAAAGAGGAGGGTAAGAGGCAGTGGGGGTGATTTACTATAGTGCCGCGGCGCTAATTAGCGCTAATTACCAAAAATTTGAGCTAATCGCGGTAATTAGTGCTGATTAGTGCTAAAACAGCATTCATTATAGCGCTGGTGACAAAATACTCCCAAAATCTAATTTACTATAGTTCCCTGAAACCAAAAAGCGCCCAAACCCTTACTCTGCTAAAATCTGGAGAATTGCACATGGAAATATTGTTTAGAGCATGATATAATTACCTAAATAGTACTGAAATATGCAGTATATTATTTAAAGATAATCTGCTTTTAAACTATGTGAAAAAGTGATTTCTACACTGAAATATCTTTAAAAGTCTGAGAAGAGATAAATTCCCCGTTTTTGTACAACTAGGTGCAAACACAACTGAGCATGCTCAGACCTGCAAATAGCTGTCATTTTAGCTCCAGTGTTTTTTTTACAAGGCGCTATAGTAAATACGAAAATTAACGCTGAGTTAAAGAGCATTTTTTGGAAGTGAAAATCGTCACTATTATAGTCCAATGCAAGTTTTAGACATTGATTCTAATGGAACAATTGTAACTTTCCCAAATAGATCCTTTTAATGTTCAGATGAAATGTATCGTTCTCTGAAATAAATTTTCTTTTGCAACATTGTTACTTCTACTTCAAATATTTTGTTTTTAAGAATACTAGAATGTGGAATGTTTTGATGTTTTGGTAAAATATATTTTTCTCTGTCACTTTCACTTGTTATGCCGCGTACACACGGTCGGACTTTGCAGCTACAAAAGTCGGACAGTCTGTCCGACATACTTCCGGCGTACCTTCGGCGGACTTGGGGCAGACTTTCTTACGAACGGACTTGCCCACACACGACCACACAAAAGTACGCCAGTTTAGTACGCTGTGACGTACACCAAGTCCGACGAGACTATAAAACGGAAGTTCAATAGCCCGTACGACACCCTTTGGGCTCCTTCTGCTAATCTCGTGTTTATCTCGTGTTAGTAGAAGTTTGGTGAGAGACGATTCGCGCTTGTGAGACTCGTATTTTTCAGTTCGTTTTAACTGGTGTTCAGTCTGTGCTTGTGAGGTTTGTATCTGCTTTTCAGTGCGTTTGGTCAGTTGGCATTGAGAAATCTTTGTTTTATTGGCCGCTCGTTCCTGATTTTCAGGTCGTTCTTCACAGGCCTTGCTGTTCTTCAGTGCGTTCTGTTTAGTGCGTTCTGACCAGCCGACCGTTTTGAAGCCATGTTACCTGTACGTACTCGTCGTAGAGCTCGTGCATTGTATGTGCTTGGTGCTGTAGTTTATTCTTCAGCCCAAGACCAGTCCATGAACAGGGCGAGGAGGAGTTCATGGACCAAGAATTGGTTGCTTCAGCGTGACCAGTTCTGTCACATGCCTTTGCTCCGTGAGATCCGTGAGAATAATCCTGAGGATTTCAGGAACTTTCTCCGGATGACGGACCCCGTTTTTGATCGTTTGGTGGCTTTGCTGACCCCCTATATCAGCAGGCAGGATACCTGCATGAGGCAAGCCATCACTCCGGAGCAGAGGCTGGTCGCTACCTTGCGGTATTTGGCCACAGGGAGAAGCCTGCAGGACCTTAAGTTCTCGACAGGCATCTCCCCCCAGGCTCTGGGGATCATTATCCCAGAGACCTGTTCTGCCATCATACAGGTCCTGCAGAAGGACTATATTAAGGTAAGCTATTTTTAGTTTATTAGCATCACATGTTCTTTTATGTAATCTTTGATAAAGTAATGTATTTCTTGCTTCAAACACTACTTCCCATCATTGCAATATAGTGTGAATGTCCCCTTTTTATCCTCACACATGCTGGGATTTTTTCCTGTTATTTTTTGTCATGCATGTATAGTTTCCTTCAATAACCTTCCCAGCATGAAGTGATGGGAACATATCCACCTAGTCTACTCATTTTGAATGTATTTTGTTGGAGTGTATTTAGTGTGCTTAGAATTAGCAATTAGCTAGATTTCACAACCCCCCCCCCCCCACCTGAACTCACTCCAAATAGTGTGCTGCTAATTAGCAATTAGCTAGATTTCACAACCCCCCCCCCCCACCTGAACTCACTCCAAATAGTGTGCTGCTAATTAGCAATTAGCTAGATTTCACAACCCCCCCCCCCCCCCACCTGAACTCACTCCAAATAGTGTGCTGTTAATTAGCAATTAGCTAGATTTCACAACCCCCCCCCCCCACCTGAACTCACTCCAAATAGTGTGCTGCTAATTAGCAATTAGCTAGATTTCACAACCCCCCCACCCCCACCCTCGTTAAAATTTGCTTGAATGTTCTGTGGTGTTGATTTGTCTAAAGCAAATCTATGTTGCACTTTGCAAAATGCATGTGCACTCTACAAGTGCATTTGTTCCATTGCTTTAGTAAATGAGCAGAAGCTCTGCTGATTTCCATCATCAAATCATATGCAAGCCTCAAAGTGTTTTCATTAATTGCCCTTGCATGTGATTGTGTACTGTTTACAACATGAATGCCTTTTGACATTACCTCATTTACTGTAAGCTGGTTTGCAACTGCACCTGCAGAGTGCGACAACTGCAGTCTTGTAGCCTTTGTTATCCCTAAATTCCTGCGTGTTGTTAAAGTAATTTTTTTTGGGGATTTCACAACCCCCTAAAATGTAATCAATGTTCTATCAGAGGGGGTGAGCAATCTGATAAGTGTGCCTTTTTCCATATTAGTTATTCCAGAAGAATTAAATTATTGAATGTTATACTGATGCTGGGGAATAATGTTTTTAATTGTCTAATTTTCTTGCAATGTTAGCTTCCAAATTAATTGATTTTTGTTTTCTTGTTTGATTCCCCAGTTTCCTTCAACGCCACAGGAATGGCAGACTGTGGCATCCCATTTTGCAAGCCGTTGGGACTTTCCCAATTGTGGAGGGGCTATAGATGGGAAACATGTCCACATTGTGCCACCACCCCATTCGGGGTCATATTATTTTAATTATAAGGGGTTCCACAGTATTGTTTTAATGGCGGTGGTGTCGGCACACTATGATTTTTTATATGTGGACGTGGGGAAGAATGGCCGGATGTCGGATGGAGGAGTATTTGCCCAGACGGAGTTCTGCCAGCGTCTCCAGAGTGGTGGCCTGGGATTGCCACCTGATGAGGATAACGTGGAAGGACTCCCCTTTGTCTTCATTGCCGATGAAGCCTTCGCTCTGAGCAAGCACCTCATGAGGCCATTCCCCCAAAGAACCCTCACCCCGGAGAGGAGGGTTTTTAATTACCGGCTGGCCAGAGCTAGAAGAGTGGTTGAGAATGCGTTTGGAATTCTGGCCAGCCGGTTCCGCCTGTTTCAAACAGCCATTAATTTGGCGGAATACAAACTTAATTTTATAATTTTATCATGCTGCATTCTGCACAACTTTTTAAATAAGCATTCTGCCAATTATATAGGCACAGTTGGGCCTGAGGCCGGACAAATAGAAGCCAACCTTACAGGCCTGGATACTGTCCGTACTGGCTTGGCCCCCCAAAGTTCCCGTCAGGTTAGACAGCAATATGTTGATTATTTTATGGGTAGGGGGGCCATTGCAATGGGCCAGGATATATAATTTTTTTTACAATAAAAAAAATATTGCTGAAATCTGGCATTATATTTATTGCTTGCCTTTCTTTTGGGCTGTCTCCTAGGTTATGGTCGAGCAGTTGTAGTGCCAACTGTATTAGAATTTTCAAAATGTCTAAATAAGCTCCATTGCCACTGTAAACAACTTTTTGACAATTATAACCAAACTGATACTGAGCCTTGAAATAACAAACCACACATTTGTTAAAATCCTATAAAAGGAGATGTTTTTATTAATGGTTGGTATGCATTCAGTTCTGCATTTAGTATAAAATGTTCCGAGACAAAAATATAATGGTATCTTAATGATGTAGCAAAATATAATTATATTGAAATATTTCTACCTAATCCACAAAAAAATATTTTGGGCTTTTGGATTTTCAAAAACAGGCTTTGTTTTTGGAAAATCAAGTTTTGTTTTTTTTTAAAAGCAAGTTTTCTTTTTTTTTTTTTTTTTTTGTTTTTTAAAATCATTTTTTTTGTTTTTTTTGGGGTTTTTTAACATTAATTTTCTTAATTTTTTTGGTGTTTTCAAATCAATTTTTTTTACTTTTTTTGGTTTTTGAAAATTAATTTTTTTTTTTTTTTTGGGTTATTTAAAATCACTTTTTTTTTATTTTTTTGGGTTTTTTAAAATCACTTTTTTTAATTTTTTTGGGTTTTTTAAAATCACTTTTTTTAATTTTTTTGGGTTTTTTAAAATCACTTTTTTTTATTTTTTTTGGGTTTTTTAAAATCACTTTTTTTTATTTTTTTTTGGGTTTTTTAAAATCACTTTTTTTTATTTTTTTTTGGGTTTTTTAAAATCACTTTTTTTAATTTTTTTGGGTTTTTTAAAATCACTTTTTTTTATTTTTTTTTGGGTTTTTTAAAATCACTTTTTTTTATTTTTTTGGGTTTTTTAAAATCAATTTTTTTTTTTTTTTTGGTTGTTTTTTAGAAAATCAATTTTTATTTTTTTGTGGATTTTTGACAGCCCTCCTTTTTGACATTAGGTTAAACAGCCATTTATGTTAGGCCAAAAAAACAAAGAGAAGGCCCAGAATGGGGTCAGCAAAACAGGAAATGAAGGACATGATTGATGTTTTGGGGTTTAAAAAAGGGCATTTAGATTCGACCCAAAACATCAATCATGTCCTTCATTTCCTGCTGCATACGATCCAGCCTATTACGCATTTGATCCATGTCTTGATTCCAGCCCATTATTTGACCAATTAGACGTTGGGCACTTTCCGAGGTGAAATGGTCACTTCTTGTTGTTCCTAAAGTGGAATGAAACCAAAAAATGTCTTTACAAATATGCACACATACATAGTTTACCTTACCAGAACTAAAGCTGTTGTCTCAGACACTGACCTGGTGGGGTGGCCATGTAGCCTAATTCCTCCACATCCTCGGGGGTGTCACTGTTGCTTGAATGAAGCAGATCCCCTAAAATAGAGTAGACAAATTCAATTAAACAAAAGGCAGCCATGCATAGATTAACGTAAGCTGGTGTGTCAGACACTCACCTGGTGGGGTGCCCATGTCGCCCACCTCTCCTTCCTCCACATCGTCAATGGGACTTGGACTGATTGCCCAATCCTGTTTTGCTTGGGGTGGACTGTGTTCTTTTGGTTGGCTGAGTGATTTTTCCCCTATGTGAAACAAAAAATTAGTAATCTAATTAGCACACAGATATTTTAGGACATAATAATTTTCCAACATTTGTAGTGAAGTGGTTTGTGTAGAGTTCCTATTTTAGTTCAATATTTCAAATTATAAAGACATACCGGATAGATAGATATCAATATCTCAAAATATAGTTAATAATCTTTTGATCTCTCTCTATATCTGTAACAAAATCTCTAAATATCTAACTAAATGTAAATCCAAAAAATTAAGAGAATTTAAAATAGATATATAATATATATATATAGATATATATATATATAGATATATTATAGATATATATATATATATATATATAGATATATAATATATATATATATATAGATATATAATAGATATATATATATAGATATATTATAGATATATAGATATATATATATATATATATATAGATATATATATATATATATATATATATATATATATATATATATATTATATATATATATATTTCTATATTTTTTTATATATTTATATTTTTATATTTTTATATATTTATATTGTTATCTATATAGATATAGATATAGAGAGAGAGATAGATATAGAGAGATAGATATAGAGAGATAGATAGAGAGATAGATAGAGAGATAGATAGAGATAGATAGAGAGATAGATATATAGATATGGATATGTAACGAGGTTTCTTCAAAGATCGTTTAGAACGATGAACAAAAATCGTATAGAAAGGAAAAGCACATGGAGCAGTATACAAGGTAATAAACACAAGAGAAAAACACGACAAGTACTTACTTTTTTTAAGAACTTTCCGGATACGTCGGTATTGATCCGGCTCCCTGATTTTCAGGTCAGACCATCTTTTGCGCAATTGATCCTTGGAGCGCTGGACCCCAAATGATGCCTGCAAAGTGTCCACGACCTTTGCCATGATTTTGGCCTTGCGCAAATTTGGCCGTGCGTACGGCCCATAATTGCCATCATAGTCGTCTTTGCGAAGAATGGCCACCATCTCCACCATCTCTTTGAAACTCATATTAGAGGCCTTAAATCTAGGCCTCACAGATTTGGTTGACGTTCCAGACGTTCCAGCCTGCGGGCTGTCTCCACTACCTGAGGTCGTCAACATTTCAGGTGTCTCCGCCATTCTTTAACTCCACTACGCGCCGTAACAAAAAAGGGGCGGAGAACATGAGTACATTTCGAACGTCAGGGGCGGGCGACGCAGGCGGAGTTTCACACATGCGTAGTGTATAAAGGAGGGCCTTTCGCGCGTGTCGTACGTACGTTCTGTGCGTCAAATTAGGGGGCGGAGAACATGAGTTCATTTCGAACGTCAGGGGCGGGCGACGCAGGCGGAGTTTCACACATGCGTAGTGTATAAAGGAGGGCCTTTCGCGCGTGTCGTACGTACGTTCTGTGCGTCAAATTAGGGGGCGGAGAACATGAGTTCATTTCGAACGTCAGGGGCGGGCGACGCAGGCGGAGTTTCACACATGCGTAGTGTATAAAGGAGGGCCTTTCGCGCGTGTCGTACGTACGTTCTGTGCGTCAAATTAGGGGGCGGAGAACATGAGTTCATTTCGAACGTCAGGGGCGGGCGACGCAGGCGGAGTTTCACACATGCGTAGTGTATAAAGGAGGGCCTTTCGCGCGTGTCGTACGTACGTTCTGTGCGTCAAATTAGGGGGCGGAGAACATGAGTTCATTTCGAACGTCAGGGGCGGGCGACGCAGGCGGAGTTTCACACATGCGTAGTGTATAAAGGAGGGCCTTTCGCGCGTGTCGTACGTACGTTCTGTGCGTCAAATTAGGGGGCGGAGAACATGAGTTCATTTCGAACGTCAGGGGCGGGCGACGCAGGCGGAGTTTCACACATGCGTAGTGTATAAAGGAGGGCCTTTCGCGCGTGTCGTACGTACGTTCTGTGCGTAGGTGATAGTGGACCAGGACGTTCCAAAACGAAGGTAATTTGAGATATATATTTTTTTTGGGGGGGGTTTATGGTCATGACTTTGTAGCAAGCGGCCTATATGGCTTGATAGATTGATGAGGCCTACATAGGGAGAAGATGATGAGGGGTTAGCAGAAACATATAATAAGTTTTTTTGGTCTTGTGACTTTCTCTTTTCCAGATATAATGAATCCCCTATTGAAGGATCCAGAGTTCCTTACTTCTTTTATTTCAAAGTATCGAGAGATGAGGAATTTGTGGGAGGTGAAACACCCTCAGTATTATAACAAGCATGTGAGGAAGTCAACGCTGGAGAGACTTCTGTCCTTTGTCCAGGAGACCATCCCTGGAGCAACAATGGAGACAGTGTACAAGAAAATTGGGGTCTTGAGGAACATGTATAAAAGGGAGCATAGGAAGATCCAGGAATCAAGGAGATCAGGAGCATCAGCAGATGATGTTTATGTACCCAGGCTGTGGTACTACAAACAACTCCGTTTTCTTGATGACCAGAATGAAGCCAGGGCATCACTTTCAACCCTTCCCTCCACCCTTCCCTCCACCCTTCCCTCCACCCTTCCCTCCACCCCAGCAGAGGCTGATGAGGAGCAAGCTGGGTCTTCCATCCTGGATGAACCGGATATGACCATCTGGAGTCAGGTAAATTATTTTAACAAAGATTTACTGTACTAATATTAATGATGTTAACTGGATGTTATAATTGTCTCAAATAATTTAGCACTCCAAATTGTGTATACATATCAAATGATAGTAGTGACTAAATATGTTTGGCACCTGCTTGAAATAATTAGGGTGTCTGATTAGACTCTTTTATTAAAGAGATGTATTCACATTGAATTTGCTAGTCATGAGAAGCAAACTGTGTGTCATTGATGAACCCAAAAAAAGAAACTAAAACTATTGTCCTTTTTTTATACACAGGATGAGTCCATCCAGGAGGAATGTGGGGAAAGTGGCAGGCAGGAGGAGACCGGGCCCATGGACAGCCTGGAGGAGGCCGGATTCACCATCATCCTGGAGGAGGCTGGGCCCAGTGTCAGGCAGGAGGTGGCTGCTCCCAGTGAGGTGGCTGGGCCAAGTGAGGTGGCTGGGCCAAGTGAGGTGGCTGGGCCAAGTGAGGTGGCTGGGCCCAGTAGGAGCCTCACCCAATCCCAAGTGCCTCCCCTCCACCTTCCCAAAAAAAGGGCCAAGAAGGGGATGGTCACACAGGACGCATCCCTGCGCCTCATGCAACAGGCCACCCGTTTTTTAACAAGCCCCCCAGAAGCGGAAGAAGCCTATGGCTGCTACTTAGCCAGCAGGCTTCTTCAGATGGATTGGGAGCAGCGCCTCATTTGTGAGCGCCTATTTGGGGAAACAATCCATAAGGGGCTGCAGGGCACGCTAACCAAAAACACCCAACTACATGAGGCAGCCCCCCCCCCTCCTCCTCCTCCTCCTCCTCCTCCTCCTCCTCCTCCTCCTCCTGCCACAACTGAAACACCAGAGCCACAGCCTCAAAAGAAGGCTACAGGGAAGGCTACAGGGAAGGCTGCAGGGAAGGCTGCAGGGCAGCGTGGAGGAAAGGCTGCAGGGAAGAGAAGAAAGTGATGACCTGGGTTCAGTCTGGTCTGACAGAAGACGCAGGCTGTTGTAGGACCACAGTCTGGGGACATCTAGATCATCTGCTGGTGCTGTTGATCTCTGGGATTCTTGGACCAGATTGTGCTCCCTCTTATATGGACTCCTCAAGATCCCAATTTTCTTGTACACCGACTTTTTCCAGCGTTGACTTCCTCTTTATTTTATTTTGACCATGAATAAATGGATCTTTTTTGAGTTTAGCAAAAGACTTTTATGTGTTTTCTTTTAAATCATTGATTTTACACACAATGTTAAATTAACAAGGGACAACAATCTCATTGAGTTTTAAAAAAACACACCAAAAATACATTACTAATGTTAAGAATGTTCAAGTGGTAAGTCTTGAAAAAAAAATATATACATAAACAAAAACGGTGCTTTGGGTTAACTTTATCTAAAAATTAAAAAATAATCACTAGAAAAAAAAAAAAAAAAGAATAATGGGTTCTTTGTGGTAACTTTACAAACATAAAAAAAAAAAAAAAGGGAAAAAGTATTATTAGTATGGAAACATTGTTTATAAAAAGCATACTATATCATTCATGAGATCAAAGAGAAAAAGAATTCAGAAATCAGTTTGGGAGAACTCTGATTATGAACAGCAAAACACCTTCGTTCTTTAGAGCATTCGTAAAGAAGAAATAAAATGCGCTGCATTCAACGATCACAGATTTTGCAGCGTGATGAATGTGCTACCTACAATACGAACACTAGTTTTACTAGACCGAGTGCTTCCGTTTAGTTTTTGCTTATGAGCATGCGTCGTTTTTTTGTCCGTAGGACTAGCATACAGACGAGCGGACTTCGGGGTCCGTCGTAGTTACGACGTAAAGATTTAAAGCATGTTTCAAATCTAAAGTACGTCGGATTTGAGGCTAAAAAAGTACGTTGAAAGTCCGAAGCAGCCCACACACGATCGGATTACCAGCCAACTTTAGTCCGTCAGCGTCCGTTGGACTTTTGTAGACGAAAAGTCCGACCGTGTGTACGCGGCATTACTCTATATCTCACAACAATCTTTACCCAAACTCACACAGGTGTCTTCACAAAGCACAAACAATACCATTGCTGATGCAAATTTAAAATGAATCACAATTTTTTGTGCTTTTTATTATTTCCAAATAATCATAATTCTAGCCCAAAAAATGTGATATGTGTACCAACATCAGAAATCAAAATGTAATTCCCAAAAATTTTAGGGTAATATCACTATTCTACACTGACCCACAAAGAACCACCAAATATCACAGAATAAATCAAGAATAACTCTTGAGTAATGTAATTCCATCACCTGTATGTCCAAAGAAATGCAGTATTTATGTGTATATATGTATAGGAGGATTTCACATGTGGCAGCTCCACGGTTTAGAGGTTAAAACTTCTGCTTAGCATCCCAGAGAGACTGAAATCGAATCCCAAAGATGCTGCTTCATGTAGAGAAGTTGTCTTATCTCCCAGATCCTAAAACTATGTCTAAATGTAGTATTTATGTGTAGGAAGGTTCCACCACCATTGTAAATCTTGTCAGATACACTATGTAGCCAAATGTATTGGGACACCTGCCTTTATACGAACATGAACTTTAATGGCAGCCCAGTCTTAAGGCCCGTACACACGATCTGACTTTTTGACAACAAACATGCAAATTAGCTGTTTTAAGGCAACATCCGACCGCGTGTAAGCTCCATCGGACAAACTTTTTCATTTTTCATCGGACTTTTGTTAGCTGTGCGAACAGACAAACTTGGCTGCAACAAAAGTCCAATGGAGCAAAGTCCGATCGTGTGTACACAAGTCCATAGGACTTTTGCCCAAAGTACAAACACGCATGCTCAGAACCAGTGCAAAAGATCAGGCATCAATACAGAAGTTGACCAAAGGGTGGCGGTAAAGAGAAAAACCACGTTATTTGGTGAAAGTTGGCTGAAAAAGTCTTGCCGTGTGTATGCAATACAAGTTCATGGCCAACGCCCTTTGGACAGAAATCCACGGGAAAGTTTGTACAAAGTCTGATCGTGTGTGTATGAGGCTTTAGTCTGTAGGGTTAAAATTTGATTTGGCCCACTCGTTGCAGCTAGACAGCTTCTGGGAAGGCTAGGAAGGCTGTCTACAAGATTTAGTGTGTCTATGGGAATGTTTGACCATTGTTCCAGAAGTACATTTGTGAGGCCAGGCACTGATGTTGGATGAGAAGGCTTGGCTCACAGTCTCTGCTCTAATTCAGCCAAAATGTGTTCTATCGGGTTGAGGTCAGGACTCTGTGCAGCCAGTCAAGTTCCTCCACCCCAAACTCACTCATCCATGTCTTTATGGAACTTGACTTGCCTGGACAGAGTCCTGACCTCAACACAACAGAACACCTTGGGGATGAATTAGAGCAGAGACTGTAAGCCAGGCCTTCTCGTCCAACATCGCCTGACCTCACAAAAGCACATAAAAGAATGGTCAAACATTCCTATAGACACACACCTAAACCTTGTGGACAGCCTTCCCAGAAGAGTTGAAGCTGTTTTAGCTGCAAAGGGTGGGCCAACTCAATATTGAACCCTATGGAATAAGACTGGGATGCCATTACAGTTCATGTGCGTATAAAGGCAGGAGCCCCAATACTTAGGCCAATATATTGTATATTGCTTGTGACACTGAGCATGGCTATGGACTTAGGGCTGGTTCACACCACAGAGATGCAGAGAACATGTATGAGGCTGCTTGCTGGCTAAGTAGCCATTCTGTTTAGCAGCACTGGGGTTGCTGGTTCAATTCCCCAACATGCTAATCCTTGTGTTGAAGTTTATATGCCCCCTCTGTGTGGGTTTCTCACCACAATCCAAAGTCATGCTGACATCTTATTTGTCTCCTGTCGAAATAGTCTCTAATGTAAAAAAGTTAGTTTTGGACTTTAGATGGGAAGCTCATTTCAGCCAGGGACTGATGTTAATGTTTGTTAGCACTAATCATGCCCAGGGACTTGGACATTTAAAATTGTAGGGTTTACACTGCACAAGTACATATGCTTAGAAAACTGTTGCTTTGTTTATGTGCATGCAAATGGACTTTGATCTTTGTCCTGTAGTTGGAGATTTGATGCACATAGCCAAGGGCTAACATAGTTGCAAATAGTATTATGTGTTCCACATCAGGTGCAATCACTTTAGACATACATGAAGAGACAGATTAAAAGATACTGGTGGGCGTGTACTTCTATTGGGTGTGTCAGTGTGCTAACAATACAACCTCTCTTATATAAAGGCCTGCAGTAAGGGGGTTCATTTGGCCTGAGAAGGCCAGGTTTTTGCTGTGATTTGTGGTGGAGAAGGAATGTTATTGTGCCTATTGACAAACACCCAACTAGGGATGTTTGTTTGCTGAACTTCTTGTGCATTTTCTCAATCAAAAGTGGGTTTATGTGGCCATGCTGTCAATGTTGTGTGTGTATTGTTCCTGTCTGACCGTGCAAACATGGTTTGGGAGCATGTGCTGACCTTCTACTCTTTGATCTCATTGCTTAATCATGTACACAGAAATGCAGCTTTCAGTAGAACATGGTCACCAATGTATGTATGTGTGTGGATTTGTGGGATGGTGGTGGGTGTTATATGTTGAACATTTTTTTCTTATATTATGTTGGAATGCTTTGTTAGAATAATGACTGTTAAGTATGTTTCTATAATCTTGCAGATAAAAATGTGATGTGTTGCCCGTTATACACTGAAAGTAAAGCTTTGTCCACTCTAAGGTTTAGACAAATTTTAGATTGTAAGCTCCTATGAGCAGGGCCCTTAAAACCCAATTGCTAACTGTTTTGCTAAATGTAGCACCATATATCCTGTAGACATTTTTTGAAGCTAGTAAATGAACGTACATATTTTTTTTTCTACAGGCAAAATAAAAGTACATTATTGAGCTTGTTTGTTTGTGTTTTTTTTCTCTTTTCTCTCTTTTTTTTAATTAGTTTTGGGGGTGGTGGTTTTGGGGAAGTGCAGTCTTTTATATCTTATAATCCCTATGTATTTGTGCACAGTAAATGATAAAGATGGAAATCTTTATATATAACAGCTGTGGAGAATTGCAGATAATGAATTCAGGATAGGCAGTGTTGTATGTGCCAGCCCTGGTTCACATTGGTGCGATTTGACATGTCAAATTGGTGGCAATTGCACCGTTCTAATTGGTGCAGCGCCACAATTTCCAAAAGTATTTTCTGTTTTCTACTTTTTGGTGACTTTGGGTGTGATTTTTTTTTATTGACGTCTGTGCAGAAACCTGCACAGATGTCTTTGAAATTCCCCCGCAGTCGGGACTGACATGCAGGAATGGAATTGTATGAGTTCAGCTGAACTCACATGATTTCCTCCCACTGTCAGTGTGAACCAGGGCTCAAACTAGGCCTTTGTAATTCACCTGCTGCTATCCCAGGGACACCATTTCTTATCAAACGCCCTTAAATTTACCTTCAAATATCATTATATGTAGATATACAGATTTGCAAATAAACACAAATAAAAAAAATCTAATCGTGGTTGTGATCAAAAGAGCGTGGTTTCACCTTCTGACCTGGAAATGAGTCATTGTAATCAGTTCCTGTGCTGGTCAGGATCTCCATCTAGGTGGACATGGCGAGGTCCCTCTTTAGCAAAGAGGAGGTGCTGCTGATTTGCCAGGTAAGTGTAGGATATGTACTTAATGTGGGAGTGGATGTGATAGTTGGATTTGGGGTGGGTGGGGTTCATTGATTTGTTTGGCATCACTACACCTTTGCTTCTGGCCCATGTGCACACATCACTTCCTGCATTTGTTCTGCTGATGTAAATCAGTAAGGACTATGCAAATATAAATGAGAGCTCCTTTCTATTAAAATATATATGACTTGTTTTATAGTTGGGCGACTTTTTCAGCAAATTTAGACCTCCGCGTTGCATGACAAGTTGTACCCCATGATTCTCAATGATAAGCATTCATATCTGTGCTACTTAAAATTGCAACAACTTCAAAGTAGTCCCCCCCAAAGCACCTTGTCCCCATGTTGATGGGGACAAGGGCCTTATCCCTGCAACCCTTGCCCGGTGGTTGTGGGGGTCTGTGGGCGGGGGGCTTATCGGAATCTGGAAGCCCCCTTTAACAAGAGGGGCCCAGATCACGCCCCCCCATGTGAATGGGTATCGGATACATTGTACCCCTACACATTCACCAAAAAAAGTAGTGAAATGTGACAAAAGACAATAGCCGGTTTTTGACAATTCCTTTATTTAAAATGTCTTCTTCTTACCCCGCTCCTTCCTCTGGTCTTCCTCCAGCTTCTTCTTCCCCCGCTCCTTCCTCTGGTCTTTCTTCGGTTTTCTCCTTCTTCCTCCAGCTACTTCTTCCCCCACTTTGTCCTCCATCTTCCTCCGCTTCTTCCTCTGGTCTTCTCCATCTTCCTTTGGCTCCGGTCTTTCTCCTCCGCCGCTCCTGCCACCGACCTGCTGTGAAAACAACAAACCTCCTCCGACGCTGCAGCCAGCCGATCTGTCCACTTCCATAGCACACATTTCATATATAACTAGGGGGCGTAGCTGCCAGATGAAGTAATCAGGAGACCCCGGGGTCTCAGAGTGACATCATCTGCCCCATCGCAGCATTCGAGGAGGTTCGTTTTTTTGAATGTTCAGCGGAGCGGCAGCGGGAGCTGTGGAGGAGGAAGACCAGAGGACGGACCGGGGGAAGGAGAAGCCAGAGGAAGATGGAGAAGACCGGCGAAAGAAGCGGAGGAAGATGGAGGAAGAAGCTGGAGGAAGAAGAAGCCGGAGTAAGATGGAGAAGACCGGAGGAAGAAGCAGGGAAAGAAGAAGACATTTTTAATAAAGGAATTGTCAAAAACCAGCTATTGTTTTTTGTCACATTTCACAGCTTTTTTTTGGTGAATGTGTAGGAGTGTACATAGGGGGGGCAGTATCTGGGGCCCCCCTTATTAAAGGGGGCTTCCAGATTCTGATAAGCCCCCCACCCGCAGACCAACACAACCACTGGACAGGGGTTGTGGGGATGAGACCCTTGTCCCCATCAACATGGGGACAAGGTGTTTTGGGGGGGACCTCAAAGCACCTTGTCCCCATGTTGAGGGCATGTGGCCTGGCGCTCTCTCGTCCCCCCCTCTTTTCCTGTGGCCTGCCAGGTTGCCTGCTAGGATAAGGGTCTGGTATGGATTTTGGGGGGGACCCCCACGCCATTTTTTTTTCAAATTTTGTCGCAGGGATCCCCTTAATATCCATACCACCTTAAGGGTCTGGTATGGATTTTGGGGGGACTCCTATGCCATTTTTTTTTACATGTGTCGTGGAGTTCCACTTAATATCCATGCCAGACTCGAAGGGCCTGGTATGGACCGGTGGGGGGAACCTACACAGTTTTTTTCTTTGATTTTAACTCTATATTGCCGGGAACCGGCAATTCATTACAGCCGCAAGCAATTTTAGGTGAAATGTTTTCCTTTAGAAATGTCATTTTGCTGCGGTACAGTAATAAACACGGGAAAGGTGCACTATTTTTTACAGGCATACTAGACACCCCCCAGGCACGATATTTAAAGGAAGTTCTCATTTTTATTGTTTCTCTTTAAACATTATTAAAATCACTGCCCCTGAAAAAACGGCCGTTTTAAAAACATTTTTTTCCAATTGATACATGTCCCCTGGGGCAGGACCCAGGTCCCCATATACTTTTTATGGTAAAGAACTTGCATATAAGCCTTCAGTGAGAACTTAGGATTTTGCAGGTTCGAACCCCATTGACTTCCACTATTACTGCATATGTGATCTGACAGGCAATTTTTCCCGCAATAGCGCTGCTTTCCATTTGCATTAGTGCTCAGTTTCTGAGAGTTGAAGTCTTAATTGGCCTTAATTGGGTACTATTTTCTGGGACTGCAGGATAATTTTTTGGCGCTATAGTAAATGACCCCCACAATATCAAAGTTATTTTACGCCCACAACAGAAGAACAGAAATGCTATTCTATATGAGAAGTGCATAGCAGATTTGTATATTTTTTTATTTGATTTATTATGGCTAATACAAAAATAAACACACATTAATTTTTATTTCTTCTTTCTATTTTTTTAATCAGGTAAATGTGGAAACACAAATGAATATTTTTTATTCTCATTTTCATCCTGTAGGTGGCGCTCTTAAACTGTTGTGTACAAAACTCAGTAATCTGAAATGATCAAAAGCAGAAATGAGTCAGAACAGTGACTGCTATTAAAAATTATTATTACATTTCTGTAAAAAAAAATTGTAATACCCTTATAAGTAAATCAATTCTACTTCCACTACACACTTAAGGGTATATTTATAAATGTTTTCACACAAAATTCACAAAACTTTCACCCAAGATTCACAAATTTTTCTAATTGGAATTAATTTTCAAAAAGTGTGTATCTCGGGTGACAGTTGTGAGAATATTGTGTGAGAACATTTTTAAATAGACCCCTAAAGGTATCTCCAGGCAAAACAGTTTTTATTTAATTTTTTGTTTTTTAGTTTTGGCTGGAATAGGGAAGGCTTAGATTAGTGTCCCTGCTGGAAATATTTACTTCTTTGTTTGTCCTGTGAACATTGTCAGAGATACTGTAGGGATGAGCTGAGCATTTGGTCCAAATGTAGCATTACATAGTTACATAGTAGGTGAGGTTGAAAAAAGCCCATCAAGTCCAACCTATGTGTGATTATGTGTCAGTATTACATTATATATCCCTGTATGTTTAGGTCATTCAGGTGCTTATCTAATAGTTTCTTGAAGCTATCGATGCTCCCCGCTGAGACCACTGCCTGTAGAAGGGAATTCCACATCCTTGCTGCTCTTACAGTAAAGAACCCTCTACGTAGTTTAAGGTTAAACCTCTTTTCTTCTAATTTTAATGAGTGGCCGCGAGTCTTGTTAAACTCTCTTCTGCGAAAAAGTTTTATTTCTATTGTAGGGTCACCAGTACGGTATTTGTATTTTGAAATCATATCCCCTCTCAAGCATCTCTTCTCCAGAGAGAATAAGTTCAGTGCTCGCAACCTTTCCTCATAACTAAGATCCTCCAGACCCTTTATTAGCTTTGTTGCCCTTCTTTGTACTCGCTCCATTTCCAGTACATCCTTCCTGAGGACTGGTGCCCAGAACTGGACAGCATACTCTAGGTGCGGCCGGACCAGAGTCTTGTAGAGTGGGAGAATTATCATTTTATCTCTGGAGTTGATCCCTTTTTAATGCATGCCAATATTCTGTTTGCTTTGTTAGCAGCAACTTGGCATTGCATGCCATAGCTGAGCCTATCATCTACTAGGACCCCCAGGTCCTTTTCCATCCTAGACTCCCCCAGAGGTTCTCCCCCAGTGTATAGATTGCATTCATATTTTTGCCACCCAAATGCATTATTTTACATTTTTCTACATTG
Source organism: Lithobates clamitans (assembly GCA_037952925.1). NCBI lineage: Eukaryota > Metazoa > Chordata > Amphibia > Anura > Ranidae > Lithobates > Lithobates clamitans. The sequence continues at coordinate 419,945 of JBBGZY010001431.1, read as the reverse complement.
AACCTCATTTGCCATGTAGTTGCCCACCCCATTAATTTGTTCAGATCTTTCTGCAAGGTTTCCACATGCTGCAGAGAAGTTATTGCCCTGCTTAGCTTAGTATCGTCTGCAAATACAGAGATTGAACTGTTTATCCCATCCTCCAGGTCGTTTATGAACAAATTAAATAGGATTGGTCCCAGCACAGAACCCTGGGGAACCCCACTACCCACCCTTGACCATTCCGAGTACTCCCCATTTATCACCACCCTCTGAACTCGCCCTTGTAGCCAGTTTTCAATCCATGTACTCACCCTATGGTCCATGCCAACGGACCTTATTTTGTACAGTAAACGTTTATGGGGAACTGCGTCAAATGCTTTTGCAAAATCCAGATACACCACGTCTACGGGCCTTCCTTTATCTAGATGGAAACTCACCTCCTCATAGAAGGTTAGTAGATTGGTTTGGCAAGAACGATTCTTCATGAATCCATGCTGATTACTGCTAATGATACCAATCTTATTACTAAAATCTTGTATATAGTCCCTTATCATCCCCTCCAAGAGTTTACATACTATTGATGTTAGGCTAACTGGTCTGTAATTCCCAGGGATGTATTTTGGGCCCTTTTTAAATATTGGTGCTACATTGGCTTTTTTCCAATCAGCTGGTACCATTCCAGTCAGTAGACTGTCTGTAAAAATTAGGAACAACGGTCTGGCAATCACTTGACTGAGTTCCCTAAGTACTCTCGGATGCAAGCCATCTGGTCCCGGTGATTAATGTTAAGTTTCCCAAGTATAATTTTAATTTTGTCCTCTGTTAACCATGGAGGTGCTTCCTGTGATGTGTCATGAGGATAAACACTGCAGTTTTGGTTACTGAAGCCCCCCGATTCCCTCGTGAAGACTGAGGAGAATAATAAATTCAATACCTTCGCCATCTCCCCATCCTTTGTAACCAGATGTCCTTCCTCATTCTTTATGGGGCCAATATGGTCTGTCCTCCCTTTTCTACTGTTTACATACTTAAAGAATTTCTTGGGATTTTTTTGCTCTCCTCCACTATGTGTCTTTCATGTTCTATCTTAGCCATCCTAATTGCACCCTTACATTTCTTGTTGCATTCTTTATAAAGTCTGAATGCTGATGATGATCCCTCAACCTTGTATTTTTTGAAGGCCTTCTCCTTTGCTTTTATATGCATTTTTGCATTGGAGTTAAGCCATCCAGGACTTTTGTTCGCTCTTTTAAATGTATTACCCAATGGGATACATTGGCTAATGCCCTTATTTAATATGCTCTTAAAGCAAACCCATCTCTCCTCCGTATACTTTGTTCCTAATATTTTATCCCAATTTATGCCTTTTAGCAAGGTTTGTAGTTTAGGGAAGTTGGCTCTTTTGAAATTCAGTGTCTTTGTATTCCCTTTATGTTTCCTATTTGTGTGATTTATGCTGAAACTAATTGACCTGTGATCATTGTTACCTAAATTGCCCCGTATTTCCACATTCGTGATCAGGTCTGTATTGTTGGTAATCAGTAGATCCAGTAATGTTTTATTTCTAGTTGGTACATCTACCATCTGACCCATAAAATTGTCCTGCAAGACATTAAGGAACTGGCGAACCTTAAATGAATGCGCGGTTCCCTCTGCCCAGTCTATGTCTGGATATTTAAAATCCCCCATTATGATAACACTTCCCATCCTTGCTGCTAATCCAAATTGTGATAGGAGATCCGTCTCCACTTCTTCCCTCAGGTTAGGGAGCCTATAGCATACTCCCAGTATTATTTTCCCCTTAGCTTCATCCCTTTGGAGCTCTACCCATAAGGATTCCACCTCCTCCCTAGCTCCCTCAGTGATGTCATCTCTCACATTCACTTGTACTTTAATCTTGATATATAGGCATACCCCTCCCCCTTTTTTACCCTCTCTATCCTTGCGGTAAAGGGTATACCCTTAAATGTTTGCCAGACAATCATGAGAGCTGTTGAACCAGGTCTCTAAAATTCCCACAAAATCCAAATCCTGCTTGTACAACAGTATCTCTAGTTCACCCATCTTGTCCGCCATGCTCCTGGCATTGGTGAACATGCCACATAGTTTAGATAAGTTGCATATTGTCCTCGTATTGGGTGTTTTGAGATTGCAACTAGGACTTGCTACTATACTTACTTTGTGTTTTTGTGCTTTGGTCAACCTACCACCAATGCCCCCAATACTAACCTCTGGAATATCTTCCGCGCTGACTATCTCTACCTCTGGACCCTCCCCCCATCGCCTAGTTTAAAAACCCCTCTAACTTTTTGGCCATCTTCATTCCCAGCAGATCTGCATCCTCTTCATTTAGGTACAGTCCGTCCCTTCTATAGTACCAGTTATCGACTGAGAAGTCGGCCCAGTCCTCCAAGAACCCAAACCCCTCCTTACTACACCAGCTCTTCAGCCACTTGTTTACTTCCCTAATCTCCCTCTGCTTTTCTGGTGTGGCTTGATGTACCGGTAGTATTCCTGAGAATACTACCTTGGAGGTCCTTTTCCTCAATTTAGCTTTTAAGTCCCTAAAATCGTTCTTTAGGACACACCATCTGCCTCTGACTTTGTCATTGGTGCCAACGTGCACCATGACAGCTGGGTCTTCCCCAGCCCCTCCCAGTAGTCTGTCCACAAGATCCGTGATGTGCCGAACCCGAGCGCCCGGTAGACAACATACTGTTCAGCGCTTCAGGTCTTGGTTACAGATTGCCCTCTCTGTCCTTCTAAGAATTGAGTCCCCTACCACCAGAATCTGTCTTTACTTTCCCTTCACTGCCCCCCCCACTCTCACTGGAGAAGTTCTTCCCCCGGCAGCTAGGAGAGTCCCTCAGCTCCAGCAGGGCTGGTCCCTGACTGGTTTCACCAATGTCACTCAATGGAGCGTACTTTTTGGGATTCTCCAGTCCTGGATTAGGCTCCCTTGCACTTCCCCCTCTACCCTTCCTGACTATCACCCATCTACTCTTTGCTAGTGCCTGCACCTCTTTGTCTCCACCCGCCTCTGTGCTGGCCCCTGCCAGCACCTGCCGTGTACGTTCCTGGCTCTCCTTTAGTATGGAGGGACTTCTCAGTGCTGACAGTTGCTTCCCCAGATTCAGAACCTGGGTTTCCAGGGAAACAATGTGCTTACATTTTGCACAGCAGTATTCGCCCTCGATCGGATGATCAAGGAACGCATACATGCAGCAAGATGTACAAAGAGTCGCCTCTCCACACCCGCCAGGCATCGTACCTATTAAATTTAGTGAGGATTGGGGATTTTACCCTGTCCAAATTACCTAACAGCTAGCTTCCTGGCACTAAACATTCACTGTTTAGATGTTTGGCTGGATTTTGGGACATTCGATGGGAACTGTTTCACCGATCTTTCAATGATGCATTACCAAAGCCATTATTTTCCAAAATCTTGTGCCTGAGTCTGACCCTTTTTTTTTCTGCTGCATCCAAAGCTGCTCCTTTTATCATTGCAGGCCACAAAAATATCCCACAACCTGCCTTCACTTCCATGTCCGTTCTCCATGAGCACACCCAACCACCATTCGCTCATCCCTCCGCCTTCTACTGTTTACACCTGCGGCCACAATTGTAGGCCTGCTACAATTACTGTCTGAATATAGGGCTATAACTGCTGCTCTATGCTATTTTGTATTATGTACTGGCTTTGTTTAAAATATTTATGTGACACCTCAAATACTTTGTAAGATGTTTCATAGTTGCAAATACTGTGAATTTTGTTTAAAGGGTCCATCCTGTGTACTAAAAAAGAAGTAAAAAAGAAAAAAAATAAGAAAAATGTTTAAAAAATTGAATAAAAAATTACTTAACCACTTAAAGCGAAGGTCCGCCCACCGCTGCAAAAATTTAAAACCAGCAGCTACACATACTGCAGCTGCTGACTTTTAATAATAGGACACTTACCTGTCCTGGGGTCCATCGATGTCAGCATCACAGCTGATGTTTCCATCAGCTGTCGGGTGCTGCCGCTGCCATTGCGGGTAAGGAAACCTGGCAGTGTAGCCTTACGGCTTCATGCCAGGAACCCTACTGCGCATGCGCGAGGCTCCGCTCCTCTCTCATCCTGGCCCGGTGACAGGGGGAAACTGGAGGGAGCCGAGCCGTAATGTCAATATCTGCGGCTGTGGCTCCCGGAAGTGGAAACAGGTATGCTGTCCCCCCCAAAAAAAAGTGCCAATTGTGGCATCGGAGGGGGGGAGGAAAAAAATAAGCAAGATTCCACTTTTGGACAAAACTCTACTTTAAGAACCAGGTCATATTTTTCAAACTTGTTGTTTACAAGTTAAAATATTTTATTTTTGCTATATATATATATATATATATATATATATATATATATATATATATACATATTTAAGACATCCTAGAGAATAAAATAGCGATCATTGCAATACTTTATGTCACACCATATTTGCGCTGCGGTCTTAAAAACATTTTTTTAGGGCGTTGGGCGGAAGTGACATTTGGCATCATAGGGCATCAAGAAACAGTACATCAGCAGAAAAAACAAAGCCATGCTTATGCGAAGAGTGTTCAAACAGATATAAATATTAAATAAAGTCCTTGTGAAACAATCTAACAGATATACAATAGCAAGTGAAGTCCACGTGAATCAGTGAGTGAATAAATCTCCTTATAATGTCATCAAGGGATCCAACACCATCAGTGAACAGAACTCCTCCAGTGAAAAGCTCCACCTCTGACAATAGGGGCGCTTACCAAATCTTATTGACCCTCCATCTCTGGAGAAGTCAAACGGGCAGTGATCATTGCCATCTATGGGATATTGCAGCCACAGGTACACTCAGGTGGGGAATGGTTACCACTGCTTGTCTCCCAACCAACCACACCAGATACCATGGATCGTAGTACATAAGGGAAAGGAAGCTCCAATAGAGTAAAATTTCCAAATGATTTATTAAAATGATTAAAATTGCACTTACATAGATCAATGAAAAACACGCCAAACTGTAAAGTCTTTGCCAGCAAAAGCAATCATCCCGCACTTCCGGGATCTGTATGGACGCAATGACGTCAGAACGCATTACCCTACATGTTTCGTCAGAAATTATTTAGTAATAAAAACAATGATAAATAGAAATAAAAATAAAGGAAACATGTTATATACTGGTTGCTGCAACACCTATTGTGTTCTCACAGTAATAAAAGTAATATAATGTGAATGGAGTTGTGCAGCCTCACGGTAAATTATCAAAGTATATTCAATAACTGATAATGTGAATACAAAACTTGACTGTGACAAATTTACATATAATATTCCACATCCCAATGTCCAATGTTAGATGTGCAACATAGTAGTGAAATCCAATGTGCATCCATACAATGCCCAGATTTACCATATAAAACAATAGGAAACTGGTCCCTTTAAGGCACCACACACAATTTTCTCTTTAACTATCCGTTTATCATAGTCAATACTTGTACCTATTGTTACAATGAGGTTTACTATGTGCATGTCCCTATATATAAACCTGGGAGAAAATAGCCACCAGCGATTGTTATCTTAGTTCTCTAATGTATGTACTAAGATTACAGGTCACATCAAAAATGGCTGACAACCCTAATTTATAGAGACTTCAACAAAATGGCTGCCATTTCCTGTTAAAAGCATATAAGTATAGATCACCACAACCAATCTGGTCCCCCTGATGAAGTCATGTGATGTAACGCGTAGGGTATCCTGGATCAGAAGTGATGTCACAAACCTATACATGCTATCTATGCATTTTTACTACCTTTTCAATTGAAGAGTCTTTTCAATTGAATAAATCATTATTGTTTTACAATATCACATGGGAGGCATTTTTTGCTTTATCCTAACATGTTGGTGAGCGATTGCAGTGGCGCCTTAAAGGGACTAGCACCCCTTTATTTTATATGCTAAATCTGGGCATACTGGCAGTTCCTGGATGACTATACCATTTACCAAACTTGCAAACAAGTAATGTGAGAGTTCTGTGAGTCAGTGGTGTAAGCCTCTGCGCTGTGTGAATGATAAAATAAATGTGTGCTGTGAACCAATTATTTTAAACCAACAGTGATAATGAGTGTATGTGTTGCCCCAGCCCCTGTTGTGTTCCCACAATATAGGCAAAATTAAAATAGATATGGGGTTGCGCAGCCTCACGTAAACAGATAAATGCTAAAAACTCTGAATACAAAAATAGTGAAATTAACCAATTATGTCCAAAATAATAATACAATAAGACAATTAATAAAAAGTGCACTATTACTGGTGAATGGATACAATTATATAGCGGTTAAATACAGTCTCAATTCCAAACGTGATGTGTATCAATCTTCTAGTCAGGTGACATTCACATGTGCTCTTATATGATCAAATGGTGCACTTCCACCTCTGTGCAAACCTCCATTCTCACAGAACTCTCACCTCATGAAAGGCTCATAAAGGCCTTTGTATAATATTCCCACTGGGCTTCCAAGATACTCCAGCGATCTCTAGACATGTGCACTGCCAAAAAATTTGCTAGTTTTAATTTTCGTTTCATTCGTTTTCTTGTTTTTTTTTCGTTTTTTCGGGTCATTGGTTATGGTCGTAATTCGTAGATTCATAAATTTGTAAATTCGTAAATTAAAAAGTTCAAAAGTTTGTAAGTTCAAAAATTCGTAAATTCGAAAAATCAAAAATTCAAAAGTCCAAAAATAAGAAGGAAAATCCAAACATTGTAAATAACTAACTAATACGAACTAAAATATGTAAAAATATATATTTGGGAATATATGAACTCCCACTCTTATGGAGAGAATCTGACGAGGAGAACTGCAGCCTCTACCAATAAATCCACCAAGGTGGAAATAGAAGAAAATAGAAAATAGGAGGGTAGAAGTGGCGCTGTTCTGGTGTGGAGTGTTTTAAACCCCTGGCTTGTGAAGGATCCCTAAATCTACAGAGTGAATTCCTGGTGTAATAACTGTGTAGATGATACAAAAAAAACAAATAAATGTGCAAATAAGCAAATGATCTGAGTGAATATTGACAACCTAGTATAATACCACTGGAATACAGATTCGTAAACAAACCAACCCGTAATTGATATATATTCCTCCTGTGTAAAAAACACACAATACTAAAAAGCAACTATCCGCTGTGATAATAAATCATGTATAACAACAAACATAAAACACTTATAATGTCCTCTAGTGAAAAAGTGCTAGTGCACTGGAAAGTCCATATATCATAAAAATGTAATAAAGTGACAGGTGCTCTTCAGAAATCTATTTGGTGCTTCTTAAAAGGTGCCCCATAAGAAATGCACTCACCGGAATCATTCACCCCACAAGGAGGTATTACGCCTTCACAGTATTTGCTACTGTGTTTTCTAATTAATAAATAACTAACTATTAAATTAGGTATTGGAATTTCTTATTCAAATTTGGCTGTTATTGAACGTAACAAATACGAATTTATCTGCATTTACGAATTATCCGAAATAACGAATGCCGTATCTAAACAAATGGAACGGAACAAATTAATAATAAATAATACTAATAAAAAGTTTTCATTATTTTTATTGTTATTTATTATTATTACTTTGTTACGTTCCATTTGTTTAGATACAGCATTCGTTATTTTGGATAATTCATAACTTTGGATAAATATTTGTTACGTTCACTAACAGCCAAATTTGAAAGGAAATTCTAATACTTATAATTTAATAGTTAGTTATTACTAGTTAGTTCATTCGTTATTATTTAAAATTTTCGGATTTTCATATTTTCGGATTTTCTTTCTTATTTTCGGACGCTCAAATTATTGGATTATCAAATTTACGAATTTTCTAATTTATGAATTTACGCATTTTTGAATCTATGAATTTATAAATTGCGATCTTAATGAATGACCCGAAAGACGAAAAAAAAAAGCAAATTCCAATACCTTTTATTTAATAGTTAGTTATTAGTTTGTTAGTTATTATTTAGAATTTTCGTATTTTCTTTCTTATTTCAGATTTTCAAATTTCAGGTTTTCGGATTTTCTCATTTCGAATTTACTTTTTTATGAATCTACGAATTTTCGAATTTTTGAATATTCAAATTTACGAATATTCGGGAAAATTAGTCTAGCAAATTTGTCAAAAAACGAATTTGGAACGGAACGAATTGCACATGTCTAGCGATCTCCACTTCCAATGGGTAAACAACCAAGGTACTCCAGTACTCTCCACTTTCAATGGATAAACACTCAGGATTTTATGGTACTGTTCCCTTTAAATCTCCTATAATAACCTTCAACCTCTGATATAACAGCTCAGCAACATGTTAAAACATGCCTCCCATAGTGTAAAATTGCATTAACAACTCTTTATTTAGAATAAGAGAAACATTAAACAATGCATGTAGTATATATAATACCCAGCACTGCATGGTGTCTCGCATCACTTTTGGTTTACGGGGGCCCTACGCGTTACGTCACATCATGTGACTTCATCACATGACAGGCTGCATTCTAGGAAAGACTGTCAGAGGGGACATGATCTTGAAATATTGAAGGAAGTTACCAATAAACATGCAACAATAATATGTATATTACATACATAAAAAAAAACATTTTAAAGTGGCTGTAAACCCTTGCATATACCCAGTGAAGTGATGGCCTGAGATAATACACAGAGATGAAACTAATTCTCCTACATAAGTTATACCTGTCTATCTGCAGTCTTCTCTTCTGTACATCTCTTCTCTACCTCTCATTCAGCTTGTCTGAAAGGTCAGAAAAAAGAGGGTGGAGAGCTAAAGTTACACTGTGCAGAGCTTAGTGAGGAGAGCTCTGAGAGCTGATTAGAGGGAAGGGACACACCTCCTTCACACAGGAACAGAGCTGAGGCTGTCATACAGCTGGAGCTCCCTCCCCTGTCACCATTTTTCTCTTGGTGTCAGGAAAAAAATGTCATAAGTGATTCATGCAGATAGCAGAGGAACAAAGCAGCAGACATAAATGACAATTGAGCCGAGTACACACTATAGAGGGGTATGTTTTGTTCATATTTCATGTTTGAGGTTTACAATCACTTTTTTAATATATTTCAGTCATCTGGAAGTTTAAGGCCATGTCATATTCTATGGCTGCAAATACAGTAGCTTATTAGAAGGGATAACCCTGAAATAAGTAGATATTTCACAGTAATGAAATACAACTGTATCTATTCACAGGACTATAACCTATATGTACATCCATTTACTGAATGATTGAAGGTCACATCATGTCTTCCAGTAGTTACAAGTATTTTATCTGTACACATGTCCAATACAAATAAGTTCAAAATAACACTGCCATTCCATAGCCAAGTTTCTTATTTGTATACTTGTCTAATAAAGATAAATTCAACACAATACTGCTAGGAGAGTTCCCAGAAACAGAAAGCAACACCCATCCTAGACACTAATGGAAGATCCAACCTCATCTACTAGTAATTCACCTAGATTTGTGCATTGATATTGGGGTCATTTCTCATTCACGTGCCTTCCTCACAACTAATGAGTGTCAGGAACATACCCCATACCGGTGGGAATTCTGTCACGTGAATGTGTCTCAAGGCAGATGTACTGCGTGGGGTTGCCAACTTTTCCTCAATTCAAACCAAAACACTTTAGCGGCCTGGGACATCTTTGGGTGCCCCAAGGAGAGTAGTAATGCGGTGTGCATAGTGTGCCGCAGCGAACAGTGGGTGTAGCCAAATTGCTCTTGCTGACATCATTTCCCTGCCCCTCAGTGATGCCAAATCTGCCCCCAGACAGCCGCCCACAGCTCCCGGATGGCAACAGATTTGTGTGTGACTATCTTGTTTTTTTGGGGAGCCACAGCCCAGTCTGAATAATGTGTCCAGGTTTCAGTCCGCCTGAAACCCGGACACAAGATTCAAAACCGTACTGTCTGGGTGAATCCTGGATAGATGACAACCCTAGTACTGCGGCAGGTTGGCTCAGCTGTGTGAATCATCATCATTGTGAGTCAGTAATTAGTGAGTATAGCCTCAAATTAAAGACTAATATATATCGTGGGGGGAATTGTTTGGGTCCTGTTGTTTTACTGACCCCGTTTGAGTGGGTGAGCTAGTCTTCTCCTTTGATATTATTGAATGCATTATTTTGTTTTAAAACTGTTTTGCAGCATTTTCTATATTGCTATAAATATGTTAATTGTTTTATAGACCACCCCTCCTGAAGAAGTGGTTTTCACCGCAAAACTGGTTGAGGAATCTCATGTATACCCCTCCCCAACAGAAACTTTATGGGGATACCCGTTAGTAATTTGTTAACTGTTGTGTATACAAATTGTTGTTTTTAATATTGTCTGTATACTTTTGTATCTTTGTACTGTACTCATTAAAATTTATATATTTTATGATTTATTAACTGTGATTAATTACCAAGTGCCGAGATAGTCCAACCCCAATTTTCAGGCGTGTACGTGCGAGTAGGAAGGTGGCAGCAACTGTCTCTGCGCTTCCACTCCTCTATTCTATCATTGTGAGTCAGGCGCATACACAGCGATTTGTGGGTGCATTTGCTAGCGAGGGAGCCAACCAGCAATCACTCCAAAGATAGGCAGAACGAGGATCTGTCAGTGTAAACAAACAGATACCGTTCTGTCAGGGAAGTAGAGTGAGATAGTCTGCTCCTAGTGATTAGGAACAGTGATCTCTCTCCTCCTCCAGTTAGCCCAGCCCCCATACAGTTAGAAACACCTCCCAGGGAACACATGTAACCCATTGATCGCCCCCTAGTGTTAACCCCTTTCCTGCCAATCTCATTTATACAGTAATCAGTGCATTTTTATAGCACTGATCACTGTATAATTGTCAATGGTTCCAAAAAAGTGTCAAACGTGTCTGATCTGTCTGGCGCAGTGTTGCAGTCCTGATAAAAATCGCTGGTCACCGCCATTACTAGTTAAAAAAAATTATAATAATAAAAATGCCATAATTCTATCCCCTATTTTGTATACGCTATAACTTTTGTGCAAACCAATCAATATACGCTTGTTGGGATTTTTTACCAAAAATATGTAGCAGAATACATATCGACCTAAACTGATGAAGGAATTTGTTTCTTTACGTTTTTTTTTTGGATATGTATTATAGAAAAAAGTTAAAAATATTGTTTTTTTGTTCAAAATTGTCGCATTTTTGTTTATAGCACAAAAAATAAAAAACGCTGAGGTGATCAAATACCATCAAAATAAAGCTCTATTTGTGGGAAAAAAAGGACATCAATTTTGTTTGGGTACATCGCACAACTGCGCAATTGTCAGTTAAAGGGATGCAGTGCCGTATCGCAAAAAATGGCCTGGTATTTAAGGGGGTAAATCCTTCCGGGGCTGAAGTGGTTAAAGAACATGATGGAAGGTGAAACAGTTTTTTAAAGGAACCTGTTCTAGTTACAAGTTGGGTAAAGTGACCATCAAACTCTACCTGGAACACCCATCCCTAAGCACGGTTGGGGGACTTTAACACCATCTGTCACCAATATTGTTTTAACATCTCTACCTCAAATTTGACTACAATTCACACTTTTTAAATACAAAAAAAAAAAAGTGAAGCTCTTATTAAACTAAGTGACAAATACAAATATATGCAAATAGTGTCTCCACAATGTGCCTGTTTTGAGTGGCACAGTATATATGTTTAATGCTTGTTTACGTATGTACGACAATAAATAATAAAAGTACATGTATGAAGGAGCCAACTTCTCAAAGATCCTCTGTGAATGAGAGCGATAATAAACAAGGGCTGCTTACCAAAATGATTTGGCCTCTAAATTAATGAAAAAGCCAAACAAGCCTTAGGGGATAATTCCCCAAAGTATCCACACAGGTATTAGCAATCAGTCTACATTCCGCACACAGCAATAGAACATATGAAATACAGATGCTCATAGAATGATACTGTATGACAGCATGTTTATTTAAAACCAATAAAGTGCACTCTCATTTTTGTAGTTAAAAACAAGCATCTCAATCAAGTAAAAAGATGCAGCATAAATTTCAAAAACAGTGATATTATTTTATATCAGCTGGAGGCTGGTAAGCATGGTGACATCACATCTGGTCCCACCCAATGTGTTTCGTCATACGTTTGACATCGTCAGGGGCTTCTATTGCTGTGAGCAAAATCTGGTCTGAAGAGCTCCAGGATCGCTAATGTGCTTGTAACTCCTGGAAAACTGAAAAGGAGGGTGGGACTTTAAATGAGGCGCGAGGTGTGTAGAGACAAGCGCCTCCATCCCCAATAATTTGGACAAACAAAAGGAAGCATAAGTGGGACTTTAAATGAAACATGCACTCCAGGAGACAACACTACAAACATGAACATGGCTGGTACCAGAAAAAATATATAGAGCAGAACCAAAAACGTTAAGTAAAAGCATCACATGACATAAATTGGCATTGAATGGTTTAATGGTATACAATTATTACAAAAGTAGAAATTGTAATATGATCCATATTGGTACTATAGAAGCCCAGATCTATGAAAACCAAATCTTGCATTATACATAAAATGTAACAGGAATACAGTGTAAAAACGAAATTGGTTTATATTATAAACATTGTAAAAAAACGGTTTCATAGACAGCAGGTCACCATAACAATCCATTGTAATCTTAGTTGATAGGTAAGATCCAATTAGAAAAAATAGGAATAAAATCTGATGCAATTATAGACAAAAGGGGGGCAAATGTTGGCTCATATTCCCATAGTAAAATAACCTAGTTGGTTCATGCCATACATAATGTAGATAGCCAAATTCACTGTAGTGTGTCTCCATGGTAAATGATTATAGTCATAGTTGATTGGTATAGTCCAATTGCTTTATGTAGTAGCAAAATGATAAAAGCATGGTATAAGCGTGGGGGCATCTATTGGCTCGACGCGTTTCGTGGCGAGCGCCACTCTTCAGGAGCAGGTATGAGGTAGGTGTCTATAAATATTAAAAACATCTATATTAGAAAACATCTATATTAGGGAAAGTTGTATATTATGTCTGTGTGAATGTGGAGGAGGGGGAGAAAAGGAGAAAAGGGGGGGTAGAGCCCAATTCTAAAAATTACTTACAGATGCTCATATGAGGTTGGACATAGGCATGGAGGACTGGGGGCCAACCGGCAAAACATCAGCCTGTTGGGAGCTGAGGTGGACTGGCCCAGAGTACACAGGTGGAAGTCCGATAACAGGCAGCAGTCCCCGAAGAGACATCCCCATGGATATAGAATTGGGTGTGATCCAAGTGATGGCCATCTGAAAAAAAGGGGGGGGGAAATGTATAGTGAGTATATGTATGTGTGTATATATGTGGGAAAGTGACTAGTGTGAGTAGTAAGCAAGGTTTGTTGATGCAGGTGTCAGTCAAGAAACAAGAAAAAAGGGCAAAAAGTGGGAACAGTGTAAGGTCAAGGGAGGATTAGATACCAAAGAGGGAGAAAAGAGAAAGAGAAGGACAAAAAATAGGGGAAGAAGCCGGGAGGATTACCTAGAGAAAGAAGTGTGAGCCATGTTATTCAGGAGTGCATAACGGCCATGGGGATGACCAGCGTGTGGGGGCTGGGATGAATCGGAAGGAGTATATATACTCCAATGTGATAATGGGCGTCCACCAACGGCACGCTGGCAGCCAATAGGAGATGATGGCACCAAACAGCTGAGCAGCGTCAGCTGCCCGCTGTCCGACGGTCACCATCTCGTGTAGGATGCTAGATGGGATCAACAGCGGCGGCGCGCCGACGTCACCGAAGTGACGCAGTGTGCGCCAGCGCCGGATGCGTGACATCGATGCGCAATTGGACGCACACCCGATCCTCCACGTCACTCAAAGGGAGGAGAGGGGGAAGAAGGGGAGGACCCCAGGAGCGCATCGCAGCTCCCAAACATAGGCTAAGCTGTCGGCAAGGCCATACCAGCCCACCTCCCAGCCCAGCACAATACATAAAGACAGCGTGGCTAAACACACGCATTATAGATAATGGTGTGGAGCAGTAGCGTAGTACAAAAAACTCCTCCAGATTTGCACCCAGAAAAGAAAACGAAATTCAACATGTAAATTGTAATTGATGCTGGAATATAGAAGAGGCACCTAAATAAGTAATGATAATGGACTATACCGGTGTTCAAATATATAGAGGATAAGGGGTGCATGTTTCCATCCCTTGTATAATACAATATACTTAGAAAACTGAAAAGGAGGGTGGGACTTTAAATGAGGCGCGAGGTGTGTAGAGCCAAGCGCCTCCATTTCCAATAATTTGGACAAACAAAAGGAAGCATAAGTGGGACTTTAAATGAAACATGCACTCCAGGAGACAACACCACAAACATGAACATGGCTGGTACCAGAAAAAATATATAGAGCAGAACCAAAAATGTTAAGTAAAAGCATCACATGACATAAATTGGCATTGAATGGTTTAATGGTATACGATTATTACAAAAGTAGAAATTGTAATATGATCCATATTGATACTATAGAAGCCCAGATCTATGAAAACCAAATCTTGCATTATACATAAAATGTAACAGGAATAAGGGTTAAAAACGAAATTGGTTTATATTATAAACATTGTAAAAAAAACGGTTTCATAGACAGCAGGTCAACATAACAATCCATTGTAATCTTAGTTGATAGGTAAGATCCAATTAGAAAAAATAGGAATAAAATCTGATGCAATTATAGACAAAAGGGGGGCAAATGTTGGCTCATATTCCCATAGTAAAATAACCTAGTTGGTTCATGCCATACATAATGTAGATAGCCAAATTCACTGTAGTGTGTCTCCGAGGTAAATGATTATAGTCATAGTTGATTGGTATAGTCCAATTGGTATATGTAGTAGCAAAATGATAAAAGTATGGTATAAGCGTGGGGGCATCTATTGGCTCGACGCGTTTTGTGGCGAACGCCACTCTTCAGGAGCAGGTATGAGGTAGGTGTCTATAAATATTAAAAACATCTATATTAGAAAACATCTATATTAGGGAAAGTTGTATATTATGTCTGTGTGAATGTGGAGGAGGGGGAGAAAAGGAGAAAAGGGGGGGTAGAGCTCAATTCTAAAAACTACTTACAGATGCTCCTATGAGGTTGGACATAGGCATGGAGGACTGGGGGCCAACCGGCAAAACATCAGCCTGTTGGGAGCTGAGGTGGACTGGCCCAGAATACACAGGTGGAAGTCCGATAACAGGCAGCAGTCCCCGAAGAGACATCCCCATGGATATAGAATTGGGTGTGATCCAAGTGATGGCCATCTGAAAAAAAGGGGGGGGGAAATGTAAAGTGAGTATATGTATGTGTGTATATATGTGGGAAAGTGACTAGTGTGAGTAGTAAGCAAGGTTTGTTGATGCAGGTGTCAGTCAAGAAACAAGAAAAAAGGGGCAAAAAGTGGGAACAGTGTAAGGTCAAGGGAGGATTAGATACCAAAGAGGGAGAAAAGAGAAAGAGAAGGACAAAAAATAGGGGAAGAAGCCGGGAGGATTACCTAGAGAAAGAAGTGTGAGCCATGTTATTCAGGAGTGCATAACGGCCATGGGGATGACCAGCGTGTGGGGGCTGGGATGAATCGGAAGGAGTATATATACTCCAATGTGATAATGGGCGTCCGCCAACGGCACGCTGGCAGCCAATAGGAGATGATGGCACCAAACAGCTGAGCAGCGTCAGCTGCCCGCTGTCCGATGGTCACCATCTCGTGTAGGATGCTAGATGGGATCAACAGCGGCGGCACGCCGACGTCACCGAAGTGACGCAGTGCGTGCCAGCGCCGGATGCGTGACGTCGATGCGCAATTGGACGTACACCCGATCCTCCACGTCACTCAAAGGGAGGAGAGGGGGAAGAAGGGGAGGACCCCAGGAGCGCATCGCAGCTCCCAAACATAGGCTAAGCTGTCGGCAAGGCCATACCAGCCCACCTCCCAGCCCAGCACAATACATAAAGACAGCGTGGCTAAACACACGCATTATAGATAATGGTGTGGAGCAGTAGCGTAGTACAAAAAACTCCTCCAGATTTGCACCCAGAAAAGAAAACGAAATTCAACATGTAAATTGTAATTGATGCTGGAATATAGAAGAGGCACCTAAATAAGTAATGATAATGGACTATACCGGTGTTCAAATATATAGAGGATAAGGGGTGCATGTTTCCATCCCTTGTATAATACAATATACTTAGAAAACTGAAAAGGAGGGTGGGACTTTAAATGAGGCGCGAGGTGTGTAGAGCCAAGCGCCTCCATCCCCAATAATTTGGACAAACAAAAGGAAGCATAAGTGGGACTTTAACCCCCCTGGCGGTATTCCCGAGTCTGGCTCGGGTTGGATTTTTTATACCAAAAGCGGTATCCCCGAGCCAGACTCGGGCTTGCATCGCAG
Source organism: Lithobates clamitans (assembly GCA_037952925.1). NCBI lineage: Eukaryota > Metazoa > Chordata > Amphibia > Anura > Ranidae > Lithobates > Lithobates clamitans. The sequence continues at coordinate 403,501 of JBBGZY010001431.1, read as the reverse complement.
GATCCAGGAAGAGCATACTTACCTTGTCCCCTGGATCCTGCGATGTCTCCCCGCTGTGATCGGCGAGCCGCTGTGTCTCGCTCGATTCACAGTGCCGAGCTCCGTTCCCTGCGAGCGGTGCGACGCACGGGGACGGAGTTCGGCGGTAAATTCAAAAGTAAAACACACAGTACAGATACAGCATACTGTAATCTTACAGATTACAGTACTGTATCAAATAACTACACATCCCCTTTGTCCCTAGTGGTTTGCCCAGTGTCCTGCATGCAGTTTTATATATATAAAACTGTTCTTTCTGCCAGGAAACTGGAGATTGTCCATAGCAACCAAAACTGTCCCTTTACATCAAAAGTGGTTTTAGAGCAGCTAGAAAAAAGCAATAATAAATTAGAATCACTCGCAGAATTGAGCGATAGTGATTTGTGGGGAGATCCGTCATCAAACACTAAAAGTAATAAAAGCTAAAATTCTGCAACTGAGCAAATTTCAGTGTTTTTGATTTGATTACATTATTATATAATTTTTATTATTATTATATTATTATGTGTTTTAATTATTTATAGTTATTTATTATATTATAATTTTTTATTTCGTTTTTCAAACTTTATCATACCCGGGATGTCTACTACACTCTTGTTTGGACAGATTTAAGTGAACTATTCCTAAGAATTACAGGCCTACAATATAAAACGCCAAATTTCTGTGCAAAATAATGGTACCGCTTTCAGCACCTAAAATCAGAAATAATCATACCGCCAGGGAGGTTAAATGAAACATGCACTCCAGGAGACAACACCACAAACATGAACATGGCTGGTACCAGAAAAAATATATAGAGCAGAACCAAAAACGTTAAGTAAAAGCATCACATGACATAAATTGGCATTGAATGGTTTAATGGTATACGATTATTACAAAAGTAGAAATTGTAATATGATCCATATTGGTACTATAGAAGCCCAGATCTATGAAAACCAAATCTTGCATTATACATAAAATGTAACAGGAATACAGTGTAAAAACGAAATTGGTTTATATTATAAACATTGTAAAAAAACGGTTTCATAGACAGCAGGTCACCATAACAATCCATTGTAATCTTAGTTGATAGGTAAGATCCAATTAGAAAAAATAGGAATAAAATCTGATGCAATTATAGACAAAAGGGGGGCAAATGTTGGCTCATATTCCCATAGTAAAATAACCTAGTTGGTTCATGCCATACATAATGTAGATAGCAAAATTCACTGTAGTGTGTCTCCGAGGTAAATGATTATAGTCATAGTTGATTGGTATAGTCCAATTGGTATATGTAGTAGCAAAATGATAAAAGTATGGTATAAGCGTGGGGGCATCTATTGGCTCGACGCGTTTCGTGGCGAGCGCCACTCTTCAGGAGCAGGTATGAGGTAGGTGTCTATAAATATTAAAAACATCTATATTAGAAAACATCTATATTAGGGAAAGTTGTATATTATGTCTGTGTGAATGTGGAGGAGGGGGAGAAAAGGAGAAAAGGGGGGGTAGAGCCCAATTCTAAAAACTACTTACAGATGCTCCTATGAGGGTGGACATAGGCATGGAGGACTGGGGGCCAACCGGCAAAACATCAGCCTGTTGGGAGCTGAGGTGGACTGGCCCAGAGTACACAGGTGGAAGTCCGATAACAGGCAGCAGTCCCCGAAGAGACATCCCCATGGATATAGAATTGGGTGTGATCCAAGTGATGGCCATCTGAAAAAAAGGGGGGGGGGAATGTAAAGTGAGTATATGTATGTGTGTATAGATGTGGGAAAGTGACTAGTGTGAGTAGTAAGCAAGGTTTGTTGATGCAGATGTCAGTCAAGAAACAAGAAAAAAGGGCAAAAAGTGGGAACAGTGTAAGGTCAAGGGAGGATTAGATACCAAAGAGGGAGAAAAGAGAAGGACAAAAAATAGGGGAAGAAGCCGGGAGGATTACCTAGAGAAAGAAGTGTGAGCCATGTTATTCAGGAGTGCATAACGGCCATGGGGATGACCAGCGTGTGGGGGCTGGGATGAATCGGAAGGAGTATATATACTCCAATGTGATAATGGGCGTCCACCAACGGCACGCTGGCAGCCAATAGGAGATGATGGCACCAAACAGCTGAGCAGCGTCAGCTGCCCGCTGTCCGACGGTCACCATCTCGTGTAGGATGCTAGATGGGATCAACAGCGGCGGCGCGCCGACGTCACCGAAGTGACGCAGTGCGCGCCAGCGCCGGATGCGTGACGTCGATGCGCAATTGGACGTACACCCGATCCTCCACGTCACTCAAAGGGAGGAGAGGGGGAAGAAGGGGAGGACCCCAGGAGCGCATCGCAGCTCCCAAACATAGGCTAAGCTGTCGGCAAGGCCATACCAGCCCACCTCCCAGCCCAGCACAATACATAAAGACAGCGTGGCTAAACACACGCATTATAGATAATGGTGTGGAGCAGTAGCGTAGTACAAAAAACTCCTCCAGATTTGCACCCAGAAAAGAAAACGAAATTCAACATGTAAATTGTAATTGATGCTGGAATATAGAAGAGGCACCTAAATAAGTAATGATAATGGACTATACCGGTGTTCAAATATATAGAGGATAAGGGGTGCATGTTTCCATCCCTTGTATAATACAATATACTTAGAAAACTGAAAAGGAGGGTGGGACTTTAAATGAGGCGCGAGGTGTGTAGAGCCAAGCGCCTCCATCCCCAATAATTTGGACAAACAAAAGGAAGCATAAGTGGGACTTTAACCCCCCTGGCGGTATTCCCGAGTCTGGCTCGGGTTGGATTTTTTATACCAAAAGCGGTATCCCCGAGCCAGACTCGGGCTTGCATCGCAGGATCCAGGAAGAGCATACTTACCTTGTCCCCTGGATCCTGCGATGTCTCCCCGCTGTGATCGGCGAGCCGCTGTGTCTCGCTCGATTCACAGTGCCGAGCTCCGTTCCCTGCGAGCGGTGCGACGCACGGGGACGGAGTTCGGCGGTAAATTCAAAAGTAAAACACACAGTACAGATACAGCATACTGTAATCTTACAGATTACAGTACTGTATCAAATAACTACACATCCCCTTTGTCCCTAGTGGTTTGCCCAGTGTCCTGCATGCAGTTTTATATATATAAAACTGTTCTTTCTGCCAGGAAACTGGAGATTGTCCATAGCAACCAAAACTGTCCCTTTACATCAAAAGTGGTTTTAGAGCAGCTAGAAAAAAGCAATAATAAATTAGAATCACTCGCAGAATTGAGCGATAGTGATTTGTGGGGAGATCCGTCATCAAACACTAAAAGTAATAAAAGCTAAAATTCTGCAACTGAGCAAATTTCAGTGTTTTTGATTTGATTACATTATTATATAATTTTTATTATTATTATATTATTATGTGTTTTAATTATTTATAGTTATTTATTATATTATAATTTTTTATTTCGTTTTTCAAACTTTATCATACCCGGGATGTCTACTACACTCTTGTTTGGACAGATTTAAGTGAACTATTCCTAAGAATTACAGGCCTACAATATAAAACGCCAAATTTCTGTGCAAAATAATGGTACCGCTTTCAGCACCTAAAATCAGAAATAATCATACCGCCAGGGAGGTTAAATGAAACATGCACTCCAGGAGACAACACCACAAACATGAACATGGCTGGTACCAGAAAAAATATATAGAGCAGAACCAAAAACGTTAAGTAAAAGCATCACATGACATAAATTGGCATTGAATGGTTTAATGGTATACGATTATTACAAAAGTAGAAATTGTAATATGATCCATATTGGTACTATAGAAGCCCAGATCTATGAAAACCAAATCTTGCATTATACATAAAATGTAACAGGAATACAGTGTAAAAACGAAATTGGTTTATATTATAAACATTGTAAAAAAACGGTTTCATAGACAGCAGGTCACCATAACAATCCATTGTAATCTTAGTTGATAGGTAAGATCCAATTAGAAAAAATAGGAATAAAATCTGATGCAATTATAGACAAAAGGGGGGCAAATGTTGGCTCATATTCCCATAGTAAAATAACCTAGTTGGTTCATGCCATACATAATATAGATAGCCAAATTCACTGTAGTGTGTCTCCGAGGTAAATGATTATAGTCATAGTTGATTGGTATAGTCCAATTGGTATATGTAGTAGCAAAATGATAAAAGTATGGTATAAGCGTGGGGGCATCTATTGGCTCGATGCGTTTTGTGGCGAACGCCACTCTTCAGGAGCAGGTATGAGGTAGGTGTCTATAAATATTAAAAACATCTATATTAGAAAACATCTATATTAGGGAAAGTTGTATATTATGTCTGTGTGAATGTGGAGGAGGGGGAGAAAAGGAGAAAAGGGGGGGTAGAGCTCAATTCTAAAAACTACTTACAGATGCTCCTATGAGGTTGGACATAGGCATGGAGGACTGGGGGCCAACCGGCAAAACATCAGCCTGTTGGGAGCTGAGGTGGACTGGCCCAGAATACACAGGTGGAAGTCCGATAACAGGCAGCAGTCCCCGAAGAGACATCCCCATGGATATAGAATTGGGTGTGATCCAAGTGATGGCCATCTGAAAAAAAGGGGGGGGGAAATGTAAAGTGAGTATATGTATGTGTGTATATATGTGGGAAAGTGACTAGTGTGAGTAGTAAGCAAGGTTTGTTGATGCAGGTGTCAGTCAAGAAACAAGAAAAAAGGGGCAAAAAGTGGGAACAGTGTAAGGTCAAGGGAGGATTAGATACCAAAGAGGGAGAAAAGAGAAAGAGAAGGACAAAAAATAGGGGAAGAAGCCGGGAGGATTACCTAGAGAAAGAAGTGTGAGCCATGTTATTCAGGAGTGCATAACGGCCATGGGGATGACCAGCGTGTGGGGGCTGGGATGAATCGGAAGGAGTATATATACTCCAATGTGATAATGGGCGTCCGCCAACGGCACGCTGGCAGCCAATAGGAGATGATGGCACCAAACAGCTGAGCAGCGTCAGCTGCCCGCTGTCCGATGGTCACCATCTCGTGTAGGATGCTAGATGGGATCAACAGCGGCGGCGCGCCGACGTCACCGAAGTGACGCAGTGCGTGCCAGCGCCGGATGCGTGACGTCGATGCGCAATTGGACGTACACCCGATCCTCCACGTCACTCAAAGGGAGGAGAGGGGGAAGAAGGGGAGGACCCCAGGAGCGCATCGCAGCTCCCAAACATAGGCTAAGCTGTCGGCAAGGCCATACCAGCCCACCTCCCAGCCCAGCACAATACATAAAGACAGCGTGGCTAAACACACGCATTATAGATAATGGTGTGGAGCAGTAGCGTAGTACAAAAAACTCCTCCAGATTTGCACCCAGAAAAGAAAACGAAATTCAACATGTAAATTGTAATTGATGCTGGAATATAGAAGAGGCACCTAAATAAGTAATGATAATGGACTATACCGGTGTTCAAATATATAGAGGATAAGGGGTGCATGTTTCCATCCCTTGTATAATACAATATACTTAGAAAACTGAAAAGGAGGGTGGGACTTTAAATGAGGCGCGAGGTGTGTAGAGCCAAGCGCCTCCATCCCCAATAATTTGGACAAACAAAAGGAAGCATAAGTGGGACTTTAACCCCCCTGGCGGTATTCCCGAGTCTGGCTCGGGTTGGATTTTTTATACCAAAAGCGGTATCCCCGAGCCAGACTCGGGCTTGCATCGCAGGATCCAGGAAGAGCATACTTACCTTGTCCCCTGGATCCTGCGATGTCTCCCCGCTGTGATCGGCGAGCCGCTGTGTCTCGCTCGATTCACAGTGCCGAGCTCCGTTCCCTGCGAGCGGTGCGACGCACGGGGACGGAGTTCGGCGGTAAATTCAAAAGTAAAACACACAGTACAGATACAGCATACTGTAATCTTACAGATTACAGTACTGTATCAAATAACTACACATCCCCTTTGTCCCTAGTGGTTTGCCCAGTGTCCTGCATGCAGTTTTATATATATAAAACTGTTCTTTCTGCCAGGAAACTGGAGATTGTCCATAGCAACCAAAACTGTCCCTTTACATCAAAAGTGGTTTTAGAGCAGCTAGAAAAAAGCAATAATAAATTAGAATCACTCACAGAATTGAGCGATAGTGATTTGTGGGGAGATCCGTCATCAAACACTAAAAGTAATAAAAGCTAAAATTCTGCAACTGAGCAAATTTCAGTGTTTTTGATTTGATTACATTATTATATAATTTTTATTATTATTATATTATTATGTGTTTTAATTATTTATAGTTATTTATTATATTATAATTTTTTATTTCGTTTTTCAAACTTTATCATACCCGGGATGTCTACTACACTCTTGTTTGGACAGATTTAAGTGAACTATTCCTAAGAATTACAGGCCTACAATATAAAACGCCAAATTTCTGTGCAAAATAATGGTACCGCTTTCAGCACCTAAAATCAGAAATAATCATACCGCCAGGGAGGTTAAATGAAACATGCACTCCAGGAGACAACACCACAAACATGAACATGGCTGGTACCAGAAAAAATATATAGAGCAGAACCAAAAACGTTAAGTAAAAGCATCACATGACATAAATTGGCATTGAATGGTTTAATGGTATACGATTATTACAAAAGTAGAAATTGTAATATGATCCATATTGGTACTATAGAAGCCCAGATCTATGAAAACCAAATCTTGCATTATACATAAAATGTAACAGGAATACAGTGTAAAAAAAAAATTGGTTTATATTATAAACATTGTAAAAAAACGGTTTCATAGACAGCAGGTCACCATAACAATCCATTGTAATCTTAGTTGATAGGTAAGATCCAATTAGAAAAAATAGGAATAAAATCTGATGCAATTATAGACAAAAGGGGGGCAAATGTTGGCTCATATTCCCATAGTAAAATAACCTAGTTGGTTCATGCCATACATAATGTAGATAGCCAAATTCACTGTAGTGTGTCTCCGAGGTAAATGATTATAGTCATAGTTGATTGGTATAGTCCAATTGGTATATGTAGTAGCAAAATGATAAAAGTATGGTATAAGCGTGGGGGCATCTATTGGCTCGACGCGTTTCGTGGCGAGCGCCACTCTTCAGGAGCAGGTATGAGGTAGGTGTCTATAAATATTAAAAACATCTATATTAGAAAACATCTATATTAGGGAAAGTTGTATATTATGTCTGTGTGAATGTGGAGGAGGGGGAGAAAAGGAGAAAAGGGGGGGTAGAGCCCAATTCTAAAAACTACTTACAGATGCTCCTATGAGGGTGGACATAGGCATGGAGGACTGGGGGCCAACCGGCAAAACATCAGCCTGTTGGGAGCTGAGGTGGACTGGCCCAGAGTACACAGGTGGAAGTCCGATAACAGGCAGCAGTCCCCGAAGAGACATCCCCATGGATATAGAATTGGGTGTGATCCAAGTGATGGCCATCTGAAAAAAAGGGGGGGGGGAATGTAAAGTGAGTATATGTATGTGTGTATAGATGTGGGAAAGTGACTAGTGTGAGTAGTAAGCAAGGTTTGTTGATGCAGGTGTCAGTCAAGAAACAAGAAAAAAGGGCAAAAAGTGGGAACAGTGTAAGGTCAAGGGAGGATTAGATACCAAAGAGGGAGAAAAGAGAAGGACAAAAAATAGGGGAAGAAGCCGGGAGGATTACCTAGAGAAAGAAGTGTGAGCCATGTTATTCAGGAGTGCATAACGGCCATGGGGATGACCAGCGTGTGGGGGCTGGGATGAATCGGAAGGAGTATATATACTCCAATGTGATAATGGGCGTCCACCAACGGCACGCTGGCAGCCAATAGGAGATGATGGCACCAAACAGCTGAGCAGCGTCAGCTGCCCGCTGTCCGACGGTCACCATCTCGTGTAGGATGCTAGATGGGATCAACAGCGGCGGCGCGCCGACGTCACCGAAGTGACGCAGTGCGCGCCAGCGCCGGATGCGTGACGTCGATGCGCAATTGGACGTACACCCGATCCTCCACGTCACTCAAAGGGAGGAGAGGGGGAAGAAGGGGAGGACCCCAGGAGCGCATCGCAGCTCCCAAACATAGGCTAAGCTGTCGGCAAGGCCATACCAGCCCACCTCCCAGCCCAGCACAATACATAAAGACAGAGTGGCTAAACACACGCATTATAGATAATGGTGTGGAGCAGTAGCGTAGTACAAAAAACTCCTCCAGATTTGCACCCAGAAAAGAAAACGAAATTCAACATGTAAATTGTAATTGATGCTGGAATATAGAAGAGGCACCTAAATAAGTAATGATAATGGACTATACCGGTGTTCAAATATATAGAGGATAAGGGGTGCATGTTTCCATCCCTTGTATAATACAATATACTTAGAAAACTGAAAAGGAGGGTGGGACTTTAAATGAGGCGCGAGGTGTGTAGAGCCAAGCGCCTCCATCCCCAATAATTTGGACAAACAAAAGGAAGCATAAGTGGGACTTTAAATGAAACATGCACTCCAGGAGACAACACCACAAACATGAACATGGCTGGTACCAGAAAAAATATATAGAGCAGAACCAAAAACGTTAAGTAAAAGCATCACATGACATAAATTGGCATTGAATGGTTTAATGGTATACGATTATTACAAAAGTAGAAATTGTAATATGATCCATATTGGTACTATAGAAGCCCAGATCTATGAAAACCAAATCTTGCATTATACATAAAATGTAACAGGAATACAGTGTAAAAACGAAATTGGTTTATATTATAAACATTGTAAAAAAACGGTTTCATAGACAGCAGGTCACCATAACAATCCATTGTAATCTTAGTTGATAGGTAAGATCCAATTAGAAAAAAATAGGAATAAAATCTGATGCAATTATAGACAAAAGGGGGGCAAATGTTGGCTCATATTCCCATAGTAAAATAACCTAGTTGGTTCATGCCATACATAATGTAGATAGCCAAATTCACTGTAGTGTGTCTCCATGGTAAATGATTATAGTCATAGTTGATTGGTATAGTCCAATTGGTATATGTAGTAGCAAAATGATAAAAGTATGGTATAAGCGTGGGGGCATCTATTGGCTCGACGCGTTTCGTGGCGAGCGCCACTCTTCAGGAGCAGGTATGAGGTAGGTGTCTATAAATATTAAAAACATCTATATTAGAAAACATCTATATTAGGGAAAGTTGTATATTATGTCTGTGTGAATGTGGAGGAGGGGGAGAAAAGGAGAAAAGGGGGGGGGGGGTAGAGCCCAATTCTAAAAAATACTTACAGATGCTCCTATGAGGTTGGACATAGGCATGGAGGACTGGGGGCCAACCGGCAAAACATCAGCCTGTTGGGAGCTGAGGTGGACTGGCCCAGAGTACACAGGTGGAAGTCCGATAACAGGCAGCAGTCCCCGAAGAGACATCCCCATGGATATAGAATTGGGTGTGATCCAAGTGATGGCCATCTGAAAAAAAAGGGGGGGGGAATGTAAAGTGAGTATATGTATGTGTGTATATATGTGGGAAAGTGACTAGTGTGAGTAGTAAGCAATGGGATGTCTCTTCGGGGACTGCTGCCTGTTATCGGACTTCCACCTGTGTACTCTGGGACAGTCCACCTCAGCTCCCAACAGGCTGATGTTTTGCCGGTTGGCCCCCAGTCCTCCATGCCTATGTCCAACCTCATAGGAGCATCTGTAAGTAGTTTTTAGAATTGGGCTCTACCCCCCCTTTTCTCCTTTTCTCCCCCTCCTCCACATTCACACAGACATAATATACAACTTTCCCTAATATAGATGTTTTCTAATATAGATGTTTTTAATATTTATAGACACCTACCTCATACCTGCTCCTGAAGAGTGGCGCTCGCCACGAAACGCGTCGAGCCAATAGATGCCCCCACGCGTATACCATACTTTTATCATTTTGCTACTATATATACCAATTGGACTATACCAATCAACTATGACTATAATCATTTACCATGGAGACACACTACAGTGAATTTGGCTATCTACATTATGTATGGCATGAACCAACTAGGTTATTTTACTATGGGAATATGAGCCAACATTTGCCCCCCTTTTGTCTATAATTGCATCAGATTTTATTCCTATTTTTTCTAATTGGATCTTACCTATCAACTAAGATTACAATGGATTGTTATGGTGACCTGCTGTCTATGAAACCGTTTTTTTACAATGTTTATAATATAAACCAATTTCGTTTTTACACTGTATTCCTGTTACATTTTATGTATAATGCAAGATTTGGTTTTCATAGATCTGGGCTTCTATAGTACCAATATGGATCATATTACAATTTCTACTTTTGTAATAATCGTATACCATTAAACCATTCAATGCCAATTTATGTCATGTGATGCTTTTACTTAACGTTTTTGGTTCTGCTCTATATATTTTTTCTGGTACCAGCCATGTTCATGTTTGTGGTGTTGTCTCCTGGAGTGCATGTTTCATTTAAAGTCCCACTTATGCTTCCTTTTGCTTGTAACTCCTGGATTATTGCCAACAATATAAAAAGGGATAGTACAATTACCATACAGTTCATTAGAGGAGGAATAGGAGGACCCTGCTCATGGAGCTTACAATCTAAAGCAGTGACAGCCGCTCCATATGGGGCGCAGGGGCGCCACCCCCCCTAATCTATGCGCCTAGCCCCTAGTCTACTTGCCGGGCGCATGAATTTCTATGGGGTTTTTTTAAGCCTAATTGGCTTCAAAAAAAGGGCCCACCCACTTGTATGACAATAGCAAATTAATATCGGCTAATCAGGAAGCTGGTCTTAAGACCCGATCTGCCGAGAGGAGAAGCGACCGTATTGGCTGGGAGTAGGGGGAGGAAGCGCTGAGGAGGAGACGCAGGGGGAAGCTGCCCGTGGCCTGGATGGGGTAAGTGCAGGGCTGGTGGATGGACAGGCGGTCGACTGAGCAATGGGGGGTGTGTCGTGTTTAAAAGAGCGACAGGGATTGTTTGCCGCCCCCCCCCCAAAAATAAAAGAATTTGTGCACCAGCCACCACTGATCTAAAGGGAGGGGGAGGTGGTACAAAAGGTAATAGCTGCAGGGGATGATCTGATGGAGGTGACCCAAGTACAGTTCTTAGGTGGAGGTGTGGTAGGCTTACATAATTACAGTAATTGAGTTGAATGTGGTTAATTTTTGCTAGATCGATAATGAAAACTTTCACAAACATCTAACCTTGCTCCTATTTGGGGAATCAATTTGTAGAATTTGTAAGTAATTTATACAGAAACAATTGAGTACTGTTTGTGATACTTTTTTAATTGCACTAACATACAACTTTTCAGGACAATGTATGTTATGCCCTGTACACATGATCGGACTTTCCGGAATATGTGCGATCAGAGCTTGTTGTCGGAAATTCCGACCGTGTGTGGGCTCCATCGGACTTTTTCCATCGGAATTTCCGACACACAAGTTTGAGAGCAGGCTACAAAATTTTCCGATAACAAAATCTGATCGTTCAAATTCTGATCGAGTGTACACAAATCCGACGCACAAAGTGCCACGCATGCTCAGAAAAAATTAAGAGACGAAAGCTATTGGCTACTGCCCCGTTTATAGTCCCAACGTACGTGTTTTACGTCACCGCGTTCAGAATGATCGGATTTTGTGCGACCATGTGTATGCGAGACAAGTTTTAGCCAACATCCGTCGGAAAAAAACAATGGATTTTGTTGTCGGAATGTCTGATCAATGTCCGACCGTGTGTACAGGGCATAAGTGCAAATAAATAAAAGCATTGTGGACAGTACTCAATTGTTTCTGTCGCAAGTGCACTAATACGGCTACAATCACCTTAAGTAATTTACACCCCTCACATTTCTGTAATTATTTTAATATATCTTTTCATGTGACAACACTGAAGAAATGACACTTTGCTACAATGTAAAGTAGTGAGTGTACAGCTTGTATAACAGTGTAAATTTGTTGTCCCCTCAAAATAACTCAACACACAGCCATTAATGTCTAAACCGCTGGCAACAAAAGTGAGTACACCCCTAAGTGAAAATGTCCAGATTGGGCCCAATTAGCCATTTTCCCTCCTCCGTGTCATGTGACTCGTTAGTGTTACAAGGTCTCGGTGTGAATGGGGAGCAGGTGTGTTAAATTTGGTGTTATCGCTCTCACTCTCTCAAACTGGTCATTGGAAGTTCGACATGGCACCTCGTGGCAAAGAACTCTCTGAGAATCTGAAAAAAAGAATTGTTGCTCTACATAAAGATGGCTTAAGCTATAAGAAGATTGCCAAGACCCTGAAACTGAGCTGCAGAAGATTGAGGCCACCCAGACGTGTCGGAAGAGAAGCAAACGAGCCTCCAACCGACCTGCCTGGGCGGGCCCAATCTCAAACTGATCACATCCACTGGACGCCTGGCTTTTAGCAGACTTTCGGAAGAGAGCCTGTCCTCTGTTCCAATTCCTTCTGAAGTCCCGGCTGGGCCTGTAAGAGCTTGCTTCCCTTGAACACTCAGTACTGCGTTTTCTAACGCCTATACTGGGGTAGGAAGCCCGACTTTCCACCTGTGGTCTGGGCTATAGCGCTGTCCAGCCTGTTACCAAATAGTGAGGAGCCCTCAAAGTGGATCCTACACCGAGCTTGTTTGGACACCGGATCGACAACCCAAGGCCGTAACCACATGGCCCGCTTAGCTGTGACTGAATACAGCATAGTCCAGGCCAGCAGATAGATAAGATCAATAGAAGCCTCCCCCAGGAAGGCCGCTGCCAGCTTCAGTTCCTAGACTGCCAAGCCTCTGGCTAACTCTTCTGAAACTCCTCTGAGTATGGAGTCCACGTTCTCTGTCCAGGATTCCATAGCCTTGGACATAGCTGCTAGGGCCAGGGCGGGTTTGCAAGCCATACCAGCTAGCCCATAGATGCTCTTGAGGTCCTGATCTATTCTTCTCTCAAAACCATCCTTGAAGGATACTGCATCTTCCAAGGGAAGAGTGACATGTTTTGTCAGACGCATCAGCGCTGTGTCCACAAGGGGAGCGTTTTCCAGATGTTTCACTTCCTTTGCCTTGAAGGGATATAGTCTGGAGGTTTTGCATGACATAGAGGCTTTCTTGTCTATTTTGCTCCACTCCTCGTCAATGATATCTTTCAACTCCGAAAGAAGTGGAAAATTAGAATGCTCTTTCCCCAAGTGTTTAAAGAACTTTCTTTGTTTAGCCGGCGGAGTAGAAGGGTCTTCCCACTTCAGGGCTTCTTTGACCGCTTTGACTAGTGGGGAAACAAGAGCAAAATCAAAACCCCCAGCAAAATCGTCTACTTCTAATTCACTGTCTGAAGATCCGAGAGAAGCATCATAGGGCTGGGATGGGCTCGGATCCTCCTGGGCCTCGTCAGCCAGGTAGCCAGATAGTGTGGTGGACAGTGTTCATTTTAGTCTTAGGACTAAAATGGCATTTTAGTTTTAGTCCCATTTTAGTCTTCTGCAATTGTTTTAGTTTTAGTTGTATTTAGTCGACTAAATCTCCAGTACATTTTAGTTGACTAAAATGTCCTACGTATTAGTCGACTAAAATCTCCAGTACATTTCAGTAATTGCAATTTAGTTTTAGTCATAGTCTTTTGACTAAAATGGCATTTTAGTTTTAGTCGTATTTTAGTCTTTTGACTAAAATGGCTTTTAGTTTTAGTCGTATTTTAGTCATCTCAATTGTTTTAGTTTTAGTCGTATTTTAGTCGAGTAAAATAGTATTCATTTAGTCGACTAAAATGTTTTAGTCGCTTTAGTCGACTAAATTAACACTGGTGGTGGACTGGCTCCGTGTGTGGATTGTACCCCACTCTTTTAGGGACTGCTGCACCACACGGTTAACAAGAGACTCCATCTGTTGGTTTTCTGTCTCTTTTTCTCCAACTGCCCGGGCAAAACATGGGTCACACAGTGACTTGCCCTCCGGAACTCGTGTTTCACATCCCCAGCAGGTTCTTCGATCAGAGCACCTGTCATGGCAGTGAGTGCGGTGACTGGAGGAGGAATAGGAACATCTCCTCTGGTTGGAGGAGGAATGGGAACATCTCCCCTGCTGTTCGGTCCTGGACGGAGAATCACTTTTAGGACCAGGCTGATGAGTGATGTTGCGACCTAGCAAGGTCTCTGTCATCCTGGACCATGATTTGACAGTCTGAAATAGAATAGCTGAATAAAGACAAAAGGAACAACAAAGGGGGGAAACGAGAACTGATGTTATACGCATCTTAGGTTAAAAAGTATGTCAGCCCCTCCCTCCTCATTTGCACATACCTTGTGGGCTCGCGCATGCGCAGAAGACAGCGGTGGCCGCGACCCGGAGGTGCTGTGGCATCCTGGAATGCAGAAGCATTCCAAACACCATAATAATACTTTTTAGGAAAGCTAGCAGGGAAGGGGAAAAACAACAACACAGAAAACATAAACAGGTGCCATGGGGTGGAGAAGCAAAGAACATAGAAACAGCAGACCTTACCAGCTGAGTCACTTGCTCTTGCCAGACATCCATCCTGAGCATACCAAGGCAACCTCCCCTCCACCACTTGGGGTAACATGTGCCTTAACAGCTACTTGCCCCCCATGGCTGGACCCTGAGCTTGCACCGCAAGATGGCATGCCAGAATCCGGAGTTATCCCAACTGGATGCCAAACTGGAACAAGCGAAATGTAGGTCCATAGAGAAGGACAAAAAAGGAACACAGTCCCTAGCGGTGAGTTCAAATTAATGGGTATGGGGTCCTATAGCATTGGAGAGGAGGTTAACATACATGTAGGCTGCCATGTAGTCTGTCAGGAAAGAACTCTTCTTTTTTTTTTTGTCAGGATACAGAGTAAATCCAGGCAACAAGTGAAATCTAAAGATTACCAAGTGGGTCCAGTATTAAGGGAGTGATTGTTACTCTTTATCTTTAGAATGGAGGCCAAATGATTATACCAATATAAGGTTAGTCTGGGTGAATACATTAGATATGAAAACCTTAAAAAACAGACCACAGATATATAATATATAACAATAATATTCAAACTGTAATTTGTCTTTCAAATAAAAACAATTATAGTTCATCTAAACTCAATCACCAAAATCACAAATAATCAAAATGTTAAAAAACCACAAGACACATCTTGGGACAAGTTTATTAAAAAATAAAAATGTCCCATTCATGTTCTTCTCTCGCTCCGCCAGACCGAAACCCCCCCGCACGCCGCCACTGATCCGCCTCCATGGGAGGCACCCACCATAATGACCGTCCTCTCAGGTGACAATTCTTTTATAACTGAGGGCGGGGCCACACGGTGACGTACCCGGGTGACCCCGCCCCCTCTGACATATGGGGACTTCCCAATGGCCTTCCCATGACGTCAGAGGGGGGTGGGGCCACTCCTTTAATGTAAACGGGGCCCCGCCCCCTTCTGATGCCACGGGAAGCTATTGGGAAGCTCCCCTGTGTCAGAGGAGGGCGGGGTCACCCTGGTACGTAAACAGGTGGCCCTGCCCCCCTCTGACAACACGGGGAAGCCATTGGGAAGTCCCTGTGCGTCAGAAGGGGGCGGGGTCACCCGGGTTCATCACCATGTGGCCCCGCCCTCAGTTATAAAAGAACTGTCACCTGAGAGGACGGTCATTACGGTGGGTGCCTCCCATAGAGGCAGATCGGTGGCGGCATGCAGGGTTTTTTTTCGGTCCGTCAGCGGAGTGAGAGAAGAAGATGAATGGACATCGTGGGACATATTTATTTTTTTATTTTTTAATAAAGGACTTGTCCCCAAGCTGTGTCTTGTCATTTTTAACATTTTTACACTTTTTTTGTGAAAAGGTAGTGGTACTTGTACCCGTTTACCATTTCAAACAGGGGGGCTGGGATCTGGGGGTCCCCTTGTTAAAGGGGGCTTCCAGATTCTGATAATCCCCCCGCCCGCAGACCCCCACAACCACTGGTCAAGGGTTGTGGGGATGAGGCCCTTGTCCCCATCAACATGGGGACAAGGTGCTTTGGGGGGCTTCCCTGGTACGGTTCAGGAGGGGGGGCGCTCTCTCGTCCCCTCCTCTTTTCCTGCGGCCTGCCAGGTTGCGTGCTCGGATAAGGGTCTGGTATGGATTTTTGGGGGGGGACACACAGCATTTTTTTTAATTTTGGCGCAGGGTTCCCCTTAATATTCATACCCGACCTGAAGTGCCTGGTATGGATTGTTGGGGGGACCCCCATGCTGTTTTTCTCAATGACTTTTATCTGTATTGCCGAGACCCGACAACTTATTATAGCCGTGAGTAGTTTTAAATTACTTTTTTACCTTTAGAAATGTCATTTTGTGCAGGGACTGTTCTAAACATGGGAAAAAGGCGTGACTTTACAGGAATACTATAGACACCCCCCAGGTATGAAATTTAAAGGAATATTTCACTTTTATTGTTTCACTTTAAGCATTATTAAAATCACTGCTCCCGAAAAAACAGCCTTTTTTGAAACTTTTGTTTGCATTGATACATGTCCCCTGGGGCAGGACCCAGGTCCCCAAACACTTTTTAATGACAATACCAATCATATAACCCTTTAAAATTAGCACTTTTGATTTCTCCCATAGACTTTTAAAGGGTGTTCCTCGGCTTTCGAATTTGCCGTGAACACCCCAAATTGTTCGCTATTCGGCGAACAGGTGAACACCCGATGTTCGAGTCGAACTTACGTTCAACTCGAACATCGGGCTCATCCCTATTAGAGAGTAGCACTGAGATGTAACATAGGGTAAAACAATTAGAAACAGTATTTTCTAAATAAAAAAATCATGGCACTTGTGTATTATGCACAGTGCAGAGACCAAATCAAATGTTATTCAGTTAGGGCTTACATCTATCTTAAAGTGATTCTAAAGGTTGTATATAGTTTTAAATAACAAGTATGGTATACTAACCTGCTCTGTGTAATGGTTTTGCACAGAGCAGCCCCAATCCTCTTCTTTTTGGGTCCCTCACCGGCAGTCCTGGTTCCTCCCCCCTAATGAGTGCCCCCAATAGCAAGCCTTTTGCTACACACAGAGCGTGGTTCGTCCCCACCCCCACTCTCTCCTCATTGGCTCACTGTCTGGGATTGACAGCAGCAGGAGCCGATGGCTCCCACTGCTGTGTGAGCCAAAGAGGGGAGAGAGACCCAGGAGAGCCGTTGCTCTCATGCATATCGCTGGATCAAGATGGGGCTCAGGTAAGTATAAGGCAGGCTGGGGGGAGGAGCTGCACCCAGAAGGTTTTTTTACCTTAATGCAGAGAATTAATTAAGGTAAAAAACCTTCTGCCTTTAGAACCACTTTACGTTTTCTTACTGCGATAACTAACTGGTAAGTATAGTGGGAACGTTTTTCTATTGTATTGTTCTGTGAGCTGCCCTGTCCATGTTCCATGTACCTAGCTAGGTACAAAAATTTGGAAGTTCTAGCCATTCAGGAATGGGAGCTGGAGATCACCTACAGACAGCTGCTAGACTCTGCTCAGCAGCTGGGCAGGGCTCCCTTTGCCTGGGAATATCAAGAAGCAGGGCCGCCATCAGAAATTTTGGGGCCCCTTACACAGCTTCAGACATGGGCCCCCTGGAGCAGAGAACCGGGGGGGCGAAAAAGTCAAAGTGTCATCTCACCTCCTCTTCCCTCTCCTGCAGCGAGTTGAGAACCGGGGGTGCTGCCTGTACCCCCCTATTGGTGGCCCTGGCAGTGAATAGGGGGCAGTCTATGACAGGGGTGTCAGTGAATAGGGGGCAGTCTATGACGGGCGGTCAGTAAATAGGGGGCAGTCTATGACGGGGGCAGTGAATAGGGGGCAGTCTATGAGGGGGGTGTCAGTGAATAGGGGGCAGTCTATGACAGAGGGGGTCAGTGAATAGGGGGCAGTCTATGATGGGGTGGCAGTGAATAGGGGGCAGTCTATGACGGGGGGTCAGTGAATAGGGGGCAGTCTATGACGGAGGTCAGTGAATAAGACACAGACTATGCTAGATGGATGGGAAGTAGTGTATGCCATGGGGAGTATCTATGAGCTGCACATCTGTATACTGGCTCTGCCCATGATGTCTGCCATACATTGGCACATCCATTCCCTGGGAGGTGTCACACAGCCATGAGAAGGGTATGTGGCCACTTACCGCCCTGTCCTCCTCTGACAGGAAGTTGGGTCCGTCATCCAGGCCTTCCTGCTACAAAGAGAACAAAACACACACTGTTACCCTCCTCGCAGAGCCCCCCAGGCCCCACAGCCAGCACTATGCCCTGCACAGGTGCCAATCCATTCCCCCGCCCTCCCCTCCGCCGCTCACCATCATGGCTGAGACGGTCACTGGCAGGCTGGGGACAGACACCGAGGATCAGGGGGAGGAGAGATCGCAGCGGGGACATGTGATAGGAGAAGGGGGCCCGGCTGAATGACAGCTGGACCAAACTGCAAGTCTGCTGGTGGGCTAGATTATCATGTGACCATTTTCTCTCCTCTCTCCAGCCGCGACATAATAGGGGGGGAGGAACTGCCAAAATTAAAGTGTTTTCTCTCCTCTCAGCCGCGAGCTGAAAACGGGGGGGGTGGCCGGGCCTCTGGGAACATTCTGGCCCCTTACAGGTGTAATGCCTGTACCCCCCTGATGGCGGCCCTGTCAAGAAGGACCAACCCACAGCTCTGAAATCCCAGCTGAAGTGTTGGTAATGGAACAGAGTAACAGTGTGCTTTCCCACCTCTGCCTGAAGTGTTTGAAGCTGGAAAGAGGGTCCACGACCTCTGCCCTATATCTACTGATGTCAACTCTCCCCTGCAGCCAAGAATGGAGATCATGTGGGCTGACTATGCGGGTTCACTCTGCTCAACTAATGCATGTCCATAGCAGTTGGAGGTCTGGAACCTGGTTAGTCTGTCTTTGGGGGGGGATGTGGATTTTGGAAGGGACTATAGGCTAGCCTTCTACCCGCTGATTATGGCCCGAGGATTTTGTCTGCTTCTCTCAGTCAGAGCATGGCGGAGGGTGAGGTCCTGAAACTCTTTGACTGGCTGGGAGTATCTCCCAGGATTATGTGGCCAGGAAGTCCCTAGAACAGTGGTGCATCTGTGGGAACATTGTGTCGGACAGATCGAGCAGACGCATCTCCACCAGCCAGTGATATGGAACTCTTCTTGGACAAATTTCTTATCTTGCCTTGGCTGATCCTCGAGAGCTCTATAATGCAGCATTTGCCTGTTGTACCCTGGCTATTACCATCTTTATATTATGAATTTTTATACTATTTCCAACCGAAGATGTGCCACTTGGTAACCTAGACCTGATCTGGATCTGGGGTGGAGCATTTAGAAATGATTGGTGTAATGTACTTTATGTATCCAGGGCTGTGGAACTGTGTCTGGGCATCCTGGTTGGCATGCCTTGGCTAAATGAGACTTATTGTCGACATGTTTTCCAGTGACTGCCTGCCATACTAATAAGACTTGTCTAGGTGCCTAGCTGTTAATTTGGTTAATGTTTAAAGGTTGCATTATCATGTTTTTACTGGTTGTACATCTTATCCTATCTATATTAATATCCCCAAGAGGGTTTTAATAAACATTTATTCCTTTGGTTTTACATCAACATCTTGTCTGTGTATGACGCTTGGGGTAAAGGGCTACGACCCATAAATACATCAATTAATTGAAGGTTTAAAGGTCACATTGTGTTTTCCAGTAGCTAAAAGTATTTTATCTGTACACATGTCCAATAAAAAATAAGTTCAATACAACAATGCTAGGAGATTTCCCAGAAACAGAAAGTGTTATACTATTCAAAGTCATTTACAGGAAATTGAAACAAATTCCACCCATCCTAGACACTAATGGAAGATCCAACATTCTAACCTTCTTAAACTTGGTGAACTTTGTAGAATTTTTAAGTGATTTATAAAGATCCTCCTACATACTTATATCAGGGGCAGATACTGTACATTTGAAATCAACTGAACACTTCCTCATGGCTACAGGTTTGGCACATCAGGCCTTTAGGCAAGCATACTGATGGTTCAAGGATAGTAGGCTGCAGCACCTAATAGTTTTTTGAAACTTTTGATGCTCCCCGCTGAGACCACCACCTGTGGAAGGGAATTCCACATCCTTGCTGCTCTTACTCTATGTGTACTCTACATAGAGAACCTTCTATGTAGTTTAAGGTTAAACCTCTTTTCTTCTAATTTTAATGAGTGGCCACGTGTCTTGTTAAACTCCCTTCCAGTAAAAAAGTTTTATCCCTTTTGTGGGGTCACCAATACGGTATTTGTAAATTGAAATACTATCCCCTCTCAAGCGTCTCTTCTTAGAGAGAATAAGTTCAGTTGCTGTAACCTTTCCTCACAACCAGGGCAGCCATCAGAAATTTTCGGGCCCCTTAGAAATTTTTGGGCCCCAGCTTTAGGCCTGGGCCCTCCCCCGAGCCTGACCACCAACATTCCCCAGGGCTTACCCATGGGCAATCCTACCGAATCCTCACATCGGCCACCCCACCTGTACGCACTCAGCACCTCTTAATCCTGTATATATGTCAGCCTTTCTCACACCTGTATATATGTCAGCCCCTCACACACCTGTAAATATGCCAGCCCCCCCACACACACTCATTGGCTCACTGGCTGGGATTGACAGCAGCAGGAGCCGATGGCTCCCACTGCTGTGTGAGCCAATGAGGAGAGAGAGACCCGGGAGAGCCGTTGCTCTCATGCATATTGCTAGATCAAGATGGGGCTCAGGTAAGTATAAGGTGGGCTGGGGGGAGGAGCTGCACCCAGAAGGTTTTTTTACCTTAATGCAGAGAATTAATTAGGGTAAAAAACCTTCTGCCTTTAGAACCACTTTACGTTTTTTACTGTGATAACTAACTGGTAAGTATACTGGGAAAGTTTTTGTATTGTATTGTCCCATGAGCTGCTCTGTTCATGTGAACCTTACTCTAGATAGGTAGAAAAATTTGGAGGTGCAGAGAATTAATTAAGGTAAAAAACCTTCTGCCTTTAGAACCACTTTACATTTTGTACTGTGATAACTAACTGGTAAGTATACTGGGAAAGTTTTTGTATTGTATTGTCCCATGAGCTGCTCTGTTCATGTGAACCTTACTCTAGCTAGGTAGAAAAATTTGGAGGTTCTAGCCCTTCAGGAATGGGAGCTGGAGATCGCCTACAGACAGCTGCTAGACTCAGCTCAGCAGCTAGGCAGGGCTCCATTTGCCTGGGACTATCAAGAAGCTGAAGTGTTGGTAATGGAGCAGAGTAACAGTGTATTTTGCCCACCTCTGCCTGAATCATTGGAAGCCGGACATAGGGTCCACAACCTCTGCCCTATACCTACTGATGTCAACTCTTCCCTGAGGCCAAGAATGGAGATCATGTGGGCTGACTATGCGGGTTCACTTTCCTCGACTAATGCATGTCCATAGCAGTTGGAGGTCTGGGACCTGGTTAGTCTGTCTTTGGGGGGGGGGGGGTGTGGCAGACCCAACTGGGACTGGGGCTTTTGGAAGGGACTATATGCTAGCCTTCTACCCGCTGATAATGGCCCGAGGATTTTGTCTGCTTCTCCCAGTCAGAGCATGGAGGAGGGTGAGGTCCTAAAACTCTTTGACTGACTGGGAGTATCCACCGGGATAATGTGGCCAGGAAGTCCCTAGAACAGTGATGCATCTGTAAAAACATTGTGCCGGACAGATCGTGCAGACGCATCTCCACCAGCCGGTGATATAGAACTCTTCTTGGACATATTTCTTATCTTGCCTTAGCTGATCCTCGAGAGCTGTATAATGCAGCATGTGCCTATTGTGCCCTAGCTACTACCATTTTTTAATTATGAATTTGTATACTATTTCCACCGAAGATGTGCCACTTGGTAACCTAGACCTGAGCTGGATCTGGGGTGGGACATTTAGAAATGATTGGTGTAATGTACTTTATGTATCCGGGGCTGTGGAACTGTGTCTGGGCATCCTGTTTGGCATGCCCTGGCTAATTGAGACTTATTGTCGACATGTTTTCCAGTGACTGCCTGCCATACTAATAAGACTTGTCTAGGTGCCTAGCTGTTAATTTGAATAATGTTTAAAGGTTGCATTGTCATGTTTTTACTGGTTGTACGTCTTATCCTATCTGAATTAATATCCCCAAGAGGGGAATGTCCTCCTGGGGGTATAAAGTATGTGTCTAGGTTTTAATAAACATTTATTCCTTTGGTTTTACATCAACATCTTGTCTGCGTATGATGCTTGGGGTAAATGGCTTGTATTAGCTACCAGTCTGTTGGAAGAGTTAGGAGGGCAGGAGGCACCCTGTCCTGGTGCCGGGTGGTCTGTCACAATACCCTTCAAAAGATGAATGAAGAAAAAACACATTCCTTAGGACAAGAAATTCCTAAACCATAAAGGATGTACTGTATATATAGGAGCCTTCCCTGGATAATTTCCATTCTAGGAAAGGTTGTCAGAGTTGGTATGATCTTGAAATATTGAATTGCCTGAAATTCCATGATATTTACCTATATAAACCCTACTGTAAAACAATGAGCTTACTTTATAGATCCTTGTAAACTTACTTTATGTATCTTTATAACATTGTATACTCAATAAACTTCTTTTGACAAGGAAATATTGAATTGCCAATAGACATGTAACAATAATTATATTACATACACAAAAAAAATCATTATTCCAATTACTTTAGTCACTTGGAGGTTTCAAACCATATCATCCAATGGCTGCAAATGGCTGAATATATTTGATAACCCTGAAATAAATATTAACTAGATATTTCACAATAATGAAATTCTATATCTAATCACAGGACTACAACCCATAAATACATCAATTACCTGAAGTATTGAAGGTCACATTGTGTTTTACAGTAGCTACAAGTATTTTATCTATCCAATAAAACATAAGTTCAATACAACAATGCTAGGAGATTTCCCAGAAACAGAAAGTGTTATTCTATTCAAAGTCATTTACAGGAAAGTGAAACAAATTCCACCCATCCTAGACACTAATGGAAGATCCAACATTCTAACCTTCTTAAACTTGATGAATGTTGTAGAATTTTTAAGTGATTTATAAAGATCCTTCTACATACTTATATCAGGGGCAGATACCGTACATTTGAAATCAACTGAACACTTCCTCATGGCTACAAGTTTGGCACATCCAGCCTTTGGGCAAGCATATTGATGACTCAAGGATGGCAGGCTGCAGCACCCACCATGTGGCTAAAAGCCCACATGGCCTTCAGCATTGGGTAAGTTCTGTTACAATAGTCCCCAAAATAGTTAAATAGAAGGTTTTTCTTATTACAGTGTGACAAAGCTCTGTCCCTGTCAGCCAACTCTGCTCCTGAGTTGTCACCCTGTCACCTGGGCTTCCAATGGAGACATTACACAGCCATGGTCAATTATTGTCAGCATGCATTGGGGTGCAGCCTAGTGCAGAGGCAATAACACACACAGCCTAAGTGCAATGAAAGGATTTGCATTGAAAAACTGCAGACTGTTCACAATAAGCCCGGTGGGAAGACAACCCAACCAGAGACACTTACAGATCCAATAGCATGTAGAGAGCAGGTTTCAGCCAAAATGGCAGTGCCTGTTCGAAGGGGCAGAGTGCAGTCGGCCATCCTTTGCCAAAGCGGGAAGATGTCCAAAGAAGTTACATAGTTATATAGTAGGTAAAGGTTGAAAAAAGACACAAGTCCATCAAGTCCAACCTATAGGTATGATTATATGTCAGTATTAAATTGTATATCCCTGTAAGTTGTGGTCGTAAAGGTGCTTATCTAATAGTTTTTTTAAACTATTGAATCTCCCAGCTGAGACCACTGTCTGTGGAGGGGAATTCCACATCCTTGCTGCTCTTACTCTATGTGTAGCGCAATTTTCTCTTTTTCATTTTTATTTATGCTTATCTCACAGTAATTGCTGCTTTGGGACTGGTTCATCCAATTAGTTTATTTGATTAGCGCAGTTAATCAGCCCCCACACACCTGCATAGATGTCAGCCCCCTCACATCTGTATATATGTCAGCCCCCCTCACACCTGTATATATGTCAGCCCCCCCACACAAACCTGTATATATATATGTCAGCCCAGACCCCCCGCACACCTGTATATATGTTAGCCCCCCCACACACAAACCTGTATATATATGTCAGCCCAGACCCCCCGCACACCTGTATATATGTCAGCCCCCCTCACACCTGTATATATGTCAGTCTCCCTCAAACACCTGTATATATGTCAGCCCCCCTCACCCCTGTATATATGTCAGCTCCCCCACACACCTGTATAAATGCCAGCCCCCCACACACACACACACCTGTATACAGTGTCAGCTGGTGCTCAAAATTTTTCAGGGAGGCGCAAACAAACTGAAACATTCAGAAAAAAAAACATCAATTGCAGCCTCACTGTGCCCATCAAAAGCAGCCACTGTGCCCATCAATTGCAGCCACTGTGCCATCAAACGCAGCCACTGTGCCCCCAAACGCAGCCACTGTGCTCCCAAATGCAGCCACTGTGCCCCATCAAACGCAGCCACTGTGCCCCATCAAACGCAGCCACTGTGGCCATCAAACGCAGCCACTGTGCCCATCAAAGGCAGCAACTGTGCCCATCAAACGCTGCCACTGTGCTATCAAATGCTGCCACTGTGCCCATCAAATGCTGCCACTGTGCCCATTTAAAAGTTAACACTGTAACCCCCTGCCTGTTCGCTGTCTGCCCGACACTTACCCTATCTCGGTGGGGCAGCGGGTGACGTCGGCGAGCTGTGTCCTCCATGCGTCTCCTCTCCTCCTCCTGATAGGCGTCCAATTACAGTGCCTGTCGTTTTAGCCAATCAGGTGACGTGTAACACACCAGTGCTTCCTGATTGGCGGAGAGGCGGTTCAGTTTTAGAAAAGCAAATATTCAATCGCTGTTCTAACACACCTTGGTGAACTGCGAGCGCAATGCTCCTTTTTTGAAGCCTTTTAGAGCCTATGGCTGTAATCGGGTGCTTCAAAAATACACGCCTGCCACTGTAATTTAGGCGCCCGAAAAGGGGCTGGACTCCTGAATAGGGGTGGCTACAGCGGCCATGGATAGATTCATGCAATGCAATGCATGAATCTATCCATGATATGTAGAGGTGGGTTTCTGGAGAGAGGGGGCAGTGCCCTTAATGGGCGCACCACCACTGCCTGTATATATGTCAGCCCAGCCCCCCACACACATCTGTGTATATATATGTCAGCCCCACACATATACAAATCTGTAAACACACAAGGCTTTGCCCCCCCGTACACAAACAGCCCCCCCCTCCCTTTCCTTCACAGCCCCTACTTGTAAAGAGTTTCTTCCTACCTGGCCTTAGCTTTTTTTCACAAAGCTGACATGTTGCTGACACAGAAAAGCCCATTACACGAGGGGTGCACATGCACATAGTAGCCAGAGGTGGCAGTAAAGAGCTCAATGTCTGAGCTGAATGCCACAGAGAGCATACGCTGTGTGGTCGTTTCTGTAATGCATAGCACATCTCCCCTTCACCCGTCCTGCCCTCTTCTGGCCCAGGTGGGCCCCTCGGGCCTCGGGGCCCCTTACAGTTGTAACGGCTGTACCCCCCTCTTGGGGCTTATCATTTCTACAGAAGGAGTCATCATGGATCCACAAAAAGTCAAGGCTATTCTGGAATAGCCTGCTCCTGTAGATAAAAAGGGGGTACAAAGGTTTGTTGGATTCGCAAACTTCTACAGAAGATTCATAAATAACTTTTCTGCCACCACCTCACCAGTCACCCAAGTCACCCAAGTCACTCGCCAGCATACCCGATTTCAGTGGTCACCTGAATCCCAAGCAGCCTTTGACAAACTAAAAGCCATGTTTACTTCTGCTCCAGTTCTCCAGCACCCTGATCCTACTTTACCCTACATTTTGAAGGTTGACACTTCAGAAGTAGCCACAGGGGCAGTCCTGTCACAACATCAGGGTTCTAAAGTGTTACTTCACCCTGTTGCCCTTTCTTCATGAAAAATGAGTGAGCCGGAAAGGAACTATGACGTTGGGGACAGAGAACTCCTGGTTATAAAAACAGTCCTAGAGGAGTGAAGGTATCTTTTGAAAGGAGCCGCACACCCTATTATGATTTTCACTGACCATAAAAATCTGGAATATCTTTGAACAGCCAAACATCTAAGCCCCTGACAGGCTAGTTGGGCATTGTTTTTCTCCAGATTCAATTTCCACATTACCCATCGGCCAGGGTCAAAGAACGGAAAAACCAATGCTCTATCACAAAAAAGAATAAAATTATTCCCGCGCTATCATATATGGAAAAAGGCTAAAAACTGGAAAAGCTGCTAGCACCGATACGGGTACACACCTGACCTACAGAGTAAAAAGTATAAAAATAATAAGTGGTGCAGCGCTAATCCTCACTAAACAACCATGTGTAAAAAGGTGAATAAAAAATCCCAGTGTCAAATATAACTTATCATAAACCAAGATAAGGAAATATAAATAAAACCAGATCACGTGACAGCAATTGGCAAATAGCAAATCTAAAAATTAGTAATGTTAAGAAATAAGTGAAGGTAAAAATGAAGACTCTAGGCAATAAAGTACATCTAACAATAAAGTGATAATATCATAAGCAAGAATATATATGGATAAGAGGAAATAGTCTACACTGTGTGCAAATGACGCTAGGAAAGTGACAGTGTGCAATGAACATTGGCAATCATATAATATCATAAGCAAAAATATATGGATAAGAGGAAATAGTATACACTGTGTGCAAATGACACTAGGAAAGTGACAGTGTGCAATGAACATTGGCAATCATATGGGTCTGGGCCCCATATTAGTAGGTGACAAAAGTGCAAAAAACATCCATCCAAGTGGGTGAGAAATAATAATTAATAAATGTCCCAAACATTAAGGTGCAAACGGTGCTCTAATACACAGAGTCCTTGATATAGCTGAAATATGTGACAGCAATGGTTTAGCATGCGGCCGTTGTAGTAAACGTGCTCAGCGTGGGTAACATCACAAGTGTCTTCGTGTACAAACACACAAGTGAGTAATGGCCCCTTACCTTAGGGTAATAGGGCATGCGCATATGATCAAATAAGCCTTTGAGGTGTCCACCTAAGGGGCTCCAACGCGTCCCTCACGGTCCTGGATCCGGGATGTAATCCCTCAAGTGTGGTGCAGGGGGGAGTATATGAAAAGCAAGAAGGATCCCAATAGTGAAATACCGTTTAATCAAATCAGTTTTATTTAATAAAAGTAAATAGGGTACTCACATCATACATTTAAAAAACAGCGCTTTGTATCCAACGAGCGGCGAGCTTGTAAGCCTCTGACAGTATCTGCAGCCAGTCTCGTCCCTACGCGTGACGTCACACCACACGTGACTTCATCAGGGGATGCATACAGGCTAAAGACATGTCCTTAAATAGTCTAATATGGGCGGCAATGGGCGGCCATTTTCCCGAAGTCCAATGCAATGTATTACAGCGGCCATTTTCTTGGGGCCGCGCGGTGCAACCAATGTATATGGTATGCGGCGGTGTGTGCTGTCAGCTGATTTATAGGGCCAATAGACAGCAGCAAGCCAGTGCGAACGTCTCGCACTGTCAGCAGAGGAGGATGACAGCAAATTTGGTAGACTAAAAACCGCTATAGCAGAGGTTTGGGGAGGCAAAACATTTTAATAAAAATTAAAAGTTTTAATAGATAAAATTAGCATTAAAGAGGGCAAAAATAAAAATGAATCAAGAAAAATCACAAAATAAATGGCGTATATAAAACCGCGCGTAAAACAAACTCTATATGCGGGACAAGTCAGTAATATAAAAACGGAAAAAAAATGAATATATAATAATGTGAGGCTCGGAAAAAGGGGGAGGAGAGAAGCAGCACAGACTGGCAGCAGGCTTCAGTACATGGCTATGAATGGTAATTAAACAAACGTTTAAAAAACATAAATCACACAGCATTAATAGATACCAAAGACGTAATACACAGTCAAATAATAAATAAAAACAGGTACATGATAATAGAGAGAAGTCAGCTTACCCTTTAAAAAAACGAATGATTTGTTTTTATTAAAACTAAAGGTACAACTCCCGCCGATATCTGTGGTATGGTTTAAACAGATACCCAGAAAGACCAATGGTCCCTCATTTTGCGATTTTTTAAAAAAACGCCACAGTGTATAGTGAAAAGTGAGATCTACAAGGCATCAAAGAGAATATTAAAAAGATAAAGCATATAGAAAATATAAGAAAAATATATATATATACATAAAGCGTAAAGACCTATACATGTATATAAAAAATTATAAAATAATAATAAATTACTGACGCGTAGTAAGAGAACTTATGGAGGATAAGTAGGCAATTTAAATCATGAATAAGAGTGTTACTATAGAAGATTAAACAAAAATTAAGAGAACTTTGTCGGTCATAGAGTAGAGGGAATGTGAGAGCAAGAAATGTAATTAAAACCTTAAAAATCACTCAGGAAACAGTTGAGGTCAAACTCAATATTAAGGCCGCGAGGCCAGAAAGTGGCTAGGGTGAAAATCCATTTTGATGCAAGTTTACTTAGGGTTCTCACCTTATGACCACCTCGCCAGTGCCTGGTATATGGGGTAATGCCCCAAAAAGTAAGATGGGTGGGATCTTTATTATGGCATGTCAGAAAACATTTGGACACGCAGTGTTTGTCATATCCATTAATGATGTTTTTGACATGTTCCTTAACACGAACTCTCAGGGGTCTTTTCGTCCGGCCTACGTACTGAAGGCCACAACTACATTCAAGTACATATACGGCCCCTTCGGTATTACAGCATATAAAATCTTTAATATCGTAGCTCTCTCCTGTACTAGTTGAAGTGAACTGAAACACCTTTTTATTCGGGCGCTTAGTTCTCAAGCAGGCAAAACAACGTTTCAACGGGAAGAATCCATTCCCAGTAAAAAAAGAAAACATTTTCTTTGGTGGATCCACAACATTCTTCACTACTAAGTCTCTGATTGTAGGTGCCCTTTTGTATATAAACTTCGGATTTTTTGGAAGAATTTCTTGTAATTGGCTATCTCCCAGTAGGATATGCCAATGGCGTTGAAATCCAGGATCAGTGGTATTCCTTCAGTTGGGTTTTTTGGGGAGGTCTTTTCTTTGATTAGTTCATTCCTATCAAGTTTAGAAACTTCAGCAATCCGGGTTTTAATAAATTGGCAATCGTAGCCCTTTGCCCTTAACCTCTCGCCCATTTTTTCTGCTTGTTCGAAGTAGGTTTCTATTTTGGTGCAATTTCTTTTTATCCACATTAGTTGGTCTTTTGGGATGTTAAAAATCCAGTTTTTGTGGTGACAACTTTCAATTGGGAGGTAGCTGTTCCTATCAACTCCTTTAAAGTGCGTTTTAGTGCTAAAAATGGAGTTGTCTAATGAGATCTCCAGATCCAGGAAGTTAATTTTCACAGGACTGACATCCCACGTAAGTACAATATTTCTATCATTGTTGTTCAGTTGTTCTAGGAACTCAATTAGCTCACTTGCTTCTCCTTCCCACAGTATAAAAATGTCATCTATATATCTTTTGTATATAGCCAGCTGTCTTGGTCTCTCACTGAAGACATTATATTCTTCCCACTGTGCCATGAAAAGGCCAGCTATGCTTGGGGCAAATCTTGCTCCCATGGCAACCCCGGTCTGTTGATGGTAGTATAACTTATTGTACCAAAAATAGTTGTTTTTCAAGCTGAATTCTAAACATTTAATCAAAAACTTTCTTTGTGTACATGGGAGTTTGGTAAACTTCCTTAGACCCCATTTCGCCGCTTCACAAGCCCGATGGTGGGGAATGATCATGCACAGAGATGACACGTCGGCAGTGGCCATAACCCATGGTCTATCACCTCCCGAAATATTTTCTAAGATTTGTAGCATCTCCTTGCTATCCTTTAAGTACGCTTCTGTATTCTGAACCGCTGGCTGTAGGAAGACATCAATATATTGGCCCATCCTAGATGTCAATGACTCAATGCCATTGACTATCGGCCTGGGTGGTGGATCTGTTCGACTTTTTGGATCTTGGGTAATAGATAGATAATAGGCGTACGACAGGAGTCCGGTATAAGAAATCTCACCTCTTTTTTGTTAAGTATGGATTTCTTTGCCCCTAAATGTACAACCTGCTCAAGTGCCTTCCGACACCCAAATACAGGATTCTTTAGTAGCTTTGTGTATGTATTGCTATCTTCCAGCATAAGGGTCATTGAATTGTGGTACTGTTCTTTTGAGAGGATCACGATACCTCCACCCTTGTCCGTGGGTCGGATCACAATATCACGCCTCTTAGTTCGTTTTCGGATCCCACTCTTAATATAGTCAGGTTCATCTTTCTTCTTTATCTTGATATCTTTTAGCTCTTCTAAAACAATTTTTTTAAAAACATCAATATGTTTGCTATCTTTGGTTGGAGAATTAAAAAGAGATTTGTTCCTGAGTGAACTATGTATAATTCCATCTTTTTCAGACTCTACAAGTTTGTGTATCGGAGGGTTTCCTAGCATGTATTTTTGTATGTTCAACTTTCGTATAAATTTTTGAATCCCAATGTAGGTCTCAAATTTATTGAGGTTTTTTGTGGGTGCATATTTCAGCCCTTTATCAAGTACCCCGACTTATTATGGAAACCTTATTATGCGAAAAACAATAGAAGACCCCAAAATCGGAACAATTGGTATAGACCTCCATATAGTTACATAGTTACATAGTAGATGAGGTTGAAAAAAGACACAAGTCCATCAAGTCCAACCTATGTGTGTGATTATGTGTCAGTATTACATTGTATATCCCTGTATGTTGCGGTCATTCAGGTGCTTATCTAATAGTTTCTTGAAGCTATCAATGCTCCCCGCTGAGACCACCGCCTGTGGAAGGGAATTCCACATCCTTGCCGCTCTTACAGTAAAGAACCCTCTACGTAGTTTAAGGTTAAACCTCTTTTCTTCTAATTTTAATGAGTGGCCACGAGTCTTGTTAAACTCTCTTCTGCGAAAAAGTTTTAACCCTATTGTGGGGTCACCAGTCCGGTATTTGTAAGTTGAAATCATATCCCCTCTCAAGCGTCTCTTCTCCAGAGAGAATAAGTTCAGTGCTTGCAACCTTTCCTCATAACTAAGATCCTCCAGACCCTTTATTAGCTTTGTTGCCCTTCTTTGTACTCGCTCCATTTCCAGTACATCCTTCCTGAGGACTGGTGCCCAGAACTGGACCGCATACTCTAGGTGCGGCCGGACCAGAGTCTTGTAGAGCGGGAGAATTATCA
Source organism: Lithobates clamitans (assembly GCA_037952925.1). Classification (NCBI taxonomy): domain Eukaryota; kingdom Metazoa; phylum Chordata; class Amphibia; order Anura; family Ranidae; genus Lithobates; species Lithobates clamitans. Next base: position 372,142 of record JBBGZY010001431.1, on the reverse strand, counting down.
TTTTATCTCTGGAGTTGATCCCCCTTTTAATGCATGCCAATATGAGGAACGTGAGTATAGAGGCCCACCCTACGAATACAGAGACCAAAGGAGACCTATTCAAGATTATAGAGATAACAGAGACCAGGAATATTACAGCCCAAGGGATAGAAGCCCTATGCAGGAATATAAATATGATAATGGGAGAGCCCCGCCGCAGAGAAATTATTGCTCAGATGAACGAAGCCCGGTCCCCACCTATAACTACTTTGCTCCCCTGATGAACAGGGATGAAGAAAGATCAGCCAGGCCCTATCCTCCACCATATGGAGACCAAGAAACGAATAGGCCTTTTTTAGACCGGAGCAGAGAAAACCATCCGGTGAGAAATCTAGACAAGATGCGTGGCCCCAGAAAAAGCCCAGAAAGAAGAGAGAACAAAGATCCGGAAGAGACAACAAAAGAAAGAGAATAAGAGGAGAGGGGATCTTTAACATCAGTGGTCAACCATTGACAATTGAAGAAGTTGGGGTACTTGATAAAGGGCTGAAATACGCACCCACAAAAAACCTCAATAAATTTGAGACCTACATTGGGATTCAAAAATTTATACGAAAGTTGAACATACAAAAATACATGCTAGGAAACCCTCTGATACCCAAACGTGTAGAGTCAGAAAAAGATGGAATTGTACATAGTTCACTCAGGAACAAATCTCTTTTTTATCCTCCAACCAAAGATAGCAAACATATTGATGTTTTTAAAAAAAAATGTTTTAGAAGAGCTAAAAGATGTCAAGATAAAGAAGAAAGATGAACCTGACTATATTAAAAGTGGGATCCGAAAACTAACTAAGAGGTGTGATATTGTGATCCGACCCACGGACAAGGGTGGAGGTATCGTGATCCTCTCAAAAGAACAGTACCACAATTCAATGACCCTAATGCTGGAAGATAGCAATACATACACAAAGCTACTAAAGAATCCTGTATTTGGGTGCCGGAAGGCACTTGAGCAGGTTGTACATTTAGGGGCAAAGAAATCCATACTTAACAAAAAAGGGGCAAGATTTCTTATACCGGACTCCTGTCGTACGCCTATTATCTATCTATTACCCAAGATCCATAAAAATCGAACAGATCCACAACCCAGGCCGATAGTGAATGGCATTGAGTCATTGACATGTAGGATGGGCCAATATATTGATGTCTTCCTACAGCCAGCGGTTCAGAAAACAGAAGCGTACTTAAAGGATAGCAAGGAGATGCTACAAATCTTACAAAATATTTCGGGAGGTGATAGACCATGGGTTATGGCCACTGCCGACGTGTCATCTCTGTACATGATCAGTCCCCTCCATCGGGCTTGTGAAGCGGCAAAATGGGGCCTAAGGAAGTTTACCAAACTCCCATGTACACAGAGAAAGTTTTTGATTAAATGTTTAGAATTCAGCTTGAAAAACAACTATTTTTGGTACAATAAGTCATACTACCATCAACAAACCGGGGTTGCCATGGGAGCAAGATTTGCCCCAAGCATAGCTGGCCTTTTCATGGCACAGTGGGAAGAATATAATGTCTTCAGTGAGAGACCAAGACAGCTGGCTATATACAAAAGATATATAGATGACATTTTTATACTGTGGGAAGGAGAAACAAGTAAGCTAATTGAGTTCCTAGAACAACTGAACAACAATGATAGAAATATTGTACTTACGTGGGATGTCAGTCCTGTGAAAATTAACTTCCTGGATCTGGAGATCTCATTAGACAACTCCATTTTTAGCACTAAAACGCACTTTAAAGGAGTTGATAGGAACAGCTACCTCCCAATTGAAAGTTGTCACCACAAAAACTGTTTTTTTAACATCCCAAAAGGCCAACTAATGTGGATAAAAAGAAATTGCACCAAAATAGAAACCTACTTCGAACAAGCAGAAAAAATGGGCGAGAGGTTCATGGCAAAGGGCTACGATCGCCAATTTATTAAAACCCGGATTGCTGAAGTTTCTAAACTTGATAGGAATGAACTAATCAAAGAAAAGACCTCCCCAAAAAAACCCAACTGAAGGAATACCACTGATCCTGGATTTCAACGTACAATATAGGAAAATTGAAAAGATAATTAAGAGCCATTGGCATATCCTACTGGGAGATAGCCAATTACAAGAAATTCTTCCAAAAAATCTGAAGTTTATATACAAAAGGGCACCTACAATCAGAGACTTAGTAGTGAAGAATGTTGTGGATCCACCAAAGAAAATATTTTCTTTTTTTACTGGGAATGGATTCTTCCCATTGAAACGTTGTTTTGCCTGCTTGAGAACTAAGCGCCCAAATAAAAAGGTGTTTCAGTTCACTTAAACTAGTACAGGAGAAAGCTACGATATTAAAGACTTTATTTGCTGTAATACCGAAGGGGCCGTATACGTACTTGAATGTAGTTGTGGCCTTCAGTACGTAGGCCGGACGAAAAGACCCCTGAGAGTTCGTATTAAGGAACATGTCAAAAACATCATTAATGGATATGACAAACACTGCGTGTCCAAATGTTTTCTGACATGCCATAATAAAGATCCCACCCATCTCACTTTTTGGGGCATTACCCCATATACCAGGCACTGGCGGGGTGGTCATAAGGTGAGAACCCTAAGTAAACTTGAATCAAAATGGATTTTCACCCTAGACACTTTCTGGCCTCGCTGCCTTAATATTGAGTTTGACCTCAACTGTTTCCTGAGTGATTTTTAAGGTTTTAATTACTTTTCTTGCCCTCACATTCCCTCTACTCTATGACCGACAAAGTTCTCTTAATTTTTGTTTAATCTTCTATAGTAACACTCTTATTCATGATTTAAATTGCCTACTTATCCTCCATAAGTTCTCTTACTACTCATCAGTAATTTATTATTATTTTATAATTTTTTATATACATGTATAGGTCTTTACGCTTTATGTATATATATATATATATATATATATATATATATATATTTTCTTATATTTTCTATATGCTTTATCTTTTTAATATTCTCTTTGATGCCTTGTAGATCTCACTTTTCAATATACACTGTGGCGTTTTTTAAAAAAAATTGCAAAATGAGGGACCATTGGTCTTTCTGGGTATCTGTTTAAACCATACCATAGATATCGGCGGGAGTTGTACCTTTAGTTTTAATAAAAACGAATCATTCGTTTTTTTAGAGGGTAAGCTGACTTCTCTCTATTATCATGTACCTGTTTTTATCTATTATTTGACTGTGTATTACGTCTTTGGTATCTATTAATGCTGTGTGATTTATGTTTTTTAAACGTTTGTTTAATTACCATTCATTGCCATGTACTGAAGCCTGCTGCCAGTCTGTGCTGCTTCTCTCCTCCCCCTTTTTCCTGAGCCTCACATTATTATATATTAATTTTTTTTTTCCGTTTTTATATTACTGACTTGTCCCGCATATAGAGTTTGTTTTATTAAGCGTTTACGCGCAGTTTTATATACGCCATTTATTTTGTGATTTTTCTTGATTCATTTTTATTCTTAGCCCTCTTTAATGCTAATTTTATCTATTAAAACTTTTAATTTTTATTTACATTTTTTGCCTCCCCAAACCTCTGCTATAGCGGTTTTTAGTCTACCAAATTTGCTGTCATCCTTCTCTGCAGACAGTGCGAGACGTTCGCACTGGCTTGCTGCTGTCTATTGGCCCTATAAATCAGCTGACAGCACACACCGCCGCATACCATATACATTGGTTGCACCGCGCGGCCCCAAGAAAATGGCCGCCGTAATACATTGCATTGGTCTTCGGGAAAATGGACGCCCATTGCCACCCATATTAGACTATTTAAGGACATGTCTTTAGCCTGTATGCATCCCCTGATGAAGTCACGTGTGGTGTGACGTCACGCGTAGGGACGAGACAGGCTGCAGATACTGTCAGAGGCTTACGAGCTCGCCGCTCGTTGGATACAAAGCGCTGTTTTTTAAATGTATGATGTGAGTACCCTATTTACTTTTCTTAAATAAAACTGATTTGATTAAACGGTATTTCACTATTGGGATCCTTCCTGCTTTTCATATACTCCCCCCCTGCACCACACTTGAGGGATTACATCCCGGATCCAGGACCGTGAGGGACGTGTTGGAGCCCCTTAGGTGGACACCCCAAAGGCTTATTTGATCATATGCGCATGCCCTATTACCCTAAGGTAAGGGGCCATTACTCACTTCCGTGTTTGTACACGAAGACACTTGTGATGTTACCCACGCTGAGCACGTTTACTACAACGGCCGCATGCTAAACCGTTGCTGTCACATATTTCAGCTATATCAAGGACTCTGTGTATTAGAGCACCGTTTGCACCTTAATGTTTGGGACATTTATTAATTATTATTTCTCACCCACTTGGATGGATGTTTTTTGCACTTTTGTCACCTACTAATATGGGGCCCAGACCCATATGATTGCCAATGTTCATTGCACACTGTCACTTTCCTAGCGTCATTTGCACATAGTGTATACTATTTCCTCTTATCCATATATTTTTGCTTATGATATTATATGATTGCCAATGTTCATTGCACACTGTCACTTTCCTAGCGTCATTTGCACACAGTGTATACTATTTCCTCTTATCCATATATATTCTTGCTTATGATATTATCACTTTATTGTTAGATGTACTTTATTGCCTAGAGTCTTCATTTTTACCTTCACTTATTTCTTAACATTACTAATTTTTAGATTTGCTATTTGCCAATTGCTGTCACGTGATCTGGTTTTATTTATATTTCCTTATCTTGGTTTATGATAAGTTATATTTGACACTGGGATTTTTTATTCACCTTTTTACACATGGTTGTTTAGTGAGGATCAGCGCTGCACCACTTATTATTTTTAATGCTCTATCACAAATGTTTCCCGACACCGCAGAGGTAACAATACCTGACACAATTCTGCCAAGCCAGAAATTCTTGTTACTTCAATATGATTTAAGAGCATCAATTGAACAAGCCTCCGTCCAATGTACAAGAAGTCAAGAAAGGTTCTTGTGGCATCAGGATAAGATCTTTGTCACTCAACAAACCAGGTTACAGGTTTTAAAGACCCTCCACGATCATCAACTTGCTGGGTATTTCGGGGTTCGAAAGACAACAGAACTCATTCAGCAGTCCTTTTGGTGGCCCACCTTGAAATTGAATTGTCGGAGGTATGTGAAGTCCTGTGCCATCTGTCAGCGCAACAAGGGGTCCAACGCCAAGGCTTGGGGTTTGTTGAGGGCATTACCAGTCCCGGAGCAGCCATGGAAGAAAATTTCAATGGGCTTTATAGTGGATTTACCCCCATCAGAAGGGTACACAACTATTTTTGTAGTAGTGGATTGCCTGTCTAAAATGACTAACTTCCTGCCTATGATAGCACACCTTCCGGTATGGATACAGTAAATATCTTCATTAGAGAGGTACTTAGACTACACGGCCTTCCTGATAGCATTGTTTCGGATAGAGGGGTCCAGTTTACCTCAAGATTTTGGAGAAGTCTTTGCAGAAGTTTGGCAATAGATGTTTGCTTGTCCTCCGCCTATCATCAACAAAGTAATGGGCAAACCGAGAGAACCAACCAAACTCTAGAACATTATCTAAGGTGGTTTTGCTCTTTTTCCCAAGGTGATTGGCTTTCCTTACTTCCATATGCTGAATTTGCGTACAATAACTCTGTGCATGCAGCAACCAATCAGTCACCCTTTTAGGCGAACTACGGATTTCACCCTTCATTCCTGCCAAACACCATACCCGAAGCCTCAGTACCAGCAGTTCAGAATCGTGTAACATTTATCCAGACTAATTACTAGACCCTTCAAGAAACTATGCAGAAAGCTCAAGAGGACTTCAAGAGACAATCTGATAGAAGGAGAAGAAGCAGTCCTAGCTTCCAGGTTGGGGACAAGGTATGGCTCGCTTCTGTTAACCTCAAATTGTCATGTCCTTTCAAGAAATTGGGGCCAAAGTTTGTCAGGCCATTTGAGGCCAAGAGGGAAGTTAATCGTGTGGCATTTGAACTGGCACTGCCAACATTGTATCAGATTTATCCAGTGTTTCATGTCTCGCTGCTTAAACCAGTCACGCCAAGCCCTTTTCCTGGGGGAGATGAAGTGCCACCTCCTCCAGTCTCTGTGTCGAGTTCCGGGATAGACATTCTGAAAAATGAGCTTGTTTAGGCATCCGGAGGCTGCCCCTTGGGGGGGGCACTATCATGAAAATGGCTGAAGAAGGACTGGCAATTCGCCCAAGACAATCATGGCCGCCATGGTGCACAGAGACTAATGTGGGCGGTACTTCCTCCTTGTAACCTGAACAGATCACATGACTTACTTCCTGGTCTATTTAAGCCTGCTGCTGGAGCTGCTCATTACTGGATTATCTTCAGCTTCTCCTTGATCCTGTGTTCCTGCGTATCCTGATTGAACTTCTGTTATTGACCCAGCTTGCTCTGACCTGTTGGCTTGTACTTACTTCTGACTTCTCTCTGGCTTGCTCCACCATGTCTGACCTTGGCTTGGCTTATCGACCCTGCTACAGATCCATCTTCCTGTGTATGACCCCGGCTATCCAATCTCATCATCTGAACTGATGTTACCGTGTATGACCCCTGCCCTGGTTCTCGTTTCTGTCTCCGGTTGCTACTCTGTCAAGCTTACCTGGTACTTCGCAAGCACACCAGATTTATAGTTCATCCAGCCTGTTCTTGCTACCTGGCAAACTGTGCTTCTCTGGGCACTGCTCTCCCTGTACCACTTTCAGGGAAGTGCTGCACTTAGCCGCAAGGGCAGCCCTCTCAGCATCTCGGCCTCACAACTGGTACGTGACAAGGATACAGTTTAATTTCCTGAGCGGTAATTATAATCATATTATGATACAATACGTTAATAGATGCATTAAACATATCGGTATTCTTTGATATGTCTCTCTAGAGAACAAAACCCTGAAGAAGACTACGACTGTTTAAATCGAAACACATCGGGCTGTTCATGTGGACATTATTTTTGTAATGCAACAATTTCTGACAACTGTATTATGTGAAATTCGACAGATGCAATGAAACATGTTTGTATATACCTGTAGCCAGAACTCATATTTTAACTCAAATTCCATTTTATGATTTTGATTTTGTTCAATAAAGATTTTATTAAAACCTAAAATACTTTGATTGAAATACTCAGCTGCTAAAAAAAAACCTTTGGGGAAACCAGTCCATTTTCCCACTTGACTCTTTGCCCTTGGAGGACCGAGCGACGTCTAACGTCACTTCCGCCCTCTGGCCTTAAAGGGCCCATTTTTTTGTGTAAAAGTAAAATGAATTTTTTTTTGCTTTTAAGTGTAAATGAGAGATGTGAGGTCTTTTTGACCCGAGATCTTGCAGTAAAGAGGCCCTGTCCTGCTTATTTCTATTATAAGGGATATTTACATTCCATGTAATAGGAATAACAATGATCAAAAAAAAAATAAAATAAAAACTAAAGGGACAGTGTAAAGATAAGAAAAAAAAAGGAAAATAAATAAGAAAAAAAAAGTAAAGCACCCTGTCCCTCCGAGCTTGCGCACAGAGGCGAAAGCATACGCAAGTCGTGCCCACATATGTAAACGGTGTTCAAACCACACGTGAGGTATCACAGCGAATGTTAGCATGAGAGCAATATTTCTAGCACTAGACCTCCTCTGTAACTCTAAACTGGTAACCTGTAAAATTTTAAAGCGGCAAATTTTGTCCTCAGCTATACCAATATAATCATGGGCTTATGGGAGTTTTGCCGAGCATATTGTGTTATTTGGCAGATATATCTATGACACCATATGGGATGGCCCCTCCTCCACTATTGCTTATTTTGTTGTCTATTTTAATAACAAATATGGGCTATGGGAGCAAATTTTGTCCTCAGCTAAACCAATATTACCGTGGGCTTATGGGAGTTTTGCCGAGCATGTTGTGTTCTTTGGCAGATATATTTATGACATCATATGGGATGGCCCCTCCTCCACTATTGCTTATTTTGTTGTCTATTGTAATAACAAATATGGGCTAGCCTTTACACGTGTAATAAACATTAGGTCCCTGCTGTTTCTCGACCTTGAATTGAGTTTCATATGTTCCAATATCATTTCTAGCAACCATTTTAAAACCACAGCAGATAATTCATATGTCCATTCCCATAGTTGCCATCATCCCAGGTGGAAAGCCAATATCCCAAAAAGTCAATTTCATCGACTTTTCAGAAACTGCAACCTTGATGGGGACTATGTAAAACAGAGTAAGGTTCTAAAACAAAAATTTATAAAAAAGGATATCAACCAGAGCTCATTGAAGAGGCATTTGTCACATATTTGGGTAGTTCTAGAATAACCCAGGACCCCGCATCTTTACCGAGTTCAGATACAACACCAATTTGATTCATTACCCAATTTCACTCGAAATATAAACATATGGAAAAGATCTTGGGTAAACATTGGGGGATCCTTCTACAGGATCCAATACTATGGCCCTTTATCCCAAACCCATGTTCCCCTATCAGAGAGCCCATAATATAAAGAGCTGAATAGCTCCCAGCCAACTTAAGAAATGGTATAGAAAAGACCCCCCACCAGGTTATTTTTTCCAGAACCCATTTGGTATGTTCCAATGCCGCATATTGAAGTGTCTCACCTGCCAATTTGTACAATCGGGCAAAATATCTTTTACAGCCAACGACAGAGTTTATTCAACCTTCACCTTTTAGAATTGCTAGACTGATTTTGTTATATATGGCCCTGTGTGCCTCTGAGGGCTGTTGTATACATTTTGTACCATCAGAACTTTGAGAGCCTGATCTGGGGAGCACCTTCGAGCAATAGAACAGGGAAGCACTATTTACAGTGTTCTGAGACACTTCAAGGAATCACATGGTCAATCTACTGAAGGACTTCAGGTCTGGGTCATTGAGAACATACTAAACAATTGTTCTAAAGCCAAACACCAAATGGGTTAAATTATTATTATACACGATTTATATAGCGCCAACAGTCTGTGCAGCTCTTTACAATGTAGAGGGGGGACAGCACAATTACAATACAGTTCAATACAGGAGGGACAGGTGGACCCTGCTTGTAAAGCTTACATTCTAAAGGAAGGGGGGTGGTGGTAAAAAAGATAATAGCTGCGGGGGATGATTTGATGGGGGGTGGCTCAGGTACAGTTCTTAGGTGTGGGATAAGCTTCCCTGAATAAATGAGTTTTCAGGGATTTCCTAAAGGTGGACAGGGTAGGGGCTGATCGGACATACTGCGGCAGAGAGTTCCAGAGGATGGGAGATGCTCTAGTGAAATCCTGTAGGCGAGCATGGGAGGAGGTAACAAGGGAGCTAGAGAGCAGGAGGTCCTGGGAGGAGCAGAGAGGATGATTTGGGACATATCTGCAGATGAGGTTGGTGATGTAGCTGGGGGCGATGTTGTGGATGGCCTTGTATGTTGTGGTTAGTATTTTGAATTTTATACAATGGGGTAGTGGAAGCCAGTGAAGGGATTGGCAGAGAGGGGCAGAAGTCACAGATCGGTTAGTGAGGTGTCCGAGTCTAGCAGCAGCCTTCATAATAGACTGAAGGGAGGATAGCCTGTGTAAGTGTAGGCTGGTGAAGAGAGAGTTGCAGTAGTCGAGGCGGGAAATAACCAAGGAGTGGATAAGTTGCTTTGTGGTGTCGTTAGTCAGGAAGGGGCGAATTCTGGAGATGTTACGGAGGTTAAGGCAGCAGGATTTAGCCAGTGATTGGATGTGGGGTCTGAAGTTGAGGTCAAGGATTACACCCAGCACCCTGGCATGTGTGGAGGGACCAATGGTTGTGCTGTTGATCCTATTGGTAAAGTCATGGGGGGGACCAGGGAAGAAGGAAATATAACAAGCTCGGTTTTAGAAAGATTCAGTTTGAGAAAGTGGTATGACATCTATACCGATATGTCATTCAGTAAGTTTGTGACCCATGAGGAGGTCGATGGGGTGAGTTGAGGAGTGGAGAGATAGATCTGGGTGTCGTCAGCGTAGAGGTGGTATTGAAAGCCATGGGAGTTATCAACTGGCCCAGGGAAAAGGTATAAAGAGAGAATAGGAGGGGCCCAAGAACAGAGCCTTGGGGTACCCCAACAGAAGGAGGAAGAGAAGTGGAGGAGATGGAGTTGTACGTGACACTGAAAATGCACTGAGATAGGTAGGAGGAGAACCAGGATAAAGCAGAGTCCCGGAGGCCAAGGGAGTGAAGTTTGCTGAGGAGGAGCAGGTGGTCGACTGTGTCGAAGGCAGCAGAAGAAGTTATTGAAGTGAATACAGTTTTATAATAAACCTTAAGGCTGGGTTCACACCTGTGATTCACACCTGTGATTCACACCTGTGTGAATTGGATGCGGGTTTCTCCGTATCCAATTCGCATAGCAGGAGAATGTGAGTGGCTCTCTATAGAGCCGGTTCACATATCTTCGCAGCAGGTCTGGTGCATTTTGCAGGAAAAACATGTGCCTTTTTTGGTCCGTTTCAGGTCCGAATTCAGCCCAAAATTCAGGCTGAAAGCGGACCTGAAATGGTGAACCAGGACGCACCGGAACCCTGCTGTGCGACAGATCCATCTTAGGTGTGAACCCAGCTTTATAGTCCAGTTTTCACATTTGCACATTTTGTATTACCGTAAGCATTTTTTCAATCCTCTTTTTTTTATGCCGTTCATTATTATTTTTTAATATTTAATTTTTTTTTGTATATGCCGACTTCATATAGAGATAATATTACTTTTATATATGAGTCTAGCTCTCTTTTACATACGAGTCTAGCTCATTTGTCGCTTTCTTTAAGAGTATTTTTTTTTTCACCATCTATATTTTCTCTATATTTCAGGCTTGTCTATATACTGTACATATATATATATATATATATATATATATATATATATATATATATATATATATATATATATATACATACACACACTGCTGTGAAAAAGTATTTGCCCCCTTTCTGATTTTTTTTTTTTTCATATTTGTCACACTTAAATGAATCAAACTTATTTAATTTTTGCACAAAGATAACCCGAGTAAATACAAAATGCAGTTTTTAAATGATGGTTTAATTTATTAAGGCAAAAAAGCTGTCCAAACCTGCCTGGCTTTATGTGAAAAAGTAATTGTCCCCTAAACCTAATAACTGGTTGTGCCACCCTTGGTGGCAACAACTACAATAAAGCGTTTGCGATAACTGGCAATGAGTCTTTCACATTGCTGTGGAGCAATTTTGGCCCACTCTTCTTTGCAGAATTGTTTTAATTCAGCCACATTGGAGGACTACCCAGCATGAAAGGCCTGCGTAAGGTTATGATAGAGCATCTCAATTGGATTTAGTACATAATACAGCATCTCAATTGGATAAGTCCAGGCTTTGACTAGGCCACTCCAAAACCTAAATTTTGCTTTGTTTGAACCATTTGAAGGTGGACTTGCTGTTGTGTTTTGGATCATTGTCCTGCTGCATAACCCAAGTGCACTTGAGCATGAGGTCACGAATTGATGGCTGGACATTAGGATTTTCTGGTAGAGTTTAGAATTCATGGTTCCATCAATTATGGTAAGTCGTCCTGGTGCTGAAGCTGCGAAGCAGCCCCAGACCATCACGCTACCACCACCATGTCTGACTGTTGGTATGATGTTCTTGTTATGAAATGCTGTATTAGTTTTATGCCAGATGTATCGGGACACACACCATCCAAAAAGTTAAATTTTTGTCTCATCAGTCCACAGAATATTTACCTAAAAATGTTGGGGATAATCAAGATGTTTTTTGGTAAATGTGAGATGAGCCTTTGTGTTGTTTTTGGTCAGCAGTGGCTTTGGCCTCGGAACTCTTCCATGGATGCCATTTTTGCCCAGTCTCTTTCTTATTGTTGAATCATGAACACTGATCTTACCTGAGGCAAGTAAGGCCTGCAGTTCTTTAGATGTTTTTCTGGGTTCTTTTATGACCTCCTGGATGAGTCGCCATGCTCTTGGAGTAATTTTTGTAGCCCGACCACTCCTGGGAAGGTTCACCACTGTTATCTCCATTTGTGGATAATGGCTCTCCCCATGGTTCACTGGAGTTTCAACGCCTTAGAAATGGCTTTGAACCCCTTCCTAGACTGATACATGTACATTATTTGCTTTACATTACGTGATCAGGCCTGGGTGTAGCAAGTGACATTTAACTCAGCTTTCCAAAAACTTGTGGTTAATCACAGTTCATTCATGATTCAGCATGGGAGGGGGCAATTCATTTTTCACATAGGGCCAGGCCTGCCCCCTGCATCATTGGATTTGATTGACAGCAGCGGGAGTCAGTGGCTACGCTTCTATCAATCTATCCAATCAAGACCCAAGACATCAGCTAGAGCTGGTCCGCTCATCCCTGTGGAGAAAAAGACCAGGTTCAGGTAAGTAAAACAGGGGCACTGGGGGGCTGCAGCATGAGAGAAGGTTTTTCACCTTAATGCATAGAAAGTATTAAGGTGAAAAACCACAGGGGGGGTTTACAGCCCATTTAATGAGGTTCTGGTGCTTTGTTTGGGGTTTACAGACTTTTTATTGTTTGGTGATTATCCAGCAAAACAAACTTCGCTCAGTTCACTTATCACTAGCAAGGAGATATTGTTTACAGTGCCAAAGAGAAGAATAACTACACTTTTGGCAGGTATTAAAGTAAAAGTCACTCTATGTAATAAAAGCATAGTCTATAGATAAAACACTGGAAAACATGTCATGTTTATAGACATGTTGTGAAAGTGAAAGTAACTGTAGAGATGAAGATATGATAAAAGTTCACATGAAGACATCGTTTAGATAAGTTTATTGCACTTTCAGACAGAAGTCCCAGTTCCAGGAAACAGGATGATAATATATTAGAACGAGATAATTTCTATACTACATATAATCAGGGCTGGATTTCCCACAAGGCCACCGAGGCCAGGCCACCTTGCGGCAGTGGTGCAGGGGTGGCACCGCTCCTGCGGCGACTTCTCGGCTTTTGCGGCCGCCCCCCTGCACTAACATCATTCGGAGCTCTGTATGAGCAGGGCGGGGATGAGGATAAACAAGCGCCGGTGTTCTGACTAGAAAGGAGAGCAGGAGGCAGGATCTGTGTGGGCAGCTGCGGGAGGAGCGTCTTCTCCCCCAGGCAGCAAGACTTGTGTGGAGTGGAGATCAAGGATAACTATTCCCCTTTAGCTCCAGCGCTCCACAGCCTCTGGCATCCTGTCACAGTGATATAGTGAGAGCGTGGAACCAGCTTGTGCAGGAGTCGGGCTGGGTTCTATCTCCGCTGTCTTCCTAACCCCTCTGATGGGCCCTGATAGGTGGCACTGATGGGCACTGGTAAGTGACACTGATGGGCAACACTGTTGATGAGGCACTGATTGGTGACACTGATGGGTGGCACTGTGGGCACTGGTAGGTGGCGCTGATGGGCACTGGCAGGTGGCACTGTTGTGCACTGGTAGGTGGCACAGGTGGGCACAGGTGGGCACAGGTGGGCACAGATGAGCTGATGGCAGCTCTCCTTGATCGGGACAGATGTCCCTCTGAGAGCCGCTGGTGATCGGCTTTTTTTTTCTCCTCGCGCTGTCAGCGCGAGGAGAAAAAATAGCCGATTACCAGCTCTGTTTACATCACATGACCAGCTGTCATTGGCTGACAGCTGATCACATGGTAAGGGGTCGGGATCGACCCCTTACTCTGATCTGTGATCAGCCTAGTCTCATAGACTCCTTCATCACAGAGTGTGCCACTGCCCGCGCCCTGCAGCGGGCGCGCAGGCCGCTCAGGCACGGGAGGACGTCTATTGACGTACTCCTGGCAAAGTAGATCTGTGCTGTAGCCGTCATTCGGCTATAGCACGGATCTGAAGAAGTTAAGCTTTTTGTGCACTAAGGTATTTACGACCGGTATCTGCTGGTTCTCTGAATTGAGAGGGTGACAGTTTTATGATAGGCCTGGACATCCTGCCAGGCCGACATTAGCTGTTTTTAGAGACCTCTCCTGGGTCTGCTTCTCTATGTTGAGATAACAGCTCTTGAAGTATAAGCCTTTGAACTCCTGAAAATAAGTGAGGAGGGAGTAAGGAAAGTAGCTTTTAGACAAATCACACCTTTTTTGTTTTGCCATGCCAATCAGCCTAAATAAGCTGCAGCTGGGAAATCTGTTGCATTAAAATTGACAAAACACATAAAACATAAAAATTTGCTACAAATGTTATTGGTCAATAAAACAGGACTTGGAAAAGAGCAAGGAAAGCAAAAAACACATGTATGTTAATCAGTGCTTTTATTCTCAGAAAATAGGTGCAGGAACTCAACCACACCGTGTCGGCATCTGCCATGCACCCCGGGCACCTGCATCTCCCTTTTTCCCATTCTGCACTCAGTGGGAGCTGCTCAGAAGATAAGATCTGTGGGAGCCATTGGGTGACAAGCTATCACTGGTAAACACAGAAGCCGGACTCCTGTGTTTACAAGTGATAGTGGTGAGCAGGGAGCAGAGGGCCTGAGTCAGAGGTGGTGGAACTGAGTTTCACCAAGTTCCAGCTGAAAAAAAGCCCTGATGTTAATTTGAGACACTAACAGAATATGGTTTTGAGGTCTGACCATTTTGCAGAGGAAATTAACAGGAGTGCGCCCACAAACAGACATCTATTAAGGATTTAAACATTAGTCACAATATCTTGAGGAAGATTTTGCAAAATAAGGCAGCACAGACAATTAAATCAAAGTGAAACAACCTACAAACGACACACACATTAACATCAAAAATATTTCAGGAGAAAATATCCCCCCCCCACCCAAAAAAATACAACAAACTAAAGTAAAAAAACTTGCTCTAAAAACACATCTGTTTTGCAAAGACATAACAAACAAAATACAAAGAGAAAATTACATGTATTACAAACGCTATAAGGACACCCAAATGCACTCTCTTGCCGGCCCCACACACACGCAATCTTGGCTCTTTTCAGGGCAAGGTAAAGAATGCTATCTGCAAGCTTTATATAACATAGGTTTGTGTGCTAATGAGGCAATTGAAAACATATGCACAGTTAATGAAACACACAAAATGCAAGTTCACCCAGTGTAGAGACAGAACTTTGAAGTGGGTACACCTGTTAAGGATGTCCTTAACCAGTTGCCAAATGCCGCACGCCGATGTACGCCGGCAGAATGGCACGGGCAGGCATAAGGGCTTGTCTGTACCAATCGGGCTCCCCCCCCGGTGCCTGCGGCGGTTGGATTCATTACAGGAGCTATCCGTGCTGAGGGGGAGGCCGCCGATTCATGGCCACCCCCTCACGATCACTCCTGACTAATGGAATGCTTCCTCTGCTTCTGTAATGTAAACAGAAGCAGAGGAAGTGATGTCATCGCTCCTCGTGTCAGTCTTTTCGTTCGCTGAGGAGAGAAGACATCAAGTAAGTCTGCACCAACACTACACATACATTAGAACATGTAGGCACACAAATCACCCCCCAACCACCCCCCAATCACCCCCCGATCACCCCCCGTTCACCCCCCCTGCACCCCCTGTCACAGTGACACCAATAGCAGTTTTTATTTTTTTACTGATTACTGCATTGGTGTCATTTGTGACTGTTATAAGTGTTAGGGCAGTTAGTGGTAGGGCCCTTTAGGTCTAGGGTACCCCCCTAACCCTCCCTAATAAAGGTTTAACTCCTTGATCACCCCCCATCGCCAGTGTCACTTAGTAATCTTTTTTCTAATCGCTGTATTAGTGTCACAGGTGACACTAGTTAGCCAGGTAAGTATTTAGGTTCACTGTCAGCTTTTTATAGCGTCAGGTACCCCCATATACTACCTAATAAAGGTTTTAACCCCCTGATTGCCCCCTAGTTAACCCTTTCACCAGTGATCACCGTATAAGTGTTACGGGTGACGCTGGTTAGTTAGTTCATTTTTTATATCCGCCGTTTATTACCCAATAAAGGTTTAACCCCCTGATCGCCCGGCGGGTGATATAAGTTAGGTTTTAGTGTCAGATTGGGTCTGCGTCGTCCCAGGCAGCGTCAGGTTAGTTCTAGTACCGCTAACAACCACGCATGCAGCATACACCTACCTTAGTGGTATAGTATCTGAACAGATCGATATCTGATCCGATCAAATCTATACTAGCATCCCCAGCAGTTTAGGGTTCCCAAAAACGCAGTGTTAGCGGGATCAGCCCAGATACCTGCAAGCACCTGCGTTTTGCCCCTCTGCCCGACCCAGCCCAGCCCACCCAAGTGCAGTATCGATCGAGTCAGGCCTGATCCCTGCGATCGCTAACAGTTTTTTTGGTAGCGTTTGTTACATTTGCTGACAGTCTAGAAGCTTTTTTGTGAGTCTCACTACTGTACCAGTAAATTTAGAGCCCAAAATGGCAAATCAAAGGTACAGTAGTGAAGAGGCCTACAAGTTTCTGAGCATGACAGATAGTGAAGAGGAAGTCACTCATCTGTCAGATTCAGGCTCAGAACACAATCCTGTAGACAGCAGCGGCTCCATGACAGATAGCTCTGACAATGGAGTTGTGGTCCCTGCCAAGGTCATGCGTACCTGACCCCGATCTTCTTCTGCTGTTGAGGTGCAAGAACCGCAGGGCTCTCGTATGGAGCAGAGCAGTACTAGCGCCGCTATTCCTTCTGGTAAACTGGCAAGCACCAGCGGCCTAGTACATCCTAGGTAAGCTCTAATGAGCATGGCTCTCTAATTCCTCCTGTATTGAATTGTATTGTAATTGTACTGTCTGCCCTAATGTTGTAAAGCGCTGCTTAAACTTTCGGTGCTATATAAATCCTGTATAATAATAATAATACATCCTGGTTGTACATCCTGCACTGCAGTATCACGTGGTGACGTGGCGAGTCCCATAAGTGCAGTTCAAGCTGGCGAGGTGGCAAGCACAAGTAGTGTCCCGCTGCCATCAAGAAGAAGACAAAGACAGGTCCGTCGTGCCCATAGTGCCCTTCCTGCAGAATTTGCCAATCCTAATTGGGAGCCCACCACTTCTGTGGTACCTGTACTTCCCCCATTCACTGACCAACCCGGCATTCAGGTGGAAACAGTTGATTTTACAGTACGTCACTTGATTTTTATTTGCTGTTTTTCACTGAAGATCTCTATAGATCTATTGTGGACCAAAGTCATTTGTATGCTGGTCAATTCATCGCCGCTAATACCCAGTCCTCCCTTGCCAGAGATTGGAAACCAATTACGGTTTCCGAATTTAAGACCTTTCTGGGCCTATCCCTTGAAATGGGCATAGTTAAAATGAGTACGTTGCGGTCATATTGGTCCACTGACCCAATTTACCATATGCCCGTGTTCTCTGCTTCCATGGCCAGGGCATGATACGAACAGATCTTGCGGTTCAGGCACTTCAATGACAATGAACTCTGTTGTCCTCGTGGAGACCCTGGATACGATTGACTCTACAAAATTCAGCCCCTCGTAAACCACTTCAACCAACGTCTTACAGACTTGTTTACTCCCCATCAAGTTGTCTGCGTTGATGAGTGCCTGAATAAGTTTTCTGGCCGCTTGTCATTTAAACATTATCTTCCCTGCAAGCGTGCCAGATACGGGGTCAAGATGTATAAGCTCTGTGACAGGGCCATGGGCTATACATGTAGTTTTATGGTTTCTTTTATTCTAGGGAAGAGATCATAGAGCCGACAAACTGCCCTGACTACATAGGAAGCACTGGCAAGATAGTGTGGGACTTGGTGTGACCCTTATTAGGAAAGGGGCACCATTTGTATGAGGACAATTATTACACGAGCGTGCCACTTTTTAGTCACTTGTTTGATCTTCAGATTGGAGCATGTGGCACCGTGAGATCTAATTGCCGGGGCTTTCCCCAGAGGGGAAATTGCCGGGGCCTTCCCGTCTTAGGCTGGGGGAGAGAGCCTGCTTGAAGTGTAATAACTTGCTCGCTAGGGATAAGAAGAATGTTTTCGTTCTTACCTCCCTTCATGCAGACACGACAGTCCAAATTACTATGGCGACTGGTGTTGTGGAGAAACCCCTCTGTGTCCATGAATATAACCAAAAAATGGGAGGGGTTGACCTCAACGACCAGTTGTTGGTTGTTGACGCCGTACCTAGTTGCCTGTAAGGCCAGACGCTGGTATAAAAAAGTGTATGTTTATTTATTTTAACTGGCTTTGCTGAACGTTCATGTGCTATACAGAGCTTCAGGACGGACTGGATCCTTCCTTAAATTCCAGGAAGAGATCGTCAGAGACCTTCTGTTTCCAGATGGTGCTTCACCTCACCTTCCTAATCCAAATGCAGTAAGCCGGCTGCATGAGAGGCATTTTCTGTATGTCCTCCCGGGTACCCCTACCCAACGAGCCCCCCAAAGAAAATGTTGTGTCTGTAGAAAGCGCGGATATAGGCGTGACACCTGCTATTTTTGTCCCTCCTGTCCTGACAATCTTGGTCTTTGCATTGGTGAATGTTTTGAACGCTACCATACACTAGTGGAGTTTTAGCATAGGGTACAGCATTGCACAGACTAGGCGCACTTTCACATGGTCTCCCAAGATGCCATCGCATTTTGAGAGACCCGAACCTGGAAGCGAACCATTACAGTATTGCCCCATACACACGGTCGGACTTTGTTTGGACATTCCGACAACAAAATCCTAGGATTTTTTCCGACGGATGTTGGCTCAAACTTGTCTTGCATACACACGGTCACACAAAGTTGTCGGAAAATTCAATCGTTCAGAATGCTGTGACGTAAAACACGTACGTCGGGACTATAAACGGGGCAGTGGCCAATAGCTTTCATCTCTTTATTTATTCTGAGCATGCGTGGCACTTTGTCCGTCAGATTTGTGTATACACGATCGGAATTTCCGACAACGGAAATTACAGTTACAGTTACAAATAAAAGTGTAAAAAAAAAAAAAGGAAAAAAATTAAAAAAACACAAAAAAAATATAAAATAAAAAAAAACAAAAATAGTTGTTGTTTTATTGTTCTCTCTCTCTCTCTCTTCTCTCTCTATTGTTCTTCTCTTTTTTTACTAAATTCTATTCTGCAATGTTTTATTGTTATTATGTTTAATCATGTTTGCTTTTCAGGTATGTCATTTTTTTATACTTTACTGTTTACTGTGTTTTCTTGTTAACCATTTTTTTGTTTTCAGGTACGCCATTCAGCTGCAGCGCAGATTTATTTATCTTGACAGCAACAGTGTTTGCTCCCACAATACATAAAGCCGTGACTCCAGCACTGTCGGAGGTGATTTCACCACCACAGTTAAAAAAAAGAGCATATATGCCGAAGCATGGGGGCAGCAGGGGTGGAGGAGCGATTTGCTCCTAACTTTTGGGGCGGATGAGCCCATGATTCGGCATATATATATTTTAGGCACAAATTGCGTTAAAAAAATGTTTTATTTTTTACTATGTTTTTTTGTATTTGCTTTGAAGGTATGGTATGTCTTACTGTTATACTGTAATGTTACTTTGTTTTATTGTTAACCATTATTTGCTTATCAGTTACGCCATTCAGCTGCAGCGCGGATTTATTTATCTTGACAGCAACAGCATAAAGCCGTGACTCTAGCGCTGTAGGAGGTGATTTCACCACCACAGTTAAAAACAAAACGGTGCATGTATGCCCGTCATTAGAAGTGGGCGGATGAAGGGAGGTATTCTAATGGTGGGCATACCCACCGATCAATCTCTTTTTTTCGTTTAGCCCACAGGTTGCATGAAAAAAAATATTACAATATATGCCCAACAAGGACCAGCAACGTATTGGTATGTTGCTGGACTTTGAGTGGTTATACCATGAATAGGGTAGCCAGATACGTTACTTCCCTACCAATACATGCATACATTTTTATTATTAAGTAATGACACCGACACCTGGATTGGATGTAAATGGCCTTATCGGCCTTTATTTAACAAAAAACAATAAAAAACTGTAACTTTTATTTTCAATATTTATAACATTTAAATATTCAAAATATTTAAAATATTTAACTCTGACTCTCAGTAACCTTATTGTTGCTGGTCCTTGACGACCCCAATCACTTTTTGAGCCTGAGCCCCATTTGTTAGATCTGTCCCCAGCCGCTAACTCGCCGCGAGGACTCACTAACTGACCCAGACCCCCATTTATTACCAGTTGGTCCAAAAACTGACTGGGGCAACCGGAAAACTCCATCCTGGGATGTGTCCCAACGTTTTCAATCCTCATTGTAAACAATATATATATATATCCATATATATATTAACTATTGTCGCCAAGGACCAAGCGCCACCGCGGCACAAGTGTGACACCTTACGCTTGTGCCCGCAGCCACACTAAAAATGCTCTTCTAATGCCATTCTCCAGCCCCAGGGACCAAAGATCAATCCCCACCGGGTTAAGGTGAACACCATCCCCTCTCAGGTACATCCAAGTGTCGGTTTGATGACTCCCTGGGGGAGGGGCGAAACGCGTCGACATCACATCCGGCCTTCACACAACCAAGTGTTGCTTTTCATCTTCCTGGCTCCGTGGAATGCACGCTACCAAGCGGCGATCGCGGAAGCATCTGTTATGTCTGATATGCCTGACTACAACCAGGGAAAGCGTGAGTAGCGGTTTGTAGCGCAATTGGCTCTTGCATCCCGCAGTACTTCACCATATTTTTTTCCTCTTTCTATTTTGGGTGACCGATTACAAGATCCATGGCTCCACTGTTTGAAATATCAGCCAAAATATTCATTTATCCACTTTAGAAGCACCTGTTGTCGGATCATAGAGACGGACTGACATTTTTGATTGAGGAGCCGCTGGGCCATCACTATGTTGTTTGTCTGAGTTCTCTGTGCCCAGCTGATGCCAGTTATTTTATTTTGGGACTATTCTTCATGTTTTGCACTCATATATTGTGATCAGAGTTCACTTTTATTTTATTTTAAATCATTTATTGGTTCCTGGTAGCCTGTTTCTTAGGTTGTTTTTCCAATTGGGCAACACTAATTGTTTCTCATATATTGCATATATATTGTGGTGACCAGCAGTTGTGTTTGGATTACAGCTAATACTTAATGTATATTATTTATTTTTAGAACTCAGCACTTTATTGTATAATCACGTCTATCAGCGCTGTAACTGTTTATATTTTTATATCTTCTTTATTACATTTTCTGGAAGTCCCCAGCGAGCTGCTTCCGTGGCTGCCCCTATACGGAAAGAATGCCCTGCATATTCTCCCGGGGAAAGCCCTCCTTCTTTTATACACTTCCTCAGCACTGCTGTGAACTGAAACCTGGATAAACACAAACCATCCTTATGTATAAAAAATGCTCCCTCCCCTGTCGGGCGCACATCCAAGAACTGCCTCAGGGTCGTTACCAGACAAAACTGGGGTTCTAAACCCTTGAACAACTCCACTCTGACCCCTTTTCCTTCCTGATCCGTTTTCGATCGCCGTATCCAGATCAGAACTGACTGATCTGAAAACTGCACATCACCCAACCTCAGACCTCCCACCACCCTTTTTGATGGCGAGACCAATTCCCCGATTCTAAATGCTCCAAAAAATGCCACCACAAAGGCTGCTCGAAAGAGTACTTGTTCAAAATACTCTGAACACACCTTGTGGAGGCTTGTCAGAATCGTCCGCAGCACCTCAAATGACACTGGGCGTCTGGAGTCCTTCTTGTGAGAACCTTTTCTATAACCCCGCAAAGCCCTGCGAACTATAAATGATTTTGTGACATCCCTGCGTCCTTTTAATTGGAATAAAAAGGCTAAAGCCGCCATCTTCTTTCCTATTCCCGACCCAGAGACCCCTTTTTCATAATTCCTACAAATGAAACACAGCACCCAAGTTTGTACGTCAGTAGAGTCCTCTGACCCTCCTACCTCCTCCATAAAGGCAAACCATTCTTGCCACACTTTTTCATAAGCCCTCTATGTTCCTGCACTGAGAGACTGCCGGATCAATCCTGCGGTGATTCCAACGCAACTCTCCACAGTTCCGACGGGCATGGCTCCCCAACCCGGTTTGCCTCCGGTGCCAGCTTGCGAAATTCTTTCCACTGGAAACGAGACAAAGCATCCGTTAACTTATTGTCCACTCCAGGGATATGTACAGCATAAATAAATGCATTTATGCGCAAATAACTGAGCACCAAGTGTCTTAACAATCTAATCACAGGTGGGGATGAGGCCGGGATATTATTAATTGCCCAAACTACCCCCAAATTGTCGCAATTGAACCTAACTTTTTTGTTCCGCAATTCTTCCCCCCACAGTTCTACTGCCAGAACAATGGGAAACAGTTCTAGGAGGACCAGGTTTCGCAGGAAACCTGCCTCTCTCCAAATCTCCGGCCATGGTCCTGCACTCCATCTACCCTGGTAATACGCCCCGTATCCTGCCGATCCTGCCGCATCTGTGAACAGGACCAAGTCAGCATTGCTGACCGGTCCCACTTGCTACACAGACCTCCCATTAAAACATTCCAAAAACGCATCCCACACTTTAAATCAGCCTGCAATTCTCTGGTCAATCTGACAAAGTGATTGGGAACTCTCACCCCAGCCGTGGCCGCTGCCAACCTCCTACAGAATATACGACCCATGGGAATGATTCTGCATGCAAAATTCAATTTTCCCAATAAGGATTGCAATTCCTTCAGCCGCAGCTTCCGCTTCTTACCCGCCTTACTCACCTCCTTCCGTAACGCCACCAATTTGTCCTCAGGCAGTCTACATTCCATCGCCATGGAATCAATAGTGATGCCCAAAAAAACTAGCTCCGATGTTGGGCCCTCTGTCTTTTTCAGCTGCCAGCGGAATCCCGAATCTGTCAGCCAGGTGTTGTAACGTTCAAAAATAACAATGCACAACATCTGGAGTCTGGGGGGCCTATGCACAAGAAATCATCCAAATAATGGATAATTGAATTCATCCCTGCCGCTTCCCTAACCGCCCATTCAAAGAATGAGCTAAAGGCCTCAAACAGTGCACATGAAATGGAACAACCCATTGGCAAGCAACGGTCCACAAAGTACGACCCTTGCCAACAGCATCCCAACAAATGCACACTGTGCGGGTGTACCGGCAGTAATTGAAATGCCGATTCCACATCAGTTTTACCCATGAGGGCGCCCTTACCATATTTTCTAACCCACGAGACAGCTGCGTCGAACGATGTATAGGTAACCGCACAATCCTGCGGGTCAATACCATCGTTCACAGAGCCACCTCTTGGGTAGGACAGATGATGTATCATCCTATATTGCCCCAACTCCTTCTTCGGAATAACTCCCAACGGGGAAACTATTAACCCTGGTAACGGCGGGGAAGCGAATGGCCCAGCCATCCGGCCCAATGCAACTTCCTTAAACAGCTTAGCCGACACCACCTCCGGGTGGAGGCATGCCGACTTCAAATTGTCTGCAACTGGCGGAACCTCCCGCAATGAACTCGGAATTCGAAAACCCTCCCTGAACCCTGTTTCTAATAACATGGCCGCCGCCCTATCCGGGTACCTATTTAGGAAAGGTAGCATCCTTTCTAGTCTCACCGCGTCATCCCTTTTTCCAACGATGTCTCCTGTGCGACCTTTTCCTTGCTTGAAGCAACGCGCAAAAGGGGTGCCCCCCACTACATCCGGAGCATTCATGTTTGTAGCGACATGAAGTCCCGAACCGACAGTTGCCTTCATTGAACTGCCAGCACACCCCTTTCTTTTTTGGGGCCGGTGATCCAGCGGAGGAGGTGCCGCCGACCCCCCCTTAAAAAAACGGGCTCGCAGCCCTGGATGACGTCATCAACTTCATCCAGAGACTTATATCTTTATGGTCCCATCTATTCGATGGGCGAATAGCCTTCCTTTGACGAAACTGCTCGTCATAACGAAGCCATGCTAAACCCCCATATACTCGATGTGTATCGCTTCTAAATAACAGAATAATGCCGAGCAATTCTCGGGGGCTTTTTCCCCAATCACGCTAGCCAGAATCGCAAAAGCTTGCAACCAGTTAGCAAACGTGCGCGGAATTAATCTGTACCTTCTCTTCTCTTCCTCCTCTTTTTTACTCTCATCTGGCTTTACCCTGTCTAAATTAAACTTTTCTAATGGGAGCAAGGAGAAAATCTCCACAAACTCGTTTTTCCAAATTTTTTCTCTTACCTCTTTTTTCAAATGCGCCCCCAAAGGTCCCTCGAAGCAAACGTAGACCTCACACTTGGTCGCATCTGCCAGTCTCACCTTTTCCGCATCCTTTTCCTGCGTTGTGGTTTTTGCAGAATCTCCCACGCCGTCACCTCCTGTCTGTGTCTCAGCCACCACCAACGTCGTTGGCCTTTGCGGGGGGTCCACTACAACCACGGGATCCCTAACACTTGGGGGCTGTGGTACCCAGGGGCTGATGGGGGATGAGGGTTGCGGAGCCCCCCTCTCCAGGCGGCGAAGTAACTCCCTCACTGACTCCCATAAATCCCCTTCTCCCCCCCTTACTGCACCTTGCTCATCCCCCTCACCCTGACTCCCCCTGCTTCAGTCAACCCATAAACATTAGTAACGGAAACAGATGTTCGCTTACCAGGCTGCCTTAGGTGAGAGGACCCACCAGCCGTCAGACCCGACTCCACCGCTGCCTCCTGTGGATCATCGCTCAGCTCGCCCTCCTCACTGCTGCTGCTGCTGCTGTCCCTCTGTATCAGTTGCTGTTCTTCTACTGCTGTTCTTCCGGCCGACTTTCGTCCTGCAGCCTGAGCGACCGGAGGGGGGGGGCGACATCCATCTGAGGGTTCCTTCCTCCGTTCCCCTCATATGGGGAAATGATGTCATCACTTGGCGACCTGTCTCTCACGCAGGCATTGCGCTGGCCAACCCTCCCAGGCCCTTCACGGAACCTGGAGGCGGGGCCTCCCAACTGACGATCCCTGTGTTGACTGGCTGGACCTCTTCCCTGAGGTAAGATGGCGCCGCCACGAGGCAAGCCGCCGGCCGTTTCACTCGCCATGCTGGCGCCCGACCATCCCGTTCTCCCTCACCGGGTTGCCACCCCGACCGGAGCATCGCCGGTGGTGGCAGCCTGCTGTCTATCCCGTGGAGATGCACCAGTGGGGGCTGGCCTGGATGTCCGCATTACGCCTCCCCCCCTGTGACTTTGCTGCAATCTGTCTCTCCTTGCTGCCCCCCCCCGCCCGCTCTTTTAGGTGTCTGCCTTGCCGGCGGGGGTCCCGAGGGGGTCCGACTCGGGCTCCCCAGTCTCCTCTGAGTCCTGGGAGCGATGTCAGGACTAAGGCGCTCCGGAGGTCTAGACCTTCTAGCCCGTGATGAGGCAGGCCTCGCAGTGGATGGGCCCTGCTCAACCCCCTGTAGTGTGGATGCAATCTGGCTCTGCAGCCATTCTGCTCCATGGGTCTCCGCTGCTTCCCTAAGCTGTACCCATAGCTGCTCTAAACCACTCATGCTATCTGCTATCTCTCAGCTACCTCAGGGAACGTTCTTCCTGACTCTCCAACTCACGACTGCTGTATAATTCCCCCTGGCTTAAGCACTGATTAAAACTCTCCTCCCCTTCTACACTGATCCACCAATCCCAGCATATCCCTAACTTCCTTAAACCCCTCCTTATCCTACTTCTTCCTTCCCTAAGTTCCTTGCACCCTTTCATGTCTGTACTCTGCTTCCTTTACAATACAGCTCCGTACATGTCTGAATGATGCCTGCAGGTTTAGGTATCATCTTGGTATCATTCTTTTGAGCCAGCGGTCGGCTTTCATGTAAAAGTAATCCTAGCAGCTAGATAGCCTCTAGACTGTTTTTACAAGCAGTGGGAGGGAATGTCCCCCCCTCCCACCGTCTTCCATGGTTTTCTCTGGCTCTCCTGTCCCAACAGGGAACCTGAGAATGGCAGCCAGTTCTGCCAGCTGACCATAGAGCTGATCAAAGATCAAAATGGCTCAAATCATCTCTATGGCCTAAGAAAGCGGAAGCTACGAGCATTTCATGACTTAGATTTCTCCGGATATAAACAGCGCCATTGGGAAATTGGGAAAGCATTTTATCACATCGATCTTGGTGTGGTCAGATGCTTCGAGGGCAGAGGAGAGATCTATGGTCTAATAGACCCCAATTTTTTCAAAAAAGAGTACCTGTCACTACCTATTGCTATCATAAGGGATATTTACATTCCCTGAGATAATAATAAAAATGATAAAAAAATATATAAATGAAAGTAACAGTTTAAAAATAAAATAAAAAAGCAAAATAAATAATATTAATAAAAAAAAGCACCCCTGTCCCCCCCTGCTCTCCTGCAAAGCCAAACGCAAGTGTCGGTCTGGCGTCATATGTAAACATCAATTGCACCATGCATGTGAGGTATCACCGCAAAGGTCAGATCGAGGGCAGTAATTTTAGTAGTAGACCTCCTCTGTAAATCTAAAGTGGTAACCTGTAAAAGCATTTAAAATGCTTTTAAAAATGTATGTAGTTTGTCGTCGCTGCACATTTGTGCGCAATTTTAAAGTATGTCATGTTTGGTATCCATGTACCCGGCCTAAGATCATCTTTTTTATTTCATCAAACATTTGGGCAATATAGTGTGTTTTAGTGCATTAAAATTAAAAAAGTGTGTTTTTTCCAAACAAAATGCGTTTGAAAAATTGCTGCGCAAATACTGTGTGAAAAAAATAAATGAAAAACCCACCATTTTAATCTGTAGGTCCTTTGCTTTAAAAAAATATATAATGTTTGGGGGTTCAAAGTAATTTTCTTGCAAAAAAAAAAAAATTTCATGTAAACAAAAAGTGTCAGAAAGGGCTTTGTCTTCAAGTGGTTAGAAGAGTGGGTGATGTGTGACATTATTATTATTATTATTATACAGTATTTATACAGCGCCAACAGTTTACGTAGCGCTTTACAACTTAAGGGTAGACAGTACAAATACAATACACTTTGATACAGTAGGAATCAGAGGGCCCTGCTCCTTAGAGCTTAAATCTAAGAGGGAAGGTCAAGAGATACAAGAGGTAATAACTGTGGGTGATGTGCTGATTGAGAAGATAAATGTACAGTTGTTAGGTGGGGGCCAGATAGGCTTCTCTGAAGAGATGAGTTTTCAGGGATCGTCTGAAAGTGGATAAAGTAGGAGAAAATCGGACGGATTGGGGTAGAGCATTCCAGAGGATGGGGGAGGCTCTGGAGAAGCCCTGAAGGCGAGCATGGGATGAGGTGACAAGGGAGTTTGAGAGCAGGAGGTCTTGGGAGGAGCGAAGAGAACGATTAGGTTGGTATTTTGTGACTAGGTTAGAGATGTAGCTGGGGGCCAGGTTGTGGATGGCTTTGTAAGTTATAGTTAGTATCTTGAGTTTAATTCGGTGGCAGCCAATGGAGGGATTGGCAGAGGGGTGTAGCAGACGCTGAGCGGTTTGTGAGGTGGATGAGCCTGGCAGCAGCGTTCATGATGGACTGAAGTGGGGATAGCCTATTTAGAGGTAAACCAATGAGGAGGGAGTTGCAGTAGTCAAGGCAGGAGATGACCAGTGAGTGGATTAGAAGCTTTGTGGTGACATTGGTTAGGAAGGGGCGTATCTTGGAGATGTTGCTGAGATTGAGGCGGCAAGCTTTGGATAGTGATAGAATGTGGGGTCGAAAGGTTAGTACAGAGTCCAGGATTACACCTAGGACCTTGGCGTGGGGAGATGGGTTGATAGTTGAGCCATAAGCTTCTAAATGTTGTGTGGTGGATATTTTGAATATTCATATTTATATCAAGGAGCTTCAAGGGAACCATTGTGAAGACTTTCTAATTAGATTACCATGCCCCATTGTATATGTGTGTATGTATATATATATATATATATATTTCTTAAGGTATATGGGTATATATATATGTGTATGTTTTATAGGAACATGTGCACTAGAAGGTGGGCCTATTTAATGTTTTTGGTATCTCAAACACACCCACGTGTTGGTCTGCTGTCTGCATAGTAACTAAATTACTCTATTGTTCGTAGACTTTGCATGCAGCTCTCAAGTCCTTGAAATGCTAATTTATGTTATATCACAGAGGGCTGATGGTTGGAAATCAAGAGATAATTAAACAGGTACTCAGATTCTCAGGACAGAAAGGCACCGGAAGTTTTTAGTCCTGGGCATGGTAGGCAAAGAGGCTTGAGGTGCAGCCAATCAGAATTTAAGGCAACTATGAACCAATGAACAGTTAGGAAGCTTGAAAGGTAGCCAATGCTTATGTGAGCACTTCTAGACCAATGACAAGGTCCCAGGGGGTGGGAACCTGGATTGGTGAGAATAGGGGCATAAGGGGGGTATAAAAGACATTACAGAAATCTACACACACTCTCTTCCTCTCGGTGTGCCCCCCCTTGCAGGCATGGTAACATGAGGGCGGTATAGGTAATGGTATAGGTAATGTATCTGTATTATTATGTCTCTTTTCTTTTCTGTAAGTTTTGCTACCGTAGGATTTTGCCTTAATATATTATTAAGCTCTTGCTGGCATGTGTATGACCATTATAACAATATTTTGTGACATTGGTAACATCTTTGTTTTAAGGTTGTATCCTCCACGTTATATTTGGTAATCTGTAACGTTTCTTTTCTGTATAAATAAATGTAATTGTTTATTTTTTCGCACAAGTATCATTCTTACATAGACAAAGGTTTAATCACTCCATATAAGTGAGGTAGGTAAATATAACCTTATCAGATGGTGCCCCGTGTGAGGAAGTTTAATGTTGGGGTGAATGTGATTTCTTGTATGGAAGACAGAGCTGGTTTTGTGTTTGCCTGTCTCCCATCTGAATACCTAGACTAAAAAAAACTTATCAGAACTTTCCTGTTTACCTTTTGTCTATGCTAATACTTTGATGAGACTGATTTTGAATAATGCATATGAGAAATAGAAATGGATGAATTGTGATTTTTACCTTTGTATGGGACCAAGACACATGTTCCCATAAGTGTAAAAATATTTTTAAGTAAAGGGTTTGTCTTTAAGTGTTTGTAACTGCAATGAAGTTGCGGGGGTAAGGGTGTCCATGCATTGTTGGGACATGTCTTGCTGGAAGCCAGACAATAGCATGGAAGAGTTCTTTTGTTTTGAGATGAAAAGAGCATGCAAGCAACATTGTCCTGTGAGTGTCTGGTGGCATTTCAGGGTGAGAATGTGAACTTTGGGGACAAGAGGGTATGTTTCAGCCGTGTTATTATTGTGGTTTATGTGGCATTGATGTGTGATTGGAGAGCCTGTGTTGTTTGGTTGGCCAAGGGTCCTAGTGGTATGTAGCCTAAAATGTTTGTCTATGGTTTAGATGTTAATTTTAATGTCTCAATTGTTTGCCAGTGTTTGTGGAGAAAGATTCTAGTGAAGAAGTCAACAATTGCATTTCATGTGTTGGTGTTTTAGTGTGCCCCTTTTGTCATTGGCCATTGTGTGGTCACCATGAGGTCGTGGCTCGATGTTCATTTTTTTGCAGAATGAAATGTTTGTAAGTGTTCATTTGGTATTTCAAATGTGTAGTTTTGTGGGGAGAAATGTTGTGTTGGTGGGAAAATGCGCCATTTTGTCGTGGCCTGGGTTTTGTAGTCTGCCATGTGGCCATGGTCAGTAACCATTTTGAGGACCTGTGGGTCATCCTATAGAGGAAGGTGCAGCCACCATTCCTTTGTGTGTGAAACCATGTGACACGAGCCACCATCTTGTTTCTAGGAATCATTTCTGTTTTGCTTTAAGTGAATGTAAGCTAATATCGGTTAGCTGTGTTTGTACTTTTTGTCAACTTTTCAGTAGAAGAGTGGCGATTTTAGTTTTGGATTTCAGTTTTGGCGGGAAAATGCGCCATTTTGTTGTGGCCTGGCTTTTGTTGTAGTCACCATGAGGTCATGGTCGGCGGCCATTTTGAGAGGTGCAGTTTAAGGATTTTGTGCTTTTTAGCCTTTAACTTATCCCAGAGGGGAAGCTGCTCCAATTCCTTTGTATGTGTGTAGCCATGTGGTCTACTTTGCATTGAATTTAATAGCTTTAACTGAGTTTTTTGTACTTTTAGCGGTGCATGTTTTTAAATATTTTTGGAGTTCTTCAGAGGGCATTTCATTGTTTTGAGGCTTGTATTGTATATCCTGCAAGAGGAGGAGGGGGCCTTTGGTTGGCCTCCTTGAGCCATCTCTCTTTTTACAGGAGTTTCAGTTTTGGTTTTTATTGCACTGTTATGTGTTATTTCGGTCTCAAAACTTGTGGTTTGATTTCCCAGGGGATAAATGAGTCAAGGGGGATTCCCTCCTATTTGAAATATGGTGGTTTATTCCATCCTTTCCTTGAAAAAAAAACGGGCGATCCATGTTAGCCTATGGAGCGTCGGATGTCAGCGGAGACATGTCCGCTGACATCCGACCCCGTCCGACCTACGTCCAGATCCGTCGCTGGCGGATCGGATCGGGTGAGATCTGACGAAAACGGACACGCTGTCCGTTTTCGTCCGATCCCTCCATAGGCGGCAGCAGCGCCTGACAAGCCCCTCCCCGCTCAGTGAGCAGAGAGGGACCTGTCATCCGCCGGCTCAGCGGATATCAACGGACTGATCTCCCGCTGAGCCGGCGGACTGAGGCGGGCTCCGTAGAAACGGAGCCCGCCTCGTGTGAAAGGGGCCTAAAAGTCTTGGGGATAATCAAGATTATTTTGGTAAATGTGAGATGAGCCTTTGTGTTCTTTTTGGTTAGCAGTGGCTTTGGCCTTGGAACTCTCCCATGGATGCCATTTTTGCCCAAACTCTTTCTTATTGTTGAATCTTGAACACTGATCTTACCTGAGGCAAGTGAGGCCGGCAGTTCTTTAGATTATGTTCTGAGTTCTTTTATGACCTCCTGGATGAGTCGTCGTCTTGCTCTTGGAGTAATTTTTATAGGCCAGCCACTCCTGGGAAGGTTCACCATTGTTCCATTAAAGTTATCCCCATTCGTGGATAATGGCTCTCCCCATGGTTCACTGGAGTTCCAAAGCCTTAGAAATGGCTTTGAAACCCTTCCTAGACTGATACATGTGCATTACTTTGTTTCTAATCTGTTCTTCAATTTGTTTATATTGTGGCATAATGTGTAGCTTTTTGTGATCTGTTAGCGTGTTTCACTTTGTCTGACAGCTTCTATTTATGTGCTTTCTTGATTCAACATGTCTGGCAGTGATCAGGCCTGGGTGTGGCAAGTACAATTTAACTCAGCTTTCCAAACAATTGTGGTTAATCACAGTTCATTCAAGATTCAGCATGGGAGGGGGCATGGGAGGGGGCAATTACTTTTCACATAGGGCCAGGCAGGTTTAAACAGCTTTTTTCTCTTAATAAATGAAAAATAATTGAAAAACTGCATCTTGGATTTACTTTGGTTATCTTTGGGTAATATTAACATTTGTTTGATGATCTGAATCATTTAAGTGTGAGAAATATGCAAAAAAAAAATCAGGAAGGGGGCAAATACATATACATACAGGAACCGGATCCGATGTGATCCAAGTCAGTGCGGACCAAAAAAGTGTCTTGCACTATTTTGGCGTGAATTTGATGCGATTTTAGCCAAACAGTTTGTATGGCTGAATTCACATGACACAGATATTGCATGTGATGTGCCCAGCAATGCGGTGCGTATAACATGCAATGTCACTTATCACTAGCAAGGAGATAATGTTTACAGTGCCAAAGAGAAGAATAACTACACATTTGGCAGGTATTAAAGTAAAGGTCACTCTGTAATAAAAGCGTAGTCTATAGATAAAACACTGGAAAACATCATCATGTTTAGCCCCAGGTTCACACAGGGGCGGCACGACTTGCAGGTCGCCTCACCGACCTGCCCACAACTGCCAAGGCGACTTGCAAAATGACTCCTGTATAGAAGATGTATAGAGGTCTATGCAAGTCGCCCCAAGACGCCCCCAAAGTAGTACAGGAACCTTTTTCTAAGTTGGAGCGACTTGCGTCGCTCCTATTAGAACAGTTTCTATTGTACAGAACGGGAGGCGACTTGTCAGGCGGCTAGGTCGCCTGACAAGTCGCCCCTGTGTGAACCGGCACTCATAGACATGTTGTGAAAGTGAAAGTAACTGTAGAGCTAAGTTCACATGAAGACATCCTTTAGATAAGTTTATTGCACTTTCAGTTAGATGAAGTCCCAGTTCCAGGAAACAGGATGATAAAATATTAGAACGAGATAATTTCTATACTACATATAAAAACCTTTTTTTTGGGGGGGGGGGGATAATTGGGGATCTGGGGATTAAAGGGATTTCAGGGAATGTGGTTTTGTGATTTTGAAGATTTTCTTTAGCATTCTTTTTGACATTTTTTTAAACCAATATAATTTTATTGAAATAAACAAGATACAGAAACTTATAGACTGTGATGCTATAATATACACAGAAGTTAAGACAAGTTGGTGAAGATTGTTCGCCCAGAAAGTATATCCTCAACAAACTCTCAAACATCTTCTAGCCACTTAAGGACTAGCCTCGTTTTGGATTTTAGGTGTTTACATGTTTAAAACAGTTTTTTTTGCTAGAAAATTACTTAGAACCCCCAAACATTATATATTTTTTTTTTCTAACACCCTAGAGAATAAAATAGCGGTCATTGAAATACTTTTTTTTGCACAGTATTTGCACAGCGGTCTTATAAGCGCACTTTTTTTGCAGAATTGCGAACGATATGGGCCGTTCACGCCAAATTCCTGTGGCGCGTCACGGCCCATAATTCACTGCGGTATCGCAGTGCTGGCTGATGATTGGCCAAGCATGCACTATGACCCACATGCTTGGCCAATCACAGCGCCGTCTGAACAGTGAGCCGTAATTGGCCAAATCCAAGGAGGCTTTGGCCAATTATGGCTCAGGGGATTTAGTACACGCCCCACACTATATAAGGCCGCCTGCACGGCGGCCCTGTGTAGTGTGTGTTCCGGCGTTGAAAGAGATAGACAGAGAGACAGTGTCATTTGATTTGAGTTAGATAGATTAGGCAGGGCAGTCAGTCAGTTAGCTGCACTTACAGTGTATTGTGTATATATATGCATCCCAGGTGTTGCATATATATATATATATACACACTGTATTCAGTTTAGCTAGATCCGTTCCTGTTATCTTCTTACTGACAGGCAGGCTTGTCTTGTTACAGTATTTACAGCTACCTGAAGAAAATTGCTGGTGTTCTTTTGATCCTATTAGTACCACAGTCAGGCATCTAGACTATCTACAGTTAGTGCAGTGCTCAGCTAAACCTACAAGTTAGTGTGGTGCGTCCACCTCACAGTGTTCAGCTAAACCTACAAGTTAGTGCGGTGCGTCCTGCTCACAGTGTTCAGCTAAAATTACAAGTTAGTGCTGTGCGTCCTGCTCACAGTGTTCAGCTAAACCTACAAGTTAGTGCAGTGCGTATACCTCACAGTGTTCAGCTAAACCTAGAAGTTAGTGCGGTGCGTCCTGCTCACAGTGTTCAGCTAAAACTACAAGTTAGTGTAGTGAGACCTCCGCACAGTGTTCATCTAAAGCTACAAGTTAGTGCAGTGCATCTTGCTCACAGTGTTCAGCTAAAGCTACAAGTTAGTGCTGTGCGTCCTGCTCACAGTGTTCAGCTAAAATTACAAGTTAGTGCTGTGCGTCCTGCTCACAGTGTTCAGCTAAAACTACAAGTTAGTGCTGTGCGTCCTGCTCACAGTGTTCAGCTAAAACTACAAGTTAGTGTGGTGCGTCCACCTCACAGTGTTCAGCTAAACCTACAAGTTATTTTTTTGCAAGCTCTGCACAGTGTTCACCTAAAGCTACCTGTAGAAGGTTGGTGGTGTTTTCCTGATCCTATCACTACCGCAGGCAGCTATTAAAGCTACAAGTTAGTTTTTTGCGAGCTCTGCACAGTGTTCAGCTAAAGCTACCTGTAGAAGGTTGGTGGTGTTCTCATACTACAGGCAGGCAGTTGATTTTGCTAGCTGCAGTATCAGTACATATATATATCCCAGCTTAGTGCAGCTACAGGCCATTAGTATGTCTGGAAGGCCAAGAAGGAGAGGCAGACAGTCACAAGCCAATAAGAGAGGGCAAGCAGGCGCTGTGTCTAGTGCTGGTCGTGGAGACGGTGCATCCTCATCAGCACGTGGCCATGGGACACGCTTGGCCTTTTTTTCGGCAGCTGGCTGTGTTGAGCCGCAACATGCGGAAGACTTGGTCGAGTGGATGACCAAGCCGTCCTCATCCTCCTCATCCTCTCTCACCCATGCCCAGGGTACTTTGTCTGGCAAAGCAGCGGCCTCTTCCCTCGGCTCAATGTCATCAGTGACTCCTTCTCTAGCCCCACCATGTCCTCCTGAGGAGTCCCTCGAACTGTTTGACCACAGTGTTGGGTACATGCTCCAGGAGGATGCCCAGCGTTTGGAAGGCTCTGATGATGATACTGAGCTCGATGAAAGCAGTAACATGAGCACGGACAGAGGGGGTACCCAAGAAGGACAGCAATCTGGCAGTCATGCTCCCCCTGCTGCAGCATACTGCCAGGTTTGCTCCAGTGATGAGGAGGGAGGGGATGATGAGGTCACTGACTCAACGTGGGTGCCTGATAGGAGAGAGGAGGAGGAGGCGGCACATCACCAACAAGGCAGGATGCCCTCCAGGGGCCAGCCTAAGGGCAGCACATTGACTGCATCACACCCCAAAGCTCCACATGTGCAGGGCGCTGCAGTCTCTGCGCGTTATTCAAAAAGTTCTTTGGTGTGGGCCTTTTTTGAGACGAGTGCATCAGATCGCACCGCTGCTATTTGCAACATATGTCTCAAGCGTATCTCGCGTGGCCAAAACATCTCCCGCTTGGGTACCACATGCTTGACCAGACATATGTTGACCTGCCATGCAGTTCGTTGGCAAGCATATCTAAAAGACCCACACCAAAGAACAAAGAGGACCTCTCCTTGCTCCTTATCAGCTGAGATCTCCAACCCCACTATACCTTCAGTCCTCTCTGAGACCTGCACTGAGAGGAATGAAGGTGTAGAATTAGGTGTGTCACAGCCAAGTACTTGTGGGCAATCTGCTTTTGGTACACCGACATCAGATTGTACCAGGCAAATTTCCCTGCCCCAGCTGCTACACCGCCAAAAGAAGTTTGCTCCCAGCCATCCACATGCCCAGCGGTTGAATGCTAGCTTGGCAAAATTGCTAGCACTTCAACTGCTGACTTTTCAGTTGGTAGACTCTGCCTCCTTCCGTGAGTTTGTGGAATGTGCAGTTACTCAGTGGCAGGTACCCAAACGCCACTTTTTCTCACGGAAGGCGATTACGGCTCTCTACCGGCATGTGGAAGGAGATGTGGAAGATGTCCATGCCTCACTGGGCAGTAGTGTTGGAGGTTGTTCCGCCACCACGCCTCCAAAATGCTAATGATTGTGACACACCTCTCTCCTCCACCCCCTCCTCTTCTTCTTCCTCCATGGCCTCTTCCTGTGCTTTGTCCTCGGAACCAGCGGTGCTCTGTAGCCGTTCAAGGGGCTACGCAAGTACGCAGGCCAAAAGATGCCATGCGTGCTTGAGCTGGTGTGCTTGGGGGACAGGAGCCACACTGGGGCAGAGTTTCTGTCAGCTCTGCAGGGGCAGGTTCAGAGGTGGTTGACGCCACGCCAACTTAAGGTAGGAATGGTGGTTTGCGACAATGGCACCAACCTCCTTTCTGCCCTCCGATAGGGACAAATGACCCATGTGCCCTGTTTGGCTCACGTCCTTAACTTGGTGGTGCAGCGGTTCTTGGGCAGGTACCCGGGTTTACAGGATGTCCTGAGGCAGGCCAGGAAAGTCTGTGTGCATTTCCGCCGGTCATATAATGCCAGTGCTCGGCTGGCGGACCTCCAAAAGGAGTTTAACCTGCCCAAGAACCGCCTAATCTGTGACATGCCCACCAGGTGGAACTCAACGTTGGCCATGCTGCAGCGGCTGCACACGCAGCAGAGGGCCATCAATGAGTACCTGTGCGACTATGGCACCAAGCAGGGTCAGGGGAGCTTGTTTTTTTTTTCCCCACGCCAGTGGGCCATGATCAGGGATGCATGCACTATCCTGTCACCATTTGAGGAGGCCACGAGGATGGTGAGCAGTGACAGTGCATGCATCAGTGACACTGTCCCCCTTGTCCACCTGTTGGAGCACACGCTGCATGGAATAATGGACAGGGCACTTGAGGCAGAACAGAGGCAGGAAGAGGAGGACTTCCTTAGCTCTCAAGGCCCCCTTTATACAGACAGTGCTCCTGCGTGCCCACCGATCACACAGGAAGAGGAGGAGGAGGAGGAGGAGGAGGATTGTGTCAGTATGGAGGTGGAGCCTGGCACTCAGCATCAGCAGCAGTCTTTAAGGGATCAGTCCCAAGAAACACATGGACTTGTACGTGGCTGGGAGGAGGGGGCTGCGGATCATGTCATCCTTAGTGACCCAGAGGACTCCGGACCGAATGGCTCAGCAAACCTACGCTGCATGGCCTCCCTGATCCTGCAAAGCCTGCGTAAGGATCCTCGTATTCGTGGTATCAAGGAGAAAGACCAATACTGGCTGGCAACCCTCCTTCATCCACGTTACAAAAATAAGGTTGCGCACCTTATCTTGCCATCGCAGAGGGAGCAGAGGATGAAACATCTTTGGGGGGCCTTGCAGAAAGGTTTGTGCAACGCGTTCCCACAGACTGGGAGGTTACAAACTCCTGTTTCTTGCCAAAGTGTTGCTAAGGCTTCGGCCAGTCAAAGAAGGAGCCGTGGAGAAGGTGGCCGTCTGACCGATGCGTTCAGACAATTTTTTAGTCCGCAGCCCCAAGGTATCGGTTCCAGCAACCATCGCCAGCGTCTGTTTTACATGGTGCAGGAATACCTAGGGGCAAGATCTGACTTGGACACCTTTCCCACCAAAAATCCTCTGGGTTACTGGGTCTTAAGGATGGATCACTGGCCAGAGCTTGCACAGTATGCAATTGAGCTACTGGCCTGTCCTGCATCCAGCGTTCTTTCGGAACGCACATTCAGTGCTGCTGGAGGCTTTGTAACCGATCACAGGGTGCGTCTGTCCACCGACTCGGTCGATCGACTGACCTTCATAAAAATGAATCAGTCTTGGATCACTACCAGCTACCAAGCACCTGATGCTGATGTAACTGAATATTTTTTTTTTAAATCTCAGATCCCTTCAAAGACTGCCTATGCTGATGCTGATGCTGAGTGACTATCCTGAGTAATTATCCTCTTCCTCCTCAATGATCACGCTGATAGCTTGTAAGAACATTTTTGGTTCTGGGCACCGTCACCAGTGCCTAAGGCCCAATTTTTCAGCCCCTGTTTAACAGGGGCATGTAATTACAATTTTTGGTGCAATACTTTGCAGCAGGGCTCGTTCCTGCATTCCAACTAGAGTATCTGTGAGGGGTTGCAGTGTTGTGGCACCAGCAGCAGTGCCTAATTCCCAATTTTTCAGCCCCTGTTCAACAGGGGCATGTAATTATAATTCTTGATCTAATATTTCACAGCAGGGCCCGTTTCTGTGCCCACCAAGAGCGAGTGAGGACTTACAGTGTTGTGGCACCAGCACCACCACCACCACCAAAGGCCCAATTTTTCTGCCCCTGTTCAACAGGGGCATGTAATTACAATTCTTGATCTAATATTTCACAGCAGGGCCCTGTGAGGGCTTACAGTGTTGTGGCCACAACAACACCTATGCCCCAAATTTCTGCTGAGTATATAGGGCAGGCCCCTACTTTCAAACATCCAACTTACAAACGACTCCTACTTGCAAACGGAAGCAGACAACAGGAAGTGAGATGAAATCTACCCCTAGGAAGGGAAATTCTCCCCTGTAATAGTTAATATGGGAAAAACATTTCTCCTTTCCACTGATGCTTTATTACCAATCCTTGTTTCACAAAAAAACCCAAATTTTCAAAAAACATTTGTCATTGGGACAAAAAGTGAGGTGAAATCTTCTGAAGATGAGCATAGACAGCAAAACAAATGTCACAGGGGTGATAACCCTTCCCTATATTTTCCAAAAAGCTTAAAAAAGATTTTTTGGCTGGAGCTAAACACGTTAAATATGTACCCGTTAAAAATTACAAACATATTCCACTTAACAATAAACCTACAGTCCCTGCCTTGTTTGTACCTCCTGTATACTGCTGTTCAGAGTATATAGGGCCTGGTGGCCCCACACCTTTCCTTATTTTAATTTGGGTGCCGGGTTCCCCTT
Organism: Lithobates clamitans; assembly: GCA_037952925.1. Lineage (NCBI taxonomy): Eukaryota > Metazoa > Chordata > Amphibia > Anura > Ranidae > Lithobates > Lithobates clamitans. The sequence continues at coordinate 333,841 of JBBGZY010001431.1, read as the reverse complement.
AATATCCATACAAGACCCAAAGGGCCTGGTAATGGATTGAGGGTGTCAGAATGTTTATACTGAAATAATAAAATAGTATTCTAATCATGAAAATATGCAAATCTTTGATTTGGGAGATTTACAATTTTCTACCAATACCAACAAGAAATTCAGTTTCGTTTATCCGTGCTATTTTGAAGACAAGTGATACAAATGATGTTGCTTAAAAATATATATTTATTAACTAAAAATACAGTGCAAAATAATATCAGGTATATTTTGTGATAAAACAAATAAATGGATATACTTCTACATATCAAAGATAAATGATGGTTCAGATAATATTCACAGTTCTCTTATTCAATTTCTTATAACAAAATACCACATTTCAATACTTAAATGATACTTGTACATTTTAACCTGGTAACTTGTGAAAAGCCTTCCGTGACATCACGGACTTGTGTAAACAAATATTGTTTACCTTAATACTATGATGTGATCTCTTCTCAAAACCAACAGACCTTCTTTTACACTCTTAAATGCACAAACAAAAATTGTTATATTGTGCACAGCTTGATAATTTGATCAAAGCTTATATTTTAGATTTAGAATGAATCAATGGTTTAACACATACTATAACCAATCCAATTCTAAAACTTTGAAGTCAGTATTATGAGATATAACAATATATATGTATCTCCCTTGGTTTAGAAGCAAAACAAATTCATACTGCAGTTAGAATTCACTTCACTTCAAAGCAGAACTAACAATGGATTGGATTAGTCAAGAATATGCTCAACCAAACTTCAATTACCTAAAAAGGTATACATTGGAATGATTAATACTTTACCAGGTCTTTAAGAATTCTGTCAGTTTGAGAATCAAAGTCCCAAAAGAGACTTCTTTCCACCTTCTGTCCAGCCATCCTCAGAGCTCCTCCAGATCTTCCCATAGCTCCCTTCTTTGCTATCTGTCTCTCCTTTTTATCTCACCCCAAAAGTGGGTGTGGGTCTCATTACTATGTAATGGGTGATGTCATATGACAATGGAGTTACTTATGTTACCTTGACAACTAAGACCAACGCCATTTTGAATAATTACCAATTTCAGCCTCTTAGGGGCTGTGTTGAATCAGAAATTACTTTTAATGTGATTGACATAACCTTCTGACCTTGGCTTAGCAAAACACCACTATTGTCTAATGGTTGACAATCAAGCGTCAATATCCCCAGCCGTCCTGGCGCTTCTTAAAATATATGTGTATGAGAAAATATACCCCACACAATTAACTGGGGTTGTAAATGCCATGAAAGTGAAGTCAGGATTCTTACGATAAGCCGTATGCCCCGTACACACGGTCGGATTTTCCGATGGACATTGTCCGATCGGAGCGTGTTGTCGGAAATTCCGACCGTGTGTGGGCGCCATCGGACATTTTCCATCGGATTTTCCAACACACAAAGTTGGACAGCAGGAGATAAAATTTTCCGACAACAAAATCCGATCGCGTCAATTCCGACCGTGTGTGGCCTGTTCCGACGCACAAAGTGCCACGCATGCTCAGAAGAAATTCCGACACGGGACAGCTCGTTCTGGTAAACTTAGCATTCGCAATGGATACAGCACTTTCGTCACGCTGCAATGTAAAAAATGGTTTAATACAGCGCACTCTCTTCTTCTTTATAATGTGACAAGAATTAAGTCGTTTTGCTGCTCATATTCACACACACTTCTCACAAAGTTTTATTTGTGTTTTTTTAGTGGGATTTCCTCAATATATTGTTATTAGTTGTCACATCTGACAGTTTTATATTTTTTAGGTTTTTTTTTTTTTGTTTTTAAGCCTTTTTTTTTCTTTAATGTTTGGATTTTTTCCAAGGCTGATCTTTGTTCAATGTTATTTTTATTTTTACTCCAGAATATTTTTGTGTGTGTTTTGTGTGGCAAGTTACCCCAACACCATTGATATCTTTTATTATTTAATCTCCAGGAGATTTTTTGTTGTTGGTGTCCCTTGTTCATTTCACATTGTATATTAGAAATGTACCTGAATCCTCACAAACAAACCATCATTTTTGAAGGAAAACACATAGGAGAGTATAATTCAAAACAAAAATCCTTTATTAAGGGCTCAGAACCAAACAAAGAGGAAGGCAACACTGGATCAACAGGAGAAATTAGTGAAGCCTGTGACCCCCACGGCAGACATCAATTCTTAAACCTCAAAATTGGTGGCCTGAGGAGTCCATATATAAGGGAGGGCAGTCTGGTCCGGGATTCACAGAGATCCGGATAGCAGCAGATGACATCAGTGTCCCCAGGCTGTGGTACCACAAGAGGCTGCATCTTTTGGCCGACCAGACTGGATCCAGGGTCCTCACTCTCTGGTCTTCCTTTCACACTTCCTTCCGGGCTGTGGCTGTGCAGTTGGAGATGTGGCAGGAGGAGGAGTAGGACCTGGAGGAGGAGGAGGACTGGGAGGACCTGGAGGAGGACTGGGAGGACCTGGAGGAGGAGGACCTGCAGGAGGAGGAGGAGGACCATCCCAAAGCTGTGTGTGAGGTGTAATTTGGCCCCTCACACATTTCTCCAGAGCCTCTGATATGAGGGCCTGACACATGGCTTGTTGGCCCTCCTCCATCCTCTGCATTTTATAGGCAATGAATGCAGCAAGGTTCTCCTGCATGGTGTGTGGTGCTCCCAGGACCTCTGTAGCCCTCCAAAAAAATCTGATAGCTGCCTCCTCTAGGGCACTCCTCCTACTGCCACTTTCTGTTTCCAGGGGGGGTGAAGGGACCTTGATATCAGCCAGCCGGCTCGGTCTGGCCACCTCCTGGCTGAGACTTCCCTGTGTATGAAAAAGGGACATGGTTTTAGTTTTGGCATCATCAATCACAATCCTAAATTAGTACTCCCAACTAACATCTAGTTAACATCATTGATTGGACAAGCAGAAATATTTAGAGGAATGCTATACCTGGCTCAATCTGGGCTCCTCCACATGTGGCCTGGAAGGCCCAGGTTGGGCGTCAGAAGCCTCAGCCGGGGGGGAAGGAAGCGTGGAAGGAAGACTGGAGAGGGATGGCCTGGGTTCAGTCTGGCCTGCCAGAAAGTGCAGCCTGTCGTAGTACAACATCCTGGGGACATAGATGTCACCTGCTGCTCCGGATCTCTGTGAATCCAGGACTTTAGTGCGCTCCCTCAGATATGTGCTCCTCAGGCAACCAATTAATATCTTTAAATAAGTGATGTCTGCCGTGGGGATCACCTGCTTCACAATTTCACACAATTGCTCCAGTGCTGCCTTCCTCTTTGCTTGGTTCTTGAAATGGGGGTGAGTAATCTCCCACAGACAGGGCAGCTCACTTAGCATATCAATGAATAGTGACATGAAGTCAGTAGCTCTCATTAAGATATCCATGTTCACTGCAAGACACAACACAAGACAAAGCCTAATGTCAGTCCAAACTCTCCTAATCTTGTTACAATATAGGCCTCAATCTAGAAGCAGTATAGGCCCAAGTTTGTCTCTTATCTTCGTTCTTACGATCGGCGCGTCCAATGCTCCTTCCTCCTCTCACAGATCGTACGTAATACGCACGCGTGTTACGCTTTATACACACTGCGCATGCGTGTAACTCCGCCCGCCCCTGACGTTCTTTCTAGTCTATTCCCCGCCCCTTTTCGTTCGGCGCAGTGGGTGAAGAGCATGATGGCGGAGTTACAACAGGTGCGGGCTAATTCTAGCAACGAGGAGGAGGAGGAGGAAAGCCCGGATCCAGGCACATCCCGATCCAGAAGGAGACGTTTTAAGGCCACAAATATGTCGTTTGGGGAGATGTTGGAGATGGTAGACATCATGAAGAAGTCCGACTATGACGGAAAATATGGGCCTTACCCAAACATCCGAAAGGCCAAAATTATTGGTAAAGTGGTCAGGAGTCTTGAGCGGAATTTCGGGGTACGAAGATCTAAAGATCAGCTCAGGAAGCGGTGGTCGGACCTGTAGTTGAGAGAGCCAGAGCAGTACCGAAAGATCCGGAGAGTGCTGCAAAAAAGTAAGTAGTTGTGTTGTGTTCATATTCTTTCTGTCTTTATTCCGTTCGTTCTGCTCCATATGCTTTTAGTAATTGTAACGTTTAAAAAGGTCAACTTTAATGTTCATGGGCCCATTATTCGTTCGTATCAAACATTTTTCTTTCGGCCTCTAGAACACCATTGTTTAGGCCATATGCATTTTCACACATTTTTTTTGGGCCTACTTGGATGCCAAATATTTGTTTATGTAGATGGGTTTGTTACTAGAATGAAATGCAAACTAGATTGTGTGTAAGGAGAGGACACTGAGCAGCTGTTTTCACATCTGGACACTGGAGCACTAGTGTGGGACACAAGAACACCATTTTTATTAGGGGGCCACACAGGTGCTCCAGTGTATACTATAGGGGGGGCTACATCTGTGAAGCTTGTACCAAACAGGTAAAGTATTGCAGCTTGACAAAGGACAATAAAAAAAAGACATCTTTGAACTCGGCTAAAATAGAAAATTGTACCCCACTTCCAAGCAATGTTTACTATTTCTAGTTCTGCCATCAAATATCTGTGTGCTAAGTATACCATTTTTGTTTTACATAGGGGAGAAAAGACTCGGATACCCCTCATCCCAGGAGACCAGAGACCCCCCCCCTCTGGAAGAAGGGGAAATACCTACCCAAGAAGAAGAGCAGGAGGAAGAAGAAGACGTGGTGGAGATTGGCACCACAACAGGTGAGTGTCTGCGACCACAGACTCAGGTAAAAGAGATGGATGTTGGCAGATTTTTGAGACCTGTTTTTTTTGTTCTTTATCTCTTTTTAGGTGATCGTGATCCAGAACGCTTTACATCAGAAAGTGCCCAGATACTGATAGGAGAGATCATGGGGTGCAATCTCCAATTGCAAAACATCCAACAACAAATCAGTGATGTTATTAAAAAAAATAATAACATCATTGATGTTTTGGGGCGAATTTAAACCCCACAAAATCACCTGTTTTATCTTACAAAAATTTTTACAATGTTTAGAAAAGCCAAATTTGGAGGATGCACACAGTGTGCCAACATGTGCTATCTGCCATCACGGGAGATCAATGGACGCGTTTTGGGGGTGCAACCCCTTCCTCAATTATAAAGTAGCGTTGAGGAAGGGCTTGCTCCCCCAAAACACGTCCCTTGATCCCCCATGATGGCAGATAGCACATGTGGACATTTGTAAATTGGTGTGCATCTTCCAAATTTGGCTTTTCCAGGGGTGATTTCACCCCATCTGAACGCTATATCAAACCCAGTTCCTAAATACTGATGTCTGATATAGCCTTCAGGTTTTACCTAATGTGAACTTTGTAAGTTCAAGTTTTTTGGCTTTCTTGTTGGTTTTACACAGGCCTGTTTTATCTGAAATGGATATTTCGATTTTTCATAATGCTACTGCAAACATTGTTATACAACAAACATGTTGGTTTGTTTTAAAAACCTTTGGTAAATGCGCATGTGATTGTGCAGGTATAAAAATGTGCCTTACTCAAGAATGTGTGGATTATTGTCTCAACACTACAACACTTTTGGGGTGATGTAATTGTTGTTTTATGCACAAATGGGGGTTATTTCCTAAGGGCAAATCCTCTTTGCACTACAAGTGCAGGTTCAGTGCAGTTGCAAGTGCACTTGTAGTGAAATGTGTTTTTGCATTTAGGAAGTACCAGCCAACAGTGTTTTTTATAAGGTTACCCAATCACGACATTTTCTGCACTCAACACATTTCTGTCAGGGTCAGCTAAAACAAACACAAGCAGTAAATGTCCACCAAGAATTTCTTTGGGTTGTTTTTTATTTGAAAAAGGTGTCACATATTGTCTGGCATATTGATAGCCCCCCTACCCGCAAAGAACTCCAGGTATCGTAACCGGACATCACGGGCATTCAGGGAGGGCAAGCCAGGACGGCCGCTTTCAAGTGCCGTCATTGTTGATGTATTTGGGATTCCGGCCTCAGGCCCAACTGAGCCAGCATAGTTGGCTGAATGTTTTCGTAGAAAATTATGGAGAACACAGCAGGCAAGTATTATATGGTTCAGTTTATACTCCGCCATATGGATGGGTGTCAGAAATAATCGGAACCGGCTGGCCAGGATTCCAAATGTGTTCTCCACCACTCTTCGGGCTCTGGCCAGCCGGTAATTAAAAACCCTCTGTTCCGGGGTGAGGGCTTGCCTCATGCAGGTATCCTGCCTGCTGATATAGGGGGTCAGCGAAGCCAACAAACGGTGAAATACGGGGTCCTTCATCCGGAGAATGTTCCTGAAATCATCTGGATTATTCTCACGGATCTCACGGAGCAAAGGCATATGACAGAACTGGTCACGCTGAAGCAACCAATTCTTGGTCCATGAACTCCTCCCCACCCTGTTCATGGACTGGACTTGTGTCAAGGTCAGGACCCCAACACCAAGCCCCCGCACAGCACGAACTCTACAAGGAGTACGCATACGCAACATGGCTAGAAAACGGTCGGCTGCTCAGAACGAAGTAACAGAACACACTGAAGAACAGCAAGGCCTGTGAAGAGCGACCTGAAAAACAGCAACGAGCGGACAAGATCGCACAGAAAACTCCAATACGAACTGACTGCACGCACTGAAGAGCAGATACAAACCCACAAGCACAAACTGAACGGCAGAAAACGATCTGAAAGCCACGAGTCTGAAAAAGCGCGAATCGTCTCTCACCAAACTTTTACTAACACGAGATTAGCAAAAGGAGCCCAAAGGGTGCCTCGCTTGGTTCTGAACTGGCCTTTTCTAGTCTCGTCGTACGTGCTTGACGTCACCGCGTTCTTGGCGATCGGAAATTCCGACAACTTTGTGCGACCGTGTGTAGGCAAAACAAGTTTGAGCCAACATCCGTCGGAAAAAATCCGAGGATTTTGTTGTCGGAATGTCCGAACAAAGTCCGACCGTGTGTACGGAGTTATTCATGAATGGTTTCCTAAATAAGATATCATTTTTGCAACCTTATAATAATATATATGTAGTTAACAGGTATATATAATGTTACCTAATAAAGATACATTGTAAAGATGTATAAAAGAAACATTATTATTTAAAATATATCATTTGTGGATAAGCCCTTTTTGTTACGTGGTTTATTCTGAAAATACTATTTAGTTTTGCAGGCTATGTAAGTTTGTACCAACTCCCCTTAACTAGAAGTGTCAAAGACAAAAGATATATAACCTGGGTTACTGGTATTTATACACAGTCTCAAGACATAAAGAAACTTTTGCAACAATGCCGATTCATGGGCTATGAACTCTGATTTAACTTTAGAGCCAAAATGGCTCCTCTCATGTTCATTTGAAGAATATACAATATAAAGGCCTATATATATATGAATATAAATTCTTTTAACCCCAAATGTTCTGACAAGGGGTACCCATGCTGTTTGTCTCACTGATTTTCATCCATATTGCCAGGACCCGACATTACATTAAAGCCGTAAGCAGTTTTATATGACTTTTATTCCTTTAAAAATGTAATTCTGTGCAGGGACTGTTCTAAGCACAGGAAACATGCACCACTTTACAGGCATACTATAGACACCCCCCAGGTATGATATTTAACCACTTGAGCCCCGGACCATTATGCTGCCTAAGGACCAGAGGTCTTTTTCCAATTTGGCACTGCGTCGCTTTAACTGCTAATTGCGCGGTCATGCAATGCTGTACCCAAACGAAATTTGCGTCCTTTTCTTCCCACAAATAGAGCTTTCTTTTGATGGTATTTGATCACCTCTGCAGTTTTTATTTTTTGCGCTATAAACGGAAAAAGACCGAAAATTTTTAAAAAAAATGATATTTTCTACTTTTTGTTATAAAAAAAATCCAATAAACTAAATTTTAGTCATACATTTAGGCCAAAATGTATTCGGCCACATGTCTTTGGTAAAAAAAATGTCAATAAGTGTATATTTATTGGTTTGCGCAAAAGTTATAGCGTCTACAAACTAGGGTACATTTTCTGGAATTTACACAGCTTTTAGTTTATGACTGCCTATGTCATTTCTTGAGGTGCTAAAATGGCAGGGCAGTACAAAACCCCCCCAAATGACCCCATTTTGGAAAGTAGACACCCCAAGGAAATTGCTGAGAGGCATGTTGAACCCATTGAATATTTATTTTTTTTGTCCCAAGTGATTGAAAAATGACAAAAAAAAAAAAAAAAAAAAATATTTACAAAAAGTCGTCACTAAATGATATATTGCTCACACAGGCCATGGGCCTATGTGGAATTGCACCCCAAAATACATTTAGCTGCTTCTCCTGAGTATGGGGATACCACATGTGTGGGACTTTTTGGGAGCCTAGCCGCGTACGGGGCCCCGAAAACCAATCACCGCCTTCAGGATTTCTAAGGGTGTAAATTTTTGCTTTCACTCTTCACTGCCTATCACAGTTTCGGAGGCCATGGAATGCCCAGGTGGCACAAAACCCCCCAAAATGACCCCATTTTGGAAAGTAGACACCCCAAGCTATTTGCTGAGAGGCATATTGAGTCCATGGAATATTTTATATTTTGACACAAGTTGCGGGAAAGTGACACTTTTTTTTTTTTTTTTTTTTTTCATAAAGTTGTCACTAAATGATATATTGCTCACACAGGCCATGGGCATATGTGGAATTGCACCCCAAAATACATTTAGCTGCTTCTCCTGAGTATGGGGATACCACATGTGTGGGACTTTTTGGGAGCCTAGCCGCGTACTGGACCCCAAAAACCAATCACTGCCTTCAGGATTTCTAAGGGTGAAAATTTTTGATTTCACTCTTTACTGCCTATCACAGTTTCGGAGGCCATGGAATGCCCAGGTGGCACAAAACCCCCCCAAATGACCCCATTTTGGAAAGTAGACACCCCAAGCTATTTGCTGAAAGGCATGGTGAGTATTTTGCAGCTCTCATTTGTTTTTGAAAATGAAGAAAGACAAGAAAAAACATTTTTTTTTTCTTTTTTCAATTTTCAAAACTTTGTGACAAAAAGTGAGGTCTGCAAAATACTCACTATACCTCTCAGCAAATAGCTTGGGGTGTCTACTTTCCAAAATGGGGTCATTTGGGGGGGTTTTGTGCCACCTGGGCATTCCATGGCCTCCGAAACTGTGATAGGCAGTGAAGAGTGAAATCAAAAATTCACGCCCTTAGAAAGCCTGAAGGCGGTGCTTGGTTTTCGGGGTCCCGTACGCGGCTAGGCTCCCAAAAAGTCTCACACATGTGGTATCCCCGTACTCAGGAGAAGCAGCAGAATGTATTTTGGGGTGTAATTTCATATATTTCCATGGCATGTTTGAGCAATATATCATTTAGTGACAACTTTGTGCAAAAAAAAAAAAAAAAAAAAAAAAATTTGTCTCTTTCCCGCAACTTGTGTCGCAATATAAAATATTCCATGGACTCGACATGCCTCTCAGCAAATAGCTTGGGGTGTCTACTTTCCAAAATGGGGTCATTTGGGGGGGTTTTGAACTGTCCTGGCATTTTATGCACAACATTTAGAAGCTTATGTCACACATCACCCACTCTTCTAACCACTTGAAGACAAAGCCCTTTCTGACACTTATTGTTTACATGAAAAAGTTATTTTTTTTTGCAAAAAAATTACTTTGAACCCCCAAACATTATATATTTTTTTAAAGCAAATGCCCTACAGATTAAAATGGTGGGTGTTTCATTTTTTTTTTTCACACAGTAATTGCGCAGCGATTTTTCAAACGCATTTTTTGGGGAAAAAACACACTTTTTTTAATTTTAATGCACTAAAACACGCTATATTGCCCAAATGTTTGATGAAATAAAAAAGATGATCTCAGGCCGAGTACATGGATACCAAACATGACATGCTTTAAAATTGCGCACAAACGTGCAGTGGCAACAAAATAAATACATGTTTAAAAGCCTTAAAAAGCCTTTACAGGTTACCACTTTAGATTTACAGAGGAGGTCTACTGGAAAAATTACTGCCCTCGATCTGGCCTTCGCGGTGATACCTCACATGCATGGTGCAATTGCTGTTTACGTTTGACGACAGACCGCCGCTTGCGTTCGCCTTAGCGCGAGAGCAGGGGGCGACAGGGGTGTTTTTTTTTTTTTTTTTTTTTTTCTTTATTATTTTTTTGCTTTTTTAATCTTACTTTTAAACTGTTCCTTTCATATTTTTTTTTTTAATCATTTTTATTGTTATCTCGGGGAATGTAAATATCCCCTATGATAGCAATAGGTAGTGACAGGTACTCTTTTTTGAAAAAATTGTGGTCTATTAGACCCTAGATCTCTCCTCTGCCCTCAAAGCAAATGACCACACCAAGATCGGTGTGATAAAATGCTTCCCCAATTTCCCAATGGCGCTATTTACATCCGGCGAAATCTAAGTCATGAAATACTCGTAGCTTCCGGTTTCTTAGGCCATAGAGATGTTTGGAGCCACTCTGGTCTCTGATCAGCTCTATGGTCAGCTGGCTGAATCACCGGCTGCATTCTCAGGTTCCCTGTTGAGACAGGAGAGCCAGAGAAAAACACGGAAGACGGTGGGGGGGGGGGGGGGCATTCCCTCCCACGGCTTGTAAAAGCAGTCTAGAGGCTAATTAGCCGCTAGGATTGCTTTTACATGAAAGCCGACCGCTGGCTGAAAAGAATGATACCAAGATGATACCTAAACCTGCAGGCATCATTCTGGTATAACCACTCAAAGTCGTGAATGGCGTACCTGAAGACAAAAAAATGGTTAACAATGGTTAACAATAAAGCACAGTAAAGTGTAAATAATTACACACCTGAAAAACAAACATGATAAAACATAATAACAATAACAATAACAATAACAATCAATAACAATAACAATAACAATAAAACATTGCAGAATAGAATACAGTAAAAAAGAGCAGAACAATAGAGAGAGAGAATAGAGAGAGAGAGAACAATAAAACAACAACTATTTTTTTTTATTTCATATTTTTTTTTTTTTTACACTTTTTTTGTAACTAACTTTTATAACGGTAACCGGTTCCAGGTTCGGGTCTCTCAAAATGCGATGGCATCTTGGGAGACCCTGTGAAAGTGTGCCTAGTCTGTGCAATGCTGTACCCTACGCTAATACTCAACTAGTGAATGGTAGCGTTCAAAACATTCACCAATGCAAAGACCAGGATTGTCAGGACAGGAGGGACAATAATAGCGGGTGTCACGCCTATATCCTCGCTTGCTGCAGACACGACATCTTTTTTGGGGGGGTTCGTTGGGTAGGGGTACTCGGGAGGACATAAAAATGCCTCTCATGCAGCCGACTGCATTTGGTTGGGGATGTGAATGGGGGAAGTACGGGCGCTGCAGAAGCGGTGGGTTCCCAATTAGGATTGGCGAATGCAGCAGGAAGGGCACTATGGGCACGACGGGCCTGTGTTTGTCTTTTTGGTGGCAGCGGGACACTACTTGTGCTTGCCACCTCACCAGCTTGAACTGCACTTATGGGACTCGCCACGTCACCAAGTGTTACTGCAGTGCTGGTTTGACTACGACCGGGGTGTACTAGGCCGCTGGCGCTTGCCAGTTCACCAAAACACTACCAAAAAAACTGTTAGCGATCGCAGGGATCAGGCCTGACTCTGCGAACGCTGCAGTTATGCGTTTAGTGTTTTGTAAGTGACAGTGATCGATCGATACTGCACTTGGGTGGGCTGGGCTGGGCCGGGCGGAGGGGCAAAACGCAGGTGCTAGCAGGTATCTGGGCTGATTCCGCTAACACTGCGTTTTTGGGAACCCTAAACTGCTGGGGACGCTAGTATAGATCTGATCGGATCAGATATTGATCCGATCAGATACTATACCACTAAGGGAGGCGTATGCTGCGTGCGTGGGTGTTAGCGGTACTGGCGCTAATCTGACGCTGCCTGGGGCTGGTGCTTGCCAGTTCACCAAAACGCTACAAAAAAAACTGTTAGCGATCGCAGGGATCAGGCCTGACTCTGCGAACGCTGCAGTTATGCGTTTAGTGTTTTGTAAGTGTCAGTGATCGATCGATACTGCACTTGGGTGGGCTGGGCTGGGCCGGGCGGAGGGGCAAAACGCAGGTGCTAGCAGGTATCTGGGCTGATTCCGCTAACACTGCGTTTTTGGGAACCCTAAACTGCTGGGGACGCTAGTATAGATCTGATCGGATCAGATATTGATCCGTTCAGATACTATACCACTAAGGGAGGTGTACGGTGCGTGCGTGGGTGTTAGCGGTACTGGCGCTAACCTGACGCTGCCTGGGGCTGGTGCTTGCCAGTTCACCAAAATGCTACCAAAAAAACTGTTAGCGATCGCAGGGATCAGGCCTGACTCTGCTAACGCTGCAGTTATGCGTTTAGTGCCTTGTAAGTGACAGTGATCGATCGATACTGCACTTGGGTGGGCCGGGCGGAGGGACAAAACGCAGGTGCTAGCGGGTATCTGGGCTGATCCCGCTAACACTGCGTTTTTGGGAACCCTAAACTGCTGGGGACGCTAGTATAGATCTGATCGGATCAGATATTGATCCGATCAGATACTATACCACTAAGGGAGGCGCATGCTGCGTGCGTGGGTGTTAGCGGTACTGGCGCTAATTTGACGCTGCCTGGGGCGACGCATATCACCGCCGGGCGATCGGGGGGCTAAACCTTTATTCGGTAATAAACGGCGGGTGCCCTGACACTATAAAAAATAAACGAACTAACCAGCGTCAACCGTAACGGTTATACGGTGATCAGTGGTGAAAGGGTTAACTAGGGGGCAATCAAGGGGTTAAAACATTTATTAGGTAGTATATGGGGGTCCCTGACGCTATAAAACGCTGACGGCGAACCTAAATATTTACCTCACTAACTAGCGTCACCAGCGACACTAATACAGCGATCAGAAAAATGATCGCTTAGCGACACTGGTGACAGGGGGTGATCAAGGGGTTAAAACTTTATTAGGGGGGGTTAGGGGGGTACCCTAGACCTAAAGGGGGGTAATATACACTGTCCCAACACTGTCACTGTCACAAACTGACACTATGCAGTAATCAGAAAAAAAAAAAAAAAAAAAAAAAAAAAACTGCTGGTGTCAGTTTGTGACAGGGGGGGGGGGGGGTGATTGGGGGGGGATCGGGGGGCGATCGGGGGGGGGATCGGGGTGATTTGTATGCCTGGCATGTTCTACTGTGTGTGTGTAGTGTTGTGCACTCACATACTTGTCGTCTCTCCTCGGGCCGGAACGGAAAATACCGACCCGAGGGGAGATGACATCACTTCCTTTGCTGCTGTTTAGCATACAGCAGCAAAGGAGTGATTTCATTGGCCGGCGGCGATCGCGAGGGGGGGGCCACGAACGGATGGTCTCCCCCTCATCACCGATCGCCGCTGGACATAGGACGACCGCCTCGGGCACCGGGGGGGGGTCCGATCGGACCCCCCACCCGCGGAAGGCAAATCACGTACCCTGTACGTGATTTTGCCTGTCCGTGCCACTTTGCCGACGTACATCGGCGTGAGGCGGTCGTCAAGTGGTTAAAGGAATATTTCACTTTTTTTTTTTTTACTTTAAGCATCATTAAAATCACTGCTCTCGAAAAAACTGCCTTTTTAAAAAGTTTTTTTTGCATTGATACATGTCCCCTGGGACAGGACCCGGGTCCCCAAACCCTTTTTAGGACAATACCATGCAAATTAGCCTTTAAAATGAGCACTTTTGATTTTGAACGTTCGAGTCCCATAGACGTCAATGGGGTTCTAACATTTGTGCGAATTTTCGGTCCGTTCGCAGGTTCTGGTGCGAACCAAACCGGGGGGTGTTCGGCTCATCCCTAGTCTCAGGCTCATGCTCCACCTGACATGTTTCCCCTTAAGAGGCATCCACTGGGAATGGAGATCATGCCTGGACATCAGCACACCATACTTAAATACCGTTCAGGCAGGAGAGACACAGAAAGTAAGCATTTAGCCTGATACAACCTGTGTCACTGGCTTAATCATTAAAAATTAAACAGATTTAATATAAAATAATATAAAAACTATTCTTTGGACTAATGATAGGTATTTTAAACCTTAAGCACATAGAAGAAAACTAAAACAAATTTTAAAATTATAAAAAATAAATATATAGAAAAACATATATGTACATACATATATAAAAAATATACATAAGCTAAGGACTAAGCTTAGGACGTTCAGTGCTGCAATACACTTTGAGTTCATTTGCAGCGGTTTCTCTATGGGAAGCCTCGTCCACAGTGGCTGACTGCAATCTGCATACCTGAATGCCTATAATATACCGGGCGTATGTGAGTGTATCTCTTATAGCTGTTTGCTTGTGTACTCTTTTATAAGTTCACTGCACAATGATATATCTTTTTGCTTGTCTTGCATAAATCTCTATTCTAAGAACCGAATTAACAGCCGTATCATGGCTGAAGTGGGATGCAAGAAAAACCAAATATCCTGAAACAAACGATTTAACTCAGTGAATCAATCAATTGGATTAAGGGAAGGAATTGTTGAATTATTTTTATTTCTCCTATTAACTTATCTCCGCTGGGATAATTTCTATTTTAGAGTGTTTTTTTGATAATTTTTATCCACCGTCACATCACCATTTTTTGTGGAACATCTTTATTGGGAATTTAATTACATGTATTAGCACCAGAATTATTTATACCTTTATATTTTAGGTTTATATGCATCATTTATTTATTTGAGAATTTTTTTTGCTATAGTTTTTTCTGCACATTGGTCAAATTTTAGCTTTTGGGAATCTGATCACCGTGTATTGATAGCAGCTTAATTTTATTTGACCCAATCACAGCACTTTATTTTACTCATTATACCTTTTAAGCACGTTCATTTGTATACTTTCAAATTTATCCACATCAGCGCTTGGTCTTTACCTACTATAGCAGTGCATTACTTTGCTACATTGCTATAAGCAAGCATTTTACAGAATGGAACTGTATCATTCGGATTGCTTTGATTAGCTGTGATTGGCCAGAGCTAATCCCATGGTCAGTGCCGGCTGGTGCTAAATATTTTGGGGAGTATGGGGTGGAAAACTAAAACCATCCACCCCCCCGGGCGGACAATCGCGCAAGCACCCTCACCCTCCTGCCCCCGCTGGAGACGAACGGCGAAGATCTCCGCAAGCAACCCCCCTGGGCGGACGGCAGACGGGGAAAGGCGGCAATCGCTGCAAGCACACCGATGAACCCCTCCACCCGGGCGGTGGCAGAGACTAACCTTAGTAGACAGGTGGAAGAAAGGGCTGGCCCATTCTCCTCTTTGTTCTCTTGTGGGCTGAACAGGAAGTGTCCCAAGACACGGTTGGGAATCCTAAGATTCCCTGGCCAAACAGGTCTCAGGAGCTGCTTCCCGATTGGCCAAGAGGAGAATCAGGAAGACAATAGCGAATATTAAATTGCTATTGTCACACAACTGGGTGGGCTCAGGGCGCTCTGAGCCCACCCTTTTTTGAAGCCAGTTAGAGCCTCAGGCTCTAATCATGTGCTTAAAAAAACCCCATTGAAATCCATGCATCTGGAACCGTGCATCTAGATTAGGGGCTGGGCTTATGGATGGGGGGGGCGCCACTGCACATGGTGCAGATGGGCTGTGATTGGCCCTGTCTGTACCATGTGATTACACTGACCAATCATAGCTAGCAATTGTACACAATGGATGGCATGAAAGGATCCATTGTGACCTGTTGTGATTGGTCAGCAAGCCAGTACACTGATCAGTCATCGGTTGTGACAAAGCCAGTTAGAGATCGCACAGCCGCACACGAGGCATGTCATATGACATCTATCCGGATCTACGAGAGGCCCGCCCAGCCGTCATATTGTTATACTAAAAAAATATATGAGCCACCAGTGCACAAAAAACAATATTGTGTCAATAATTTTGTTTGTTGCAGTCAAAGGTGCATTCCACCCTAAAGTGGGATGTTGAATGTAAAGGAAAAAAGAAAGTGTTGACTGCGCTAACTCCTAAACAAATTTGTGTTCTACCACTCTTATAGCAGTGAAAAAAAAAAAATATATATCTATTAACTATTACTGTGAAGGATTTTCACAAAATACCCTCCGTTTATCCTATCCAGTGATAAACAATTAATATATGTGCCCAAATGTTAAACACCAAATAATACACCTAAGAAACTGAAATATATGCTGCACTCCGTATATGAAATGAATAAATAAATACGTATATAAACCAATCAAATATGCAGTGCTAAAAAACAAAAATAAACCAACAAAGTGAATTCACAAATAAAAATGATAAAATATATGTAAAAAAAAATATATCAAGTCCCAGTGCATTGCTTCAGTGAAAATCAACTAATTCCTGTGTTTTCATCCCTCATCCATGGCTCCGTGCCACTGATTCCACCAATTTGTGACAAAACCACCACCTTGTAGATTGGCCACTCATAAATATGCATACACCTTTGGTTCATCAATGGGATAACCACTCCACTCAGAGCATCAGTATGCACTTTTCCCAAACAGCATGTCAAGATAATTGATTTCTCCTGTTCTATCAATTCTCATAAAAAATAAACAGCAATCATTGCGCAGTATGTCTTTACTGTTTAATAATAAAAAGGTATAAAAGCTGTCAAACTCACAATTTAGTGTGCCCACAAGCCGGAACCAAGCTTATCCAGCGGTGTGTATGGGGTAGAAAGTATCGGCATGTATTCCCCTGTAAACTCCTGCATTGGCGTGCATCCCAGGCCTCGCTCCCACTTGGCAGGAAATGACGTAATAATTTTCCCAGCAGCCTCCGGAGTTTACTCCAGAAAAGTAATGGAGGGGACATCTTTCAACATTAGTGACCTGGGGGTTCCCAGGAATTCCCTTAATTTGCAGTGATTTCCTCTTACTTCCTGTTTGGTTATGGGACAGAAAGTGAAGGTAAATCTTCGCAATAGGACACAGATGGCGAAAAAAAAAAATCTGACAAGGGTTATAACTCTCCCTTACTATATCCAAAATGAAAAGAAAGAAAAGTTTTGCCTATAGTTCTACTTTAGAGTAAATGTCATTCAGTGTAATAAAACAAGATTCAGATAAAATACTGGGAAACATGCCATGTTTATAGACATGTTGTAAATGTAAGCATAGTTTTTGTTTTAAGGTTGTAAGTGTTAATAATTGTATGACATTATCATAAAAGTTGATTACTTTACCATTGAGATAAGATAGTTACAAACTCAGATAGATGGAATTGCAGTTCCAAGAAAAAGGATGATAAATATGATGAGCAAGACAATATGTGATACAATATGATATACCAACCAGCTAAAGAGCTAATTTTTATTTCTTGGCATTTTTTTAAATTTGGTTTTAGATAGAATAGAGAGGGGTTAGACTCTCTTTTATTGCTGTCTGTGTTCCCATTAGGGAGATTCAGACCTCAATTTGTACTGAAAACCATTGTCATATAGAAAAAGTGAGGGGAAATCATACATTTTAGAGTTGTCCCCAGAAAAAGTTAGGTAGAGAAAATCTTCCAATGAGAACACAATCAGAGACTAGAGGCTTGTGGACCTTCTTTGCCGCCTGCATACTTGATGGTGGTGTGCTCAAAGGTGTCATATGACGTCACCTTACTCTTACCACGCTTGCGCACCCGCAGGAGTGTGCAGCACGGTGATCGTGGATCGCTGTGTCCCCAGGACATGGCACATCCCCAGTCTCAGTAAAGAGCCGATGACAAGGCTCTTTACCCATGTGATCAGCTGTGTCCAATTACAGCTGATCACATGTAAACAAGGAAATTACGATTATTGGCTTTCCCCTCCTCACACTGACAGCGTGAGAGGAGAGCTGATCAGCGGCATTTCCATGAAGGGGAGACCTGTACAGATAATCAGGGCACTGATCATCAGTGCAGCACCAACAGTGCCTATCAGTGCTGCCTTTCAGTGCCCATCAATGCCTGATCATGAGTGCCGCCCATCAGTGCCGCCTATCAGTGCCCATCAGTGCTGCATATTAGTGCATCCTCATTAGTGCAGCCTAGAGGCACGAGATTCAAGAATTACGAAGGAACAAGAATGCTGGGCTCACAGGAAGGCAGGAATGCTATCAGGAGTTTACAGGGGCAAAAGGGGCTGGAAGATTGGATGTGGATGGAGTGCACAGGGAACACAATGGTGCAGAAATTCTGGATGCAGTTGGGTGCACAGGGCACACATGGGAATTGGAAGGCTGGACATGGCTGGGGTCAGTGGCAGCCGCTCCATTAGGGGCGCAGGGGAGCTGTCCCCCCTAATCCATGCACCCAGCCCCTAATCTACATGCAGGGTCCCGGATCTGAGGTCTGTGCAAGAGAGGAGAGCAGAATGACAGTGAAGGGGAGAATAGTGTGTCTGGGAAGGGAGAGAAAACAGGCACTGGGAAGAAAACAGTGACCAGGGAGGAGAAAATGAGAACTGGGAAGGGGAGAACACAGTGGTTGGGAAAGGGAGGTAGGTTTCATGCAACAAGTGATTTTAGGGGAGAATATGTGCTGGGAGAGAAGAGGACTTGTGCTAGGAAGGGGGAAGGAGTCAGATTTAAAGTCCAACCTCCCCCAACCCCCCCTCCCCCTTCTTAGCACAAGTCCTCTCCCCTCCCAAAGTGCCCCTCCAGCACATATCCTCCTACCCCTCAGAAAGATGCCAGCTGCCATCATGGTGTCTGGGACCCCGGGCACCCCATAAGAGCTGCTGGGCATGTGCCCTGGGTGCCCACAATAGCACACCTCTAACAGGCAGGCGATGGAAGCCAAGTGGTGGTACTTGTTTTGGTATCTGGCTTTGGGACTCAGCCCAGATTTGTGGGACAATGGGAGAGTGTTCAAATTAAAAGAAGGTCCCATATAATCATGGTATATCTAGCATAACCCCCCAACCAGGATGGTTGGGGGGTTATGCTAGAAGTGCGGAGAGGATTTGTGCTGGAGGAGGGGCTTGGGGAAGGAGGGTTTGTGCTGAGGGATTTGAAGAGGGGGAAGAAAGGCTTGAGAGGAGTTGTGCTATGAGGGGGGTCTGGGGGAAGAAAGATTTGTGTTGTGGGGATTTGTACCAGAATTAAGAGTTGTGCTGGGAGGGGTGATTTGGGAGAGGGGGGGTTGAAAAAGATTTGTGCAGGGAGGAGGGATTTGGGGGAGAGGATTTGTGCTAGAAGTGGGGAAAGGTTTTACCCTTGGATGGGGTATTTGTATGTAAGTAGAATTTGTGGTGGGGGATTTAGAGAGGGGAATTGGGTGAGGCAGGATTTGTACTGGAATAGTGGTTGTGCTGGGAGGGAGGATTTTGTTTGGAGGTAGAATAGGATTTATTTTGGAAGGGGAGTTTTTGGAGACAGTATTTATTTTGGGAGGGGGAAGTGGGGATTTGTACTGGGATGGGGAAGAAGAATTCTGCTGGAAGGGGGGATTTGAGGGGTGGAGTAGGATGTGTGCTGAGGAAGGGCTGATGATTTGTATTGGAAGGGGGATTATTTGTGCTGGGAGAGGAAGAGAGGATTTGTGCTGGGGGGACAAAGATTTGCATATAGGAGGGGTGAGCATTTTGTTTTGGTAGGAGAGAGTGGGAATTTTTGTTGAAAGGGTAAAGTGGGAGGGATGCACTGTATTGTACATTACATACTTCTTACCAAAGTGTTTATTGTCTCAACAATTACTGGTTGCTAATCAGTCCCTGACTATTATAAGGAAGTTCTTCTGTAAGGTAGGCTCAGACAAAGTGTTAGCTCGCTGTCTATTTTCAGTGTGTGAAAAAACATATAATGGAAGCAATTTTTTTTTCTGATTTTACTGGAGTTTATATGTGTCAAAGAGAATTGAGTAGTGTCCGTGATACTTTTTTATTTGCACTAACATATCATTGTTCATGGACGAGCTTTCGGAGTGTGTCCCCTTCTTCAAGGTCCAAGCAGTACTGATTCACAAAAGTTTTAGCAGAAGGTAAAATGTTAAAACAAAAAAATAATCTCTCAGAGAGTTTTTTTTGTTTTGTTTTAACATTTTACCTTCTGCTAAATCTTTTGTGAATCAGTACTGCTTGGACCTTGAAGGGGACACATTCCAAAAGCTCGTCCATGAACAATGATATGTTAATGCAAATAAAAAAGTATCACGGACAGTACTCAATTCTCTCTGTCACAATTGCACTAATACAGCTACAATCACCTCAAGTATGTGTCAAAGCATATCTTATGAGTACAATAACGCCTGGGTTTTGTTTACCGATGCCCCTTAAGCCACTCTCACTGTTAACAACTTGGCCACACACACTTTTTTCGTGACATGCGTAGCGCACTGCAGGTTGCTGCCCCCCTAAACTGTCCTTCATTCTCAAGTTCAAAAGTTGGGAGGTATGTGTGCCATGAAAACAGGCAGAGGAAGCAATTTTATTAATTAGATACAAACAATCCTTTCACTTTCATTTTCTGCATTATATAAGCAGAACTCCACTCTTCTTGGGCAGTTGGTGTGTTTGAAAGTATAAAGATAAGACGGAGGAGATCCCTGTAGATCCGCTATGGATAGTGATAGTGATAGTATGAGAAAAGATATCCAGAATTTCAGCCTTAATAACTGTAAACTTGGTAATCAGGGCTACAACCGGGTCCTCCTGCAGCTATTTGGTTTTGCGGGTCATGGAAAATCCTGCTTCATCAACTCCTGTAAGTACGTTATAGATGACGGTCCATACAAGATCTACGCAGAGACTGCTTCAGGTAGGAGCAGTCAAGGGGGAAAGACACTGAAAAGAAGTTCATATGGGCTCACCAAAACCATCACGCTGGTCGATAACCGGGGATGCGGCAAAATGGATAAGGATGAGACCGGAGAGATATACGCTCAGCTTGGTAAGTACAGGAGATGTCACTCTATTCTTTGCAATATATGTACTTTAATCTTTGACAAGTTTCAGATTATTGCGGTCAGTTCACTTTGTATATTAAAAAAAGGAAAAAAAAAATGCAGCATTGCCTGTGTGGGATAATAACTGGGGTTCAATAATTAAATCAATAGTGACATACACCTTTGATAAATACCCCAATAATAACCTAATAGGTTATATATACAAAATATATGAACAAAAACCGTGTGCAAAAAAATATTGTACCTTCCCTGGTACTTTGCGTCTCACGCTGCAAGGAATGGACCCAGGAAGAGTGCTGGCTATTTGGGGCTACCATTTAGGCTCCATGCACACTGGTGTTTTTGTAAGCTCCTAGAAGCTGTTATTAGCATTTTTCCTGCTCCTAGAAGATAATTAGTGTTATCCTATGTGTCAATGCACACTACCTTAGGCTATTAGTGTTTTTTAAGCTTCAGCATCTAGGAGCAGAAAAAAAAAAAAGTTTTTGTAGAGTTTTTTGGAGCGTTTTACCAGCAGAAACACTCTTAAACCCTACTGAGCGCTGCTAAACACTACTAATAGCGTTTTTTTTTGTTTCCTTTTTTTTTAAGGAACTGCAAAAATGCTAATAAAATGCTAACACTCCTAAATGCTCTTAGGCTGGGTTCACACTTCAGCAGGCAGCGGCTCACAGCAGGAGTCCGGTGCGTCTCCATTCACTGTTTCAAGTCCGATTTCAGCCCAAATTGTTGCGTGAATTCGGACCTGAAACAGACCAGAAGATGCACAGGACTCCTATGCAATTCGCACCGGAGCCGATGCGGAGATGTGTGAACCGGCTCCATAGAGAGCCAGTCACAATCTCCTGACATGCGAATTGGATGTGGTGAAACCTGCATCTGATTCGCATAAGTGTGAGCCCAGCCTAAAACACTCCTAAAACCCTATTATTACAAAAGCTCTTACCACCGCTTTTTATCCATCATTTTTTAAGTTTAACTACTTGCTGATCACCTGCTGCAGTTCTACTGTGGCAGTGACACCTCTGCGCGAATCAACATACCTGTACGTCGTTTTGTGCACTAGCCTTGTGGGCACACGTGCTGATTGGCTAGAGGGGGAGCTAATCAGCGGGTCCAGTGGACATGATGTCCGCCAGCCACCCACAATCATTCAGAACAGGGATCTGCCTATGTAAACAAGGCAGATTGCCGTTCTGACAGGGGAGGACACAGAGATCTTGTTGTCTCTGTGGATCTCTGTGTTGTCCCAGTCAGTCCATCCCCCGCACAGTTAGAAAACACTCCCAGGGAACACACTTAACCCCTTAATCGCCCCTGATGTTAACCCCTTTCAGTGTCATTAGTACAGTGAGAGTGCATATTTTTATGCACTGATCACTGTAATAATGTCACTGGTTCTCAAAAAAGTGTCACTTAGTGTCCGATTTGTCTGCCACAATGTCGCAGTCCCGATAAAAATCGCTGATCGTCGCCATTACTAGTAAAAAATAAATAAATACAAAATTCCATAAAAATATCCCATCATTTGTAGACTCTTTGACTTTTGCAGAAACCAATCAATATATGCTTTTTGGATTTTTTTTTTTTTTTACCAAAAAAATAGCAGAATACATATTGGCCTAAATTGATGAAGAAATTCAATTTTTTAATTTTTTATTGGATATATTTTATAGCAGAAAGTAAAAATGTTTTTTTTTAAATTGTCAGTCTTTTTTGTTTATAGCGCAAAAAAAAAAAAATAACGCAGAGGTGATCAAATATCACCAAAAGAATTCTCTATTCGTGGGAAAAAAAACAACATAAATTTTTTTGGGTACAGCGTCGCAGGACCTCGCAATTGTCAGTTAAATTACTGCAGTTCTTTATTGCAAAAAATGACCTGGTCATGAAGGGGGTAAAACCTTCTGGTCTTTAAGTGGTTAAAAGAAACACTAGTGTGCATGGAGCCTTAAGGTGTATCCCATAAGGAAAGACAGTCATTATCTATGTTGGTCCCAACTTAAAGGGCAAAAGCACTTTAGACTTCTGGGTATATAGGTCCACATATGAAGGTGAGTTACTAATAGAACCGGTGGAGGATTCACGTGGTTTGTTGAAGATCACATTTCTTGTCATTGCAAGGAATTGTAGAACACATTTTAAGGTGAACTGCATTTAAAAGGACATTTGATGCGTGTATACATGAAGGTAGTAAAGAAGCTACAAAGAACTACACATTGAAGTTCTGACTGTTTATTCAAAGACTTTCACTTGAATGAGAGGGTGACCCTTTTATTGCTAAACAGTTATCTATGCTGTAAATAGTGATGTGCCGAACATCCCCCTGTACGGTTCGCAGGAGAACTCCCAAACAGGGAAAATGTTCTAACACGAACAGCTAAACCCATTGAAGTCTATGGGAGCTGAACAAGAAAAATTAAGTGCTCATTTTGAAGGCTTATATGCAAGTAATTGTGCATAATAGGGGTATGGGGGTCTGGGTACTGCCCTGGGGGACATGTATCAATATTTTATTTTTTAACAAATGTTTTTTAGGAGCAGTGATTTTAATTATGCTTAAAGAGGAAGTAAACCCCGGGAGATTTTTCTTATTTTTTCAATTTCTAAATACTATAGCTAATTACACATGTTGAGACATTAAAATCGCCATAAAACGAGGTTGGGAAATACCTTATTTTTCGTCTTTATTAGATCTCCATTTCCGGGTATTGGCCGTGCCATTACTTCTACTGTTTCGTGAATCTTTTCTGGACGTTACTTCCGCCCTTACTGTGTTTCCCTTGGGAAATCTCGCGCATGTGCCGTAGCGCCAAAACCAAGCCTCTATCTCAATGCTGCTCTTCACTTTTTCACTTCACTTCACTTTTCAATTCACTCCCCTGTGTGACGTCTTATTCTGTCACAAGGGGGAGAAGCAGGAAGGAGATGATCAGAGCAGCATTGCGAGACTTCCCTCTGTGCCGCTCAGAGAGGAAGCTCATCAATCCTAATGTCCTGACATGCAGGGGAGATAGAAACCGCACACATAGCATGCCATTAATGAAAATAATCGTGCCTGATGTCACTTTTTATTGCATGGCGATTTCTATGGAAACGAAAACAGTAAGTACACTTTCACAGGCAGCAATCAGCTGCCTGTGCTATGTAGATTACTAAGATATAAAGTTGTATTGGAGGGTTTACAACCACTTTAAAGTGCAACAATAAAAATGAAAAATTTATTGACATATAGTGCCTGGGGGTCCCCTTATTGTGCCTGTAAAGTGGCGCATCTGTAGCATGCATAAAACATGCTGCAGCAAAAATGACATTTCTAAAGAAAAAAGAACAATAAAATCCCATTTAAAATGCCTTGTGTTTACAATTGATGGCATCCGGCTATTAAAAAAAATAAGAAAAAAAACAGTATGGGATCCCCCCAAAATCCATACCAGACCTTTATCCGAGCATGCAGCCCAGCAAGTCAGGAAAGGAGAGGGGATGAGAGAACCTCCTAAACCCTCAACATGGGTTGGGTGCTTTGGGGCAGGGGGGCTCTATACTGTATATACTATTAGAGGTTGAATCTGGTAAACATCATCAGACTCGGAGATCAAATTTGTTATTTAAAGAAAAAAAAATGAAAGACTGTTTTGCAGATTTTCAGACAGAACTGTAATACATTCTGTATGAAAGACTCCCTTGTCATAGGCAGGTGGCTTGATAAAAGCTCCCTGTGCCTGCTGTCACTTATGCTGGCCATACAAAAACAATGTGTTCCTTCAAAAAAAAAGTTTGATAATCGATACGTGTATGGCCCTCACAAGGCTCAGTGCACACCTATGCAGTTTGCTTTTGAGTCATTTCTGCAGTGCCTTTTGTTGTGCGTTTTGCATTTTTGCACACGCAATTTTGCTGCATTTTGCATTTTTTATGCTTTTTTTCTGGCCAATTTGTTGTTGGGCAGACTAAAAAAATGCAATTTGCAACAAAAACGCACCACATGCTTTTCTGCAGCTTCTCCATTAAAGTCTATTGAACCAAACAAGCAAAAAAAAGCACAGTTCCTGACCTTTTCCAAATATGCAGCGGCTGAGAAAAGCATAGATGTGAACGTGTCCCATAGGAAACTATGGTAAATGAACTGTAGTGCGTTCCTGCCAAAAGCACCAAAAAACACATAGATGAACCAGGCCTCTTCTGGGATCCCCCACTGACACTTCTGGCTCCTCCTGCCTTCAGAGTGAACCTATAGCAAGTTGCAAAGTATAGTATAGCGTGCCCCTATAGCAGGGATATGGAATTAGGACCTCCAGCTGTTGCAAAACTACAAGTCCCATCATGGCTCTGCCTCTGGGTGTCATGCTTGTGGCTGTCGGAGTCTTGCTGTGCCTCATGGGACTCGTAGTTCTGCAACAGCTGGAGGTCTGCTAATTGCATATCCCTGCCCTATAGCAACGTAAAAAAAACTTTAGCCTTTAGAAATACTCACTTCCTGCCCAGGACTACAAAAAAAATTTTAGGGACACTTTTTTGTCTGTAGGCGGAGTCGCATTATAATTAGGAGCCAGGGCATGCATTTGTAGGCGTTGCATAGAAAAAACAAAAAATGTGGCGCACAGAAAAATGGGCATGGTTTATGTGAAATGGTGGGTGTGGCCTAAATGGGTGTGTCTCAAAGGGTGTGTGGTTAGAGTCTGAGATGAATGAGGGATGGAGAGGGAAAGGGGGAGGGAGAGAGGGATGGAGGGACAGCAGCCCCAGATCCTACACCACAATAGAAATATGTGTATTCCAATTAGCAGATAAAGATACTCCAAACACCTGGTGTTGGAGCTTCAATCATCCCCGCACCATGGTTGTTATGGTGTCAGGATGATTGAAGTGCATATTTCTATTATTAAATTGTAATATAAAATTAAATCATTCAACTCACCATAATGCAGAATCAGTAGGACCCCTGAGCATATCCGCTGCCACAAGCAGAGTCTGTCCTTGCATCAGGTGTCCCCAGCAGAGTCCGTACTTGTATCAGGTGCCCCCAGCAGAGTCCGTCCTTGCATCAGGTGCCCCCAGCAGAGTCCATACTTGTGTTATGGAAATGATTAAGAGCTCCAATCGAGCCCAAGGTTATCTGCTGCTGTCTCTAATTTTGAAAGTGTTGATATGCATGCATATAAAAGTAAACACTCTGAGACACGCTCAGCACCATTACTTGTTACACTTCTAATTTATTCAAGGCGGTGTTAATGTTTTATACACACAAATACGTCATTGCTATGTTAGTCTAATAGGTACATCTCATTGGTTAAGATAGTAAAGAAGATGGAGAATTTTCATAACGAGGTTTGGCTGTCCTTGGTTTTATCTTCAGTTCTGCGTTCTTCTGATGTGTGGGATGTAGGGGGTACCCGCCATCTTGAGAAAATATAGAAACAGAGCAAACCTGTATACTTATATAATGAGTAAGGAATAAAATATGTATGCACATAAGAAAATAGACATTTTCAGATTACTATTATTATTATCTACACCACGTTTCTTCACAATCCCCCCTAAAATGACTATTTTCTCTTTTCTGTCCCTAATACTAAAGGTCCTACTTTTAGCCTGGCCCTTCTCCTCAGCAACTCTTTTTGGCTGTATATAGAATTGGGCAGTAACTGTTCACTTCCCTCCTCGATACAGCTGGAGAGGTGCAGTCAGGCGCTATCTATCCCTATAACCCCATAGTATTGTGAGATTATGGACAGGGAGTGACTGTAGGGGAGTGAAGGGTTTGTCATCTTCCATCATAAGGTGGTCCTCTTCTTCTTGGTGGAGAAATGTAGGTGTGCTATTGTCTACAGCCTTGCTCATTAACTTTTTTACAAAAGGTAGAATACAGCATACAATCAGGGCTAAAAGAACCAGGATTATTAATACCGTTACCCCTATCTGGGCGAGCACCTTCTGCCACCCACTCATCCAGCTGAAGTATTGATCCCATGGGTCTGTGATACCTGAGTTCTTCTTCAACTCCTGTGACAGATCTTCTAATTTCTTTATAGCTAAAGTAACCTTACCATTTGGGCCAGTATTATCAGGAATGTATGTGCAGCAAGTTCCCGTTTTTCTATCATTTTACAGACACCTCCTTTCTCGGCTAACACCATGTCTAAGGCCATCCGGTTCTGGAATGTCATGTAGGAAGTGGGGGCTAACTGGTCAGCAATTCCCTGGAGGGCGTCTTTAGTGTAATTTACAAATCTCTGTTGGTTATATGTGTAGTGTCAGGTCACCTAGAGGCTGGGTGACAGATGTACACCGTTGGGATCAGGAGTGCACCGCAAGGTAGTGGACCCTAGCACTGACTGCTGCGGATTGTACCCTGGGAGGTTCAGGAAGCAGGTCTACTGGATCACTGACACAGATCCCACTGGGAGCTAGAGCATAGATTCCCCAGGGCGCGGAGTCTAAGAGCCAGCAGGTGTTCACCAGAGCCTCTAGTGGTGAGGATGGACTGAGCTGCAGTCTGGCTCCAGGTCGCGGCCCCCAGGGTCTCACAGCTCACGCTCACGGTAGACTACAGGAGAAGAGGAAGGAGGGAGCTGGCTGGAACATCAGGGTCACAGGCAAACAGGGATGGCCAGGAACAGGCCAAAGTCGGTAACAGAAATCAGATGTAGGAAACATAGCAAGTACACACAGAGGCTAACACACAGTGGTTGATCAGCACTGCTGGCTTGCAGTGCACAGGTTAATATAGGGTTCCCTGATAGGGCCTGGGGTGGGGCCATGCTTAGAGGGGAGGTTACAAAAGCAGTCAGGTGAGGGTCAGCTGGTCTCTAGAGATGAACACATGGAGACAGGTATGCTGATCGACAAACTCTATTGCATAACCATGACATGTAGTTAATCCAATCTACATTCTTGCTGACAGTTGTTATGGGGATCAAAGACTCAAAACCAGCTTTTACCTGATCCCGGGCTTTAAACTCATCAGGGACCCCCTTGTAACCCCTATGACATGTATGTATACATGAGGGTCAAAGCTTCCGGAGAGAGCTGCTCGCTTCCTCCTCTGACTGTGTGCTGGGTCTGTGTATGTATCAGGGGTATCTTTGGTTAGGATATGGGGCTTTCTATTTTCATCTTTTTTTTGTCTAATGCACTCTGTGGTCGCCCAGTCTGGCCCTGTGTTCCAACCTACTGGCCCCCACAGAAACCACAACTCTGTCCCCAGTAACTGTCTGTGTGGCATACATATATGTCCTTACCGTCAGGGATATCACTGTACCAATGGCATCACCATGAAGGGTCAAACGGACAAGGTACTATGTCACAGTAATCTAAGGTAAAGGTGGTCACATGTGTACCTGAAGAGTTACACCAAAACGTAATTATGTTATCATTTTTGTGATGGCCACCTCCTGGGCCCCTCCCCCCTAGATCAAACAGAAAAAGGATATGCAGCACCCGAAAACACTCTCTCCTGCAGTGATAAGCATGCATTCAGGTGTTCTTCCTGGCCAACTTGACTGAGGTGGCTGTGGTCACCAAAACTTGGAATGGACCATCATAACTTGGCTCAAGGATCTCCAGACAGTAGTTGGTGTGTTCCTGTATCTAATTCAGGATCTGGAATGGAAGAAAACACCTGGACATGCATTCAGGTTAATTCTCGTGATAATGTGGTTACATAATTAGTCAACACATCAGACTGTAACTGTAACTGTTGTGGAAAGTAACAACCAAGTCTGGGAGCTGAACCAAACAAAATTTCATAAGGGGATAGGGCATGTTTCCCCTGGGGGTGTGTCTGACACTGAACAGGGCAATGGGCTAACTGTCTGGCCAACTCAATGTCAGTCTCTTGGGCCATCTTTAACATCCTGTTTTTAGTGTCCCATTCATCCTTTCTACCTTCCCGCTACTTTGAGGGTGGTATGGGATGTGTAGTGCCAACTGAACCTCCAGTGCTGCCCAAATCTCTTTAGTAAGGGTTGTTGTTAGGGCTGGTCCCTGATCTCTCAATATCACCTCTGGGACCCCAAATCTACATACTATCTCACTCAGTAGTTTCTTAGCTGTGGTCCTGGCAGTCGTGACCACTTCCACTAGGGCGTTTTCAAATCTGTCACTTCTTGGCACTTGAGAATGATCAATTTGCATCCTCTGGAATGGGGTATAGGGCTTTTGCCAGGTGCTTCTTCTGTGCTTCTTCTGTGCTTCTTCTGTGCATCCTGGGTTACATTTGGTGCAGTTAATGCATGATCTGCAGAAGCTGTCGGTCAGTGGAGTAACTCTTGGTGCAACACTTGTTGATAAGAGAGTTCATAAAAGTCTTTGTCAAGTGGGCAGCTCCATGTGCCCATTGCACCACAGCTGGGTACATACTCCTGAGTAGACAAGGCTTCTTGTTGCACTCGAATAGTCCATTTCTGAAAGTTGCTCCTCTCCGTTTCCAGCTTTCCTTCTTATCCGGACTTGTTGTTTCCTGTAGTTCTTTTAGATAAACTCTGTCCACTGGGAAAGTCTGTAAGGTAAGCACGGGGTGGTCTTCTTCTACCACCCTGCTGTCCACTTCCCGTGGACCACCAGCTATCTGTTTGGCAGCTGAATTGGCTAGATGCTTGCCTTAAGCTTCCTTTGAGTTCATTTTGTCGTGTGCTTTACTCAGAATAGTCACTTGGGTTGGGAGAAGCAAGGCATCAATCAAGTTTTCACAGGTGTTCCTGCAGCCATCAGGAATCCTCTGTCCTAGATAACACCATAATCATGGGCAATGCTGAAAGCATATCTTGAGTCCATATGAATGTAGGCTCTTTTTCCCTCTGCCCATTTACATGCTGTAGTAAGTGCTTACAGCTCTGCTTCCTGTGCAGACATCACCAGTGGTAAGGCTTCAGCTTGTAGAACAGTGTTTTCAGTGGTGACCGCGTGTCCTGTGTGGTCATGGGGTAACAAGTCAAGACTCTACTCCTCCTCCTCCTTTCCCCCCTCGAGAAGTGGAAGAAGGGTGGTAGGGTTCAGTGTTTGACAACTTAATAGAGTAATGCTGTCCAGTAGGAGGGAACACAGGAGTCTCAAGTGTCTGGTAGTGGACAAGTGTTTCGGTTGGATCTTGGTTGAATATGGCAACAACGTCATGGGGAGCAAGCAGAACGAGGCAGTGTCCGAGGACAAAGTTCAAAGTTTTGTAAAGCAAGGCTTGTGTAGCAAATCCAGCTCGCAGACACAATAGGCCTCCTCTTGCTACCGCATCCAGCCGACAGGAATAATATCCTATGGGGCGTAGGCTGATGCCGTGTGATTGGGTGAGTACACCTGCAGCATGTCCCAGAACATTCGGATACAAAGAGCTTGAGCGTTTTGCCGTAGGCTGGGAGCCCTAGCGCCTGAGATGGCACACTTGAGGGCCTCAAACTTAGATATTTCTTCAGGAGACATCTGGAAGGGTCTGATTGCAGAGCATCAGTAGGAAGGCTTCTGGAATCCATGCTCTGCACTGGGAAATTAGTCCAAGGAAAATGACAGGTGTTGAGCACCACTGCATTTTGGGCTTTGAGGCTCTGCAGCCCTGGTTGGCCAGATAGCACAACAGGCTTTCTGAGGTGACTTCAACAGGGGGTAAGTCAGCTGCACAAAGAAGAAGGTCATCAACATGTTGGAAGAGAATCACTTCCGGGTGTTCCTCTTGTCATGTGTCAAGGATGATAGCCATAGCTTTTGCAAACTGGCTTGGAAAGTTCTGTACGCCTTGTGGCACAACTGTTTAGGTATGTTGCCGTTTCTTTCCGTGGATGAATGCAAAAAGGTACCAGCAGGAGGGGTGAGGGTGGACACTGAAGAAAACGTTTGTAAGGTCCACCTCTGTGAGGTATTTTGCAGTCAAAGGCATCCACAGTAGGTACCTGGTTCTCTTTTTAGGATTCTCTTCTTGGGGTTATTGTGGTTTCCGGGGCAATGAAGCGCCCTCTTTTAACTTGACTGAAACTGGTGGCACCTTTAAGTGACCGTTGTCTTCCGGTCCTGTGGACCATAGGCACGCAGGGATTCTGTCAAGTACTTCCTGCAGTATTGAACTTGAAGTTTTTGCTTCAGTAAGTGTCATCAGGAGAGGCTGAGAACACAAAGCAGATGAGTCTTCTAAAGATAGGGGAGTATGTAACTTCATCCCCCCCTTCAGGCGTGTCCTGATTGAGGCCTGTAGTCCGGACAACACATCATCTCCTAGTAGATTCAAGGGACATGTAGAGGACACCACAAATCTGGCAAGCAAATCAGGAAATGTTCCCACCTGTAGTGGCTCAGTAAGTGGACTAGAGCGGGGCACCCCATCCATTCCTACGCAGGAAACATCAATAGTGGAAAGGAAAGAATTATTAGGCAGGTTCACCGCCTTCAACACACTTTTGGCTGCACCCCTGTCAATGAGGAAAGTGGTAGGTTTTTCATCTGGGACATCTTGGGGCTCTGCATTCTTTTCTGAAGTGACCCCGTTTCCCACAGTTGTAACAGGTGATCCTTTCCCTGGTATTGGGCAGTGGTGGTGGACTAGTGTAGGCGGGATCTTCGTCATGGGTTACCATGAGAGGCGTTGGTTTTTTACCTTTTTGATTTTCTATACCTCTGGTCACCAACAATAAATCAGACATTTTCATTGAATGGTATTCAGGGCGGGCCACCATCAGGCCTTTTCTGATATCCTCTCTGAGCCCTGAAACAAAAGCAGTTGATAACATGTGTGTGTGTGCCTTTATGAGTCTAGCATGATACTTCTTCACAGACTCCCCTTTATCTTGGGTAATATCTTGGATTGTGGTCTTCTGATCTGTCAACTTCTCCTTTGCCCAGTGGTGGAGTTGTGCACAGAACTCCACTCCTGAGGTGTAGGAAGTGGCACTTGTCAGGCAGGCATCATTGAAGGCCATCTGCATGACTGGCCAAAAGACATATCCTGCTTTGATTTGGCATAGGCTGATCAAGTCTCTCCAGGCAGCTGAGTAAGTTTCTTGTATCTGCACTATCCTGTGGTAGAAGGGAATTGGCTGCTTCTCTGGGTCAGGCAGACTTGTCACTAAGGCCGCTGCTTGTGATAGAGTAAAAGCAACATACATCACTGGTGCCCCTTCTGGTAACCGAGACTGTTGTTGGGGCAGGGGCTGGCAAGGGGCACTGTTCTTTACGGTTGCCAGCATGTGTTTGAGATCCTCTCGGAACTGTGAGTCCGGAGCCGGATTGGGGGTTAAATCAGTGGGTGGCCTTGCTGCCTGCTGTTGGGCTTCCCACTCAGAACTTCTTCATCATTAACATATCCGGCCTGGGAATGTGATGCTCCCGTATTGGGGAAGACAGGTGTGTGGTATGAACCATCTTGGTTTAAAACAGGGAGGGCTGGGTACAGGCTGTTTAAGCTTACTGGGTGTACCAAGATGGCCGCCGGCAGGAAGTGCACTGCACTGGGTAGAAAGTGAAGGCATGGGTGCACTAAGATGGCCGCCGGGCTGAGTTGTCACAGTGGGTTGTGCTTGGGTGGTGAGAAAGGAGTGGTTGTTAGACGGAGGGCAGTGCTGTCCCTCCCCTCCTTTGTTTCAAGATCCAACATATCATCAGCTCTGTGATACACATACATAATACAATCGCCATCTTTCTTAACTTCCTTTATCCAATTTTCTTTATCACACAGGATTTTTCTCCCTGTTTTCTTCAGCAACATAACTTTCGCCACTTCTTTCAACTTTGTTAACTATTTCAACATCTTCTTCTCTCCTTCTTTGCAATATCACTTTCTTTTCTCTCTTACAACCAAGGGGTTAATATTTTTCTCAGCGTTCTTATCAACAAATTCCTTCGGTGGGGGCTCATAAGACTAATGTACGGTTAATCTCAGAACAAGAACAAACACATCAGGGGTAGTGAAGAGCAACGGCCCGCGACCCAACAGATCCCCCGGGCAGCCCCCCCTCTGACCTTAACCAGTCCCCACCCCCTCTCGTGTATATAGCAAACAGTAAACCACAAATACACTCACGACAGGACATTACACCTGCCACTCTTCGAACTGCAAAATTTCTGCAGGCTAAGATAACCACAAGGGCAGACCACCCTGCAAAAATAAACCCGTTTATAGACTCGTCTTGGGGTGAGACTTCTGTAACACTTTTAGACTGCAAAGCCAGCAGCTGAGATAACCCTCAAAGGTTCATCGAACCCAGAGTAACCCGTCTATAAACGTTTGCCACAAGGGAAACAATCTCATTCCAGAGGCCGACAGCTCATCTGGAGATGAGACCACACATTCACGCATGTAGCACCCTTAGACTGCTGAGTTTCGCAGCCCAAAGAATGGCAGACAGTGAACAAATACAGTCAGCAGAAACCCATTGGCAGGTTCGTTAAAACAACCTCAGGCGAGGAAATACCTGCCTCTAAGACAGTCTCAGCATACCGACAGAATCCAGCCGTCAACCAAAAGATAAGAGAGTCGTACAGTGGTAAGAATATAAATCAAACTCACCGGTACTGTTAGGGCTACGCAAACCCCCTGTCTCATCAATCAGTTAACGCCCGAATGCTTGTCGCGGTATAACTTCGACTGTAGCCTGAGGTCCTGGGTTTCGGCACCATCTGGTATGGAAATGATTAAGAGCTCCAATCGAGCCCAAGGTTATCTGCTGCTGTCTCTAATTTTGAAAGTGTTGATATGCATGCATATAAAAGTAAACACTCTGAGACACGCTCAGCACCATTACTTGTTACACTTCTAATTTATTCAAGGCGGTGTTAATGTTTTATACACACAAATACGTCATTGCTATGTTAGTCTAATAGGTACATCTCATTGGTTAAGATAGTAAAGAAGATGGAGAATTTTCATAACGAGGTTTGGCTGTCCTTGGTTTTATCTTCAGTTCCGCGTTCTTCTGATGTGTGGGATGTAGGGGGTACCCGCCATCTTGAGAAAATATAGAAACAGAGCAAACCTGTATACTTATATAATGAGTAAGGAGAAAAATATGTATGCACATAAGAAAATAGACATTTTCAGATTACTATTATTATTATCTACATCACGTTTCTTCACACTTGTATCAGGTGCCCCCAACAGAGTCCGTCCTTGCATCAGGTGCCCCCAGCAGAGTCCGTCCTTGCATCAGGTGCCCCCAGGAGAGTCCATCCTTGCATCAGGTGCCCCCAGCAGAGTACCTCCTTGCATCAGTTGCCCCCAGCAGAGTCAGTCTTTACACCAGTGTGCCCAGCCTCAGTCCTTACATCAGTGTCCCAGGCAGAGCCATAGTTACCCCCTTCCCCTGTACATAGTTACCCCTTTCCCCCTAGTTACCCCCCTGTACATAGTTACCCCCCTGTACATAGTTACCCCCCTGTACATAGTTACCCCCCCTGCACATAGTTACCCCCCTGTACATAGTTACCCCCCTGTACATAGTAACCCCCATGTACATACTAGTTACCCCCCCTGTACATAGTTACTACCCTCCCCCCTGTACATTACAGTTACATCGCTGCTGGTCTGCCCTGGGCTTTGGGACAAGAGCAGAGCAAACTCCACAAGCGCCGCCGTGTGTTCAGTGGAGAAGGGAGGGGCCGATCTATGCAGCTAACCCCGGCTTTAGAATTGTGGAGAGAAGCTGATTCATTGGCTGCACGGATCAAGCCCCCTCCCCTCTCCGCTGAACACAAGGGGAACGATCTAGCACCGACGGCCATTTTGTTGGAGTCAGCTGCTGCAGAGCCAAACATTAACGATATCCCTGGACAAAAAAGGCAAATTCCCAAATCGGGACGGCCTCAGATCGGGACGAGGGTTCCAAAATCGGGATTGTCTCGGGAAAATCGGGACTGTTGGCAACTATGTAACAGTGTAAATTTGCTGTCCCCTCAAAATAACTCAACACACAGCCATTAATGTCTAAACCACTGGCAACAAAAGTGAGTACACCCCTAAATAAGAATCTCCAAACTGGGCCCAAAGTGTCAATACTTTGTGTGACCACCATTATATTCCAGCACTGCCTTAACCCTCTTGGGCATGGAGTTCACCAGAGCTTCACAGGTTGCCACTGGAGTCCCCTTCCACTCCTCCATGACGACATGACGGAGCTGGTGGATGTTAGAGACCTTGCGCTCCTCCACCTTCCATTTGAGGATGCCCCACAGATGCTCAATAGGGTTTAGGTCTAGAGACATGCTTGGCCAGTCGATCTCCTTTACATTCAGCTTCTTTAGCAAGGCAGTGGTCGTCTTGGAGGTGTGTTTGGGGTTGTTATCATGTTGGAATATTGCCCTGCGGCCCAGTCTCGGAATCGAGGGGATCATGCTATTCTTCAGTATGTCACAGGACATGTTGGCATTCAAGGTTCCCTCAATGAACTGTAGCTCCCCAGTGTGGGTAACACTCATGCAGCCCCAGACCAAGACACTCCCACCACCGTGCTTGACTGTAAGCAAGACACACTTGTCTTTGTACTCCTCACCTGTCTGCTCCCTCATGCTTGACACCATCTGAACCAAGGACATGGTTCCAGTAATCAATGTCCTTAGTCTGCTTGTCTTTAGCAAACTGTTTGCAGGCTTTCATGTGCATCATCTTTAGAAGAGGCTTCCTTTTGGGATGACAGCCATGCAGACCAATTTGTGTGGTGTATGGTCTGAGCACTGATAGGCTGACCCCTTATCTCTTCCACCTCTGCAGCAATGCTGGCAGCACTCATACGTCTATTTCCCAAAGACAACCTCTGGATATGACGCTGAGTATGTGCACTTAACTTCTTTGGTGGACCATGGCGAGGCCTGTTCTGAGTGGAACCTTTCCTCTTAAACTGCTGTATTGTCTTGGCCACCGTGCTGCAGCTCAGTTTCAGGGTCTTGGCAATCTTCTTCTAGCCTAGGCCATCTTTATGTACAGCAATCATTTTTTCAGCTCCTCAGAGAGTTCTTTGCCATGAGGTGCTATATTGAACTTCCAGTGACCGGTATGAGAGAATGAGAGCGATAACACCAAATTTAACACATCAGCTCCCCATTCACACCTGAGACCTTGTAACACTAACGAGTCACATGACACCGGGGAGGGAAAATGGCTAGTTGGGCCCAATTTGGAGATTTTGACTTAGGGATGTACTCACTTTTGTTGCCAGCAGTTTAGACATTATTGGCTGTGTGTTGAGCTATTTTGAGGGGACATCAAATTTACACTCGGCCAAACCTCAGAAGACGTCCGTTCATGACAAAACACGTAGGCTTGATCCTCGGACGGTTATGTTATTACGCCAGCCTTCCGCGACGGTGGTGAGACGAACGCTTTTGGAATAGGGAGAAGCGAATAGAGACACCACAGCTTTACATGAGATACAACCGCTTATGATGATACACCGTTTTTGTAAGTGCAAACTTTTGTTTTAGTAAACAAGACTGAATTGATATACTGCACTATGGAAGTTTCTATTTTCTATTTCTGAGCAATAATAGAAAGAACGGCTGATCTGGAGGATTATATGTTCTGGGGACGAAAAAGTACAGTGTGGCGCTAAAACAGACTTGTTCCTCATTCAGGTCAGGCCCACTAAAAATTCAATCAGGGGGCCAGACTTACCCAATGAGGTATTTAATTGAAATTAGGATTTTTATACAAATCTTCCAGTGTAAAAAGCAAATCAGTTAGAAAAATCAAGTGTTCCCTATAATTTGTCTAATGGGAATAAGTATATATGTTGTTGGAGCATAGAAAAAATAATAAAATAATGAACGTGATGCTAGAAAAATGGTGCCGTGAACCAACAATCAATATGTTAAATCATAATTCAAGTAACAAGTGACGTACTGAGTACGTATATACAATGGTAAGTACAAAAAACTATGAAAATGTAAAACTCCATAAAAATGTACTCATAGATAAACAGTGTTCATAAACAAACTGAGTGATATGGAATGTGAGTCCCAAATGCTGGACCAATGAAGGTACACCCAAATACTTGATCACTTGGGCTTCCTTTGGACCGCCAAGATGGTTCCCGTATATTCAAATGGTAGGCATGATGCTGGAGATATAGGTGTGTAAAAAATACTCTTACCAGGAGTGGTGGACTCCCCAGCCAGCGGCTTGGGAGTCAAAGCAGGCTTGTAATGGAACGAACGGCAATGAGTAGAATGTAGCTTCGTCCGTCATTAAAAGTACAGGAAGGTGAGGGTCTCCACAGGATTATCCCCCACATTTAGATACTCCATTCACCATACAGCCCCTCCGGTGGAAAAATCAAAGGAGAAACTCCACATAGCGTAAAACTGCTTTAAAACGAACTTTAATAAAAAGCTTTGCAGTGAAAGGATATACACTGACTCATGAACTGAGTAAAGGTAAATTGGCCCGTAGACAACAACAAAAGTCAAGGTACCAAAACGTAAAAAATCAGTTAAAAAAGCGCTTGTTCAGTCGTGGCATAGCAGGCATATCGAACCCGGGGTTCGATATGCCTGCTATGCCACGACTGAACAAGCGCTTTTTTAACTGATTTTTTACGTTTTGGTACCTTGACTTTTGTTGTTGTCTACGGGCCAATTTACCTTTACTCAGTTCATGAGTCAGTGTATATCCTTTCACTGCAAAGCTTTTTATTAAAGTTCGTTTTAAAGCAGTTTTACGCTATGTGGAGTTTCTCCTTTGATTTTTCCACCGGAGGGGCTGTATGGTGAATGGAGTATCTTAATGTGGGGGATAATCCTGTGGAGACCCTCACCTTCCTGTACTTTTAATGACGGACGAAGCTACATTCTACTCATTGCCGTTCGTTCCATTACAAGCCTGCTTTGACTCCCAAGCCGCTGGCTGGGGAGTCCACCACTCCTGGTAAGAGTATTTTTTACACACCTATATCTCCAGCATCATGCCTACCATTTGAATATACGGGAACCATCTTGGCGGTCCAAAGGAAGCCCAAGTGATCAAGTATTTGGGTGTACCTTCATTGGTCCAGCATTTGGGACTCACATTCCATATCACTCAGTTTGTTTATGAACACTGTTTATCTATGAGTACATTTTTATGGAGTTTTACATTTTCATAGTTTTTTGTACTTACCATTGTATATACGTACTCAGTACGTCACTTGTTACTTGAATTATGATTTAACATATTGATTGTTGGTTCACGGCACCATTTTTCTAGCATCACGTTCATTATTTTATTATTTTTTCTATGCTCCAACAACATATATACTTATTCCCATTAGACAAATTATAGGGAACACTTGATTTTTTCTAACTGATTTGCTTTTTACACTGGAAGATTTGTATAAAAATCCTAATTTCAATTAAATACCTCATTGGGTAAGTCTGGCCCCCTGATTGAATTTTTAGTGGGCCTGACCTGAATGAGGAACAAGTCTGTTTTAGCGCCACACTGTACTTTTTCGTTTTCTGATTCACAATTTGTCTAATTGTTGTGTTGGCAGCTGTTCATATATATTTCTTTGGGATTGGCGCAATATTTCCACTATTTTTATATGTTCTGGGGAGACTACCAAAATTCCCTGTGCTCGGAGAGACTGCTAGCAGCAGTCATGGTTTTTTGGTAAGCAAGCTACTTCACTTTTGGGTGTTGACCTGAATACACGCTGGTTTTGCATTTGGAAGATTGGTGTCACAGCTTTTGTTTCCTGCAATTCACTTTCTCTCCTGTGGAGGCATATTCATTTGTGAATTTTCTCATTGATCACTATGGGACATTGCTTTAGTTTTCTTTTCTTTTTTTCTTTTTTTTGGTAATTTTTTCTTTTTTTGTGGTTTACATTTTTTTAATTTCACTCATTAATGTATATATCATTGTTTGAATATTTAATAATTTCATTTATCTTAATTGATATCATATTTCACATTTTTTAGTGCTGCACTTACTGTGTTGTTTATTCTATTTGACAGTTTTTTGGTATTGAACTTTGGGTGCTGGCTGCTTTACACTTATAATATTTATCTGCTAATTATTTAGCGCAGCGTTGACCTTAGGGTCCCTTTTTTTCCATTTTAGCAAATTTACACTATACGTTATACAAGCTGTACACTCACTACTTTACATTGTAGCAAAGGGGGTTATTTACTAAAGACAAATCCACTTTGCACTACAAGTGCACTTGGAAGTGCATTCGCTGTAGATCCGAGGGGGACATGCAAGTAATATAAAAAACAACATTTTAGCTCGCACCTGATTGGATGATAAAATAAGCAGAGCTTCCCCTCATTTCAGATCTTCCCTTCAGATTTACAGCGACTGCTGTTCCAAGGGCATGTTCAGTGCACATTCAAGTGCACTTTCAGTGCACTTGTAGTGCAAAGTGGATTTGCCTTTCATAAATAACCCCCAAAATGTCATTTCTTCAGTGTTGTCACATTAAAAGAAAGAATAAAATATGTACAAAAATGTGAGGGGTGTACTCACTTTTGTGAGATACTGTATATAGCACCAGCCATTGCAATGTGCACAGAGTGTACCAGGTGTGCCTGGGCATATTATAATCATCTAGTGTGCATTAGCATTATCGCTCTGTGTAGCAGCGGGGAAATGGGAAAGATCTCCCTCTTACTGGCTCTGCCATAAGAAAAGGGCTTACGCACTTTTACACACTTTTCTTTCACTGTGCCGGCAGGGAGATCAATGTCCCTGGACCATATTAACAGCATGTAGACACACCCACATGTGTGTTTGAGCTTTGGAGTGCACACCCTAATGCAATAGGCTGCACATGCCTATGGCACCAACAATATATGCAGAGCTTTACATACTCTATATATTGTACATTCAAATCAATTCCTGCCCCCAAGGAGCTTACAATCTGAGAAGGATGGGATTCAGACCTACCATAGCTTTGTAGGTATTGAAGCCATAGCATGAAAAGGCAGCCTCATAGCTTTTTTTTTCTAAACAAAATCAATATTATGCCTTCTATAAGCCCTTTAGTAAAATTTGTGTCAGTAGAAT
Organism: Lithobates clamitans; assembly: GCA_037952925.1. NCBI lineage: Eukaryota > Metazoa > Chordata > Amphibia > Anura > Ranidae > Lithobates > Lithobates clamitans. The sequence continues at coordinate 293,946 of JBBGZY010001431.1, read as the reverse complement.
TCACAGTAGTCTCCTGATCTGGGGACCCTGGAGAGGGAACTTAGCAGGTGGGCTTCACTGTAAGGCTGGTTTCACACAGGCTTTCTCTATAATGCGCATCTGCCTGCTCAGCAGGGATTCTCTCTGCTGATCCCCACTGAGAAGGCAGATAACAGGTCTGTGTCCGTTCCTTCATGCAGAGTGGGCACAGACACAGCCCGCGGTTCTCTATGGGACTGTCAGATGGAAACAACGGACTGTCATTCGATCTAATCCGCTGGATGAATGGGGAATGTTTGTTTTTTGTCAGACAGGATTGGATCAGATACCAGCGGATGTCAGCAGACACATGCCTGCTGACATCCACCGCTCCATAGAGAGCAATGGCTGGTCCACTTAGGTCTGCCTGAAAAAACGTGTGAAACCAGCCTAAGGCCCCTTTCACACAGGCTTTCCGATCAAGTCCGCCTGTCAGTTTTTCAGGCGGACCTGATTGGACCATGCAGTCTCCTCTATGGAGCGGCGGATGTCAGCATGGAAAAGAAGAAAGGTAACAGCGCTCTCTGCAGGGACAACTCAATCCATACACCAGGTCCACTCACAGGTGCCGAGGCTCGATGTGTCCCAACACACTCCACTGCAACAGTAATAAGGAGAGCCGGCAAAACTGTAATCCTTGAAGTTTCGTTTATTGGTACATCAGAGTGACAATAAAACAATAAAGCTGACGCGTTTCGGCAATAGCTACAACTAAGGCTATTGCCGAAACGCGTCAGCTTTATTTTTTTATTGTCACTCTGATGTATCAATAAACGACACTTCAAGGATTACAGTTTTGCCGGCTCTTCTTATTACTAGAGCGGCGGATGTCAGCAGACACATGTCCACCATCTGATCCAATCCTGTCTGCAAAATCCAGATGGATGGTGGTCCTATTTCCCATCCGTCTGGCAGATCGGATCAGATTGGAAAGGATCAGATGAAAACGGACAGGCAGTCCGTTTCCACCTGATTTCCCCATAGAGTTGAGCGGGACTGTGTCTGTGTCCACTCTGCACAATAAGCGATCCCCCGCTAAACAAGTGGAATCCATTGCACAGAAATGCCCATGTGAAAGGAACCTTAAAGGAATAATCAACCAAAATTGATAAGTCAGTGTTTGGAAGATTATAAAGAGTCTTGGGAGCACCAGTGGTGAGATTTATTCCCTAGAAGGTCTGTGTGCTTACAAAACAGCAAAGGAGGTCCTACTAAGTTTATACTTTTATTTATCTATTTCATAACTGCAGCGGTACCCCCGTAAGGGCTGCTAGGTGATGTGGCCCACCTGTCAACCTGCCTAACCCGGCATTCACTACCCAGTCGCCTTGGAGACAATGAACAATCCATGTGTTTGTTTTTGTATTTTTATTGAGGGATTTGAACTTGGATGGGTAAAGGAATATATGGGATGCCCAGTGGAACAAACAATTGATAGATTGATTAACAATCAATTGGGACAGCTATGTACACTCTGTTACTCCAGTCTCCTCCAGCACGACACTTGCTTGCAGACTGTTACTCTCTCTCTCCTGCACCACACTTTACTCCAGGCACAGCTAGCACATGTTTAGGACTGACACTGGCTCAGCCAGGCCTTAGCAACCGCTCCTTGCAGGCAGGGACCACAGACTCCTCTAGTGTAAGAAAATAGAAATATGAATCCTCTAGTGCTAGCTGTCCTTTGGGAGGACTACTGCTCCCAGTCAGCCCTCTTCGGGCACTGCAAGCCCTCCTGGCTGCAGCTGCTCGACTCCACTGCCCTTGACATCATAGTCCTTACTGCTGGCTCTGTACCCATCCCAGACTGCACACTCTCAGTCCTCTCAGGCCTTCCCCCCTAGTCCTCCCGACTGTGCCTGTCACTCACCAGCCCTCCACCCGACAACTCCCCCCCAGCTGGGCTTACCCAGGCCTGCCCCCTGCCAATCCAAGTTGGGGATTGGTCAGGGCTCCTTAGAACACCCCAGACAGCTCCACCTCCCCTTCAGCCTCTCTTTCTAGAAACCACTGGCACATTCTAGAAAGAAGTAGGAGGTCCTAATAATGATGTCTGTGAGTCACCAGCTGCTATTCTGAGCCACTCCCAGCCCACGTAAACCAAAACAAACAGGCCTAGCTTCCAGCCAGACCTGCCTAAATTTGCCTATGCTCACAAAATCCTAACCTCTAGCATGAAAATCCTAGGTAGAGGGTGCTACACTCACCCCCACCAAAATCCAGCTGGTCCCTCAGCTGGGAAATTGAAAACATATGACTCCTGGGCCAAGGGCATAAATTACATACAAAAATAAATAGATTTATGATAAGCATTTACACCTGTAAAGATAGTATAACACACACACCTAGCTACAGGTCCCTGTGGCTAACAGTAACATACAATATACACATTTAAGCCAGAGCATCTCTCCCTTGAGAAAGACACTCCGCCCGCAGGAAATCTTGACTCCAGCTGGAGGGGATGGACAGCCATTCCATCCCAGAAGATCCTAAGAGAATACAGAAAATGTAACATCATCCTACACTCAAACCTATCTATACACTGTACATAGTGTCTGTCAGGAGGGGGTTAGCATCCTGCCGACAGAAATATCAGAATTTAGTTCAGCACACATTTTTTCCTGTTTGTTCTGTCAGGAGGGAGTTATGACCTGCTGACAGAAACAAATAGGGATGAGCTTCGAGTTCGAGTTGAACAGCGAACAATTTGGGGTGTTCGCGGCAAATTCGAATGCCGCGGAACACCCTTTAAAAGTCTATGGGAGAAATCAAAAGTGCTAATTTTAAAGGCTTATATGCAAGTTATTGTCATAAAAAGTGTTTGGGGACCTGGGTCCTGCCCCAGGGGACATGGATCAATGCAAAAAAAAGTTTAAAAAACGGCCGCTTTTTCAGGAGCAGTGATTTTAATAATGCTTAAAATCAAACAATAAAAGTGTAATATCCCTTTAAATTTCGTAGCTGGGGGGTGTCTATAGTATGCCTGTAAATGGGCGCATGTTTCCCGTGTTTAGAACAGTCTGACAGCAAAATGACATTTCGAAGGAAAAAACCCATTTAAAACTACTCGCGGTTATTGCATTGCCGTCCGACAATACACATAAATGTTCATTGATAAAAACGGCATGGGAATTCCCCACAGGGGAACCCCGAACCAAAATTTAAAAAAAAATGACGTGGGGGTCCCCCTAAATTCCATACCAGGCCCTTCAGGTCTGGTATGGATTTTAAGGGGAACTCCGCGCCGAAAAAAAAAAAACAGCGTGGGGTCCCCCCAAGAATCCATACCAGACCCTTATCCGAGCACGCAACCTGGCAGGCCGCAGGAAAAGAGGGGGGGATGAGAGTGCGGCCCCCCTCCTGAACCGTACCAGGCCACATGCCCTCAACATTGGGAGGGTGCTTTGGGGTAGCCCCCCAAAACACCTTGTCCCCATGTTGATGAGGACAAGGGCCACCCCTGGCTGGTGGTTGTGGGAGTCTGCGGGCGGGGGGCTTATCGGAATCTGGAAGCCCCCTTTAACAAGGGGACCCCCAGATCCCACCCCCCCCTGTGTGAAATGGTAAGGGGGTACTTACCCCTACCATTTCACTAAAAAACTGTCAAAAATGTTAAAAATGACAAGAGACAGTTTTTGACAATTCTTTTATTTAAATGCTTCTTCTTTCTTCTATCTTCCTTCATCTTCTTCTTCTGGTTCTTCTGGCTCTTCTGGTTCTTCCTCCGGCGTTCTCGTCCAGCATCTCCTCTGCGGCGTCTTCTATCTTCTTCTCCTCTGGCCGCTCCGCACCATTGGCATGGGGGGAGGCTCCCGCCCTTCTCTTCATCTTCTTCTTCTCTTTTTCATTTTCTTCTCCGGGCCGCTCTGCATCCATGCTGGCATGGAGGGAGGCTCCCGCTGTGTGACGGCGTCTCCTCGTCTGACAGTTCTTAAATAACGGGGGGCGGGCCCCCTGGTGACCCCGCCCCCCTCTGACGCACGGTGACTTGACGGGACTTCCCTGTGACATCACGGGGAATGCCACAGGGAAGTCCCGTCACGTCCCGTGCGTCAGAGGGGGACGGGGTCACCGGGTGGCCCCGCCCCCCGTTATTTAAGAACCATCAGACGGGGAGACACCGTCACACAGCGGGAGCCTCCCTCCATGCCAGCATGGATGCGGAGCGGCCCGGAGAAGAAAAAGAAGAAGAGAAGAAGAGAAGAAGAGAAGAGAAGAAAAGAAGAAAAGAAAAAGAGAAGAAGATGAAGAAGATGAAGAGAAGAGCGGGAGCCTCCCCCCATGCCATGGGTGCGGAGCGGCCCGAGGAGAAGAAGATAGAAGACGCTGCGGAGGAGATGCTGGATGAGAACGCCGGAGGAAGAACCAGAAGAGCCAGAAGAACCAGAAGAACCAGAAGATGAAGGAAGATAGAAGAAAGAAGAAGCATTTAAATAAAGGAATTGTCAAAAACTGTCTCTTGTCATTTTTAACATTTTTGACAGTTTTTTAGTGAAATGGTAGGGGTAAGTACCCCTTACCATTTCACACAGGGGGGGGCGGGATCTGGGGGTCCCCTTGTTAAAGGGGGCTTCCAGATTCCGATAAGCCCCCCGCCCGAAGACCCCCACAACTACCGGCCAGGGTTGTGGGGATGAGGCCCTTGTCCTCATCAACATGGGGACAAGGTGTTTTGGGGGGCTACCCCAAAGCACCCTCCCAATGTTGAGGGCATGTGGCCTGGTACGGTTCAGGAGGGGGGGCCGCACTCTCATCCCCCCTCTTTTCCTGCGGCCTGCCAGGTTGCGTGCTCGGATAAGGGTCTGGTATGGATTTTTGGGGGGACCCCCACGCCGTTTTTTTTGGGGGGGGGGCGCGGGGTTCCCCTTAAAATCCATACCAGACCTGAAGGGTCTGGTATGGAATTTGGGGGGACCCACACGTCAATTTTTTTAAAAATTTTGGCCGGGGTTCCCCTTAATATCCATACCAGACCTGAAGGGCCTGGTGTGGAATTTAGGGGGACCCCCACGTCATTTTTTTTTTAAACTTTGATTCGGGGTTCCCCTGTGGGGAATTTCCATGCCGTTTTTATCAATGAACTTCTATGTGTATTGTCGGACCGGCAATGCAATAGCCGCGAGTAGTTTTAAATGTGTTTTTTCCTTCGAAATATCATTTTGCTGTCAGACTGTTCTAAAAACAGGAAACATGCGCCCCTTTACAGACATACTATAGACACCCCCCAGCTACGAAATTTAAAGGGATATTACACTTTTATTGTTTGACTTTAAGCATTATTAAAATCACTGCTCCTGAAAAAACTGCCGTTTTTAAAACTTTTTTTTGCATTGATCCATGTCCCCTGGGGCAGGACCCAGGTCCCCAAACACTTTTTATGACAATAACTTGCATATTAACCTTTAAAATTTGCACTTTTGATTATTCATGTTCGTGTCCCATAGACTTTAACGGTGTTTGCGTGTTCGAACAAACTTTTTTCCTGTTCGCATGTTCTGGTGCGAACCGAACAGGGGGGTGTTTGGCTCATCCCTAGAAATAAATCAGGTATCGAAGGAAAACATAACTCGGCAACCACCACAGCAGTCTATGTGGACACTTCAAAAGTGGGCTGTGCACACCAACAGTCTCTCACGTGTAGAAATGTGGGTCAGGCAGTCTCTTCCTACCTTCCCCTTCCTCCCTGATGGAAACTGAACGGCTCTTCATAGGCCTTCCTGCCTTCACAATAAGCACCCGGTCTCAATGAATTGCTCTCCCCAGCCTCCATTCATGCCCCCCTCTGACCCCGCCCCCCTCTAACGTCACATGATGTCAGAAGGGGCTGGGTCATTCAGTTATGTCACCGGGTGGCCCTGACCTTGCCAATATAACAGCTGTCACAGCCAAGAGACAGCAGTCGCCAAGAGGCCTCCCATGGAGGCGGAGCTTTTTTATTTTTTTTTTCTAATTTTCGGATCCGTCGGGCAGTGTGATTGAAGATGAATGGACATCGCGGGACACTTTTTTTTTCTTTTTTAATAAAGGAGTTTTTGACACTTTTTTGTTGAATGGGCAGGGGTACGACATATCCGATACCCATTCACATGGGGGGGCGGGATCTGGGTTCCCCCTTGTTAACCCCGACAACCAATGGCCAGGGTTGTCGAGAAGAGACTCTTGTCCCCATCAACATGGGGACAAGGTGTTGAGGGCAAGTGGCCTGATATGGCTCAGGAGATTGGCTGAAAGTACTTGTGGCACCTATTGCTATACCTTCATTCCTCTTAGTGCAGGTTTTTGAGAGAACTGGAGGTATAGTAGGGGTTGAGATCCCAGATGAGGAGCAAGGAGAACTAGGCCTTTTTTATGATGTGGGTCTTTCAGGTGCTGTTGCCAATGGACTACATGACAGGTCATCATATGTCTTGTCAAGCATGTGGTGCTCAAGCGGCTGCTGTTCTGGCCACGCTTGATCCGCTTCAGACATACATTGCAGACTGCACACGTGTTGAAAAGAGCCCATACCAGTGAACTTTTGGAAGTCAGTGGGGAGTCAGCAGTGCCCTGCATCTGCGCAGCTCTGTGGTGTGATGCAATAGGGTGGCTGCCCTTAAGCTGACCCCTGAGGGACATCCTGCCTCGTTGGAGTTGTGTCTCCTCCTCCTCACTTTCCTCCTCTCTTCTCTCAGGCACCCAAGTACAGTCAATGACCTCATCATCTGCTCCCTCCTCGTCACTGGAGCAAACTTGGCAGTATGCTGCAGCTGGGGGAACATGACTGCTAGTTTCTTGTCCTTCTGTGGCATCCCCTCTCTCTAGGCTCATGTTACTCACTTCCTCAACCTGGGAACCAACATCGGAGCCTTCAAATTGCTACGCATCCTTAAGCAGCATGTAACCGACATTATGGTTGAATAATTCTGGTGACTCCTCCATGCATGATAGTTGGGCTATGGAAGGAGTAACTGTGGACAAGGAGCTAGTGGAATAGTCCACTTTGGCAGCTGCGTTGGAAGGCAAACTAGTATGAGCCTGGGTGACAGAGGATGAGGAGTAAGGATGAGCCGAACACCCCCCTGTTTGGTTCGCACCAGAACATGCGAACAGGAAAAAAGTTTGTTCGAACACGCGAACACCGTTAAAGTCTATGGGAGAGGAACATGGATAATCAAAAGTGCTAATTTTAAAGGCTAATATGCAAGTTATTGTCATAAAAAGTGTTTGGGGACCTGGGTCCTGCCCCAGGGGACATGGATCAATGCAAAAAAAAATTTTAAAAACGGCCGTTTTTTCAGGAGCAGTGATTTTAATAATGCTTAAAGTCAAACAATAAAAATGTAATATCCCTTTAAATTTCGTAGCTGGGGGGTGTCTATAGTATGCCTGTAAAGGGGCGCATGTTTCCTGTGTTTAGAACAGTCTGACAGCAAAATGACATTTTGAAGGAAAAAACCCATTTAAAACTACCCGCGGCTATTGCATTGCCGACAATACACATAGAAGTTCATTGATAAAAACGGCATAGGAATTCCCCAAAGGGGAACCCCGAACCAAAATTAAAAAAAAAAAAATGACGTGGGAGTCCCCCTAAATTCCATACCAGGCCCTTCAGGTCTGGTATGGATATTAAGGGGAACCCCGGCCAAAATTAAAAAAAAAAATGACGTGGGGTTCCCCCTAAATTCCATACCAGGCCCTTCAGGTCTGGTATGGATTTTAAGGGGAACCCCGCGCCAAAAAAAAAAAAACGGCGAGGGGTCCCCCTAAAAATCCATACCAGACCCTTATCTGAGCACGCAACCTGGCAGGTCGCAGGAAAAGAGGGGGGGATGAGAGTGCGGCCCCCCCCTCCTGAACCGTACCAGGCCACATGCCCTCAACATTGGGAGGGTGCTTTGGGGTAGCCCCCCAAAACACCTTGTCCCCATGTTGATGAGGACAAGGGCCTCATCCCCACAACCCTGGCCGGTGCTTGTGGGGGTCTGCGGGCAGGGGGCTTATCGGAATCTGGAAGCCCCCTTTAACAAGGGGACCCCCAGATCCCGCCCCCCCCCTGTGTGAAATGGTAAGGGGGTACTTACCCCTACCATTTCACTAAAAAACTGTCAAAAATGTTAAAAATGACCCCGCCCCCTCTGACGCACGGGACATGACGGGACTTCCCTGTGGCATTCCCCGTGATGTCACAGGGAAGTCCCGTCAAGTCACCATGCGTCAGAGGGGATCGGGGTCACCGGGTGGCCCCGTCCCCCATTATTTAAGAACTGTCAGACGAGGAGCGCCGTCACACAGCGGGAGCCTCCCTCCATGCCAGCATGGGTGCAGAGCGGCCTGGAGAAGAAAATGAAGAAGAAAAGAAGAGAAGAAAAGAAGAAGAGAAGAGCGGGAGCCTCCCCCCATGCCATGGGTGCGGAGCAGCCGGAGGAGAAGAAGATAGAAGACGCAGCGGAGGAGATGCTGGACGAGAACGCCGGAGGAAGAACCAGAAGAGCCAGAAGAACCAGAAGAACCAGAAGATGAAGGAAGATAGAAGAAAGAAGAAGCATTTAAATAAAGGAATTGTCAAAAACTGTCTCTTGTCATTTTTAACATTTTTGACATCTTTTTGTGAAATGGTAGGGGTAAGTACCCCCTTACCATTTCACACGGGGGGGGGCGGGATCTGGGGGTCCTCTTGTTAAAGGGGGCTTCCAGATTCCGATAAGCCCCCCGCCCGCAGACCCCACAACCACCGGCCAGGGTTGTGGGGATGAGGCCCTTGTCCTCATCAACATGGGGACAAGGTGTTTTGGGGGGCTACCCCAAAGCACCCTCCCAATGTTGAGGGCATGTGGCCTGGTACGGTTCAGGAGGGGGGGGCGCACTCTCGTCCCCCCTCTTTTCCTGCGGCCTGCCAGGTTGCGTGCTCGGATAAGGGTCTGGTATGGATTTTTGGGGGGACCCCACGTCGTTTTGTTTTTTTTTGGTGCGGGGTTCCCCTTAAAATCCATACCAGACCTGAAGGGTCTGGTATGGAATTTAGGGGGAACCCCAAGTCATTTAAAAAAAAAAAATTTGGCCAGGGTTCCCCTTAATATCCATACCAGCCCTGAAGGGCCTGGTATGGAATTTAGGGGGGACTCCCACGTCATTTTTTTTTTAAATTTTGGTTCGGGGTTCCCCTTTGGGGAATTCCCATGCCGTTTTTATCAATGAACTTCTATGTGTATTGTCGGCAATGCAATAGCCGCGGGTAGTTTTAAATGGGTTTTTTGCTGTCAGACAGTTCTAAACACAAGAAACATGCGCCCCTTTACAGTCATACTATAGACACCCCCTAGGTACAAAATTTAAAGGGATATTACACTTTTATTGTTTGACTTTAAGCATTATTAAAATCACTGCTCCTGAAAAAACGGCCGTTTTTAAAACTTTTTTTTGCATTGATCCATGTCCCCTGGGGCAGGACCCAGGTCCCCAAACACTTTTTATGACAATAACTTGCATATTAACCTTTAAAATTAGCACTTTTGATTTCTCCCATAGACTTTTCAAGGGAGTTCCGCGGCATTCGAATTTGCCGCGAACACCCCAAATTGTTCGCTGTTCGGCGAACTTGCGAACAGCCAATGTTCGAGTCGAACATGAGTTCGACTCGAACTCGAAGCTCATCCCTAATGAGGAGAATGAGGATGGCTTAGTTATTCACTCCACCAATTCTTCAAATTCTTCTTCAGCATGTTGTGGCTCAATAACACGGCCAGCACTGGAAAAAAATGACAAGTGTGCCCCGCCTGCAGAGGATGCAACATGTCTGCGACCACCACTTTTCACTGTAGACACAGAGGCTGCTTGCCATCTTTTAGTGGCCTTTGAGCCTCTACCTCTCCTTGGTGGCCTTCCGTACATGATGGGGATTTTTTTCTCACCACACTACACTGTATTATATACTGTAAAATGAAAAGAATAAAGGCGCCTCTTTTTTTCTTTTCTTTTTTTTTTTTTTTCTTTTCATTTTTTTTTCTTTTCTTTTCATTTTACTTCTAGAGTTTGCTTCTCTATTCAAGTGCTGCTGAAAGTGCATGAAGACCCTCTTCTATTTCTACATAGACTGATATCTGCTTGGTTTGTTACTCAGAGCACCCTTATACACACTATTATATACTGTAAACACTGTATTATATACTGTTTACACTGCTCAAACTGTATTATATACTGTACACTGCCTGCACTGTATTATATACTGTACAACACCTACTGCACTGTATTATATACTGTACACACTGTATTATATACTGTACACTGCCTGCACTCATATACTGTACACCGCCTGCACTGTATTATATACTGTACACTGCCTGCACTGTAATATATACTGTAAACTGACTGCATTGTATATATATATATATATATATATATATATATATATATATATATATATATACAGAGGCGGCTCTAGGCTTTGTGAGGCCTTAGGCAAATATAAGACATGAGGCCCCACTCACATCCATAATGGGAAAAATAATTCAAGCGATTAAAATTAACTGTATAAATTGCATATATTAAGAGTTTTAAACTCTATGAACTATGAATTCAACGTTTATAGAATTTTCTAAACCAATTCTTCTTTAATGAAATATATATATTACATATATATTATATATTACACACATATTTCTCCATTTACCTGAAGTTCAGGTTAATATAACCCATCCAGCACAGAGTTTCCCCATATATCAGAGTCTGCAGGGTTCCCCCTTACAGTGCAAGGGAACTCTGATATAAAGGGGAATGCTGCAGACTTTGGTGTAAAGGGGAACTCTAATGTAAAGGAAGGGGAGGGCTCTGGTGACCAAAGATTACCTTTATATCAGAGCCCACTGCATTCCCCTTTACATCACAGAGTTCCAGCTTGCATTTAAAATGGGAACTCTAGTGTGGAGGGGGCTCTGGAGCCCCTTCCGCAGAGTGAGAGAGTCACAGACATGATACAGGAGATGATCAGAGACTGCAGACATGCTACAAGAGATGGTCAGAGACTGCAAACATGATACAAGAGATGGTCAGAGACTGCAGACATGATACAGTAGATGGTCAGATACTGCAGACGTGATACAAGAGATGATCAGAGACTGCAGACATGATACAAGAGATGGTCAGAGACTATGCTGACATACTACAGGAGATGATCAGAGACTGTAGACATAGTAAAAGAGATGATCTGAGACTGCAGACGTGATACAGGAGATGGTCAGAGAGTGCAAATGATACAAGAGATGGTCAGAGGCTGCAGACATGATACAAGAGATCAGTGGCAGCTGGTGCTCACAATTCTTGAGGGGGGATGGGGTGCAAACAAACTGAAAAATTACAAAAAAACATAAATTGCAGCCACTGTGCCCATCAAATGCAGCCACTGTGCCATCAAATGCAGCCACTGTGCCATCAAATGCAGCCACTGAGCCATCAGTTGCAGCCACTGTTCCCATCAAATGCAGCCACTGTGCTATCAAGTGCAGCCACTGTGCCATCAAGTGCAGCCCTTTTCCCATAAAATGCAGCCACTGTGCCCATCAAATGCAGCTACTGTGCCCATCAAATGCAGCCACTGTGCCCATCAAATACAGCCACATCTCTTGTGGGGAGCCTAGAGCCACTGCCTTTGTGGCAGACAGCATCTGTTTCATTGGGGGTAAGGAAATGTGTTAGGGGGGCTTTGGGAGGGGAGAAGACATGTGCTGGGGGGGTGGATTTCATATACAAGCCCCCTTGTAGCACAAGTCCTAAAGTGCCCCCTAGCACACAGTGGCATCACTAGGGTGGGTGTCACCTGGTGTGGCAGAACGTGGTGTCACCCCCCGGCACTTAGCGTTGGTGTGGCTCTCCCCCCTTAACCTGTCACAATGAATGGAGCAGGGATGGGATTGAGGGGGAAGGGGCATAGAGCTGGAATGGGATTGGGGGAATGGATGGAGCCAGAATAGAATCGGGGGATTGATAGAGCTGGGATGGGATCAGGGTGGTATATGGAGCTGGAATGGGATCGGGGGGAATGGAGGTAGCCGGGATGGAATCGGGGGGATGGAGGGAGCCGGGATGGAATCGGGGGATGGAGGGAGCCGGGATGGGATCAGGGGGATGGATGGAGCTGGGATGGGATTTGGGGAATGGATGAAGCTGGGATGGGATCGGGGGGAATGGATGGAGCTGGGATGGGATGGGGGTGGGGTGGATGGAGCCAGGATGGTATGGGGGAATAGATGGAGCTAGGATTGGATAGGGGGGATGGCGGGAGCCGGGATGGGATTGGTGTGGGGTGGATGGAGCCAGGATGGAATCGAGGGGAATGGATGGAACCAGGATGGGTTTGGGGTGGGGTGGATGGATTCGGGGTTGGATGGGTGGAGGATGGAGCCGTGATGGTATGGGAGGTGGATGGAGCTGGGATTGGATCGGGGGATGGATGGAGCCAGGATGGGATTGGGGTGGGGTGGATGGAGCTGGGTTGGGATCGGGGAAATGCATGGAGCCGGGATGGGATTGGGGTGGGGTGGATAGAGCTGGGGTGGGATGGGGGGTAGATGGAGCTGGGTTGGTATGGGGGATGGATGTAGCTGGGATTGGATCGGGGGGATGAATAGAGCTGGGATGAGATTGGGGTGAAGTGGATGGAGCCGGGATGGGATGGGGGTGGATGGAGATGGGATGGGATGGGGGTGGATGGAGCTGGGATGGTATGGGGGGATGGATGGAGCTGGGATTGGATCGGGGGGGATGGATGGATATCCTCTTACCCAAATCCCTCCAAGTGAACCTTTTTGCTTGTCCCCCTCCCTCACCCACTTCTTCATGCCCCTCTCCCCTCCTCTGTAAGACCGACTTTTAGATTACACAGACCTCAGACCAGCGCACTCGCCTCTCAGTACAGGTGGTGTGCCTCCTTCCCTCCTCCTCTGACCTCTGTGCACAAGAAAACATTACAGCCCAGGAGAAGGAGGGGCGGGTTCAGTTTGCTCTGCTCCTCAGTGCACTCACTGTACTGTGTGTGTGTCAGGCAGCTGGGGAGAGATGCTGGGCCAGCTGCAATGCACAGTGAAGTGGAGCTCATGGCGTGCAGGAACGAAGACACCCCACATAAGCCACGGGCATTGCGGTACTCTAATTCACCGGGACTCTGGGTCGAGAATGAATCAAATTGCAGCACGGTCCCGGCGAATCATCGAGGCTGCGGTATGGGCAAATTAGGCGGCTGCGAGGCCCCTCTGGGGGCAAGGCCTAAGGCGACCGCCTAATTTACCTAATTATAGAGCCGCCTCTGTGTATATATATATATATATATATATATATATATATATATATTTACACTGTATATATATATATATATATATATTTATATATATATATATATATATATACTAGACTCCCTGCACTTTATATATAGTCTACACTGTGTATATATATATATACAGTATTTCACAAAAGTGAGTACACCCCTCACATATTTGTAAATATTTTATTCTATCTTTTCATGTGACAACACTGAAGAAATGACACTTTGCTACAATGTAAAGTAGTGAGTGTACAGCGTGTATAACAGTGTAAATTTGCTGTCCCCTCAAAATAACTCAACACACAGCCATTAATGTCTAAACTGCTGGCAACAAAAGTGAGTACACCCCTAAGTGAAAATGTATCACTCTCACTCTCTCATACTGGTCACTGGAAGTTCAACATGGCACCTCATGGCAAAGAACTCTCTGAGGATCTGAAAAAAAGAATTGTTGCTCTACATAAAGATGTCCTAGGCTATAAGAAGATTGCCAAGACCCTGAAACTGAGGTGCAGCACGGTGGCCAAGACCATACAGCGCTTTAACAGAACAGGTTCCACTGAGAACAGGCCTCGCCATGGTCGACCAAAGAAGTTGAGTGCACGTGCTCAGCGTCATATCCAGAGGTTGTCTTTGGGAAATAGACATATGAGTGCTGCCAGCATTGGTGCAGAGGTTGAAGGGGTTGGGGGTCAGCCTGTCAGTGCTCAGACCATATGCCGCACACTGCATCAAATTGGTCTGCATGGCTGTTGTCCCAGAAGGAAGCCTCTTCTAAAGATGATGCAAAAGAAAGCCCACACACAGTTTGCTAAAGATAAGCAGACTAAGGACATGGATTATTGGGTCCATGTCCTGTGGTCCAATGAGACCAAGATAAACTTATTTGGTTCTGATGGTGTCATGCGTGTGTGGCGGCAACCAGGTGAGGAGTACAAAGACAAGTGTGTCTTGCATACAGTCAAGCATGGTGGTGGGAGTGTCATGGTCTGGGGCTGCATGAGTGCTGCCGGCACTGGGGAGCTACTGTTCATTGAGGGAACCATGAATGCCAACATGTACTGTGACATACTGAAGCAGAGCATGATCCCCTCCCTTCAGAGACTGGGCCACAGGGCAGTATTCCAACATGATAACGACCCCAAACACACCTCCAAGACGACCACTGCCTTGCTACAGAAGCTGAGGGTAAAGGTGATGGACTGGCCAAGCATGTCACCAGACCTAAACCCTATTGAGCATCTGTGGGGTATCTTTAAATAGAAGGTGGAGGAGCGCAAGGTCTCTAACATCCACCAGCTCATGATGTCGTCATGGAGGAGTGGAAGAGGACTCCAGTGGCAACCTGTGAAGCTCTGGTGAACTCCATGTCCAAGGGGATTAAGGCAATGCTGGAAATTAATGGTGGCCACACAAAATATTGATACTTTGGGACCAATTTGGACATTTTCATTTAGGGGTGTACTCACTTTTGTTGCCACTGGTTTAGACATTAACCACATCCCGACCGGCGCACGCCGATGTACGTCGGCAGAATGGCATGGCTTAGCAAATGGGCGTACAGGCAAGTCCCATTAAATTTCCCGCCATGCCATTGCGTGCGCGCCGCCGCTGGCGCGCGCTGGCCGGGAGCTCCGTGAGTCGGGTCATGGGACCCGCGATCGCCTCATGGAGAGGACGAACGGGATGATGCTGATGTAAACAGCATCTCCCCGTTCTGCCTAGTAACAGTGTCACTGATCTCTGCTCCCGCTCATCGGGAGCAGAGTTCAGTGATGTGTCACAGCTAGCCCATCCCCCCTACAGTTAGAATAGAAAACAGTCCCTGGTACTGACTTAACCCCTCCCCGCCCCCTAGTGGTTAACCCCTTCACTGCCAGTGTCATTTACACAGGAATCGGTGCATTTTTATAGCACTGATCGCTGTATAAATGTGAATGGTCCCAAAATAGTGTCAAAAATGTCCGATGTGTCCACCATAATGTCGCAATCACAATAAAAATCGCTGATCGCCGCCATTACTAGTAAAAAAAAAAAATATTAATAAAAATGCCATGCTATCCCCTATTTTGTAAACGCAATAACTTTTGCGCAAACCAATCAATAAACACTTATTGCAATTTTTTTTACCAAAAATATGTAGAAGAATACGAGGAAAACTGAGGAAAAAAATGTTTTTATAATTATTTTTTGGGGATATATATTATAGCAAAAAGTAAAAAATAATGCGTTTTTTTCAAAATTGTCGCTATTTTTTTGTTTATAGCGCAAAAAATAAAAAACGCAGAGGTGATCAAATACCACCAAAAGAAAGCACTATTTGTGGGGAAAAAAAAGGAAGTCAATTTTGCTTGGGTACAGCGCGACCGCGCAATTGTCAGTTAAAGCGACGCAGTGCCGTATCGCAAAAAGTGCTCTGGTCAGGAAGGGGGTAAAATCTTCCGGAACTGAAGCGGTTAATGGCTGTGTGTTGAGTTATTTTGAGGGGACAGCAAATTTACACTGTTATACAAGCTGTACACTCACTACTTTACATTGTAGCAAAGTGTCATTTCTTCAGAGTTGTCACATGAAAAGATAGAAGAAAATATTTACAAAAATGTGAGGGGTGTACTCACTTTTGTGAGATACTGTATATACATTAAACTGCCTGCACGCCACTAACTAACTTGCCTAATCCAGCTCAAGTTCTCTCAAGTCTCAATCTCCACGTCACACTACATACGGCCAACGTGTAAACTGCCTCATATAGTGTGGGGCATGGACTTGGCCCCCTGAACCATGATTGGCCAAAGACACCCTGCCTTTGGCCAATCATGGCTCTCACAGCAGATCGTGCTGTTATTTGCCAAAGGTCAGGTGCATACTTTGGCCAATCAGCAGCTGTCGATGCACTGCGATCTTGCAGTGCATTGTGGGGCGATCTGCGGTGCTCGAATTTGCTGCAAACGCCCCATATTCTCGTTTGTTCTGCGAACAAATGAACACCCAATGTTCAATGCGAACTTACGTTGCACTCGAACATCGGGATCATTCCTTGTCCTAATGATGCTGATTGTAAGTCACCAGCTGCTATTCTGAGCAACTCCCAGCCCACATAAACCAAAACACAGGCCTACCTTCCAGCCAGGCCTGTATAAATTTGCCTATGCTCACAAAATCCTAACCTCTTGCACCTACCTAGGTAGAGGTGCTACATAACATTGAGAATGGAACACCAAAAAGTGGGCAGGAAAACCTAAGGCTGGGTTCACACCTATGCAAATTGAATGTGGGTTTCCCCACCCCCCCGCATCCAATTCGTATAGCAGGTGTTAGTGAATGGCTCTCTATGGAGCCGGTTCACACATCTCCACAGTAAAACAAATAAACTTGCGCTCAGAGGCTAAAAGGCAAATGACTATAAAAGTTAATGAAATTATAAAGTCTAAAAGCTGGATCAATCACGGTGTAATCAGGACGGTGTTGGAAGTCTTGGACAGGAGCCAGGAAACAGTCTATAAAGCAGGAGAGGATCCCTGGAGGATAAGTCATAGGTAAAACAAAACACCGGAATAAAACTTTTCTTTTCTTGTAGGAATTTGTGTGGCCAGATTCACGAAAGGCAGCTCTTCTTGTTGAGAGAAGTCAAACTCTCATAGACACATCTTCTTTTAATCATTCACCCTTTTTAGATATATAGTTCTCTAGTAATAATTTTTTTCCCCAGCTTTCTTTTTTCAGACATCCAGCTTACTCATAAAGATACAGATATGTGCTCTGGCCTTGTTATATAACATTGCTATTGTCCGTGGTTCATATATTGACACTCCGGCATTGATACAATCAGCTGTGAACGTCCACCCATTACCTGCATTGATACAATCAGCTGTGATACAATCAGCTCTGAACGTCCACCCATTACCTTTGATCTGCTATAAATAGCTCTTCACCGTTTCCCCTACTCTACACTTGATAAAGGGGTGCGCATGTGCCGTACAGACCCTGCGCATGCTCAGAAACGCGTTGTGTTTTTCTCCTCAATGACAACATTGCCAGCGGCTTCCTGGGCTGCCACTTCGTCCTCCCGCAGAGACAGGCTGTGTACCGTCCTGGCCTCCCCGCCAGACTGCGTCATGTTTGGAGGCATCCCCGGGGAATCACTGACTGTTCCCTTCCCCCTCTTCTATCAGGAATGACATCTGTCTGTTCTATAAACCGCTCCTAAATGTAAGTTGATACTTTGTTTTTATATTGGTGAATAAATAATTTTACTTAGTGGCGCTCCTCTCTCTATTTTTTACACATCTCCACAGTGGCTCCGGTGCAAATTGCACAGAAGCCCTGTGCATCTTTTGGTCTATTTCAGGTTCAAATTCAGCGCAAAATTCAGTCCGAAATTTAGACCTGAAACGATGAATGGAGATGCTCCGGACTTCTGCTGTGAGCCGCTGCATGTTCTAATGTGAACCCAGCCTTAATGTCCAGGGTGAGCAGGAACAGAGCCTGTAATTAGGGTAGGGACATCTCAATGCTAGGGTCCTCCAGAGATAAAGATATCTAGGAGTTCACTCAGCCCACTAGACTTCATCTTTTTGTAGTGGGTTGGTTTATTAATTACCAGCACCTGTTAAGCTACAGAATCACATAATATGCTACACTTGTCAAGCTGAATCTAATATAACTGCATTTTTATCAGTACTTTTCTGCAATCCTGTTCTGTTCTTGTTCCAGGAAACTTTTTACCACTTGATACTGAAGTTATCTGGCAGAATGATGGGTTTGATTCCTCTTTAAATAAGCTGCTGGATGCGGAGAGAGAGGACCGTTCTGCTGATTTTATTGTGCCCCTGTTTGTCTACAGGTAACACTTCAACTGCCTTCAATGTGCAAAGTGACATGTACAGTATGTATATATATATATATATATAATTCAGATCTAGGACACTAACTTCACACATGAAGACGAGCTCTCTCCGGGATCCACTTCATAGTCATGCAGTTGTTGTCATGCAGCACTACATAACAATGGAATTCTCTATGGTGCCCATTCACATCAATGCAGCAGAGCTGCAGCGCATTTTCAGAAATGTGCAGGTCCTTGTCCTTGTCCTGCTACAGGGTGATCTGGAAGTGCCCCAATCATGAGTGGCTTTTGTATACATATTTACAGCTTTAAAAAAATCAAAACATCAACCTGCCCCGGTGCATCCTGCAATGCAGTGTAGGGACCTGTCAGCCTGATGTCAGATGTCCTCCACTGCACTGGGGAACAACTTAAATGATAGAAATTTGTAAATTAAAAAGTGGAACAATGATGTTGCCTCCAGGATTGATCCATTAGATCTTTTTAAGGCTTAATTGAATGTTCAGTATAAATGAGAAAAATACTGTACAGTATATTCCTGATGCACCAAACCAAAACATTTGAACAGTCTTACAGTTGGCTTTCTCTAGCCACTTGCCGACCGCAATACATAAATATGCATTGCGGCTTTGAGTGGTTTATGAGGCTTATGACTGAAGCTATCAGCCATAACACTGATTTTTTTTTTTCAGCCTGCGATGCTGTTTCTCATAAAAGCAATCCAAGTGATTGATTAGCTGCTGATTCGCTTTTACAAGCAGCGGAAGGGGACATCCCCCCTCCTCCTGCCGCTCAACTGTTTTTTTTTTGCACTTTCTGCTCTTACTGGCAAGCCCGGGAAATGATCTGACAGTTTGCGCAGCTGGCCATAGAGGAGAACAGAGACCAGATCATCTCTGATCACCTCTAGGATCTAGGAGGACCGAAGCAGTGTCATGATGTTACTTCTGGTCTAGGACCGAAGTAGACTTTTTTTTTTTTAAGCAAAAGATCACATTTTTTTTAATATCTTTTGCTTTCAAAGGTAGAGGAGAGATCTGGGGTCCCCGCCATCAGCACCACCTCCCGCTATTTACCCTGAGACAGGTATCCCAGCGTAGAACGCAATGTTGGCGGGACTTTTTGACAGCTGACAAACCCAGGCTCTGTAAGCCGGTAGAGAAAGATACACACCAATGCCGTTCCACACTGACAGCTTTGTATTCCACAAGCTTCTGTAATGCTGATATATGCTGACAGCCCTGTGGTGCTCCTATCCAGTTTCTATGCTGAGTATCAGGAATTTAATATGTAAGTGAGTGCTGGAGGAGCAGAACAGAGAGCGGTGCCTGACAACCACCACTCTGTGCTCAGAGCAGACCCTAGAACTGAGTGTCTTTGATTGCTCAGTTCTCAGTGTAGAGCTGGCAGGAGACTGCTATAGCATTGGATCGAAGCAGCAGCCATCTAGGTGAGTATGTTTGTTTTACATTTATACACTTTTTAACCACTTGCCTACCAGTGCACTTATACCCCCTTCCTGCCCAGGTCAGTTTTCAGCTTTGAGATGTGCACTAATGAGGCTGCACTGATAGGATGCACTGATAGGCTGAACTGATAGGCACTGATAAGGCGGCACTGATGGGCACTGATGAGGCAGCACTGATGGGCACTGATAGGTGGCACTGGTGGGCACTACTTAGCAGTAATGATGGGCACTAGTATGTGGCACTGGTGGGCACTACTTAGCAGTAATGATGGGCACTAGTATGTGGCACTGATGGGCACTACTTAGCAGTAATGATGGGCACTAGTAGGTGCCACTGGTGGGCACTACTTAGCAGCAGTGGCTGTCAGTGTGCACGACCAATGTCCCGTTTACACAAGCCAGTAATCGGCTTATTTTTTTCTCCTCACGCTGTCAGCATGAGGGGGAAAAATAGCCGATTACCGGCTTCTGTTTACATCATGTGATCAGCTATCATTGGCTGACAGCAGATCACGTGATAAAAGGCTGGGATCGGCCCCTTACTCCGATCTGTGATCAGCCGAGTCCCAAGGACTTGGTGATCACAGAGCACGCTGCCCGCGAGCCACAGGGTGTGCACGGGCAACACGAGCACAGGAGGACATACATGAACTCCCTCCTGGCAATTTAGGCCCACGTTGTAGCCGTCTTTCGGCTATAGCATGGGCATCAAATGGTTAAACAAAGGTGACATTACTGGCAACATGTGGTAAGGTTGAGCTGGAATAAAATATCAGATCATCACATTCACTGTAATGATTTTCAATATAAGGTCCAATATTAAATCCCTTAGTATTTGAGTTTGACAAAATTGCAAATTTTTTGAGAAAATAATTATGTCAAAGAGAACACCCTTGTTGGATGCCACTCTGGTCGGTCTAAATGGGGAAGGAGGCATGGAATAATTACAATTTAAATCTCTTATTGGCAAGGAATTCAATTCCTACAACTTAAGGGCACATGAAGTCTCTTGATAAAGATTGATCAGTGATGATCTAGGAAGGAGAATTGCTGATTTAGATTTTTCCTCTCTTTTGGGTTTATGAAATTTCTGAATCCAGGCAAGCATTGTTAATGTAATATATGATTCTCCGAATACTGAACAAAACTGATTAAATATTCTGCAACACTTAATGCAAATCAACTATTTGTCAGCTTTTCACTTCCACTTCTCACTTTTTCTCTTCCATTTTTTTATGTATTTTACTGTTGTGATTTTGACAAATACATGGTTTAATTTTGCAGTGCTAAGGCTGGTATTTCGTTCCATCAGGTAGAGGAACTGAAAGAACTACTCCACACTGCCAGAAACATAACAGGTACAGAATTTCCTTTATTTTAAAAGTAGAAATGTGTTTGCAGTATTTTGTAAAGAAAAACTATTAACATAAACAATGACATGAAAAAAATGCCACACAATAATGAATGTTCATTTTAACCGCCCTAATACTGGACACTTTTACCCCCCTTTCTGCCCAGGCCAGTTCCCAGCTTTCAGCGCTGTCGCACTTTGAATGACAATTATGCGGTCATGTAACACTGTACACATATGACATTTTTATCATTTTGTTCACACAAACAGAGCTTGCTTTTGGCGGTATTTAATTACCACTGGGTTTTTTTATTTTTTCTTCATAAATTGAGGTCAAAATGTATTCTGCTACATTTTTTGGTGAAAATAACCCAAATCAGTGTATATTATTTAGTCTGTAGAAAAGTTATAGAGTCCATAAACTATGGGATATACAGAATATCTAAAGAACTGATCAGTCCTGATGTACTGACGGTCTGTCTCATTTCTTGAGGCCCAAAAATGCCAGGACAGTACAAATACCCCCCAAATGATCCCTTTTTGGAAAGCAGACAGTCCAAAGGTTGTTAGTAAGAGGCATGGAGAGTTTTTCAAAGTTGTCATTTTTTTGAAAATGAAAATAAGAAAATAATTATTTTTCACTTTTTAACTGCTTGCCGACCAGCCGCTGTCATACTGCGGCAGATTGGCACGGCTGCGCGAATCGCCATAGGTGTACGTTAGCTACTTTAAGAGCAAAGCAGGAGCTGATGTGCATGACCAGTGGCCACGATGTCCGCCGGCCACCCGTGATCGCTCCACAGAGAGCCAAAACGGGGATCTGTCAATGTAGACAAACAGATCCCTGTTCTGTCAGGGGAGTAGAGAGAGATCTGCTGTTCCTAGTGATCAGGAACAGCGATCTCTCTCCTCCTCCTGTCAGTCCCCTCCCCCCACAGTTAGAAATATCTCCCAGGGAACACATTTAACTCCTTGATCGCCCCCTAGTGTTAACTCCTTCCCTGCCAGTGACATTTATACAGTAATCAGTGGCTATTTTTAGCTCTGATCGCTGTATGTCACTGGTCTCAAAAAAGTCTCAACAGGGTCCGATCTGTCTGCCGCAATCATGCCGTCCCGCTAAAAATCACTGATCACCGCCATTACGGAAAAAAAAAAGAATAAAAATGCAATGTATGCCCTATTTTGTAGACGCTATAACTTTTGTGGAAACCAATAAAAATACGCTTATTGTGATTTTTTTTATCTAAAATATATAGAAGAATACATATTGGTTTAAAATGATGTAGAAATTTGTTTTTTTTTTTTAATGTTTTGGGGATATTTATTATTGCAAAAAGTAAAAATGTTTTTTTTTTTAAATTGTTGCTCTTTTTTTGTTTATAGCGCAAAAAATAAAAACTGCAGAGGTGATCAAATACCACCAAAAGAAAGCTCTATTTGTGGGAAAAAAAGGACGTCAATTTTGTTTGGGTACAGCGTCCCATGACAGCTCAATTGTCTGTTAAAGTGACGCAGTGCCGTATTGCAAAAAATGGCCTGGTCATTAAGGGGGAAAATCCTTCCGGGGCTGAAGTGGTTAAAAATGTTTACATAGTGTCACCAGTGCAGTTCAGGGTCATCATATAATGGGTGTGGTGGTGAGCAGGTACACTAACTGGTGATAGTATGTAAAAAAAAAAAGAAAAAAAAAAAAAAGAAGTATGTAATTTATTTTTTTTTTTTTCCTTTTAAAATACTTTTTTTCTGTCATACTGTGACCAGAGCAATAAAGTGTTGCCATAGTAACACTATATTACACTGGGGAGGTTATCAGTGAATTTCACTGCTATAAGCAAACATTTTTACTGAATGAAAGATTCATTCAGTGTGTATTGTTTTGATTAGATGTGATTGGCCAGAGCTAGTCACATGGTACAGGTGGGCTGTGATTGGCCCAGTCTGTACCATGTGATCACTGTGACCAAACACATCTAGCAGCACCACTGTACACAATGAATGGTATGGATGAAATTCATTGTTTACAATTGTCTTGTGATCTGCTGTGATTGTCCACAATGGCGGTGGGCCGGTACACTGCCCGGTGGACACAGCAGGTGACAGATTGCGCCAAAGTGTGGCCTGGGAGGGACGTCATATGACGTCCACCTAGAACAGGGGTCTCCAAACTATGGCCCTCCAGTTTTATCAGGAACTACAATTCCCATCATGCCTAGTCATGTCTGTGAATGTCAGAGTTTTACAATGCCTCATGGGATGTGTAGTTCCACAACAGCTGGAGAGCCGTAGATTGGAGATCCCTGACCTAGAACAATAGGGCTCCTGCTGCAATGTATCTGTAGTTGTCTCTCTCCAGCCCTGCCCAGTGACATGACATTTCTCTACTGCGGTGAAGCAACACAGATAAGTCACCTCCTGCTCCCAGCCTGGGACTGGGCAGTAAAAGAGCAGAAACATAATGATTAAAGTGATTGTATAAGTTTTTTTTTTTTTTAATAACAAACATGGTATACTTACCTCCTCTATGCAAGGATGTTGCCCAGAGCGGCCTGATCCTCCTCTTCTGGGGTGCCCCGTCGGCGCTCCTGGCTCCTCCTCTTCATTGGGTGCCCCCACAGAGAGCCGCTTTCCATAGGGGCACCCATGTGGGTGGGCGCCCGGGTCTCGTTGCTGCGTCCATTGACACAGACAGCAACAGGACTTGGTCCCCGCCCACGGCTCCCATGTCACTGGATTTGATTGACAGAAGCGGGAGCCAATGGTACCTGCTGCTATCAATCTATCCAATGAGGACCCGAGACAGTGACTGGAGCTGCTGGGCTCATACTCATCACTGGAACGATCGGGTTCAGGTAAGTAAAAGGGGGGCTCTGGGGGGCAGCTGCACCACAGAAGGTTTTTCACTTTAATGCATAGAATGTATTAAAGTGAAAAACCTTGAGACTCCTTTAATTCAAGAACACCATTGTTTATTAGTATAATTGGCAACTTACAGTGTAGTAAACATCAAATCGCATATTAGACCGGCCAGGGGTCAGAAGGGCAGTCATGCCGGAACCCACGTGTGGAGGCAAGGACATCCGCCCCATGTGGGGTCTGGCCGGGTAGCGTACAGCATGTCTGGCCGGGTGGTATACAGCGTGTGTGGACGCTGAAAAGAACAGGTGTCCACGAGACACTGAACATCGGTGGACGGGCCTGACGTCAGCGCTGGGGGCAGGGATGAGCGTGGCTAACATATTTCAGAGCCGCCCATGGCTCCTTTCTCAAAGCTCTGCTACTACACTAATGCCCCGTACACACGGTCGGATTTTCCGATGGAAAATGTGTGATAGGACCTTGTTGTGGGAAATTCTGACCGTGTGTGGGCTCCATCACACATTTTCCATCAGATTTTCCGACACACAAAGTTTGAGAGCAGGCTATAAAATTTTCCGACAACAAAATCCGTTGTCGGAAATTCTGATTGTGTGTACACAAATCCGACGCACAAAGTGCCACACATGCTCAGAATAAATAAAGAGATGAAAGCTATTGATTACTGCCCCGTTTATAGTCCCGATGTACGTGTTTTACGTCACCGTGTTCAGAACGATCGGATTTTCCGACAACTTTGTGTGACCGTGTGTATGCAAGACAAGTTTGAGCCAACATCCGTCTGAAAAAATCCTAGGATTTTGTTGTCGGAATGTCCGATCAATGTCCGACCGTGTGTACAGGGCATTAGAGAGGCGCTCCTTGTTTTTGAGTTCTTGGATTTGTACAGAAATTCATTCATCTCCTGGGATCTTCCTTCTGATTGCCTATGCCTGCCTGCAATTTCTGTCCTTGCTTTAGGGAGTCCCTTGGGTCCATTACCATCCGCTGTCACCTTCGATCTTCTTATCACTCTTTGCACCATCTACCACTTGCTATGCTTTGACTATAATGATTAATTCATCCTTTTATTTTTTCCTCCAGTCACCTTGTTCCTTGTCAGTACATTTGAGTGCAGGAAATCTGACCTACCCCAAGTGGTGCCCCTCCCTCTTTCAGTCTGTCTTCTGCTGTACAGAGGAGTATCAGAGATTAAAATCAAGTCACATTCAGATATTTAGTTGCATTTGAAATTGCAATAATAAATACATAACTATATTCCTTGCATCTTTGTAATACCTTCCAGAGTTTGTACTTAAGCAATTACAATTTACTGTCTATTTTTCTTCCTCATGTAGCTGTTACTGTAATGCCGCGTACACACGATCGGACTTTCCGAGAACAAAACCGTGGCTTTTTGTTCAAAGGGTGTTGGCTCCAACTTGTCTTGTGATATCTCTATTACAAACGCTAGTTTTACAAGACCGAGCGCTTCCGGTTCGTACTTGATTCCGAGCATGCGTGAACTTTTGTGCGACGGATTTGTGTACACATGATCGGAAAGTCCGACAACAAAGTTTTGTTGGCGGAAAATTTAAGAACCTGCTAGCCAACATTTGTTGGCGGAAAGTCCGCCAACAAATGTTTGATGGAGTGTACACACGGTCGGACTTTCAGCCTACAAACTCACATCCAACATTTCCCGTCGGAAAATCCAAACATTTGTACACGGCATAAGGGTCACAAACGTGGAAAAGCAAAAGTGCTAATTTTAAAGGCGAGTGTATGATCTGAGATTTCTTGTTGGAATCTGGTAACTAGTGATGAGATTCAGGTTCACTGCCCATGGGTTCAAGGAAAATCCTTCAAGTTCAAACTTTGCCAATATAATCCTTTGTAATCATGATGCACTGCATGAAATTGAAAATAGGTCAGCTGACTTATAAGGTCCAATAAAGGGACTTTGCTATGTGTACTCCCCTCACTATGAAAGGGTGGGTTTTTAGCAGCCTTTGTTCAGTGTATGTTGGAGTAGTTTAGGAAGAGCTGACAGTCTGTATAGAGAGAGTTATTTGCTATAGAGTGCTATACAGTGCTATGTTCCATAAAGAGCCATGCTGAAAACGTGTGTATTGTGTGTGAGTGGGGGGATGATAACAGAACACAATGGCCAGCACAGCACAGCTCTGCGCCCCAACTTGTAGGAAACATTGCACTATTGTCCCTACATGAGGGAATTGTGAATGGCTAGAAAGCAGCAGGACAATGTGTGTCTATGGTCATAACGAATTGATCATAGCAATTACTTGTCTGGACTAATAGAGATGTTTCACATACAATTAACCTCATATTAAACACAAAAACAAAACTACTAATGAGATATAGTGTAGTGGTTAGAGCAGCAGACTTATATTGGTGAGGCTGTGGGTTCTAGTCCAGGTGAGGGTGTTTTTTTATATATATATTTTAAAATATGAGATAGTGAGGGCTTAAATTGTATTTTATCAATATATCCAAATTGATTTCAAGGTATATTAACAAAGACACACTGATATATGGAGCACACAAAGTTGTAGTATATGCTGCCTACTATAAATTAGAGAGTAGAGGTTTCAAAGAAAAAACTGAGTATATATTATCAGGGTGATCAGATGGGATCATTAGGTGTCATCTTCAGTTTCCCCCCGGGGGCAGTTCACAATTTCAGGAGACTGGTCATAACGAATCGATCATAATTCACTCGTCTGGATTAATATAGTTGTTTCACAGATAATGAACCACATATTAAACATTAAGAAAGCAATTATTAAGAACCTTTAAGTGATAGTATAGTGGGTAGAGTAACAGGCTTATAGTGTTGAAAGTTCTGGTTCTTATCCAGTTTAGAGCATGTTTTTTAATTATATATATTGATTTTATATTAAACTTATTTTAAACTATAAGTTACTGAGAACTTAAATTGTATTTTATTGATATATCCAAATTGATTTCAAGGCATATTAACAAAGACATATTGATAAAATTGTTGTATAAGCTGACTACTATAAATTAGAGAGTAGGGATTTCTTTTTACAAATCTGTGTATATATTGGGATGATTTTGGTGACATGGGGCCAGTTCTCAATTTCAGGAGATTGTCCCTGGAAGCTGCATGATAACCATCATATCTCACAACTAAACCACCGATGCAGGGTCATTTTTCCCATCTAATGACACCACCGATGCAGGGTCGTTTTTTTCATCCTGTGACACCACCGATGCAGGGTCATTTTTCCCATCTAATGACACCACCGATGCAGGGTCATTTTTCCATCCAGTGACACCACCGATGCAGGGTCATTTTGTTTCCATCTAGTGACACCACCGATGCAGGGTCATTTTTTTCCATCCAGTGACACCACCGATGCAGGGTAATTTTTTTCTATCCAATGACACCACCAATGCAGGGTGATTTTTTTCCATCCAATGACACCACGATGCAGGGCGATTTTTTTCCATCCAATGACAGCACCGATGCAGAGTCATTTTTTTCCATCCAGTGACACCACCGATGCAGGGCGATTTTTTCCATCTAATTACACCACCGATGCAGGGTCATTTTTCTTCTTCACTACTGTTAGCCCCTAATGTGTGCTCCAGTTTTAAACTCTAAGACCCCTTTCACACCGAGCTGCCTATAGCGTCCGCGGTATAACGCAGCTATTTTTATTGGCGTTTTACCGTCGGATTAGCGGCGCATTTCGGCCGCTAGTGGGGCACTTTTACCCCCCGCTAGTGGCCGAGAAAGGGTTAAAACCGCCCGCAATGCACCGCAATAGCGGCGTTTTGCCGGCAGTATCCCAGCGCGTTACATTACTCTACCCGAGGACTTCACATTACTCTACCTGAGGACTTCACATTACTCTACCCGAGGACTTCACATTACTCTACCCGAGGGCTTCACATTACTCTACCCGAGGGCTTCACATTACTCTACCTGAGGACTTCACATTACTCTACCCGAGGACTTCACATTACTCTACCCGAGGACTTCACATTACTCTACCCGAGGGCTTCACATTACTCTACCCGAGGGCTTCACATTACTCTACCCGAGGGCTTCACATTACTCTACCTGAGGACTTCACATTACTCTACCCGAGGACTTCACATTACTCTACCCGAGGACTTCACAGTACTCTACCCGAGGACTTCACATTACTCTACCCGAGGACTTCACATTACTCTACCCGAGGGCTTCACATTACTCTACCTGAGGACTTCACATTACTCTACCCGAGGGCTTCACATTACTCTACCCGAGGACTTCACATTACTCTACCCGAGGGCTTCACATTACTCTACCCGAGGATTTCACATTACTCTACCCGAGGGCTTCACATTACTCTACCCGAGGGCTTCACATTACTCTACCCGAGGGCTTCACATTACTCTACCCGAGGACTTCACATTACTCTACCCGAGGACTTCACATTACTCTACCCGAGGACTTCACATTACTCTACCCGAGGATTTCACATTACTCTACCCGAGGGCTTCACATTACTCTACCCGAGGGCTTCACATTACTCTACCCAAGGACTTCACATTACTCTACCCGAGGGCTTCACATTACTCTACCCGAGGGCTTCACATTACTCTACCTGAGGACTTCACATTACTCTACCCGAGGGCTTCACATTACTCTACCTGAGGACTTCACATTACTCTACCCGAGGGCTTCACATTACTCTACCCGAGGGCTTCACATTACTCTACCTGAGGACTTCACATTACTCTACCCGAGGACTTCACATTACTCTACCCGAGGACTTCACATTACTCTACCCGAGGACTTCACATTACTCTACCCGAGGACTTCACATTACTCTACCCGAGGATTTCACATTACTCTACCCGAGGGCTTTACATTACTCTACCCGAGGACTTTCACACCGGAGCGCTGCGCTGGCAGGACAGGAAAAAAAGTCAGCAGCTTCTTTGGAGCGATGTGTTTACTGCTCCTCTACCGCTGCTCCCCATTGAAATCAATGGGGCAGCGCTGGGATACCGCCGGCAAAACGCCGCTATTGCGGGCGGTTTTAACCCTTTCTCGGCCGCTAGTGGGGGGGGTAAAAGCGCCCCGCTAGTGGCCGAAATGTCATTGGATGGGAAAAATGACCCTGCATCGGTGGTGTCTTTAGATGGGAAAAATGACCCTGCATCGGTGGTGTCATTACATGGGAAAAATGACCCTGCATCGGTGGTGTCATTACATGGGAAAAATGACCCTGCATCGGTGGTGTCATTACATGGGAAAAATGACCCTGCATCGGTGGTGTCTTTACATGGGAAAAATGACCCTGCATCGGTGGTGTCTTTAGATGGGAAAAATGAGCCTGCATCGGTGGTGTCTTTAGATGGGAAAAATTACCCTGCATCGGTGATATCATTACATGGGAAAAATGACCCTGCATCGGTGATATCATTACATGGGAAAAATGACCCTGCATCGGTGATATCATTACATGGGAAAAATGACCCTGCATCGGTGGTGTCATTACATGGGAAAAATGACCCTGCATCGGTGGTGTCATTACATGGGAAAAATGACCCTGCATCGGTGATATCATTACATGGGAAAAATGACCCTGCATCGGTGGTGTCTTTAGATGGGAAAAATGACCCTGCATCGGTGGCGTCTTTAGATGGGAAAAATGACCCTGCATCGGTGGTGTCTTTAGATGGGAAAAATGACCCTGCATCGGTGATATCATTACATGGGAAAAATGACCCTGCATCGGTGGTGTCATTACATGGGAAAAATGACCCTGCATCGGTGATATCATTACATGGGAAAAATGACCCTGCATCGGTGATATCATTACATGGGAAAAATGACCCTGCATCGGTGATATCATTACATGGGAAAAATGACCCTGCATCGGTGATATCATTACATGGGAAAAATGACCCTGCATCGGTGATATCATTACATGGGAAAAATGACCCTGCATCGGTGGTGTCATTACATGGGAAAAATGACCCTGCATCGGTGGTTTCTTTAGATGGGAAAAATGACCCTGCATCGGTGGTGTCTTTAGATGGGAAAAATGACCCTGCATCGGTGGTGTCATTACATAGAAAAAATGACCCTGCATCGGTGGTGTCTTTAGATGGGAAAAATTACCCTGCATCGGTGGTGTCATTAGATGGGAAAAATGACCCTGCATCGGTGGTGTCATTAGATGGGAAAAATGACCCTGCATCGGTGGTGTCATTAGATGGGAAAAATGACCCTGCATCTGTGGTGTCATTAGATGGGAAAAATGACCCTGCATCGGTGGTGTCACTGGATGGGAAAAATTACCCTGCATCGGTGGTGTCACTGGATGGGAAAAATGACCCTGCATCGGTGATATCATTACATGGGAAAAATGACCCTGCATCGGTGATATCATTACATGGGAAAAATGACCCTGCATCGGTGATATCATTACATGGGAAAAATGACCCTGCATCGGTGGTGTCATTACATGGGAAAAATGACCCTGCATCGGTGGTTTCTTTAGATGGGAAAAATGACCCTGCATCGGTGGTGTCTTTAGATGGGAAAAATGACCCTGCATCGGTGGTGTCATTACATAGAAAAAATGACCCTGCATCTGTGATATCATTACATGGGAAAAATGACCCTGCATCGGTGGTGTCTTTAGATGGGAAAAATGACCCTGCATCGGTAATGTCATTCAATAGGAAAAATGACCCTGCATCGGTGGTGTCTTTAGATGGGAAAAATGACCCTGCATCGGTGGTGTCATTAGATGGGAAAAATGACCCTGCATCGGTGGTGTCATTAGATGGGAAAAATGACCCTGCATCTGTGGTGTCTTTAGATGGGAAAAATGACCCTGCATCGGTGATATCATTACATGGGAAAAATGACCCTGCATCGGTGGTGTCATTACATGGGAAAAATGACCCTGCATCGGTGATATCATTACATGGGAAAAATGACCCTGCATCGGTGATATCATTACATGGGAAAAATGACCCTGCATCGGTGATATCATTACATGGGAAAAATGACCCTGCATCGGTGATATCATTACATGGGAAAAATGACCCTGCATCGGTGATATCATTACATGGGAAAAATGACCCTGCATCGGTGGTGTCATTACATGGGAAAAATGACCCTGCATCGGTGGTGTCTTTAGATGGGAAAAATGACCCTGCATCGGTGGTGTCTTTAGATGGGAAAAATGACCCTGCATCGGTGGTGTCATTACATAGAAAAAATGACCCTGCATCGGTGGTGTCTTTAGATGGGAAAAATGACCCTGCATCGGTGGTGTCTTTAGATGGGAAAAATGACCCTGCATCGGTGGTGTCTTTAGATGGGAAAAATGACCCTGCATCGGTAATGTCATTCAATAGGAAAAATGACCCTGCATCGGTGGTGTCTTTAGATGGGAAAAATTACCCTGCATCGGTGGTGTCATTAGATGGGAAAAATGACCCTGCATCGGTGGTGTCATTAGATGGGAAAAATGACCCTGCATCGGTGGTGTCATTAGATGGGAAAAATGACCCTGCATCTGTGGTGTCATTAGATGGGAAAAATGACCCTGCATCGGTGGTGTCACTGGATGGGAAAAATTACCCTGCATCGGTGGTGTCACTGGATGGGAAAAATGACCCTGCATCGGTGGTGTCATTAGATGGGAAAAATGACCCTGCATCGGTGGTGTCACTGGATGGGAAAAATGACCCTGCATCGGTGGTGTCATTACATGGGAAAAATGACCCTGCATCGGTGGTGTCTTTAGATGGGAAAAATGACCCTGCATCGGTGGTGTCATTAGATAGGAAAAATGACCCTGCATCGGTGGTGTCTTTAGATGGGAAAAATGACCCTGAATCGGTGGTGTCACTGGATGGGAAAAATGACCCTGCATCGGTGGTGTCATTGGATGGAAAAAATTTCTGTGTCAGTGGTGTAGCTAAGAGTAAAATGGCGCTGCATCGGTGTCAGTGGGGATAAAGTGCAGCCAATCAGTGAAGGGGAGATATGGGCGTGTACATTGTAGTACACACAGATTATAGCGCAGAGCTCAGGGCTGAGTTGTGAGATATGATGGTTATTATGCAGCTTCCAGGGACAATCTCCTGACATTGAGAACTGACCCCATGTCACCAAAATCATCCCAATATATACACCGATTTGTAAAAAAATCCCTACTCTCTAATTTATAGTAGTCAGCATATACAACAATTTTATCAATATGTCTTTGTTAATATGCCTTGAAATCAATTTGGATGTATAAATAAAATACATATATATAATATATTTTAATATATGTTTAATATAAAATCAATATATTGAAAATATATAACTAAAAGTTATGCCCTGAACTGGATTAGAACCTACAACTTTCAAAACTATAAGCCTGTTGCACTAGCCACTAGGCTATCACATAAGGACACTTTATCAAATCTTTTTATGTTGAATATGAGATAAATTGTGTGTGAAACACCTTATTAGCCCATACAATTAATTGCTATGATTAATCCGTTATGACCATAGACACACATTTTCCTGCTGCTTTCTAGCCATTCACAATTCCCTCATGTAGGGGCAATAGGGCAATGTGTCCTACAAGTTGGGGTGCAGAGGTGTGCTGGCCCTTGTGTTCTGTTATCTATGGAAGCTGTGCCCCCACTCACACACAATACACACGTTTTCAGCATGGCTCTTTATGTTGGAGCAGATGACAGAGAAGAAGGATAAGACACCAACCTGAGGAACTAATTAACACAGTAGAGGAACCAGAGAACCCAGCACTGCCTGCTTCCCTATACTGTGTGCTGTAACTAAGATAGATTTACATATTCATATACAGAGCAGAAGACATGTATGTCTGCAGAATGATGATCTGTGGGTGTTACTATCTTATTGCTCATTGGTCCTAAAATCTTCCTAATAAAGACTACTATATTTATAAACTCAGAATTCTGACTTTGAAACTCAGAATTCTGACTTTTAATCTCAGAATTCTGACTTTGAATCTCAGAATTCTGACTTTGAATCTCAGAATTCTGACTTTGAAACTCAGAATTCTGACTTTTAATCTCAGAATTCTGACTTTTAATCTCAGAATTCTGACTTTGAAACTCAGAATTCTGACTTTGAAACTCAGAATTCTGACTTTGAAACTCAGAATTCTGACTTTTAATCTCAGAATTCTGACTTTGAAACTCAGAATTCTGACTTTGAAACTCAGAATTCTGACTTTGAATCTCAGAATTCTGACTTTGAAACTCAGAATTCTGACTTTGAAACTCAGAATTCTAACATTGAAACTCAGAATTCTGACTTTTAATCTCAGAATTCTGACTTTTAATCTCAGAATTCTGACTTTTAATCTCAGAATTCTGACTTCTAATCTCAGAATTCTGACTTTGAAACTCAGAATTCTGACTTTGAATCTCAGAATTCTGACTTTGAAACTCAGAATTCTGACTTTTAATCTCAGAATTCTGACT
This sequence comes from Lithobates clamitans, assembly GCA_037952925.1. Lineage (NCBI taxonomy): Eukaryota > Metazoa > Chordata > Amphibia > Anura > Ranidae > Lithobates > Lithobates clamitans. The sequence goes on along the minus strand of JBBGZY010001431.1, from coordinate 260,588 downwards.
TTTAATCTCAGAATTCTGTAAAAAAAAATTTTTAAACTCACGATTCTGACTTTGAATCTCAGAATTCTGACTTTGAAACTCAGAATTCTAACATTGAAACTCAGAATTCTGACTTTTAATCTCAGAATTCTGACTTTTAATCTCAGAATTCTGACTTCTAATCTCAGAATTCTGACTTTCAAACTCAGAATTCTGACTTTGAATCTCAGAATTCTGACTTTGAATCTCAGAATTCTGACTTTCAAACTCAGAATTCTGACTTTCAAACTCAGAATTCTGTAAAAAAAAAATTTTTTTTTGCAAACTCATAATTCTGTATTTTTTTTTATGATGGCCCCAGGGCTCTTCCATACATGTACACATGTATCCATATAAGTCAATATAAACTTCCTGCAGAAATTGTCAACAGATTAACCCTTTCATCACTAAGCCTATTTTTGAAATTTGGTGTTTACAAGTTAAAATCCATATTTTTTGCTAGAAAATTACTTAGAACCCCCAAATATTATATATATATTTTTTAGCAGAGAATCTAGAGAATAAAATGGAGATTGTTGCAATATTTTATATCACACGGTATTTGTGCAGCGGTGTTTTAAACGCAAATTTTTGGAAAGGGGACACTTCCATGAATTTTACAACGGGGTTTTTTTGGGGGGGTTTACCAATATTATAACATTTAATTTAACTTTTAAAAAAAAAATCTCACAAATGAAACTGGTATGCCACTGACCAATTTTTATGAAGCTGAGACTTTTTTAACTTTCCTATAGCTTTTGGATCTGTTGTAGATGCTGCTTTTGCCGGTACATATAGGCATAATACAACATGATAAACAAAAACAGGCGTTGCAGCCAAAACTACCCAAAAAGCCTTCTTTTTAAGTTAAAATGAATCTGATTAGGGTGCTGCTACATTTAAGCCAAGTTAAATGTAAAAGTTAAAAAAATAAACTATTTGATGTTTAAAGGAATCTCCCAAGGTAGTTTAAAGGATTTTTGTGTTTCTTTGTTTCATGTCACTCTCATAGTTGCATTAGAAGGACCCCTCACTGCTGTATGGTATTTTTTTTTCCTTTGTTAAATTGCAGGGTCCACCTCCCCCATACAACCTTGATAACAGCATGCCTATTAGCCTTTAACTACTTCCTGCCCACCCTATAGCCGAAAGACGCCTACAGCATGGGCATTAGTTTGCTGGGAGGGCATCCATGGATGTCCTGCCAGCTGATCACAGATCGGGATAGAGAGCCAATCACAATGGCCCTTTACCACATGATCAGCTGTGTCCAATGACAACTGATCACAGGATGTAAACACAAGCCAGTTATCGGCTTTTCTTTCCTCATGGAGAGCATGAGGAGAGAAGAAGAAAGCCGATAACCGGCTTGTGTTAAAGGGACATTGGCACTGATAATCAAGGCACTCAATCAGTGCCCACCTGTGCTGCCAATCAATGCTCATCAGTAGGGATGAGCTTCGAGTTCGAGTCGAACCCATGTTCGACTCGAACATCGCCTGTTCGACCATTCGTCGAATTGCGAACGTTATGGGCCGTTCGCACCAAATTTGAGTGGCGCGTCATGGCCCATAATTCACTGCGGCATCGCAGTGCATTGCTGGCTGATGATTGGCCAAGCATGCACTATGATCCATATGCTTGGCCAATCACAGCGCTGTCTGTACAGAGAGCCGTAATTGGCCAAAGCCAGGGTGGCTTTGGCCAATTATGGCTTAGGGGGTTTAGTACACGCCCCACACTATATAAGGCCGCCTACGTGGAGAGATAGACAGAGAGACAGTGTCATTTGATTTAAGTTAGATAGAGTAGGCAGACGAGTCAGTTAGCTGCACTTACAGTGTATTGTGTATATATATATGCATCCTAGGTGTTGTGTATATATATTGTATTCAGTTTAGATAGATCCGTTCCTGTTATTCTCTTCCTACTCACAGGCAGGCAGGTACCTGAAGAAAATTGCTGGTGTTCTTCTGATCCTATTAGTACCACAGGCAGCAGGCAGCTACAGTATTTACAGTTAGTCTACTGTGTCCTCTACACAGTGTGCACCTAAAGCTACCTGAAGACCATTGCTGTTGTTCTGATCCTATTAATACCACAGGCAGGCAGCTGCAGTATTTACAGTTAGTGTAGTGTGTCCTCTGCACAGTGTGCACCTAAAGATACCTCAAGACAATTGCTATTGTTCTGATCCTATTAATACCACAGGCAGCTGCAGTATTTACAGTTAGTGTACTGTGTCCTCTGCACAGTGTGCGCCTAAAGCTACCTGAAGACAATTGCTGTTGCTCTGACCCTTTTAATACCACAGGCAGCTGCAGTATTTACAGTTAGTGTACTGTGTCCTCTGCACAGTGTGCACCTAAAGCTACCTGAAGAAAATTGGTGGTGTTCTTCTGATCCTATTAGTACCACTGGCAGGCAGCTGCAGTATTTACAGTTAGTGTAGTGCGTCCTCTGCACAGTGTGCACCTGAAGCTACCTGAAGACAATTGCTGTTGTTCTGATCCTATTAATACCACAGGCAGGCAGCTGCAGTATTTGCAGTTAGTGTAGTGCATCCTCTGCACAGTGTGCACCTAAAGATACCTGAAGACAATTGCTATTGTTCTGATCCTATTAATACCACAGCCAGCTGCAGTATTTACAGTTAGTGTACTGTGTCCTCTGCACAGTGTGCACCTAAAGATACCTGAAGACAATTGCTGTTGCTCCGATCCTATTAATACCACAGCCAGCTGCAGTATTTACAGTTAGTGTACTGTGTCCTCTACACAGTGTGCACCTAAAGCTACCTGAAGACCATTGCTGTTGTTCTGATCCTTTTAATACCACAGGCAGCTGCAGTATTTACAGTTAGTGTACTGTGTCCTCTGCACAGTGTCCACCTAAAGCTACCTGAAGACAATTGTTGTTGTTCTGATCCTATTAATACCACAGACAGGCAGCTGCAGTATTTACAGTTAGTGTAGTGCATCCTCTGCACAGTGTGCAACTAAAGATACCTGAAGACAATTCCTGTTATTCTGATCTTATTAATACCACAGGCAGGCAGCTGCAATATTTACAGTTAGTGTACTGTGTCCTCTGCACAGTGTGCACCTAAAGCTATCTGAAGACAATTGCTGTTGTTCTGATCCTATTAATACCACAGGCAGGCAGCTGCAGTATTTACAGTTAGTGTAGTGCATCCTCTACACAGTGTGCAACTAAAGCTACCTGAAGACAATTCCTGTTGTTCTGATCCTATTAATACCACAGACAGGCAGCTACAGCATTTACACTTAGTGTACTGTGTCCTCTGCACAGTGTTCACCTAAAGCTACCTGAAGACAATTGCTGTTGTTCTGATTCTAATAATACCACAGGCAGGCAGCTGAAGTATTTACAGTTAGTGTACTGTGTCCTCTGCACAGTGTGCACCTAAAGCTACCTGAAGACAATTGCTATTGTTCTGATTCTATTAATACCACAGGCAGGCAGCTGAAGTATTTACAGTTAGTGTAGTGCATCCTCTGCACAGTGTGCACCTAAAGCTACCTGAAGACAATTGCTGTTGTTCTGATTCTATTAATACCAAAGGCAGGCAGCTGCAGTATTTACAGTTAGTGTACTGTGTCCTCTGCACAGTGTGCACCTAAAGCTACCTGAAGACAATTGCTGTTGTTCTGATCCTATTAATACCACAGGCAGCTGCAGTATTTACAGTTAGTGTACTGTGTCCTCTGCACAGTGTGCACCTAAAGCTACCTGAAGACAATTGCTGTTGTTCTGATCCTATTAATACCACAGGCAGGCAGCTGCAGTATTTACAGTTAGTGTACTGTGTCCTCTGCACAGTGTGCACCTAAAGCTACCTGAAGACAATTGCTGTTGTTCTGATCCTATTAATACCACAGGCAGGCAGCTGCAGTATTTACAGTTAGTGTACTGTGTCCTCTGCACAGTGTGCACCTAAAGCTACCCGAAGACAATTGCTGTTGTTCTGATCCTATTAATACCACAGACAGGCAGCTGCAGTATTTACAGTTAGTGTACTGTGTCCTCTGCACAGTGTGCACCTAAAGCTACCTGAAGACAATTGCTGTTGTTCTGATCCTATTAATACCACAGGCAGGCAGCTGCAGTATTTACAGTTAGTGTACTGTGTCCTCTGCACAGTGTGCACCTAAAGCTACCTGAAGACAATTGCTGGTGTTCTCATACTAATAATACTACAGGCAGGCAGTTGATTCTGCTAGCTGCAGTATCAGTATATATATACATCCCAGCTTTGTGCAGCTTCATCTCACTGCGGGCCATTAGTATGTCTGTAAGGCCAACAAGGAGAGGCAGACAGTCACAAGCCAATAAAAGAGGGCAAGCAGGCTCTGTGTCTAGAGGCAACAGTGCTGGTCGTGGAGACGGTGCATCCTCGTCATCACGTGGCCGTGGGACACACTTGTCCTTTTTTTCGGCAGCTGGCCTTGTTGAGCCACAACATGCGGAAGACTTGGTAGAGTGGATGACCAAGCCGTCCTCATCCTCCTCATCCTCTCTCACCCAGGTTCAGCGTACTTTGTCTGGCAAAGCAGCTGCCAACGCGGCCTTGGCTCAGTGGCATCAGTCACTCCTTCCCTAGCCCAACCATGTCCTCCTGAGGAGTCCCTCGAACTGTTTGACCACAGTCTTGGGTACATGCTCCAGGAGGATGCCCAGCGTTTTGAAGGCTCCGATGATGGTACCCAGCTAGAGGAAGGCAGTAACATGAGCCCAGAGAGAGGGGGTGCCCAAGAAGGACAGCAATCTGGCAGTCATGTTCCCCCAGCTGCAGCATACTGCCAGGTTTGCTCCAGTGATGAGAAGGGAGGGGATGATGAGGTCACTGACTCCACGTGGGTGCCTGATAGGAGAGAGGAGGAGGCACATCTCCAACGAGGCAGGATACCCTCCAGGGGCCAGCTTAGGGGCAGCACACCGACTGCATCACACCGCATGTGCAGGGTGCTGCTGTCTCTGTGCGTTATTCCAAAAGTTCTTTGGTGTGGGCCTTTTTTGAGACGAGTGCATCAGATTGCACCGCTGCTATTTGCAACATATGTCTCAAGCGTATCTCGCGTGGCCAAAACATCACCCGCTTGGGCACCACGTGCTTGACCAGACATATGTCGACCTGCCATGCAGTTCATTGGCAAGCGTACCTAATAGACCCACACCAAAGAACAAAGCGGACCTCTCCTTGCTCCTCATCAGCTTGGATCTCCAACCCCACTATACCTTCAGTCTTCTCTGAAACCTGCACTGAAAGGAATGACGGTGTAGATTTAGGTGTGTCACAGCCAAGTACTTGCTGGCAATCTGCTATTGGTACACCGACGTCAGATTGTACCAGGCAAATTTCCTTGCCCCAGCTGCTGCACCGCCGAAACAAGTTCGCTCCCAGCCATCCACATGCCCAGCGGTTGAATGCTAGCTTGGCTAAATTGCTAGCTCTTCAACTGCTGCCTTTTCAGTTGATAGACTCTGCCCCTTCCATGAATTTGTGGAATGTGCGGTTCATCAGTGGCAGGTTCCCAAACGCCACTTTTTCTCATGGAAGGCAATTCCGGCTCTCTACCAGCATGTGGAAGGCAATGTCTTGGCCTCGCTGGACAGGGCGGTCAGCGGTAAGGTGCATATTACCGCTGACTCATGGTCCAGCAGCTGGGAAGGATGCAGGACAGGGTGCAGTAGTGTTGGAGGTTGTTCCGCCACCACACCTCCAAAATTCTACTAGTGGTGATTCTGCCACACCTCTCTCCTCCACCCCCTCCACTTCTTCTTCCTCTGTGGCCTCTTCCTGTGCTGATTTGTCCTTGGAACCAGCGGTGCTCCGTAGGCGTTCGAGGGGCTACGCAAGCACACAGGCAAAAAGATGCCATGCGGTGCTTGAGCTGGTGTGCTTGGGGGACAGGAGCCACACTGGGGCAGAGATTCTGTCAGCTCTGCAGAGGCAGGTTCAGAGGTGGTTGATGCCACGCCAGCTTAAGCCAGGTATGGTGGTTTGCAACAATGGCACCAACCTCCTCTCTGGCCTCCGACAGGGACAACTGACCCATGTGCCCTGTTTGGCTCACATCCTTACCTTGGTTGTGCAGTGGTTCTTGGGTAGGTACCCGGGCTTACAGGATGTCCTGAGGCAGGCCAGGAAAGTCTGTGTGCATTTCCGCAGGTCGTATAATGCCAGTGCTCGGCTGGCTGACCTCCAAAAGGAATTTAACCTGCCCAAGAACCACCTAATCTGTGACATCTCCCCCAGGTGGAACTCAATGTTGGCCATGCTGCAGCGGCTGTACACGCAGCAGAGGGCCATCAATGAGTACGTATGAGACTATAGCACCAGGACAGGGTCAGGGGACCTTGTTTTTTTTACCACGCCAGTGGGCTATGATCAGGGATACATGCACTGTCCTGTCACCATTTGAGGAGGCCACGGGGATGGTGAGCAGTGACAGTGCATGCATCAGTGACACTGTCCCTCTTGTCCACCTGTTGGAGCACACGCTATGTGGAATAATGGACAGGGCACTTGAGGCAGAACAGAGGAAGAAGAGGAGGACTTCCTTACCTCTCAAGGCCCCCTTTATCCAGACAGTGTTCCTGCGTGCCCGCCGATCACACAGGAAGAGGAGGTGGAGGAGGAGGATTGTGTCAGCATGGAGGTGGAGCCTGGCACTCAGCATCAGCAGCAGTCTTCAAGGAATCATTTACAGTCCGAAGAAACCCATGGACTTGTACGTGGCTGGGAGGAGGTGGCTGCGGACCATGTCGTTCTTAGTGACCCAGAGGACTCTGGACTGAATGCCTCAGCAAACCTACACTGCATGGCCTCGCTGATCCTGCAAAGCCTGCGTAAGGATCCTCGTATTCGTGGTATCAAGGAGAAGGACCAATACTGGCTGGCAACCCTCCTTGATCCACGTTACAAGGGTGAGGTTGCAGACCTTATCTTGTCGTCTCAGAGGGAGCAGAGGATGAAACATCTTTGGGAGGCCTTGCAGAAAGGTTTGTGCAACACGTTTCCAGAGCCTGGGAGGTTACAATTCCCTGGTCCTCCTGGACAATGTGTTGCTGAGGCTTCAGTCAGTCACAGAAGGAGCGGTGGAGAAGGTGGCTGTCTGACAATTTTCAGACAATTTTTTGGCTGGTACAATCATTTGTATGCAACAGTACAGCAATGGTGGATTCCCAACATGTTTCGCCTGAAAACATGTTGGGAATCCAACATTGCTGTACTGTTGCATACAAATGATTGTACCAGCCGATACTGTATCTCCACTTTTCTTGTGTTTTGGTTTTAAAATATATAAATTCTTATTTTGTTTATCAAAATAAAATAATTTTTTATACTATATTTGATATTTTGCTCCAATTACTTGCACCGTTAAAATCCCATTTCTCTATTGTTTTTCTTTTTATCTTTGGGATGTGGTGCCACATAATTATCTAGGGTGTTCATAGTCATAAAAACTGGCATACACTTTAAAAATGTACCAGTTCAAAATTACAAACAGATTCTTCTTAACAACAAACCTACAGTCCCTGTCTTGTTTGCACCGCCTGTATACTGCTGTTCAGAGTATACAGGGCCTGGGGGCCCCACGCCTTTCCTTTTTTTAATTTGGGTGCTTGGTTCCCCTCAATATCCATACAAGACCCAAAGGGCCTGGTATTGAACTGGGGGGGTACCCATGCTGTTTGTCTCACTGATTTTCATCCATATTGCCGGGACCCAACATTACATTGAAGCCGAAAGCAGTTTTAAATGACTTTTATTCCTTTAAAAATGTCATTTTGTGCAGGGACTGTTCTAAGCACGGGAAACATGCGCCACTTTACAGGCATACTATAGACACCCCCCAGGTACGATATTTAAAGGAATATTTATCTTTTTTTTCACTTTAAGCATCATTAACTACTTCCATACAGGGCATTTTCACCCCCTTCCCGCCCATACCAATTTTCAGCTTTCAGCGCTGTCGCATTTTGAATAACAATTGCGCGGTCATACTACACTGTACCCAAATGAAATTTTTATCATTTTTTCCCCACTAATAGAGCTTTCTTTTGGTGGTTATTGATCACCCCTGCGGTTTTTATATCTTGTGCTATAAACAAAACAAGAGTGACAAGTTTGAAAAAACACAATATTTTTTACTTTTTGCTATAATAAGTATCCAATTTTTTTTTTTAAACAAATTTTTTCCTCATTTTAGGCCGATACGTATTCTTCTACATATTTTTGGTAAAAAATATCGCAATAAGCGCATATTTATTGGTTTGCGCAAAAGTTATAGCGTCTACAAAATAAGGGGATAGATTTATAGCATTTTTATTATTATTTTTTTTTACTAGTAATGGCAGGGATCTGCGATTTTTATTGTGACTGTGATATTGCGGCGGATATATCGGACAATTTTGACACATTTATACAGCGATCCGTGCAAAAAAAATGCATTGATTACTGTATAAATGTGACTGGCAATGAAGGGGTTAACCAGGAGGGGGCACTGTAGGGGTTAATGTGTTGCTAGGGAGTGATTCTAACTGTGTGGGGAGGGGATTCACAAGGGGAGGAGACTGATCGGTGTTCCTCTGTACAAGGAACACATCATCGGTCTCCTCCCATCTGACAGGACGTAGACCTGTGTGTTTACACACACAGATCCACGGTCCTGCTCAGTTACTGGGCAATCGCGGGTGCCCGGCAGACATCGTGGCCGCCGGGCACGCGCACCGGGACCCGAGCGATGCGGCGGGTGCACACGCGCGCGCCCCCTGGGCTGCCTGGAAGGCTGCGCCGTCATATGACGGCGGCTCAGGATAACAGCTGCACCGTCCCGCCGTCGTATGACGGCGGGCGGGCAGCAAGTGGTTAAAATCACTGCTCCCAAAAAAACGGCCATTTTTAAAACTTTTTTTGCATTGATCCATGTCCCCTGGGGCAGGACCCAGGTCCCCAAACCCTTTTTTTTTTTTTTTTTTTCAAGATTTTAAAAGTTTATTGAAGATCAGTATCATACATTTTAAGAAAAGAATTCCAAACATATAGGAAATTAACATAGATATAAGCCTGTAACAGTTGCTGCCATTTCTATACAGATAATAAAGCACCTATAAACTGTGGTTGTACAAGTTTTGCCAAAGTTTGTTTTGAACAATAAGGTGTGAGTCATTCGGCAATGACAAACTGATAGGGAGATGGGACAGTCGGGAGGCGGCCCCCCCAGAGGGTGATCATCGAGAGCTTTAAATTATTATTGTCCGGTGCTATGACCGCTCTATCCCCCCTAGGTTCCCAGACGCCCCACCCCTATGGGCTCTTACTGTGGAGACATCTGGGGTGATCCCAGGAGCCAGAAATCTAGTTACCGACTCCCTCACTGTAGGAGTCGGGTATTCCTGAGGGGGAGATCGCCTTCCCGACCGTCCGCTCTCTGCTTAGAAAAAATCAAAACACAATAAAAAGAAACCACCAAAAGAAAGAAAAAAATATTTTAGTAGTGCTCTTTCAGGGAAGACTATTTGTCAGTTAAGGTACGGGCAGAGTGCCCCGAAAGAGAGGAGATGAAACGTGTGAAAAAGAAGGTGAGGTTAGAGAAGTAGAGGTCAGTGAGGAGGGGAGAGGTTCCGAGACGTCTTCTCCATACCAGGAAGGATTGGAATACCACAAAACGTGGCCCAAGGTTCCCAAGTAGTATTAAATCTCTCAAGTTTATCGGTCAGTTTTGCTACTATAAGCTCTTGTGCCATAATCCATGAGATTTTCCTTTTGCAAGCCTGGAAGGAGACCGACGGCTTCTTCCAGGCTTTTGCCAAGGTAATTTTAGCTCCCACCAGTATGAAGAAGGAAATGGCTTGTAGACGTTTAGTCAGATTAGGAATGTATTGATTAAGCAGTGCTATCGTTGGACTAGGGGCGATCACTTCACCCGTCAAGGTACTAATGGTACGGAAAATTTTCTTCCAGAAGGACCTGATGCGGGGGCAAGTCCACCATACATGAAACATAGAGCCTTCTAGCTCACATCCTCTAAAACAAATCGGGGATGTTCCCGGATATATTATTGCCAGTCTAGAGGGAACATAATACCACCTATTCATAACTTTTAAGCTGGCTTCCATTAATGATACATTGCAAATACCTTTGGATGAGCGTAAAGAAACTCGAAACCAGTCAGAGGCATTCCAGGAGCAGCCCGTGTCCTCTTCCGAGGCCCGAGCGTAGGCTGGTTTTTCAAAGTTCGATTGAAGTGCTGCATATATTAAGGAGATACCCCCCCTCTGGTTCATAGAGTCAGCGCACCATTGCTCATAAGGTGTTATAAAGGGAAGGTCCTTCCTAGTGGACCAGATAGTGTGTAAAAAGTGGGAAATTTGTGTGAATCTGAACTTTTCGGAATCTAGCATGCCTAGATTTTTCTTACATTGGGCCAAAGTGAAAGGACCCTTTGGGGACAGAAAGTGCCCTATGCGGTATAGGCCATTGTCTGTCCACCAGCGGAACGCCTGTATATTAAGTCCCGGAGGAAACTTCGGGTTATGAAATAGGTGGGCCAAAGGTCTCAGACTGGAAATCAAAGAGTGATTTGTGTAAAGCTTGGTACATAAAGCTATTGAGTGGGATAGGGTGGGGGCCATTATAGCTGGCCTACTTCTGGTGTCTGCCCATAAGAGGTAGTGTTAAGAGGGATCACTTTCCTTTCCATTGTAACCCAATCCAGTTTGTAGTTTCTGGAGTAAATTATTGACAGTTGTGCCAATTGTGCAGCCTGGTAGTAGCCCCACAGGTCTGGCAAACCCAATCCACCCTGTGATTTTAAGCGTACTAAAGTGCGAGAAGGACATCTGTAACCCTTGTTACCCCAAACAAAGCGAGTTATGTCAGACTGAAAGTTGCTGAGGAAGCGCTTCCGGATGGGAATCAGAAGAGAACGAAAAAGAGGCGTGGGAGGAGCGTCATCTTAACCGCATGTACCCTACCTAGCCAGGATAGACCACCCTTTGACCACTTTGTCAGCTCTGCTCTGCATTTATGAATCATAGGCGGGTAATTAGCTTTGAAAAGATTGTTTATATGCAATGTTAGTTTAATCTCTAGATAAGGGAGAGCATCTGGCGCCCAAGAGAAGTCAAAGTTATTCGAGATGAGTGTGAGTCATTAGGAACTGTTATATTTAAAGCCATGGATTTAGTCATATTAACCTCTAAACCCGAAATCGCAGTGAACTCTTTCAGCGTCTTATAAATCATAGGTGTAGAGATTAATGGGGAAGTAATATACAGAAGGAGGTCATCGGCATAGAGTGCACACTTGTGCTCCTGGTCCCCATATATCACCCCCTTTATGTCAGGATTTGATCTGATCGCTATGGCCAGCGTTTCAATGGCCATAGCGAATAGGAGGGGGGAGAGAGGGCATCCCTGTCTGGTACCCCTATTGATATTAAAAGATGATGAGTATCTGCCCATCAGTCTCACTTGTGCTGAAGGGTTAGAGTAAAGTGAATTGATTAAGTTCAGAAAATGAGTGCCAAAACCCCATCTCCATAGGATACCAGACAGGTAAGCCCAGTCCACCGAATCAAAGGCTTTGTTTAAATCAATCGATGGGAGAAAGCCTTTCTGGGGAGGTCCCCCGTCCCACTGCGACCGCAGAAGTGAGATAATATCTATGGAGCATCGGATCTGGTCAGGGCCCTGTCTCCCAGGGATAAATCCCACCTGATCCCCATGTATATAGTGGTATGAAGCTCGCTATTCTATTTGCTAGTATCTTAGTCATAATTTTGATGTCATTGTTTATTAGCGAGATGGGCCAATAGTTGCCCACCTCACTGGAGTCCTTGCCCGGTTTTGGTATAACTGAAATGTACGCTGAGTTGAGGTCAGCATCAAGAAGAGAACCCTCCCGAAGTGTATTAAAGAGTTTCGTCAGATGGGGAGCTAGAGAGGTGCCAAACTTCTTATAGTAACCATTTAAAAAGCCGTCAGGACCTGGCGAGGAGCCTACCTTTAATGATTTAATTGTGTCTAATATTTCCTGATTGGAGAAGGGAGCCTCCAGGAGGTCCCTGTGTTCGGGTGACAAAGTAGGTAGTGTAAGGGAGTCCAAGAAAGTATGCTGCATGCTTTGAGTGGGGGAGAATTTCGGTTTGTAAAGTTCTGAGTAGAATTTATGGAAAGCTGTCATGATCTTTTCGGGATTCTGGGTCAGGTCCCCCGAGCACACCTTAATTTTCAGAAATGCCAAAGAGCGGATTTTGGGGCTCAGTTTGACTGCCAGTTTAGATCCTATTTTGTCCTTTTGGGAATAAAGTTTAGCCCCCGTCCACCTAAGGTGCTTTTCGGCTGCTGTGGTCAGCTGAAGGTTTAGGAGGGTTCTGGCCTTATCCAAGTTTACCAAGGATTCAGGCGAGGGGTTTTGTTTATGGGCCTTCAAAGCTTTATGAAATTCCTCTGTCAGTCTGATTGTGTCTATTCTGTGTTCTGCTTTAAGTTTGGAGGACATTTGGATCAATTTCCCTCTAATTACTGATTTGTGGGCTGCCCAAACTGTTACCGGGGAGACCTCACAGGTCGCATTAATTTGGAAGTATTCTTTGATGGCCTCTTCTAATAAGAAGCATTGCACTGGGTCACTCAGTAGGGATTCTTGCAAGCGCCAGTGAGGTGGGCCCCCCGTGCCCCCCGACCTCTGCATGAGAAGTGTCACCATCGAATGGTCCAACAAGGGGGTATCTACTATCTTAGATCTCCTGATTAGAGGGATTGCGGCTGAGCATGTGAAAATGTGGTCTATCCTGGCGTAGGAATTATGCGGTGCCGAAAAGTGGGTATAATCTTTCTGACGTGGGTTAGTTTCTCTCCATATATCAATCAGTCCCTCCTCATGAAGCAACCTCGCAATTTTAACGCTCTGTTTGGAGGGGCGTCTAGAAGTCAGCTTATCCCCAGTAGACTTATCAACGGAAAAGTCAAATGCCGTGTTCGAGTCTCCCCCAACAATGATCTTGCCTCGCAGGTGGGGTTTTAATTTGTGTAGTAGTGTTTCGAAAAAGTTTTTTTGTCCCCTATTAGGAGAGTAGTAGGAAACAAACGTGTAGAGTTCTCCGTCTATATGGCCAGACACCAAAATATATCGGCCTTGAGGGTCAATTATTACTTCTGATTGTGAGATATTCATGTGTTTGGCAAAGCAAATAGCTACCCCTTTAGTTTTATTTTCTCTGGAAGCTAAAAAAAATTGTGGAAAGCGTTGGTGGGGAAAGGAAGGCCTATATGTAGAGGGGAAATGGGTCTCCTGAATGAGTAGTACATCTGCGTGCATGGTGTGGTATAATTGGAATAATTTCCTACGTTTAACGGGGGAATTGAGACCCTGTGTGTTATGAGATATTATGTTAAGGGAGGGGGAAGGACCATGAGAGTCAGCCATGAACCAGAGGAGGTTCTTCTATATTGATAATTTTTGACTTACCCCTCTTGGGCAGAGATATCAAGTCAAGCAGCCAAACGAACCTTTGGACCAAATAACGCGGACCTGCGGTGGGAGGACACGAATCCATCCGGAACCTTGGAGAGCTCAGATGAGCAAAGAGAAGTAAAGAGAAGGGAGGCAGAAAATAAGAGAAGAAGGGAGACAAAAACATTACGTTAGTCAGAGGTATATGTATGACAAACCAATACATTCCCTGATAACAATGAGCCTTAGGGTCCTTGAACCCCTTCCCACCCCTGGGTTGAAGTGAACTCGCCACCTCAACCCCCTAATCCCGAGAGGACCAGAAACCCCTACTATGGGGATCTGGAAAGGAAACCAAGTGCACCTACTGTGTACCTGGAATCTGCTGGAGGGGTGCTGGGTCCACCACAGCCCCGACGCCTACAATATAAACTTATAACTAAAGGCCCAACGGAGGCCTATGCTGAGTAATGCCCTGAACGACCCAATAAAAGAGGGAGTGCAACTGAAAAATGTTTGAATCACCGAGTGTGAAAAATCTTGCCCGTTCGGCGCCCCGATCCCCAGTTCATAAGGCTGGGAACCTGGGAGAGCCGATCGACGTAAAGCTAGATGAGATCCCGAGCTCTGAGCCTAAAGTCAAAGGAGACTGGACCCCATGTGATTCACCCCTCACGCCGCCCGCAAAGTTACCCTCGCCAGTCGCGTGAAGGGGGAAACAGAAACCACAGGAGAGCTGAGGATCAATAGATATGAAAAATAGAAATAAAAATAAACCCTCTTAGAACTCCCATAACCTGTTTAAGAGTCCCTTAATGTGTGAAACTACGAATCCTACCCTAGAGTGTCTAAGCGCGCTAGAGAGGCATAAATGCATAACCTAGAATTTCAGAAAATGAGAAAATACTTGAGGAGACTGTAGGGGGGATACTGCCCCCACCCCTTCCCCCCGTCAATGTCCGATCCCAGTGGGTGTAGGTAACTTCCAGTTCGATGTGAACTTGGACTAAATCCCCCTCTTAGATATAGCTGGTGAAGATCACGATTCGAAGAGGGCCCACTAGTGAGAGGCGAGTCCGGAAGTCCTAAGGGACATCTGTGACCAGACTGAGGGGAATAATGGAAAGTCTCCAGACAGTAGAAAAGGTGATGAACACAACCAGAGAATCATGTCGGAGCTTTTTCTTTGGATCGCTTGTGGCTTGATTGAAGCCAGGTGGGTTGCAGCGGACTAGCTGGTAGAGGCCTTTTAGAGGATGATGAGGATCCCTTGGTTGACTTGGAGCTGGGGGGTTCCTGCAGAATTAGGCCCAGGTGCAAAAACAGGCGTTCCCCTTCAGTGAATGATGAGAAGGCATAGCTCTTATTTCTGTAGGTGAAGTTCAAACGGAGAGGAAAGGACCACCTATATGTAATTTCTTTATTCATCAGAATCTGCAGGAGCGGTTTCAGTGCACGCCTCTTCTGTACTGTGTATGGCGATAAATCCGCAAACACCTGGATTTTATGGCCAAGTAACATTATGTTGTCAGATAGTCTAGATTTTTTCATGACCTCTTCCTTCACCGAATAAAAATGTGGTTTCACTATGATGTTTCTAGGGAGACCATCTGAGCGGGGGGGTTGTAGAGCTCTGTGTGCCCTATCTAATTCCAGACGGTGTTCAGGAATACCTGGGATGAGAGTCTGAATCCGGGATTTTACAGCAGCATGTACATCCATTTCAGACTCAGGGAGCCCCCTGAGTCTAAAGTTATAACGTCTGGACCTGTTCTCAAGGTCATCGATCTTTGCCAATGCCGCTTCTAGCTGGTCCTGGACATCCTGAATTCTGGCTAAATTCTGGTTAATCCTTGCAACTGATTGATCTGCTTTCCTTTCTATAGTGTCCATTTTCAATCCTATTTGCTGCAGGTCAGCATGGATGGATGATGTAATTTGGGCTGCGTTTACTAAGCTTTTAGAGGGCAGAAGAGAGAATGCTGTCATCATGGAGGGGAAATCATTTGGAGATGGGATGGCAGCCATTTCCTCACTCACTGACAGAAGCATGCCTGTGTGTGGGTCAAGCATGGGTGTGGAGGGGAGACCGTCATGCAGTCTGTTTAACAGGGACTCTGTGGAGGCAGGGGAGACAGCCCATTCCCAGGAAGGAGAGGAGATACCTGGTGATTGTGGAGGTGGCAAGTCCTGATCCACAATGGATGCCTCAGTATCTTCCGCGCTGTGTAGGCCTCTGGCCGCCATCTTAGCTTAGCTGAGGGGAACGGCCGCCGCGGCCATCCGTTCGCTCAGGTTCCTCCTTGTTTGTGCCGTGGACATCGGATGGATCCCTGATGTCTCCCCTACCCGATCCACCCGGTGACAGGATCGTGGGTTCGTTTAGCGGGCTCCGGTGGCCGTCAAGGGGCTGTGGTGGAGCGGAGCTCTAGAGGGCAGCGGCCATCTTGCGAGCTACCGCGCATGCGCCTCCCCAAACCCTTTTTAGGACAATAACTTGCATATTAGCGTTTAAAATTAGCACTTTTGATTTTGAACGTTCGAGTTCCATAGACTTTAATGGGGTTCTAAAGTCCGCGCAAACTTTCGGTCCGTTTGCAGGTTCTGGTGTGAACCGAACTGGGGGATGTTCAGCTTATTGCTACTCATGAATGCCCACCTATCAGTGCCCATCAGTGCCGCCTCTTCAGTGCCGCCTCTTCAGTGCCCATCAATAACGGAGAAAAATTACATGTTTGCAAAATTGTATAACAAACTATGAAAAATGTTTTGTTTTGCTTTTTTCCAAATTTTTGGTCTTTTTTTGTTTGTGTTGCAAAAAAATAAAAACCCCAGTAGTGATTGAATACCACCAAAAGAAAGCTCTATTTGTGTGAGAAAAAAATTATAAAATTCTCATATGGGTACAGTGTTGCATGACCGTGTAATTCTCATTCAAAGTGTGAGAGCGCTGAAAGCTGAAAATTGGCCTGGGCAGGAAGGGGGTAAAAGTGTCCAGTAGGCAAGTGGTTAAAATGGCCAAAGTTTAATATTCACCTCCACATACACTTTAATGGGGTTCACAGCTTAGTTTGGGTTTCACAGATTTCAACTAGGATTCAATGACCCCCCTTCACCAACTGAATCTGGGAAGATTTATTCATCCAGACTGTCTAGAACAGATCATATGTGGATTACTCTTTGTTGATGTAATGTTTATATAAGCAAACATGTCATTATACAGAGAGCAGCAATGCTGAGAGCATGGTTAATCTTTTTTTTTTATATATATATATCTATGGAGTTTTTAGATTTTCAGTTTTTTCACCCATAATCACCAGCTGTGAACAAAAGGGACTGGGCAAAACTTTCCAGGTCGCTTCTTTTAACCACCTCAATACCAGGCACTTTCACCCCCTTCCTGCCCAAGCCATTTTTCAGTTTTCAGCACTGTCGCACTTTGAATGACAATTGC
The DNA here is from genome assembly GCA_037952925.1 of Lithobates clamitans. Lineage (NCBI taxonomy): Eukaryota > Metazoa > Chordata > Amphibia > Anura > Ranidae > Lithobates > Lithobates clamitans. Next base: position 243,630 of record JBBGZY010001431.1, on the reverse strand, counting down.
ACGGTCAGGTTACACTGCACCCTACTGAAATTTTTATCATTTTTTCCCCACAAATAGAGATTTCTTTTGGTGGTATTTGATCACATCTGTGGTTTTTATTTATTGCGCTATAAACAAAAAAAGAGGGACAATTTTGAAAAAACACAATATTTTTTACTTTTTGCTATAATAAATATCCAATTTTTTTTTAAACAAATTTTTTCCTCAGTTTAGGCTGATATATATTCTTCTACATATCTTTGGTAAAAAAAAATCACAAAAAGCGTATATTGATTGGTTTGCGCAAAAGTTATAGCGTCTACAAAATAGGGGATAGATTTATAGCATTTTTATTTATTTATTTATTTTTTACTAGTAATGGCGGCGATCTGCGATTTTTATTGTGACTGCAATATTGCAGCGGACATATCGGACACTTTTGACACATTTTTGGGACCATTCACTTTTATACAGCGATCCGTGCTATAAAAATGCATTGATTAATGTGTAAATATGACTGGCAGGGAAGGGGTTAACACTACGGGGCGATCGTGGGGTTAATGTGTGTCCTAGGGAGGTGATTCTAACTGTGGGGGGAGGGGACTGACTGGGGGAGGTGACCGATCGCTGTCCCTATGTACAAGGGATACACCATCGGTCTCCTCTCCTCTCTGACAGGACGGGGATCTGTGTTTACATACACAGATCCACGGTCCTGCTCTGTTACCCGGCAATCGCAGGTGCCCGGCGGACATCACGGCCGCCGGGCACGCGCACCGGGTCCCAAGCGACGCAGCGGGCACGTGTGCGTCCCCTAGTGGCTCGGGAGGGCGATCACATCATATGACGTCTGCCCAGAACAAGAGCTGCCTTGTCCCGCCGTCATATGACGGTGGGCGGTAGCTTAGTGGTTAAGTAATTTAAAGTGGATGTAAACCTGATTCATGAAATTTGACCTAAACACATATATCTGTAGTGTTTTCTTACTGTATCTCTCTCCAAAGCCCTACGTCCCGTGTCTTTCTGTTGCTCTGTTCTTCTGTTATCAGTATGATAACATCTGACAAGTTCTCTGTCAACTGTGATAAAACCAACCCTGAAATTTGTGTCGGGGTGGGTGCAATAAATAGATTAGCAGAGAGCTTGTCTTGTCACAGGACAGCTGTGCACATTCCTTCATTCCTCTGCCTATGTGGAGGGGGACCAAAGAAGAATACCCCCCTTAGTGGGACTTTAATAGACCACCAACTCTTAAGATAAAAAATGTTTTTAATGGCATACAATAAAAAGACGTGAGAATGTCTACAACATACAAAAATACATTCCATAGAGAAACAGAACAGAAGATATACAGATAAAAATGATCATGTTATATGTACTCTCCTAGGGGTAATATACCCTGATACCCGACGTGTTTCCAGTATTCTGATACCTTCATCAGGGGTTTGAGAGTTGAAGATGTTTTACATCCATTTTTCCAATGGAATGATTCTGTGTTCAGGCAGCACTCAGGACAACAAGGTCAAATAAAATATTTCATGAACGCCAGACCCTAATAGTGGAGAAGCTGTAAATGTACTCTGTTTCCAACATCAATATATATTAAACGAATCTATTTGATGTAGATGATCATTGGAGCCTATGTAATATAGGCTGCATAACAGGCGGATGAGTATCCAACCGTCCCAGAGTGGATGTATCCTCTGGACGTCCAGGTCCAATGTGTGGGTGCCTTCCGTATATCAGTTCTCTGCCTATGTGGAGGGGGGGGAGGGGGTGTGACTTTCCTCCAATCAGCTGTCACACAGTGTATACCCACACTTCACACTCTAACACAATGTGCACTTTATAAAAATCGTAGCAAGCTGAAGACAACAGATATACATGTAAAACTTATATAGGGAGATTTGTTTCCTCTCTGTGAATCATCTGAGGCTGTTCACTTCACTGGGTATATGGAGGGTTTATATCCACTTTAAACTATACAGTGTCAGTTTTTGTGCTTTTTACATTGTAAGCTTGTTGAGCTCATTCTGATGTTATTCAGTTATTAAATGATAATGATTTATTAGCTACTTTGGCATTACAGTGGCAGTAACTCTGTACAGCATTACAGGAGATGGTGGAGCTGCAGCATATAACTCAGAAATAATATAAAATAGAGGAATATACAGTCCTTTGTATAGGGCATAGAGCTTCCAGGATTGTGTGTGTAAGTAATATTGTAATAAAAAAAGAAATTCACACTTTTTTCCTGTTTTAAGGACTCATGCCCGTCGTGGTCGTCACTTGGGAGAGCAACAGTAATCTGCCAAATGTGATGGAAAAATTTAGGCAGATGGAGGTAAAGAATTTGTTTTCACTGGAAAATTACACTGATAAGGATCATCTGAAAACTCGCGGTAAACACGAGACCATCCTGAAGTGTCTTTATGAGATCATTAAAGATGTGGCTTTCCGAATGGGAGAGAAAAGAGATCCTATTGGTGAGAAGATCAACAGAAAAAACATTTTAATCAAATTTATTCATGATAGAGAAAAGGAGAAAGCAGTGAAGAAAGCAGTGATGGAAGCTGAACGTAGAGCAAGGGAATCTGCAAAAGAGGAAAGTTCTTGTATTATACAATAGACTCGTCAAGCCTGATTTAAGCCCAACCTGAAAAAGCTAACTTTTTGTTAAGTGGTTGCAAAGACTAAATTTACCACAATGCATTCTCTGTATTAAAGTAAAATTACACATTCTTGATAAATGATAAATACAAATTCTTTATTTATCATCCTTAGGCAGGGATAATTAAAACATGACAATCCGAATAAAGATACAATTTACTGTTACTTGAATTTGTATATCTTTTTTTTTTTAAAAACATTGTGTTATAAATCATTATTCATACTCCATGTCTTTCTAATTTTGTTTCTACTAGGGATGGTGCCTCTGTGTGAGTTATAATTATTCCACGCTTACCCCCACCCCCATTTACTCTGTATTAAAGTGTTACTAAACCCAGTAATATGAAAGTAGTTCATCCGCCCCCGCACAGTGCCCACAGCTTATAAATCTTCTTTTGCACATGTTGATCATATCCCCAGTTAATCTCCTTTTCTCAAGAGTGAATAAATTCAGTTCCTCTAATCTTTCCTCATAGCTGAGCTCCTCCATGCCTCTTATCAGTTTAATTGCTCTTCTCTTCCCTTTTCTTTAGTTCCCCGATATCCTTTTTGAGAACTGGCGCCCAAAACTGAACTGCATATTCCAGATGAGGTCTTACTAATGATTTGTACAGGGGGGGCAAAATGAGATCTCTCTCTCTGGAGTCCATACCTCTCTTATACAAGAAAGATTTTGCTCGCTTTGGAAACCGCAGCTTGGCATTGCATGCTATTATTAAATCTGTAATCTACTAGAACACCCAGATCCTTCTCCACCATTGATTCCCCCAGTTGTACTCCCCCTAGTATGTATGATGCATGCATATTCTTAGCCCCCAAGTGCATAACTTTACATTTATCACGGTTGGGCAGCACAGTGGTGCAGTGGGTAGCACTCTCACCTAACAGTAAAAAGGGTCGCTGGTTCAAATCCCAACCATGACACTACCTGCCTGGAGTTTGCATGTTCTCCCTGTGCCTGCATGGGTTTTCTGTGGGTACTCCGGTTTCCTCCCACACTCCAAAAACATGCTGGTAGGTTAATTGGCTTCTGTCCAAAATTGGCCCTAGTATATGAATGTTAGGGACCTTGGATTGTGGGCTCCTTGAGGGTAGGGATTGATGTGAGTGTGTGATATATATGTGTGGAGCGCTGCGTAAAATTGACAATGCTATATGGGTACCTTAAATAAAAATAGGGATAATTGTAGACACACACCCACACTCGATCATGCTGAAGTCGATGGACTGGTGTCTTTATGTAACTATGTAACCATATCAACATTAAACCTCATCTTCCACATAGTCGCCCAATTAGACAGTGCATTGAGGTTGGCTTGTAAATTGGAGACATCCTGTAAGGACGTTATTCCACTTCATAGCTTGGTGTCATCTGCAAAGACAGAAATGTTACTTTTAATCCCAGACCCTATATTATTTATAAAGGTATTAAAAAGTAGGGGTCCCAACACTGAACCTTGGGGTACACCACTGATAACCTTAGACCTTTCAGAGTAAGAATTATTAACCACTACTCTCTGAATTCTGTCTTTTAGTTTTCTATCCATTTACAAACTGATATTTCCAAGTCTGTAGACTTTACCTTACACATGAGCCGTGTGTGGGGAACTGTGTCAAATGCTTTTGCAAAATCCAGGTATACCACAGTTAGCTTTAGCCCCGCTGTCTGCTGAAAACGGGTCACAGGAGTGCAGAACGAATGAGCTTTACTTCTCCTCTAATGCTTTAGAGAGCACCAGTGATGTCCTCATGTTAATGCCATTCTCTGCATCATTTAGGACTGAATAGCTCAGAGAAGAGGCAATGAAGAGTAGAGCGTGTGGCCTCATATAACAGCCCTTAGACTTTTGGAAAAAGTATAAAAGGCTAAAAAAATAGCAACCTGAGACCTTAAGGGGGAGAGTGGAGCACTGGAGGGTGCAAATACAAGCCCAGATGGTACAGTCATGTGGGGAATGGTTACCACTGTTTGTCTCCCGACCAACCACACCAGATATCATGGCTCATAGTATATAAGGTAAAGGAAGCTCCAATAGTGTAAAATTTCCAAATGATTTGTTAATCACTTCAGACCTGGAAGATTTTACCCCCTTCCTGACCAGAGCATTTTTTGCGATTCGGCACTGCGTCGCTTTAACTGACTATTGCGCGATCGTGCGACGTTACACCCAAACAAAATTACGTCCTTTTTTTCCTACAAATAGAGCTTTCTTTTGGTGGTATTTGATCGCCTCTGCAGTTTTTATTTTTTGCGCTAAAAAACAAAAAAAGAGCGACAATTTTGAAAAAAAAAGACAATATTTTTTACTTTTTGCTATAATAAATATCCCCCAAAAATATATACATTTTTTTTCCCTCAGTTTAGGCCAATATGTATTCTTCTACATATTTTTTGGTAAAAAAAAATTGCAATAAGCGTATATTGATTGGTTTGCGCAAAAGTTATCACATCTACAAAATAGAAAATTTGTTAGTTTTCATTTTCGTTTCATTCGTTTTCTTGTTTTTTTTTTAGTTTTTTGGGTCATTCGTTTAAGTTGCAATTCGTAAATTCATAAATTCGTAAATAAAATGTTCAAAAATTCGTAGAATCGAAAATTCGTAAATTAAAAAATTAAAGAGTCCAAAAATAAGAAAGAAAAGCCAAAAATTTTAAATAATAATTAATAATAACTAAAATATGTAAAAATATATATTTATGAATATATGAACTCCCATATGAATCTGACGAGGAGAACTGCAGCCTCTACCAATAAATCCACCAAAGTGGAATTAGAAGAAAATAGGAGGGTAGAAGTGGCGCTGTTCTGGTGTGGAGTGTTTTAAACCCCTGGCTTGTGATCCCTAAATCTACAGAGAGAATTCCTGGTGTAATAACTGTGTAGATGATAAAAAAAAAACAAATAAATGTGCAAGTAAGCAAATGATCTGAGTGAATATTGACATCCTAGTATAATACCACTGGAATACAGATTGGTAAACAAACCAACTCGTAATTGATATATATTCCTCTTGTGTAAAAAACACACAATACTAAAAAGCAACTATCTGCTGTGATAATAAATCATGTATAACAACAAACATAAAACAATTATAATGCCCTCTAGTGAAAAAGTGCTGGTGCACTGGAAAGTCCATATATCATAAAAATGTAATAAAGGGGGTCATTTACTATAACTCCAGGAAGTACTGGGCACTATGGCAAATAATAGCACCCATTTTAGCCAAATGGAAACAAAAACCGGCGAATTTGCGCATGAAAATTAGTGATATAAGCGGGGAACAACCCTTTGTAAATTCTAAATTGCCACTAATTAGCGCTTCCGCGTATATACAAATGCCAATTCTTATCAAGTTGTTATATAGCACTGTACTGTAGTCATGATCCATGTATGTGAAAGAAACATTTTTATCAGAGATGTGCTCTAGTTCCTGTGCATCTATTGATTTATATTGCAATTAGTATTCTTAGTTTTTTTTTCCTTCTTTTGCTAAGAAATGCAATTCTGAATGATTATTACATAGTAATGTCTGCTATTCTGTAAAGTTACATGTATTAATCATTTAGGTTACCTATTTGTTGTATGTTGTTTTTTTTCATGTTTTTGATTTATTATTTATTAATTTAGTTGACTATAAAGCAGTAATTATTTATGTTCATTCTTTAATCATACTACACTATTATGCAGGTCTTGTACTTAGCACAATGGCTTAGTGGTCTGCTTGGATATCTTCACACCACTCATGGTATGAGTTCAAACAACAGCCAACCTACCATCCACCAGCTGTGTTTATTTTTTCAGTGCACAAGTGAATTAAAATAATCAAACAAAGAAATGTAAACTGCCCTTTAGCTAGTGTGTGATGTTTGGAATGTCACATCATAATATGATTGAATACTTACATACCATTGCATGCATTTAAAGAGTTAATACAATAAAATCATTCACATTAAAGTGCATTGGCAATCACCTATTTTCAATATATATATATATATATATATATATATATATATATATATATATATATATATATATATATATGTGTTGCTTTGGCTAATTGGCATTCTCCTTTTCCTACCAATGCAATCTTTTTTTTTGAGGGATTTGAACCCATGAGTCTTTCAATACCTGAATGTTTGAAGGTAGAGGTGCTAACTGCTAGCCTATTGGGCTGAGCACAATTGTACATACAAAATACTTTTACTAGTGTTTGATGTGTTATATACTATACAATAAAGTTTATCAAATGTAAACTACTTGTTAGCTAGTGTGTGGTGTTTGGAGATTCACACCATAATATTAGTGAATACTTACATACCATTGCAAGCATTTGAAGAGTAAATACAATAATATCAACCCCATTAAAGTGTATTGGCTACTTGGCATTCACTGTATGCTGCTTTGGCTAATTGGCTAACTGGCTAACAGTAATTCTCCTTTTCTCCACCAATAGTAATCTTTTAGGATTCTTCTGTGGGTTTTGAACCCATGAGTCTTTCAATACCTGAATTCTTGAAGGTAGAGGTGCTAACTGCTAGCCTATTGGGTTGAGCACAGTTATAAATACAAAATACTTTTACTAGTGTTTGATGGTTTATATACCATACAATAAAGTTTATCAAATGTAAACTGCTTGTTAACTAGTGTATGGTGTTTTGGAGATTCACACCATAATATTAGTGAAGACTTATTTATTTTTATTTAAGGTACTTCTATAGTGCCGTCAATTTACGCAGTGCTTTACATATACAATATACACTCACATGGGCCCCTACCCTCAAGGAGCTTACAATCTAAGGTCCCTAACTCACATTCATATACTAGGGCCAATTTAGACAGAAGCCAATTAACCTACCAGCATGTCTTTGGAGTGTGGGAGGAAACCAGAGTACCCGGAGGAAACCCACGCAGGCACAGGGAGAACATGCAAACTCCAGGCATGTAGTCTTGTGGTGTGGTTGGGAATACGAACTAGTGACCCTTTTTACTGCTAGGTAGGGATGAGCCGAACACCCCCCTGTTCGGTTCTTACCAGAACATGTGAACAGGAGAAAAGTTTGTTCGAGCATGCGAACACCGTTAAAGTCTATGGGGGTCATTTACTATAGCGCCAGGAAGTACTGGGCACTATGGCAAATAATAGCTCCCATTTTAGCCAAATAAAATTTCAACAGGCAAATGTGCGAATGAAAAATTAGCGCTATTAGTGAGAAACACATGTTAGTAAATTCTAAGCTGTCGCTAATTAGCGCTTCCGCGTATATGCAAATGCCAATTCCTACCAAGTTGTTATATAGTACTGCACTGTAACCATGATCCATGTATGTGAAAGAAACATTTTTATGTGAGATGTGCTCTACCTCGTGTGCATCTATTGATGTATGTTGCAATTAGTATTCCTAGTTTTTTTCCTTCTTTTGCTAACTAATGCAGTTATGAATGATTATTACATAGTAATGTCTGCTATTCTGTAAAGTTACATGTATTAAACATTTAGGTTACCTATTTGTTGTATGTTGTTTTTTTATTTTTTAATTTAGGTGACTATAAAGCGGTAATTATTTATATTCATTCTTTAATCATACTACACTATTATGCAGGTCTCGTACTTAGCACAATGGCTTAGTGGTCTGCTCAGATGTCTTCACAGCACTCATGGTACAAGTTCAAATATCAGCCAACCTACCATCCCCCAGCTGTGTTTATTTTTTCAGTGCACAAGCAAATTAAAATAAACAAACAAAAAAATGTAATCTGCCAATTAGTTAGTGTGTGGTGTTTGGAATTTCACACCATAATAGTATTGAATACTTACATATCATTGCATGCATTTGAAGAGTTAATATAATAGAATCAGCCAAATTTAAAGTGCATTGGCTAATTGGCATTCACCAATTTTCAGCATATGCTGCTTTGGCTAATTGGCTAATAGTCATTTGCCTTTTTTTCACCAATTCAATCTTTTAGTATTTCTCTGTGGGATTTGAACCCATGAGTTCTTCAAGGTAGAAGTGCTGACCGCTAGCCTATTGGGTGTAGCACGGTCATACATAGAAAATACATTCACTAGTGTTTGATGTTTCTTCTCGCCGAGCTGTCTCTCCTGCTGCCACCATCTTCTCCCGCTGATGTGTTCTTCAGTGCAGCCGGTTACCCACTAATAAAAAAAAAAAGCTGCTCTTCTTGTGGCGGTCTTCTGTGGCCATCCGATAATGTCACCCGGAGAGTCCGCTCCATGGCTATGTAAGAGACGCCACACAGCGGAGGAAGACCGCCATGGAAGAAGAGCACCTTTTTTTTTTATTAGCGGGTAACCAGCGGTGCGGAAGAACACAGCAGATGGAGAAGATGGCGGCGGCAGGAGAGACGGCTCTGGGAGAATACAGCTCAGGGAGAAGATGGAGGAGGGAGAGACAGCTTCTGGAGAAGATGGCTCAGGGAAGAAGACAGCTCGGAGCTATTTTACAATAAAGGACTTGTCAAAAACCGGCTATTGACTTTTTTACATTTCACTGCTTTTTTTGGTGAATGGGTAGGGGTAAAATGTACCCCATACCTATTCACATAGAGGGCAGGATCTAGGAGCCCCCTTGTTAAAGGGGGCTTCCAGATTCTGATAAACCCCCTGCCTGCAGACCCGCAACCACTGACCAGGGTTGTCGGGAAGAGGCCCTTGTCCCCATCAACATGGGGAAAAGGTGCTTTGGGGCATGTGGTCTGGTAAGGTTCAGAAGGGGAGGGTGCTCACTCGTCCCCCCTATCCTGACCTCCAGGGTGCATGCTCAGATAAGGGTCTGGTATGGATTTTGGGGGGCCCCACATCAAATTTATTTTACATTTTGGTGTGGGGTTCCCCTTAAAGTCCATACCGAAGGGCCTGGTATGTACTGGGGGGACCCTACGACATTTTTTTCCTTGAATTTTGGAATTCCATACCATAATTCTATTGAATAAGTACATACCATTGCATGCATTTGAAGAGTTAAAATATGGAATAAAGCAAGCTGATGTGCTTTGGCTAATTATGCTTCTGAGTACAATACAAACTTCCAGGAGGTGATGCTGTCAGTGGGATTTGAATTCATGGCTTGAACTTTTGGGGGCAGCAGGGTATACCGCTATGCTACAGAGCTGAGCACTTACCTACAGAGAAAATACATTTACTAATGTTTGATTCTATACAATAATGTTTTGCATTTCAGGCATTAATATTATAGTAACAACCATGCTCATGCCGATGTGGCATTGGCTAATAGGCATTCCCCTCTTTTCAGCATATGCTGCTGAGTACAATGCAAGCTTTCAGTAGGTGATACCATCTGTGTGATTTTCAGCCATTTAAGTACAATTATATTGAGAACATACGTTTACTAGTGATTGATGGTGGGACTACTTTATATTCTAGGTATAAAATAGTACTCAGCACAGTGATTTAGGCACCTTTCACACTTGTGCGACCTAAAAGTTGCGAGATTTTAATGCGACTTTAAGCAATGCCTGTGTAATCTTGAGGTCTATGGACGCAGGAGTCGCAGGGAAAGACACGCAACTTTCCCACAATTTTGCATCAGCAATTTTGCCGCAATTCCAGGGAATGCCTGTGTAAACTTGAGGTCTATGGACCTCAACTCGCATCAAAGTCAGACCAAAGTAGTACAGGGACTACGTTGAAGTCAGTGTTACTTGAAGTCGCACAGATATGAATTGTACACATTGAAAATCATGGGGTATGACTTGTCATGCGACTCTGATGTCCAAAGTCGCACAATTGTGACTCAGCCCGACTTTGTCAGCGATTTCAGAGACATCAGGGCACTTTCCTGCTCAGATGTCTAGTGAAATCACATAGGTCCCAACTGTTCTCCTTTAAGAAGGTGTCCTATGCCTACCTACTTTTGCTAATATGTGTCCCTTATACCCATCTCAAAAAGTTGGGAGGTAAGAAATCGCCCCCTGAAGTCGCACAAAGTAGTGCAGGAACTACTTTTGGGAATCGTTGTGGCATCGCACCAATTCGGACAGTTCCATTGCCATCAATAGGCGCCGATTTGGCCTGCAATTTGACATGTCAATTCAGACCTATGTGAACATGGGTGAAGTTGCATAGATATTAGAGCTGCACGGTTCTGGCCAAAATGACAATCACAATTTTTTTGCTTAGAATAAAAAGATCACGATTCTGGCTACGTAAAATCTTTCACATTATCCCAAAAAAAATTGGGCTAACTTTTTTTTTTTTTTTTTTTTAATTCATTAAAGTAATTTTTTCTAAAAAAAATTGCATTTGAAAGGCGCAAATACAGTGTGACATAAAATATTGTAACAACCACCATTTTATTCTCTAGGGTCTCTACTAAAAAAATATATGTAATGTTGGGGGTTCTAAGTAATTTTCTAGCAAAAAAAATGATTTTAACCTGAAACCAACAAATGTCAGAAAAAGGTTTAGTGTTTAAGTGGTTAACTTTCCTCACTTACACAGAAGTCTATTTCATTGACAAATTGTTACAAGGTTTCTAGTTAAGTTCACCGATAAAGAATGTTCTAATTTTTGGCAGACTTCCCTGTTTTTCTATTACTTTCTTTTGACAGCTGTGGCTTCAGAAGAGCAGAGAGAATTCTTTGCATAGCAAGAATCGTGAAACGCTTTTTTCAAGATCGCAAAGGGGAAAAAAATCACGATGACGATTAATCGTGCAGCTCTAATAAATATGAATGGAAATCATGAAGGACAACTTTTTATGTGACTCTGAGGTCCAAAGCTCCATGAAAAGTCACAAGTGTGAAAGTATCCTAATGCAATTAATTGATAACACCTTTGAATAAGGCCCATTTGCACTTGTGCGACCTTAAAATTGCACAGCTTTGCCATGACTTGAAGCAATGTCTGTGTCATCTTGTGGTATATGGACCTCAAATTGCATCAAAGTCAAACCAAGGTAGTGCAGGGACGAATTTGCTACACTTTCAGGATGCACAAGTGACAATAGGGCCAAATTCAAAAAATTTATCCTTGAATCTCATTCACACTGCTGCGACCTGAAAGTCACACTATTTTGCTGCCACTTTGCCGCTGCAACTTGGCCCCAACTTCTGGGAATGCCTGTGTAATATTGTACCCGATATACCTCAAGTCACATTAAAGTCACACCAAAGTAGTACAGGGACTACTTTGAAGTTGGTGCGACTTAAAGTAGCACAGATATGAATGGTTATCATTGAGAATCATGGGGTACAACTTGTCATGCAACTCAGATTTGCTGGAAAATTCACCCAACTGTGAAACAAGTCATAAATATTTTAATAAAAGAACTTCTCATTTATACTTGCATAGTCCTTACTGATTTACATCAACAGAACAAATGCAGGAAGTGATGTGTGCACATGGAACGGAAGCAAATGTGTGGTGATGCCAAACAAATCAATGAACCCCACCCACACCAAATCTAACTACCACATCCACCCTCACATTGATTAAGTACAAGTACATATCCTACACTTAGACCCCATTCACACAGGGGCAACACGACTTGCAGGTCGCCTCACCGAGGCGACCTGCACACGACTGCCCGGGCGACTTTCAAAACGACTTCTGTATAAAAGTCTATGCAAGTCGCCCCAAGTCGCCCCCGAAGTCATACAGGAACCTTTTTCTAAGTCGGAGCGACTTGCGTCGCTCCCCTTAGAACGCTTCCATAGCACAGAACGGGAGGCGACTTGTCAGGCGACTAGGTCGCCTGACAAGTCGTCCCTGTGTGAACGGGGTCTAACCCGGCCAATGAGCAGCACCTCGTCTTTGCTAAAGAGACCTCACCATGTCCACCTAGATGGAGATCCTGACCAGCACAGGAACTTCCGGGTGCATACAATGACTAATTTCCGGGTCAGAAGATGAAACCATGCGAATATTTGATCTCAACCATGATTAGTATTTTTTATTTTCAAATATGCAAAATCTGTATTTCTACATATATTTGAAGGTAAACTTAAGGGAGTTTAATAAGAAATGGTGTCCCTGGGTTAGCAGCAGGTGAATTACAAAGACAAAAGGCCCAGTTTGAGCCCTGGTTCACACTGACAGAGGGAGGAAAGCGTTCAGCTGAACTCACACAATTTCATTCCTGCATGTCAGTCCCGACTGTGGGGGCAACATCAGAGACATCAGTGCAGGTTTCTGCACCAATATCCATACAAATCGCACCAATTAGAACAGTGCAATTGCCACAGATTTGACATGTCAAATCGCACCAATGTGAACTAAAGCTGACACATTAAAACACTGCCTATCCACCATCTGAATTCATTACCTGCAATTCTCCACAGCTGTTATATATAAAGATTTCACCTTTATCATTAACTTGCAGGTGTGCAGAAGCCTAGGTTTACATTGGAGCGATTTGTCATGCAATTTGAGAGATCAAATCGCATGGCTATTGGCAGCAATGGCACTGTTCCAATCGATGCAACATTTTTTTGTGGCGCCACACCAATTTGCTAAAGTAGTTCCTGCACTACTTTTGCTGATTTCAGGTGCAACTTCAATAGACATTTGTGTATGAAGCCACACAGATGTCTATTAAGTCGCACCTGAAATCACGCTGACCTTGCTACTTTGAAATTGCGCTACTTCAAGTGAAGAAGCGCAATTTCAAAGTAGCATCAATGTGAACCAGGGCAAAGAGATTTGTTTTTTGGTGCACAAATACATATTGAAATAAAATATAAGAGATATTGCACTTTCCCAAAACCACCACCCACAAAAACTAAAGAGAAAGATAAGTAGAAGAAAAAAACACCACAACAAAAGCTCAATAATGTACTTTTATTTTACCAGAAAAAAAAATTACTTTCATTTACTAGCTTCAAAAAAATTTGGACAGGATATATGGTGCTTCATTTAGCAATGGGATGTTAAGGGCCCTGCTCATAGGAGCTTACAATCTAAAATTAAACAAAACCTTAGAGTGGACACAGCTTTAATTTCAGTGTATAGCGGGCAACACATCACATTATCTGCAAGATTATAGAAACATACTTAACAGTCATTCTTACAAAGCATTCCAACATAATATTAAAAGACTTATTCAAAACACCCACCACCAGCCCACAATCCACACATACATACATTGGTGACCATGTTCTGCTGCATTTTGGTGTACACGATTAAACGAGATAAAAAAAAGAGTAGGTCAGCAGATGCTTCTAAACGATGTTTGCATGATCAGACAGGAACAATACACACACAACATTGACAGCATGGCCACATAAACCCACTTTTGATTGAAAAAATGCACAAGAATTTCATCGAATCTCCCAATATCCTTCCTTCTCCACAACAAAAAAACCTGACCTTCTCAGGCCAAACAAACCCCCCTACTGCAGGCCTTTATATAAGAGAGGTTGTACTGTTAGCACACTGACACACCCAATAGAAGTACACGCCCATCAGTATCTTTCAATCTGTCTCTTCATGTATGTCTAAAGCAGGGGTCTCAAACTGGCAACCCTCCAGCTGTTGCAAAACTACAAGTCCCATGATGGATTGCAAGGGTAACAGGTACAAGTTTGACTCCCACAGGCAGAGGCATGATGGGACTTGTAGCTTTGCAACAGCTGGATCGCCACCAGTTTGAGACCCTGGTCTAAAGTGATTGCACCTGATGAGCAGGAACACATAATAGTATTCCCAACTATGTTAGCCCTTGGCTATGTGCATCAAATCTCCAACTACAGGACAAAGATCAAAATCCATTTGCATCCACATAATCAAAGCAACAGTTTTCTAAGCATATGTACCTGTGCAGTGTAAACCCTAAAATTTTAAATGTCCAAGTCCCTGGGCATGATTAGTGCTAACAAACATTAGCATCAGTCCCTGGCTGCAATGAGCTTCCAACATAAAGTCCAAAATTAACTTTCTTACATTAGAATCTATTTCAACAAGAGACAAATAAAACACCAACACAAGTATTAGCATGTTGGGGAATTGAACCAACATCCCAGGTACTGCTAGACAGAACTGCTACCCACTTAGCCACCAGGCAGCCTCACACATGTTCTCTGCATCTCTGTGGTGTGAACCAGCCCTAAGTCCATAGCCATGCTTAGTGTCACAAGCAATATACAATATATTGGCCTAAGTATTGGGACGCCTGCCTTTAAATGCACATGAACTGTAATGGCATCCCAGTATTAGTATTGGGTTCAAAACTCATTTGGCCCACCCTTTGCAGCTATAACAGCTTCAACTCTTCTTGTCCACAAGGTTTAGGAGTGTGTCTATGGGAATGTTTGACCATTCTTCCAAGTGCATTTGTGAGGTCAGGCACTGATGTTGGATGAGAAGGCCTGACCCACAGTCTCCTCTCTAATTTATCCCCAAGGTGTTCTGTTGTGTTGAGGTCAGGACTCTGTGCAGGCCAGTCAAGTTCCTCCACCCCAAAATCACTCATCCATGTCTTTATGGACCTTGCTTTGTGCACTGGTCCAAATGATTTGGTGGAGGGGGGATTATGGTGTGGGGTTGTTTTTCAGGGGTTGGGCTTGGCCTCTTGGTTCCAGTTAAGGGAACTCTTAAGGCATCAGCATACCAATACATTTTGGACAATTTCATGCTCCCAACTTTGTGGGAACAGTTTGGGGAAAGCCCCTTCCTGTTCCAACATGACTGCACACCAGTGCACAAAGCAAGGTCCATAAAGACATGGATGAGCAAGTTTGGGGTGTAGAAACTTGACTGGCCTGCACAGAGTCCTGGCCTCAACCCGATAGAACACCCTTTGGCTGAATTAGAGTAGAGATTGCGAGCCAGGCCTTCTCATCCAACATCAGTGCCTGGCCTCACAAATGCACTTCTGGAAGAATGATCAAACATTCCCATAGGCACACTAAACCTTGTGGACAGCCTTCCCAGAAGCTGTTCTAGCTGCAAAGGGTGGGCCAAATCAAATTTTAACCCTACGGACTAAGACTGGGCTGCCATTAAAGTTCATGTGTGTGTAAAGGCAGGTGTCCCAATACTTTTGGCTATATAGTGTATCTGGAAAAGACTTACAATGGTGATGGAACCCTCCTACACATAAATACTACATTTTAGGACCTGGGAGATGAGACAACTTCTCTACATGAAGTAACATGGTTGGGCTTTGAAACCAGACCCTCAGATATACTAAGCAGAAGTTCTAACCTCTAAGCCACAGAGCTGCCACACATGAGAACCTCCTACACATAAATACTGCATTTCTACGGACATACAGGTGATGGAATTACATTACTCAAGAGTTATTCTTCTTGATTTATTCTGTGATATTTGGTGTTTTTTTGTGGGTGAGAGTAGAATATTACCCTCAATTTTTTGGGAATTACATTTTGATTTCTGATGTTGGTACACATATCACATTTTTTGGGCTTAAATGATGAATATTTGGAAATAATAAAAAGCCCAACAAATTGTGATTAATTTTAAATTTGCATCAGCAATGGTATTGTTTGTGGATTATAAAGACACCTGTGTGAGTTTGGGGTAAAGATTGTAGTGAGATGGAGAGTAACAAGTGAAAGTGACAGAGAAAAATATATTTTACCAAAACATCAAAACATTCCACATTGTAGCATTCCTAAAATCAAAATATTTTAAGTAGAAGCAACAATGTTGCAAAGGAAAATGTATTTCAGAGAAAGATACATTTCATCTCAACATTAAAAGGTTTTTTTTTTGTGAAAGTTAGAATTGTTCCATTAGAATCAGTGACTGAAACTTCATTTGGACTAAATTAGAGCAGATTTTAACTTCCAAAAAATGTTCTCTAATTAGCTCTCATTTTGGTATTTACTATAGCGCCGGGTTAAAAAGACACTTGAGTTAAAATGAAAGTTATTTTCAGGTCTGAGCATGCTCAGTTGTGTTGGCACCTAGTTGGCCAAAATGGGGAATTTTTCACTTTTCAGACTTTTAAGATATTTCAGTGTAGAAATCACTTTTTCACACAGTTAAAAAGCAGATTATCTTTAACCACTTCCCGCCCGCCCTATAGCGGATTGACGTCCGGAAAGTGGTTGTGTTATCCTGACTGGATGTCATATGACGTCCAGCAGGATAACATGCCGCAGCGCGCCCCCGGGGGCGTGCATCACGGCGATCGGTGGAGCGGTGTGTCAGTCTGACACACCGCTACACTGATCTTGGTAAAAAGCCTCCGGCGGAGGCTCTTTACCACGTGATCAGCCATGTCCAATCACGGCTGATCACGCTGTCAATAGGAAGAGCCGTTGATTGGCTCTTCCTCACTCGTGTCTGACAGACGCGAGTAGAGGAGAGCCGATCGACGGCTCTCCTGGCAGGGGGGGTCTGCGCTGATTGTTTATCAGCGCAGCCCCCCTGCAGATCACCACACTGGACCACCAGGGATCGTCACTAGGACCACCAGGGAAGGGGCAACATGTGAATGGCCAGGTATGTACCCCATGGCCATCCACATGCGCCCAGTGTGCCAAATCTGTGCCAATCAGTGCCCACAAATGGCCACTGATTGGCACAATTATGTTGCAGTGATGCCCAGCAATGTCACCCTTAGGGGCATCACTGCAAACAAACAATGCCATCAGTGCCACCCATCAGTGTCCATTCATGCCACCTGTCAGTGCCCATCCGTGCCCATCAGTGCTCATCTATCAGTGCCCATCTGTGCCAACTATCAGTGCCACCCATAAGTAACCATCAATGCCACCTATGAGTGCCCATCAGTGCCGCCTATAAGTGCCCATCCGTGCCACCTATGAGTGCCCATCAGTGCCGCCTATCAGTGCCCATCATCAGTGCCCGTCAGTGCCACCTCATCAGTGCCACCTCATCGGTGCCACCTCATCGGTGCCCATCAGTGCCGCCGTATCAGTGCCCGCCAGTGCAGCCATATCAGTGCCCATCATTGAAGAAGAAAACGTACTTATTTACAAAAAGGTTTAACAGAAGCAAAGAAAAACTTGTTTTTTTTCAAAATTTTCGGTCTTTTTTTATTTGTTGCGCAAAAAATAAAACCTGCAGAGGTGATCAAATACCACCAAAAGAAAGCTCTATTTGTGGGAACAAAATGATAAAAAATTTGTTTGGGTACAGTGTAGCATGACCGCGCAATAATATACTGCATATTTCAGTACCATTTAGGCAATTATATAATGCTCTAAACATTATTTCCATGTGCAATTCTCCAGGTTTTAGCAGAGTAAGGGTTTGGGCGCTCTTTGGTTTCAGGGAACTATAGTAAATTTGATTTTGGGAGTATTTTCTCACCAGCGGTATAGTGAATACCGTTTTAGCGCAAATTAGTGCTAGTAGCGCTAATTCGCACTAAATTGCCGCAAATTAGCGCTAATTTGCGGCAATTTGTGCGAATTAACGCCGTGGCGCTATAGTAAAAAAACCCCTGTGTGTTTAGTATCACTTTAATACATATGATTAACTACCCCAATACTGGGCACTTTCACCCCCTTCCTGCCCAGGCCATTTTTCAGCATCACATGTGCTGTCACACTTTGAATGACAATTGTGCGTTCATGCTACACTGTAACCATGTAATTGTTTTATCATTTTCTTCACAAAAATAGAGCTTTCTTTTGGTGGTATTTAATCACTGCTGGGTTTTTTTATTTTGTACAAAAAAAAAACCAAAAGTTTTTCTTAGTTTTTGTCAGTAAACTTTTCTCCTTCACTGATGGGCACTGATAGGCTGCACTGATGGGCACTGATGAGGTGGAATGGATGAGGAGGCACTAATATGCTGCACTTATGGGCACTGATAGGTGGCACTGAAGAGCACTGATAGGCGGCACTGATGAGCCCTGATAGTTGGCACTGGTGGGCACTGATAGCCTGCACTGAAAGGGTTGGCACTTATGGGCACTGATGAGGTGGCATGGTGCCTTGCAAGCCATTTCATACTCAGCCCCCGATAGCACTGCCATGAATTATTTCTCATATGGTGACCCACAAGAGCACTTCTCGTAATGTTATTATGGCCACAAATGCCATTGTGGTTTGCTGACTTTCATATATACAACCACTTCCCCTCTTGTGTTCTGTCTGTGCCACTATGAACTTTGTATACACAGCTCCTCTTCATTGCGTCATATAAAAATCTGTATTTATATTCACACTGTCAGAAATGCCAAAAATATTTAGCTGTGAATGTTTTAAGAAATTCTCCCTAAATTTATGGTCTAAACTTTCATTTTATAACATCAGTATTTTAATACAAACAATAGTTATTAGTTATATTTGACAATCAAATATATGCCTACTTGAATGCTCTCCTTTCATGTTGTGAGTTCTGCCTGTCTGCTGGTTGTATCTCCCCACGACTTCCTGGATTGCCGGCATGCTTTACCCAGTTCGGCTCCAGAGCAATTTTTTTTTCCGCTTACATGTAAAATTTTAATTTTTGGCAATAAAATTAATTAAACCCCCAGAACATTCTATATTTCCTGAAAACAGAGGCCCTGTAGAATACAAAGGGGATAGTTGCAAGTTTTTGTTTCACATGATATTTGTGCAACTGCATTTGACACAGTTCCCCACACACGGCTCATGAGTAAGGTAAAGTCTACAGGCTTGGAAAGATTGGTTTGTAAATGGATAGAAAACTGGCTAAAAGACCAAATTCAGAGAGTAGTGGTTAATGATTCTTACTCTGAATGGTCTAAGGTTATCAGTGGTGTACCCCAAGGTTCAGTGCTGGGACCCTTACTCTTTAATATCTTCATAAATGATATAGGGTCTGGGATTTCAGTCTTTGCAGATGACACCAATCTATGCAGAGGAATAACGTCCTTATAGGATGTCCCCAACTTACAAGTCAACCTCAATGCACTTTTTAATTGGTCAACTATGTGGCAGATGAGGTTTAATGTTGATAAATGTAAAGTTGCACTTGGGGGCTAAGAATATGCATACATCATAACAGGGACATGTGGTGAGGCGAGTGGCTGGTGAGGCACTGGGTAGTATCAGAGGCAGATACACACAGGTTACAAACGTTGGAGCGAGAGCAATAATTCTAGCACTAGACGTCCTCTGTAACTCTAAACATGTAACCTGTAAAAAAATTTTAAACGTCACCTATGGAGATTTTTAAGTACTGAAGTTTGGTGCCATTCCACAAGTGTGTGCAATTTTAAAGCGTGATGTGTTAGGTATCTTAGCGTAACATCATCTTTCATAATATACAAAAAAAATCAGGTTAACTAGTTAATTAGTGTTTTTTTTATTTTAATATTAATATTATTATTTTTATATAATGTTTGGGGGTTCTGAGTAATGTTCGAAACAAAAAACTGATAATTTTTGTCAGAATTGGCCTGGGTGGCAAGGGGTTAATTACGGTTCCGTAAGTAAGTAATATACAAATAATTATTATATTTTGTTTTTAAGGTAATTTACTATATTTTCAAAAACTGTAGTCAAGCAGGTGGCTTAACAGACAAACTACCGAAGTTTGAAGTTATAACTTCCAACCAGTAATTTCACAGTAAATAGAGATAAATGATAAATGATTATGTTATAACATATAGAATAATAATATATGAATTAGCTTGTACCTTTTCAGCAGCAGCAGATTCTCATTCTCCCTCTTAACTGTGTGAGAAAAACATGGGATTGTGGGTAAATCTTTTATACATAAACACATGTATTTCCTTGTAGATAAGAGGGCTGGGCTGGAAGGGAGCATTTGTCTTTTAGACACATACCCCCTTCTATGACATTGCAGTGAGAGGCGTGTCTCCAATGCAGCATTTTTATTGGACAGCTTGTTCCAATGGTGCTTTACAATTGGTCCAAGGCTCCAAGCTGTCCATTGAGCTCAGTGCCTCTGACAAGAAATGAGGAGAGGCATTGTGAGCTCATCCTCTCAGTCTGCTGCAAACAGCGTGTGCCAGCTTGTATTTAAACTGGCCGCTCTGTATGTAGCTTCTCCATAACTAAGTCCCGGGGGCGGAGTGAAACACTTTGGGGGCATGTCCTGGTTGAAGTCCAGGCTGAGGATGCTACTCTCTTCACCTCTCTAGGACATCTTGGATGTGCGACTTCCAGAGGCTACCCTTTTCTCTTCTGTATGTAGCTTCTGACAGGCTGAGCAAGGAGCCCTGTATCCCTGGAACCATATATGATAGGAGCCCCAAATTTTGACCAGTGTTGGAATAGGACTTCAGCTACCCCAGGTCGCCAAGCTATGACCCTCAAAGTCAATATATTTTTTTTAATTTTTAATTTTTTTTGTTCATGGCAGCTCACCTGCCTCCCCTGACTGCACCTCCCTGCATCATACATACTAGGGGGAGTACAACTTGGCATCTTGCTGGAGGCCTTTCCCTGCATGGCTGTGCTCCTATTAAAGTCTCAGAGTCTGCCAATTGCACAACTACTCAAGGGTGTCCTGGCCCTAATCCTCTTTCCCCCAAAAGGTTTGTAAGAGAAATAAACATCTCTTTTGCATTCAAGAAGTGTCTGGTGCCCAATAACTTTATCCACCTTGAACCCACTATGCCTCACAATCCACCACATACAGAAGGATATCAGTTATCTCTGGCCCTGGAGGTTCTCATTAGACTGAAGGAGGCCGGAGACCTTGCTACATCTGTATCAACTGTGGGTGAAGGATTGTGTATATGCTGCTGACTCTGTGAAAGTGATCAGCAGCTACGGAGTTCCAACATCACTTTCAATTTGAAGATGGTTGCCAGCTGAACAAAACACACACAAGCTAATGGCTGCTACTACAGCCATCAGCTTGTGATTAAAGGTTCACTCTTTCGACATACATAGTACACCCAAAGAGCTGAATTGATTACAGCTTTTCTTCAATTTCTAAGGACTACATATCCCATGGTAACTTGCTGTCAGCAAGATGTGCCCCCTGGCTGTACTGGCCAGGAAAGGGTTCATCTTAAACCAGAAGTGACATCACTTCCAGTTTCACTGTTTGCAGGTGAGATGGAGGCATGGAGTTGCTTCGGTCTCACTGCAATCTCTCTTCCCCCCGCTGCCAGATGTGTTCCCGGGTAACGGTGAGCACGGGACAGCCCGGGAACCATGGAAGAAGGGGGGGGCGCTGGCAGGGTGGGGGGGGGGGCTCACTGAGATGCCGGCTCTGTGACAGTTATCAGAAGCTATGAAGCTGCCGCATCAATTTGATTGTGATTCCCCATGCCGATCAGCAGGTCCCAGCCATAAATCATTGGCTAGGACCTGATGACCGACTTGTGCTGTACCGAATCACAGCACAAATAGGGCGGCAGGCACACGCTGGTGGCCCCTTCCTAGAAGTATGGGATCATGCACATGTCTTGGCACAGAGCGGCCGCCCCACCGCAGTATATGTACATGGGACAGTCCGCCAGTGGTTGTAAGTATACCTCAAAGGTTTAATACACTGGGATTGGAAGTATATAATTAAGGGCTTATGACTGTGTATGGAAATTTACAGTAAAGGGTTAATTTACAGTGACTGGAAAGTGCCAAGTAAAAGGTTAATGTTCAGTGACTATACAAATACAACAAAGGCTTAATAAACTGGGACTTTAAGTGAATTGTGAACTCACAATGGGTGTTAACTGGAAATGTACAGCAAAGGGGTAATATACAGATACTAGAAGTGTACAGTACAGCAGGGCTCAAAATTTCAAGCCCTGAGCTACTAGCCAGCCTTAAGAGTTATGCCCCGTACACACGGTCAGACATTCTGACGTAAAATGTGCGATCAGAGCTTGCTGTCGGAAATTCCGATCGTGTGTAGGCTCCATCGGACAGTTTCGGAATTTCCGTTGCACAAAATTTGAGATCTGGTTCTCAAATTTTCCGACAAAAAAATCTGTTCGCGCAAATTCCGATCGTGTGTACACAGATCCGACGTACAAAGTGCCACGCATGCTCGGAATTAAGGAGGAGAGCAGCACTGGCTATTGAACTTCATTTTTCTCAGCTCGTTGTACGTGGTGTACGTCACCGCATTCTTGGCGTTCGGAATTTCTGACCACCTTTGTGTGACCGTGTGTATGCAAGATAAGTTTGAGCCAACATCCAACGGAAAAAATCCATGGATTTTGTTGTCGGAGTGCGTACGGGGCATTACTCGCCACCCGTTGCCCCACCCACCCCCTACTCTGCCCCACCGCCTAGTTCTGCCCCTAAGCATGTCCTCGTAAATTATCTCACGGAATGACACTATTAAATGTTTTATTCAGAATTGAGTTGCAAAAATATACAGTATATTAACAACAACTTTAACAATATTAACATAAAGCATATCAGTACCCATCAGAGCAGCCTCATCAGTGCCTAACAGTGCAGCCTCATCAGTGCCTAACAGTGCAGCCTCATCAGTGCCCATCAGTGCAGCCTCATCAGTGCCCATCACTGCAGCCTCATCAGTTCCCATCAGTGCAGCCTCATCAGTTCCCATCAGTGCAGCCTCATCAGTGCCCAACAGTGCAGCCTCATCAGCCTCATCAGTGCCTATCAGTGCAGCCTCATCAGTGCCCAACAGTGCAGACTATCAGTGCCCATCACTGCAACCTTATCAGTGCTCATCAGTGCAGCCTCATCAGTGCCCATCAGTGCAGCCTATCGGTTCCCATCAGTACAGCCCTATTAGTGCCCATCATTGCCGCCTCATCATGGCCATTAGTGCCGCCCCATCAGTGGCCATCAGTGCAGCCTTATCAGTTCCCATCATTGCAGCCCCATCAGTGCCTATCAGTGCAGCCTCATCAGTGCGTATCAGTTCATCAATGAAAATATCACTGCATGGGGATCACAGGAAGGAATCCTGGAGGAGAGCCGAGCTGAACACGCACTGAACACACAGGGGTTTATTTAGTAATGGCAAATAGACTGTGCACTTTGCAAAGTGCAGTTGCACTCTGTAAGTGCACATGCTCCAGAGCTTAGTAAATTAAGTAAAGCTTCACTTTGTAAAGAGTACCCAAACACATGCAAGGAAAAAAACAAAAAACAGCATTTTTGCTTGAACATGATTGGATGATCGAAGTCAGAAGAGCTTTTTCGCATTTAATAAGCTCTAGAGCAGCTGCAAGCTGCAAAGTGCACAGTCTATTTGCCTTTAGTAAATCAACCTCACAGAGAGAGGATTTCCCGCTATGAGACAGTTTGGATCTAAAATGCCGGCTATGAGGCAGTCTAACGCCTCCTGGACTGGCTCCCATGATAGATAGCACACTGATTAAATTTCCTGGCTTTGAACCAGGAAATTTAATCAGTAAGAGCCGGTCTAGCAGATGGGCATTTTTTTGGCCAGCTTATCAGATCCAAGCTGTGTCACAGTGGGAGATCTTCTCTCTGTGTGATCTGGCCATCTCTCCTCACGACAGTTTCCTGGATGATCACTTCTGGCAGAGGCAACCTTTTTTACAGGGCATCAGAGCGGCCCTGGGGGGCAATTGCCTCCCTGCCCCCAGGACCAGTCCACCCCTGCTCCACACTTGCCCTCAGCTTATTTCCACTCGCCTAATGCAACCAGGCGAGTGGACATTTTGATGTACGGTAAATAGAAGTGTACAGTAAAGGGTTAATATATGGTGAAGTGAAGTGTACAGTAACGGGTTAATGTGTACAGTAAATTTAGGGGAGGGGGTTGTTTGGATTTTAGGGATTATTGATAGTACAGAACACACCCTACAGGCGTGGAATCATTTAGAACTCTATATACATCACATTTACAATGTACAATAACTGGAAATATAGAGTAAAGGGGTGATATACAGTCACATGAAGTGTATATAAAAGGTATATATACAGTAACCAGAAGGGTACGGTAATGTCTTGCAGTATACAGTAAAGGATTAACATGCAATTAAATTATGGGAGGTGGATATGTAGGGATTGAGAGGGATTTGTGTATAATTGTGTACATTGATCATGTCTATGTTGGCAGCATTGTGTGTGACCGATAGGCAGGGAGTAGAGGTGGTGAAACAATATGTGTTTTATTGCTCAATATTTTAATTAAAGATCAATCACTGGTTTGCAATTCTTTGTATGTAAATCTATTACAAATCACTAAGTGCATGTATGACCTTCTGTAAACTTCTACTGTGTATAGAGTGCAGATGGGTGAGTATTGTGCACCCATCTACTATTAGACTGTGATACTTCTACTGTGTATAGAGTGCAGGTGGTGGGTGAGAATAGCACACTCTTAATCTCTTTGGCCTCATTATGTCTAATGTGTATAGAGGGCAGGTGGTGGTGCACTATCTTGGTGCACTAATTGAGGGCAAGGGTTAAAAGTCCACATTGCAGGTTTTATTTCACAAGACACTCCGCATTAAATCATGTGAAATCTCAGAAGTGGTAGTTCTGGACTGTAAGTGTGAGGCATAGCATGCCGTGTAAGTATAATAACATCTGCATTCACAACTGAGGTTTACCGCTGAGTTCTGCAAGTGTGACACAATAGTCCTAATAAAGAGGCATTCTGTGTATTTCACACGTAGAAGGAGTTAACAAGAGCCCACAATCATATTATTCTATGCTACCATTGCTTTCAGTTTCCTTTTTGCACACACCCCTGTTTAACTATTACAAGCCTTGATAATGCTGTTAGATACCTGAAGAGGATACTGCTAAACAACGTGTGAGCCGGTCACTGCTCCTGAAGCCACTTTCTTGGATCTAAGTGAATAACTTACAAGACTAAAGAAATATTACAAATTTGAAGAAGAGCTCTTTGCCTATTGAGCAGACCAGTAAAGAGGTAGGTATACAATTGGGCAGAGGTTAGTTTCAATCAGGAGATTCAGGTTGTGCTGCAAATTGCCTGTGTACAAACAGACTTATTTGGAATCTTCCTAGGTCTTCATAAAGATGTCTATCAGAATGGAGGCTCCAGTGTGCCTGATTGAGAACCGTGAAGATGGTACGCTCCAAGTCAATCCTGTGGCTGCAAGCATCCTGGCCAGTATAGAGCAGCCAGTGGTGGTGGTGGGAATTGTAGGAATGTACCGCACAGGGAAGTCCTACCTAATGAACAAGTTGGCTAAAGCTCAAAGAGGTGAGCTAAGGTGTCAGGCGCAAAGATATTTTGTTTTTAATACTTTACATACAGTATAATAAATACATATATATCGCTGCAGGTTTTGAACTGGGGGCCACCGTTGAATCGAAAACCAAAGGTATCTGGATGTGGTGTGTCCCACACCCCACTAAGGAGAGCCATCAACTGGTTTTGTTGGATACAGAAGGCCTGGGTGACGTAAAGAAGGTGAGTCATAACTAATTGCCTTCCATGACCCTTCACACCTGAGACATATTATCTTATCCACCAAAGAGGTCTTAAAACCCATCTACAGCTGGGTGTCATTCAGTCTGGAAGAATCTTGATGATAAGACTTATTTTACTCTCACTTTCTCTTCAGTGTACTCCCCAGGTCATATTTTGTCTAAAAATATACCGAACAGGTAAAGGTGCCACACTACAAGCCATACATTGTATAGTCACATACACTTTAATGGTCCAGCCCGCTTTGGTCACACCCCCACAAAAACCATAAGGATTTTTCTTCTTTAACGCTCTAAGGTGTTGCTCCTAATTATTTTCAAATTTTGGCAATTTTTTTGGGTGCTGCTAGTGTTGCCATGGTGATGGGTTGTTCCTGGGGAGGCTATGATCAGTTGACAGGTGTGTGCCATTTGGAATCTTTCTGAAAGCATGTTGGAGGAAAGCAAGAAAAACGCATACCATCTGACAAGATCTGGAAAAAGTAAATGTCCCTCAGCCTAGGGTTGTGTGCTGTGTTGGCTGGCAGGACAGATTGGCCAGTCTTCCAAACCTTCTTCCCCTGCATGTGTAAGAAAGTGGAGTGGTGTGAAAGTAAGTTTGCTGCATGAGGTGACCACTGTAATTGCAATGTGGCAAGGCTAACCCCAGTCCTGATAAAGTTCTGCATCCTGCTGCCTCAAGAGATAGAGTGAGATGACCATCTCTGGGAATATCAGGTGGGCTGTATGAGGTCCCATGATTTCTAATGGTGGCCCTACACATGAATTATAACTTAAAAATAAAGAGAACTCTTTTAATATTGAAGAATGTGATGGTTTCATGTATGCTCCCATGGATAGCACTGATAATGATTTGAGGTTCTCAATCCATCATTTACATCATATACGTGTGCAAAGCGAGAGAGTATGGTTGAACCGATACTGGTATCGGTATAAGTACTCCTACTCATGCAAATGCGCCCGATACCCGGAACTGATACCTTTGTGGTACAATTTGAGCCCATACAAAATAAATGAGCTACTTATGCAAGTGGTCCCGATACCCAAAATCAATACCTTTGCAGTGCGATTTGAGTCCATACAAAATGAATGGGTTTTAAACCGCACTGAAAAGAATTGCATACGTTTTGAACAGGAATGTGGTGCAGTTTCTGTCCGGATAGCATGCAGTTTCCCCCACCACTCCTGTGTGATCCCAGTATAGGAAGACAGGGAATCACTATCTAAGAAGTGCAGCAATGGCCAAACAAACAGTTTATTAAAAAATGTTATCACAACTCACATGATAAAAGTACGCTCCTGGGCTGGAGGAAATGTATAGGTGCAGGGCTGTTTTTAATGCAGGGCAAAAGGGGCAGCAGCCCCGGGCCCAGTCATTGTTGTGGGGCCCAAAGCAGCTGCCCCTTAAGCCCGGACTGCCAGCAAATAGTTGATAAGTGGATAAGTGGATTTGGGAGGGCCCATTATTACATATTATGGGCAGATCTCTCCCTTTACCCACAAGGGTCCTGGAACTTCCTACATCTCCTCCAGCCATGTGAGCACCGCAAGCAGCTGTGGTTTTGGATTTGATATGCAGGATGTACAGTATTGGTGGTGATTTATTAAAACTGGAGTGTGCAAAATCTGATGCAGCTCTGCATAGGAACCAATCAGCCTCCAGGTTATATTGTCAAAGCCTAATTGAACAAGCTGAAGTTAGAAGCTGATTGGCTACCATGCACAACTGCACCAGATTCTGAGGGCACCAACCCCCCCCATTAATGAACTTTTAACATGTGAGCTGTGATAACATTTCTATTAAACTGTTTGTTTGCCCATTGCCGCACTTCTTAGATGGCCCTTCCTTGTCTTTCTATACTGGGATCACACAGGAGTGGTGGGGGAAACCACATGTGATTCCGGCAAGAATCACTCACATTCCTGTTCAAATCAAATGCAATTCTTTGCAGTGCAGTTTGAGCCCAATTCATTTTGTATGGGCTCAAATCACACCGCAAAGGTATCGGTACTTGGTATAAGTGAGTACTTGGTATAAGTGGCCAAAAGTATTGGTACTGATGCAACCCTACTAGAGACTACAAAGATATTTGGTGGTGGCCTAAAACTTCTCAGGCTTTGGCAAAAGTCCACTTTTCTTCTACCAGTAGAGCACCCCCACATGAATGATCCAATCTTCTGATTGTC
Source organism: Lithobates clamitans (assembly GCA_037952925.1). Taxonomy (NCBI): domain Eukaryota; kingdom Metazoa; phylum Chordata; class Amphibia; order Anura; family Ranidae; genus Lithobates; species Lithobates clamitans. The sequence goes on along the minus strand of JBBGZY010001431.1, from coordinate 215,505 downwards.
CAAAGCAGAACTATACTTGCGCAGCTGGAAAGATGCCCAAATACCACTCATGTTCTAACGTCCCATCTCCAACTTTCATTTTTTATTGTTCAGATTTGAATATATTTGGTGACTCTGGTAGTCATTATTTTAGACACACGCTAATAAATTCCAATATTATTTTACAGGGAGACAAGAGGAATGACTTGAATATTTTCTGTCTGTCTGTCATACTGAGCAGCACTCTGGTCTACAACAGCAAAGGCACAATCGACGAGGACGCCATTGAGAAACTCCGGTATTATACTTCATGTGCATTAATTAATATAAAGCGATGTATATATAATTGGAATAATAATGAACTGTTACAGAATATTTCCTGTGAAGCGTAAGTATTGTATTGTCAAGCGGAACTCCACCTTAAAAAAATTATTAAAAGCCAGCAGCTACAAATACTGCAGCTGCTGACTTTTAATAAATGGACACTTACCTGTCCCAGGGTCCAGCGATGTCGGCAGCCGAAGCCGATCGTTCGCTCGTCTATCGGCTGCCCCCGCCGCCATCCTCGGTCAGGGAATCAGGAAGTGAAGCATTGCGGCTTCACTGCCCGGTTCCCTACTGTGTATGCGCAAGTCACGCTGCGCGTCTTCACTGGTCTCCATTGTGTTCTGGGAACTGTGTGTTTCCCAGAACACAATGGGGGGGGGGGGCAACTGCGGCTATTCTGCATCTATCTATGCCCGGAAGTGGGTGCAGATACCTGTATTAGACAGGTATCTGCACCCCCTCCCCCCTGAAAGGTGCCAATCGTGGCACCGGAAGGGGGGGGGGGGAATCCCATGAGCGGAAGTTCCACTTTAGGGTGGAGCTCCGCTTTCAAGCCAAATATTACAATTAAATCAAAATCTGATTAGTGTGACCAAAGATGGCTTAGTAATTACAAATGATAGTCCCAATTGTGTGCCTTCTTTGCAAATATGTGGCTGTTTTTGAACCCTTATTGGATGATTTACAGCAACTGTGGAGTTCACGGGAATTTACACGCTCACTGGGTTTCTAGCAGGGGTAAAAAATGTTGTGTTTATCAAACAGATATTCAGGATGTTGTCAATGGTGTATTTAACAGATGAAAGGGAGCAAGACATGCTCATTGTTAGTGTGTATGGTGTTACAGAGCTCAATACCTTAAGCTTAGGTAACATACACACAACTGAATGAGAAGTAAAACAAAATAAAATAAATCCAGTGACTTGTAAACACCCTGTGTTAAAACAATTATTTATCTGTTTTCTAAGCTTTTTTTTTTTATATCGACAGAAACAAGTAAAAAAAAAAAAAAAAAAAAAAAGAGTTTACAATCTGCTAAAATGAAAAAATCAAGAAGATTGCCACTGGTTCTAAAGTATCCCTGTAGGCATAATAAGAAAAATGAGCTGCACACTAACAACCATTCAACAGGTTTATTGAGAGACTGCCACCAGGACCAAGGGGTGACAATGTTTCACACATACATTGTGCTTCTTCAAAAAGACTTTTGATAGCCCTTGCTATCAGTGTAGGCTATTCATGTACCTCCCGCAGCCTGACCAAGAAACTCCCAGAGATGGCATCATCCTGGCTTGTTGCTAGGTCATAGCAAAGAGTCTCCCAGCTGTTAGTTCTTACCCCCCACCAACACAGGAGCAAGCTCTTCCTCTGATTCAAACCCCCTCAAATGCGCTTTCTCTCCCCTGAAGCAATAGATCTGAGCTCAGCATTTGAGGGCTTATTTTTGTGGTGATGGAGGTGAACAGTTACAACTGGGAGCCCCTTAAGATCATCCTAGCAACAAGGCAGAACGGGATGATGCAACCAGTCAGGCTTCACAAGGTACTTAAATGGCCTATACCTATAGCAAGGATGTTATTCACCTTTGGTCAAAGCTGCACAGTTTGTTATTATCTGCAGATGCACATTACCAGCATAAACATTTTTTTTGATAAAGGTGAACTTACCCTTTAAATCATGAAACAAAACTTGAAATTGGTCTTATGAATAAAAAAATAAAACATTTTATTTTTAGCATTTTTCTTACCTTTAACAGCTTTTTGAGTGAATTGGCCGATTTCATTAAGGTGAAATCCAAAGACAATGAAGATGAGGAGGATCAGTTCTCCAGACACTTTCCCATCTTTATCTGGGCAGTGAGAGATTTTGTTTTGAAGCTGGAGAGTGATGGAAAGAAGATCACTGAAGATGACTACCTGGAGAGTGCATTGGCACCGCAAAAGAGTGAGTTATTTTATAGCAACTGTAGAGGAAATTTTATAGCAACTACATAGAAAGACAAACAGGGACACTTTAGGTCATGGTCCTGTCTATCATGGGCTCTAGCAGTGCTTACGCAGTGAGATCCCATTGACGTGAATGTAGCCATATTCCTAGAGTCTCAAGTGTAGGAGTAAAGCCTTATTCAAGTCAATGGGGCATCACTGTGAAGGACCAGGCAATGCCACAGAAGATTTCTGGATGAGGAGAGTTAACAATAAAGAAGTCTGACACTGTCCTGGGGAAACAAGCAAGCACCTGGATGGGGTTTTTATATTGGAATGGATTAGAGGGCTAGTGATAGGGGGCTAGGAGGTTAAGGTGATACTAAACAAAGATGTTTTAACTGCCATAATTCATTCACATAGATCATATTCCGTATATCGGTAGGAGGCAGCAAGAAAAGATGTAAAAATAATAAAAGTCAAAATATTATTATTATAAAGATCCATTTATATTAACAAAACGTGCTATATATACTGTTATAATGGTACTGGCCTAAACGTTGAGTTGGCTGAGACTTTCTATTGATGAAATCACGTTGTATGAGGGACAGTGGGACCCTCTACAAATTTTATAGAGAAATGAGCACATGGAATGAATAAGTGGGCCTAGAATATAATGATAATATTTTATTGAAATCACTGAGATGTGGTCATAACACAATATGGACATCCAGGTCTTCATTTAGTCCACCTGGGGCCAGGGTGTCCAATGCAAAAATGCAGTATGTCTCCCTTTCACAGAGAAGTTTAAAACATTCTGCTACAGGGAAAATACGGGGCATAGCTTCTAATATCCACACAAATAGACCATCTGATGATTGGTTATGAAATTATATGAAGTGTCTGGGGACACTGTGTTTGTCTGAAACCTTCTTCTACAATCCTCCGGTGTTCCTCAAATCATTTTTTTAAAGTACGTATAGTGCGCCTCACGTATAGTAATCCGTAAGGACAGGAAAGACAGTACAAGATAAACTCTGTAGAACAGTTGGAAAATTTGGAAAGAACATAGGTGGTACATTTGTGTGTGAAGTCTTTCTGTCCATGCCAGACATGTTTACACGTGAGGCACCTCAACTTCCGACACTGATATATGTCATGTAAGGCAAAGAAGGTGAGTGGATGATTGTTCTGATTCCCGTTACATTTCAATTTACTTGGCGCAATTTTGCTTTTGATATTTCTTGTCTTGTCTGTATGAAATTTTGGGTTTGTATGTCCAATCTCAAAACCACTCTGACAGACAAACCTAAAGTCTCATACAGACGGGCAAGAAATATCAAAAGCAAAATTGAGAACACACATTTTATACAAAACAAATGCGTAAGTGGTTTTGTGAGTATGAACACTCTGTTATATAGCAAGTAATGAGAGTTTTTCATAGTGTGTAGTGTAGTGATTAGCATATTCGCCTAGCAGCAAAAAGGGCCTCTGGTTCAAACCCCAACCATGACACTACCTACCTGAAGTTTGCATGTACTCCCTGTACCTGCCTTAGGTTCCTCCTTTTACTCTGGTTTCCTTTCACACTCTAAAGACATGCTGGTAGGTTAATTGGATATCTGTCTAAATTGGTCCTAGTATGTGTATGTATAAATGTGATTTAGGCACCTTAGGTTGTAAGCTCCTTGAGGGTAGGGACTGATGTACAATGACTATGTAAAGCATTGCATAAATTGACATCTCTATATAAGTACCTTAAATAAATGAATAAACCACTTGACCTCCAGAAGGTTTTACCCCCTTCACGACAAAGGCATTTTTTGCTATTCAGCACTGAGCTACTTTAACTGGCAATTGGGCAGTCATGTAACACTGTACTCAAATGTACTTTTTTTTACACACATAGAGCTTTCCTTTGGTGGTATTTAATCACTACTGAGTTTTTTATTTTTTGCTAAATTTACAAATAAACCTATTTTTCTTAGTTTCTGTTATAAAATTTTGCAAATAAATAATCTTTCATCATAAATGTAGGCCAAAATGTATTCTGTTACATTTCTTTGGTGAAAATAACCCAAATCAGTGTATTATATTAAGTCTGTAGGAAAGTTATAGAGTCCACAAACTATGGTATACTGTATAATCTAAAAATTGATCAATCCTGATGTACTGATGGCCTCTCATTTCTTGAAACCCTAAAATGCCAGGACAGTACAAGTATCCCCAAAATGACCTCTTTTTGAAAAGTAGACAGTCCTAGGTATTTAGTAAGAGGCATGGCAAGTTTTTTGATGTTGTAATTTTCTTGTTACGATTTTTGAAAAATTAGGAATTTTTTTTTTCAGTATTTTCTTTTTAACATACTGTCAGCAGTGCAGTACAGCATCATCCGATGAACGGTGTGGCAGTGACCATGGACACTGACTGGTGACAGTATGTAAAAATAAATAAATCATTTTTTATTTCACTTTTTAAACTTCTTTTCAATTTTATTCATTTTTTACATACTGTCATCAGAGTAGTTCACTGTCACCATAGTTAGGGGTGATTAGGGATTGGAACTATCATGAATGGCTTTCATTCATGACCCATTCTTAACTATGGTGATGCTGTGATTGGCCCACTGTTGTTACATGGTACAGGGTGCTGTGATTGGCCCAGGTACCATATGATCACTGGTGACCAACTACAGATCACACATAGTAGTAAACAATGATGTTGTGAATGGATTACATTCATGACTCTTGTTTACTATGTGTCATGTGATCGCACAGCGGTCACGTGGTATCTGGGCCACTTACAGCAGCCCAATACAGAGCACAACAATGGACAAAGCGGTTGTAAAGGGTATCACTGCATACCCCAGGGGAGGCGCACAGTGCGCATGAGCACCACAATGTACAGGTATTTTGTGGTGCCTGGGAGAGCCGAAGGGGTTAATGATACTTTAACCTCTTGCCGTCCATGCTATAGCCGAATGATGGCCACAGCGTGGACCTGAATTCCCGGGAGGCCGTCATATGACGTCCTCCCCTCCCTGTAGGGCGCACGCCGGGTTCGCTGTGATCACCGAGTCACTGAGACTCGGTTGATCACCGATCCGAGTCAGCTAATGACAGCTGATCACATGATGTAAACAAAAGATCGGTAATCATTTTTTTTCTCCTCACGCTGACAGCGTGAGGAGAAAGAAAAGCAGATCACCGGCTCAGCTGCAAGGGACATCGGTCCCGAAGAGGAAGAGGCACATCTGCCTCATCTTTGCCACCTAACAGTGCCCACAGTGCCACCTAATAATGCCCACAAATGCCACCTATCAATGCCCACAAGTGCCACCTATCAATGCCCACCAGTGGTGCCAATCAGTGCCACCTAGCAGTGCTGCCTATCAGTTTAACTGATCAGTGCCCATTATTACCACCCATCAGTGCCCATCACTGCCACCCATCAGTGCCCATCACTGCCACCTATTGGTGCCTATCAGTGCTGCCTCATCAGCGTACATCAATGAAGGAGAAAAATTACCGGTTTTAAATTTTTTATAACAAAATATAAAAAACATTTTTTTTAAATTCGGTCTTTTTACATTTTTTTAACAAAAAATAAAAAGGCCAGTGGTGATCAAATACCACCAAACGAAAGCTCTATTTGTGGGAAAAAAATTATACAAATTTCATCTGGGTACAGTGTTGTATGACTGCGCAATTGTCATTCAAAGTGCGTCAGCGCTAAAAGCTGAAAATTGGTCTGGATAGGAGGGGGGTTTAAGTGCTCAGTAAGCAATAGGTTAAAGATAGGCAGATCTAAAAGACACAAAAGAATTGAACTCTATAATCATAAATATATCCTGATTGTATTTTTTTTTTTATGCAGGCAGTGTAAGTACCTGAATTTGGCCTAGATTCAGTCCTGCAGTTCCTGTAAAGCATATATCAGAATAGGGGAGGGAGCATACCCATAAAGAACCAACCTTTTAAAACATGCATAGAGGGAGAAAGCAGATTGACAAAGATACTAGTAGATACAAATTGTTTGGAAAGTAAAGCATCTTATCTGTGTATTTAATTGTTTACCTGCAGTTCAGATTTAACCTGTTGCACACTGGTTTTCCCCCTTCTTCAAAGGTGTTTTGTGAGACTATGAATTTCATTAACCTTTCTGGTAAAATAAGACTCGGACTGAATTCAATACATTTTGCCAGTTAGAGAACCTCAAATCCAGTACATTTGCCAACAGGGATACTACTGTAAGGGAATTATTTCTGTGAATTTCATAATTTTCATAAAACACAACACCCCATTTGTGCTTCTGTACGAACTGAACCGGCAAAGGTATGCTCTGGTATGTAAGAATAATGATTGCAATTATGGAATTTGATTTATTTGTTATTTTTTTGTAAAGCTGAGGTTGTGCAAAACCCCAAAAGGGTAGAAGAACGTAACCATTGCAGAGGATGCCTCCGCATGTACTTCAAGAACCGTAAATGTTTTGTTTTCGACCCTCCCTCCGGGAGCAGTGATGTGCTTCAGAGGATGGATGAAGTGTCCGAGGAAGAAATCAGCTCAACATTTCTGGCTCAGGCTGAGAAGTTCTGTACATACATTTACGAAAATTCTGAAGTGAAATATCTGGATCAAATTCACGAAGCGACGGGAAAAAGTAAGCTATCCTAACTTTTTGGTAAAGTGATTTAAAGTTAAGCTTTTAGTACTTATTGCTTAGGGGTATGCTACTTTCTTAGTAGTAGAATACATCAAGGGGATGGTGATTTATGTTTTTCATAACACCATTAAAGCTGGGATCCCCATATATTAAAGCCATCTCTGAGCAAAACTGGTATTACAGAAGGGTGTGGCAGATGGCAAGTGGCAGGATGGAGCAGTTGGTGCACATGGCTATCCCATTGGACACCAGTCCTGTTGTCTTTTTTTTTAATAGCTTAGCTTATCATCTTCTAGTAATTGTAAGCTTACAGGAGAAGTCATAACCTGCAAAATATTAGAAACTTACATCTTGAAATATCTGAAACCTTTTTCTTATGACTTGGATCAATATTAATACTTTCTGCCTAAGTAGGCCAACTTTGTTGCCATCCCTTCTTACTAAGTCAACTGGCAGACCTTAGAATTACACTAATACATCATAGCTACACAAGGCACACCACAATAATAGTGTGGATGTTAAAAGGAACAGATTTTCCATTTTGGAAGGCTCCTAAATGTCTTTTCCATTTTTAGTGCTGGGAGAGCTGACGACCCTCTACACGGAAGCCATAATGTCTTCTAAAGCCACTTCCATGGAGAATGTAGTGATGAGTATATCTCAGATAGAGAATGAAGCGGCTGTCCGGGAGGCAACTGAACACTATGAGAAGATGATGAAAGAGAGAGGACGATTCCCCACAGAGACGGACACAGCGTTTACAGAGTTGAGCAAACAGTGTGAGGAAGAAGCTCTTCAGATATTCATGAAAAAGTCCTTCAAGGACTCTGAACTCAGCTTCCAGAAACAGTATATGGTAATGTTTTATCGTGGTTACGTGATAGTTTACATTTTTGGGGTTGTTTTCGAGATGTGCAATGAAAGATCACACAAACACTTGTAGGTATAACATTTAATTAAATAATGACAGATACAGATAACAAATGTAATAATATTAGAAAATATAACAGGAATACTTAACTAAAGATCATTTTTCACCACAGAGTCCTACCCACTTGCACTGTATGGCACAGATGATTAGACCATGCTCAGAGCACTCTGGTTTGTCTCTGTACACCATCATAGAGTTGGCCTTTATCACCTCTAGTTTCCCTATCTCCAAACTGGAGGTCATTTTTTTTTAATTCTTATGTAGCAATAGTGACCTATTGTGAAAATGGTGCACATAAGAACTACCTGAACCTGTTAAAACTCTTAACAAGACTGCCACAAGGTTTTCATGAATTAAGTGCGGTACTTTTTAAAGGGATCATGCCTCCAGAAAAGTGTTGAAAATGTTTAATGAATTGTCCCATAAGTGTGTCTCATAACTCCTGAAGGTGGATAACTGCACCAAACAATAGCTCTCCATGGTTATTCCTATACTATATACCAGCTCTTTTATTTGATATTGTTAGGTTTGATATTGTTAAGTTTCAAAAGAGAGCATCCGCTACTGCTAGCATGAAGTCAAACATTAAAGGGGGAGTTAGCGAGTGTCTTTGACACCTACCAAATGTGCTTGACAGATTGTACATATGGCCATGTTCCATGGATGTATCTTTGTGTTGGGTCACTTTAGTCATTGAAGTACATCCTAAACAGCCCTAAATCTACCAAATTTATAGTTTCATGTTAGGTCAATGGATGGACCCTCATATCATCAGTCTGTTTAACTTCCCAACAGGAGAACATGGAGCAGAAAAAACATGAATTTTCTGAAATGAATAAGATGAAGTCCCTCAAATACTGTGAGGAGCTATTAAGAAAACATTCCAAAGACCACGAGGAAGCCATAAGACAAGGTCTGTACTGCACTCCAGGAGGGTACCAGAAGTTTCAGGAGGATATGGAGCAGATAGTGGAGAGATACAACAAGGAACCAGGGAAAGGTCTACAGGTCAGTGTTCTGTTTATGTGGCATAACAAGATTTTTTTTTTTTTTACATTAAGATGGAGCTATTTATCATTGCAAAAAAAACCTCAATAAATCTGCATTTGAAAACTCTTTCACAGTAAAAGTGTTCCCAAAAAACTGTTCGAAAGATTTAAACAATCATTATATAAAATGTTCACGGTTTCTGGATCAAATTGGTGAAGGTTTTTTAAAGATATATAATTATTAATTTATTTAATGTGTTTATAATGTTCTATACGTTTTTATAATGTTCTATACGTTTTTCAAAATAATTAGATTAGATTTCATATTGCAGGCAGAGTCTGCGCTTCAGGACTTTATTATGACAAAAGAAACTCTTAAAATCTCCATTATGAAGGCTGACGAGACTTTGACTGAGCAGCAGAAGAAAGATGAAGGTATCAAATTAATAATATTAAAACACAGACATTATTGTTACTATTGTAGCGCTACCCCTTTAGGAGCCATTGGATTTTTGGGTCCCCCTCACAAGCACAGTCAGGCAACATGAATTTCCTGGAATTCACTCAGTAGTCAAGAACCAGTCCCAGGTGTTTTGTTTTTGGTTTAATAGGGATGAGCTTGGATGGAGATGGAAAGGTATGGGATGCCCAGAACTGTAACTTGAATGCAACTTGACGACTTGAAACTGTCTCTGGCTACCAAAAATCACAAGGTTGTCCTCCCATAGGATAAACAGATCAGCTCAACTGGTAAAACAAGGTTTCCAATCAATGAATGCAGGTGCTCTATATCCGTAGAAAATGGCAAGGCACCTGACTGCTTCTTAAAGAACATAGAAGAAGCTGGGATTTTAAAGGTGCAATGGATAACACAAAATTTATGTAAGAAATTCACATTTTATTTAGAAAAATTGATAAAAACATATCCATAAAGAGAGTCTATATTCAATGTAACAATACAATCTTGAATAGTGCAACCGAAGGAATTGTTTCTCAACATGTTTCACCACATGCAGTGGCTTCTTCAGGAGAGTAATATCTGGCACTGAAGGCACTGAAGAGAGTAATACAAAAATTGCACAATGAACAATAACAACATATAAAACAATCAAAAAATCAATATGAGTACAAATCAAAATACCACACATCCGATCTGCCAACACAACACTTCAGCCAAAGGGGGATTTATTTACCTGTATGTAGGTCTTTCCAAAAATTGTATAATGAATTGAATATGAACTCCTATGTTTGAACCACTAAAATGAGGAAGCGAACCCAGCCAAAGGATCATCTGATGACCACAGAGGGTAAGTAAGATCACGTTTTTAACTTATGGAAGAGATCCTAGAATCAGGAAGGAGAAAGGGATGAAGAAATTTTCATTGTTGCAATCTTTGATTTTTATAATTTTTGATCCTTTGTTTTTTATCTATTACTTTTAAATTTTTGGTAAAAAAAAAAAAAACACCGGAGTCTGTACCTGTAATAGGAACTAATTCTAAACCAAAGGTCCAAGCTGCTTTGCTACATTAATCAGTGTCCTTCCCAAGGCAAAGCCCCAAAAACGGAAAAGACAGCAAAAAACCTAGAAAGACAAAGAAAGAAAAAAGGAATCAATCAAAAGAACCTGGACCAAAAGAAGGGTCCCTCAATAACTGGCATCACATACCTGGATCAAATGGTGTATGAAGAATATAGCATCCTCCTCCTTCTCAGGCTGGATCTCTATTGAACCACCACCAGAGTGCTTAAAGTGGAGTTCCACCCAAAAGTGGAACTTCCACTCCTCGAGTTTTCTCCCCCCCTCTGGTGTCACAGTTGGCACCTTTCAGGGGGGAGGGGGGTGCAGATACCTGTATATTACAGGTATTTGCACCCACTTCCGGCATAGATAGAAGCATGAATCTGTGGTTATTTATGCAACTTCCTGTTCCCCCCCCCGCTGTCTGCTGGGAAACACACAGGTCCCAGAGACAGCAGGGACCATCCGTATTGTGCTGCGCGACTCGCGCATGCGCAGCAGGGAACCGGGAAGTGAAGCCGCAAGCCTTCACTTCCTGATTCCCTTACCGAAGATGGAGGCGGCAGCACCAGAGGACCGAGAGACAGTTCGGCCTTGGGTTCCGACATCGCGGGCGCCCTGGACAGGTAAGTGTCCATGTTTTAAAAGTCAGCAGCTGCAGTATTTGTAGCTGCTGACTTTAAAAAAAAAAATTTGTCGGAGCTCCGCTTTAAATACCCTCCCCCTCTACAAATTTGGGGCCAAAAAAACGGTGCCAAAGACTAGGGGAGGGGCGGACATTGCAGGGGCGCCTGCCCATAGGCAGAAATACCGGAAGTGACACTTCTGACTGAATCAGGAAGAGATATACATCAATCAGATCAGCATAGATAATGGTGCAAAGCACACCAAAAGTGATACTAGGTGGCGCACCGGAAGTGATGAGACATCACCTATAAGGACTGTAAGCAGTGATGTAAATGACCAACAAGGCCAAAAGAAACATAAAGAATAATATAATAATATATGTAGAGAATATAACCATTATTAAAGAAAGAAGTGCAACCGGGAAAGAAGGAAAATTAACTGCTGCCATTTATGTGGACAAAGTCCAAATAAAGGTTAGGGAAAGACGCAATTGGCGCCAACCAGTGGAAACAAGCCTACCACTAAGATTGACGCCCTGGGCGTCCGTATGGTCATCTGATCCTGGTAAAAATATTTTGTAATTTAAAATATAATTCAAAATCTAGAACTTCTCAGAGAGAGAAAAAAGAAAAAAGACTGACTGCTTCTTAGATTCCCCAAGCAAGATGTGTAGGGTAGCTGTACTGGCTATAAGTGCGTCTCATTCTTCATGTAGTTTTGGATGTTTCACAGCTCTTTCACAACAACACAGATCTGGACACCACAACCCACACAAACATCAGTACTCAGTCCTTCATTGACAACCCAGCACACCGACCAAGCACATAGACCCAGCACATAGACCCAGCACATAGACCCAGCACATAGACCCAGCACATCGACCCAGCACATCGACCCAGCACCTGTTCTTTTTCCAGGCTTCATGTGAAACTCCACAATTCACTACAGTGTCAGGAGCTGTAGGTAGCACTCTCTCCTATCCCTCCCCTTCTCAGAGACTTCCCAGTCTCCTTTTTCACCCTCCAGGGCAGAGTTCTTCTGGGACTTGTAGTCCCATTCAGTCTTCCTCTTGATGAGCCATGCCTGCCTGGAGACTACATCCCCCATTAGTCCTTGCAGCTCCCAGCATTATTGGACAAGCCTTTCAGTGCCGCAACTGTGGCCAAAGACAGTGTTCGCTTCTCCTGCTGTTTGGTGGGTGGAGCTTAAACCATGGTTACAGCCATAGCAGAGTCACTTTCCCTCTCTCCCCTGACCAGCCACAAATTTCAGCCATAGAGAGGGAAAGCCCAGGGCTGTATGACTGCAGTGACAGTAGTGCGGAATGCCAGGCAGCACAGACCACTGTATTCAGGGTCCCTGAGTCCTACACAATTATGGCAAAAGGGCCATAGGTTGAGGACCAGGGGGATAATTAGGATATTGAACTGCGATCAAGCTAATTTGCTCATACATGTGGACATGTCAGCCAATCAAACTCCATGATTTATCTATGCTTCCCTATCCTTCTTTTTTCTGGTGTTAGAGCTAAAAGTTATAAAATCTCTGCTTCAATATTGGCTTTACAAGTAATTCAGAATGATATATCACCATCAAACTCAAAACTGATTTCCCTATTTGACAGAAAACAAATCATGTAGAAAAATGGAGGAACTGGAAAAGAAAATAAAGGAATTAAAATTGTCACAAGAGTCTAAAAAAGCTGAAGATGAAAAGCGAACTGCCGATATGAACTGCATAGCAATGCTGGAGAAGAAGAGGAGTGAGAACGTGACGCTGCAAGAAAAACTGCATCTAGTAATGCAAGCAAAGGAAAGAGTAAGTGCTATGGGAGCTTTATGTGAATCCAGGGATATGTCAGAGGTGAAGAACCCTCTATGATACTCAGGGGCCTTTTTTCTCAGAAAATAAGTACAGGTACTCTTCTCTTCCAAGTCACCCCTTGTCTCCACCCCCTACCCATCTCCAAGTTCCGTCCTGTGGTCTCACTTCCCAGTACCGGCCCTTTTAGAGAAAACTGTATCAAGTATCATTTTGCGTTGTTAAGTAAATTGCATGAAATTTGTTAATGATAATAAGAAATGCAGTAAAAATAGATCCCCTGCAACCAGCAACAATACCCCCCCAAATCAACAATAGATCCCCCCAGCAACAATAGACCCCCCAGCAAAAATATACCCCCTAGCAACAACAGATCCACCCCAGGAACAATAGACCCCTACCAGCCGACCCCCCAGCAAAAATATACCCCCTAGCAACAACAGATCCACCCCAGGAACAATAGACCCCTACCAGCCAGCAATGGCTACTGGGAGACCTATATTTGGCCAACCACTACCAACTAGCCAACTGTAGATCTCCCAGAAGCCGACATTAATAGACCCCCAGCAGCCAGCAACAATAGACCCCTCCCTTAACAGTAGATCCCTTCCAGCAACAATTGCCTCCCCCCCCAGCAACATAAGACAACCCCAGCAACAGTAGACCCCTCCTTCAACAATAGACCCCCTCAGCAACAATAGAGTCCCCAGCAGCCAGCATCAATGGACCCTCTAGCATACCCCGGCACCCCTTGCCATTACATACATTCAGTGCTGGAGGTGCCGGAACTGCATTCCCCCCGTGTTCCCACTGAAAAATAGCCCTGGTGATACTACAAGGAGAGGTCACCATCAGCTGTTACTGACAGGGATATAAAATATTGGGTAAATTGAATACAAAAGGAATGTGAGGTGTCAATGGCTGGACATGATGGCAGTTGGGAATGCTAGAAAAGAAGGGATATGGTAGAGATTAAAGGCAATAGCAGTTTTAGATAGAGACAAGTGTACCAAAATATGAAGGAAATTCGAAAGAACAGAATTGGAGCTTTCTGAATAAAACTTCTTGTGGAAGCTTTTGTATTAATGAGTTTTGTCTTTTGTGTTTGCGCAGGAACAAGGCTTGTACACCAGGCAAGGGTTTTATGAAGAAGCTGACATGTACCACCAACAGCTTAAGGACTTAAAAGGAGAGGCGGAAAAACTGAAAGAAACTTCATGGGTGGATTCTGCAGTTGATATGTTCTGCGGTATTGCACAATTTTTTTCATGGAAGGGGGCCATTGTTGCGGGCGTGGTAAGGACGGCACATGGCTTCTTCAAGAAGAAGGCTTAATAAAAAAAATCTTATCTTATCTTAGCTGACATATAGACATTGTGTTTATCACTTTGAAATTGAACTGTGTTGGAGTGTTTTTTTATCTTTAAAATTACAACTGTTCTTGCTTCCTGTTTTTTTTATATAGCAATACAATATTCACCATAAACACATGAAGCCATCAGTATCTGTTCTTTTTTTCTCACTATATGCTTCCTCCACAATAAGGATGTGGGTTTTTCTTAGGCTCGATTCACATCTATGCAATGCTGCTTTTGAGCATTTCCACAGTGCTGTTTGCGTTGCTTGCCACAAGAATTGCAGACTAAAAAAAATTTGTGAAAAAAACTGCGTGCCCCCCCCAGTCCATACCAGGCCCTTGGGTGTAGTATGGATTTGGAGGGGGCCCTCCATGCCAAAATGAAAAAAATTAAATGCTGTGGGGTCCCCCCAAAATCCATACCAGAACCTTATCCAAGCATGCAGCCCGGCAGGTCAGGACAGGAAAGGGAACGAGCGAGTACCCCCCTCCTGAACCATACCAGACCCCATGCCCTCAACATGGGGGGGCACCCCCACCCCAAAGCACCTTGCCCCCATGTTGATGGGGACAAAGGCCTCTTCCTGACAACCCTTGCCTGGTGGTTGTCGGGGTCTGCGGGCGGGGGGCTTATCGGGGGGCCCAGTTCCCGGCCTCCCCCCAATGTGAATGGGTATCAGGTACATTTTACCCCTACCCATTCACCAAAAAAGGTAGTGTAGTGTGACAAAACACAGTAGACAATTTTTGACAAGTCCTTTATTATTATTATACACGATGTATATAGTGCCAACACTTTACGCAGCGCTTTACAATGTAGAGGGGGGACAGCACAATTACAGTACAGTTCAATACAGTAAGGACAGGAGGGCCCTGCTTTTTGAGGTTACATTCTATTATTAAAAATGTCTTCTTCTTCTTCCTCCAGGCTTCTCCCGCTTCTTCCTCCGGGCTTTTCCTTTTCCTGCTGGTCTTCTTCTTTTTCCTCCGGTCTTCTTCTTCTCCCACTTCTCCTTCCGGTCTTCTTTCTCCTGTCTTCTTTTTCCAGGGTTCTTCTTCCTCCGCTGCCGCTCCCACCGACGACCCTCCTCCAATGCTACGTCCCGCTGATCTGTTCTCGCCGATGTCAATCATTTTTTAGATAATGATGGGGGCGAGCCCATCGGATGACGTCATCTGGACGTCCCCATGATATCTTACTGGAAGGAGCATGATGTCACTGTTACTTAAAGGCTAAGATCACTTTAAAAAACAAAAAAACAAATGCATGTTTTGCAGTGTTTTGCATTTTTTATTCTGTGTTTTTGATGCGTTCGTGCAGTTTTGATGCATTTGCATTTTGCATTTTTTTTCTCTTTAACACACTGTAGAAAGCTGGTTCCTAAGGAGTGGGCTGGGAAGACGACCGCCAAATCCTTGACAACTGATGCTAGCAAAAAAAACATTGTGGAAAAAAAAGGCTCTTTAGGTCTGGTACGCCAAAATATTAATAAAATAAAAAAACGGCATGGAGCCCCCCAAATTCTTACCAGATCCTTATCTGAGCATGCAGCCCGACAGGTCAGGAAAGGGAGGGGACGAGCAAGCCCCCCCTCCTGAACCATATCACACCCCATGTCCTCAACATGGGGGGGGTGCTTTGGCCCCCCACCCTTAAGCACCTTGTCCCCATATTGATGGGGACAAGGGCCTCTTCCCCAAAACCCTGGGCTGTGGTTGTGGGGGTCTGCGGGCAGGGGGCTTATCAGAATCTGGAAGCCCCCTTAAACAAGGGGGTCCCCACATCATGGCCCCCCTATGTGAATGAGTATGGGGTACATTGTACCCCTACTCACTCACCAAAAAGTGTCAATTAAAAAACACCCCCTCTCCTTACCTATTTAAGAACTGTCAGATGGCAGAGCAGGCAGATGGCGGTTAGCCTTAGACGAGTGCTGAGCTTCTTTTTCTTTTTTTTTTGGTACCGACAGTGCGGCGGGCAGCGTGACTGATGATGGATCTACATCAGTGGACACTGTCTTTGGATTTTTAGTCAAGGAATTGTCATAAACCGTGTTTGTGTTTTGTAAGATCCCCGGCCCGCTATCATGGGGCAATGGGGGGGAGGGAATTGGGGGGAAAGTTGCAGAAACGGGAACCACCCTAAAAACAGGAGGAACATGTCACATGTTCCCAAAGGTGAACTTATCCTTTAAGGGCCACTGGTGGAAGATGGGGATAAGGTATGTAAAATATCCAGGTTTTCTTCCCACAGGTTTCTTTTCTGCTTTCATGTAACATTTTAGGAAGAGGTAGGTGGGCACCGTTAGTGAGGTTTATTTAAACCCAACGTCTAGTTTTAGTATAATTCTAATATTAACCACTTCCCACCTGCCAAATAGCAGAATAACGACTGCAAAGTGGTTAAGTTATCCTGACTGGGCATCATATGATGTTCAGCAGGATTAGCTGCTTGCACGCACGTGGCCACGAGGGCGTGCAGAATGACGATCGATACACTGCATCTCCGATCCTGATAAAAAGCCTATAATGTAGGCTATTTACCATGTGATCAGCTGTGTCCAATCAAAGGTCATCACATGGTAACCAGGAAGTGCCGTTTATCAGCTTTTCCTCTACCCGCACTGACAAGACGCGAGTAGAGGAGAGCCAATCAGCGGCTCTCCTGACAGGGCAGTGCATTGATTATCAGTGCAGACCCACCACGGATGCCCACTAGAGCCCATCAGGGATGCCAATTAGTGCCCATTAGGGATGCCTGTCAGTGCCTTCTCATTAGTGCTGTGCTGCATATCAGTGTCACCTATCAGTGCCGCCTGTAAGTGCCCATCAGTGCCACCCATGAGTGCCCATCAGTGCTGCCTATCAGTGCCCATCAGTGCAGCATATAAGTGCCTTATCATCAGTGCCACCTCATCGATGCCCATCGGTGAAAGAGAAAACATACTTATTTAAAAAATTTTATAACAGAAACAAAGAAAAAAATTTTTTTTTCAATTTTTTTTTCAATTTTTTTTGTTTATATAAGAAAGCTCTATTTGTGTGAAAAAAATTATATAAATTTTGTTTGAGTACAGTGTTGCATGACCGCGCAATTGTCTTTCAAAATGTGTCAGCGCTAAAAGCTGAAAATTGGCCTGGGCAGAAAGGGGTGAAAGTGGCCGGTATTGAAGTGGTTAACTGTGCGCCTATGGAAAGTACAACTTGCTGGTTACTAATTACAGCTGCTAGACACTTACATATTTACATTCCAGATAAGGAAGGTAGAGATACTAGGCAGATATTCAAGAGGTGCAGCACTATATGCTCTAAACAAATATACTTCATATAAAAAAATATCTAAATCCGCACTGGTGTAAAATTATTCTCTGAGTGACAAATTAACCACTTGCCCTCTGGAAGAATAACCCCTCTTCCTGACCAGGCCACTTTTTGCCTTGATCACCTCTGCATTTTTTTATTGCTTGCTCTATAAACAAAAAGGCCGACAATTTTGACAAAAGACCATATGTTGTAAAGCATATCCAATAAAACCATTTATACAATCAAATTTCTTCATCAATTTAGGCCAATATGTATTCTGATACATATTTTTGGTAAACAATCCCAATAAGCGTATATTGAGTAGTTTGAGCACAAGTTATAGTGTATACAAACTATGGGATATATACTGGAGTTTTTACTATTTTTTTTTTATATACTAATAATGGCGGCGATCAGAGACTCATAGCAGGACTGCGATAATGCCACAGACAATCTGACACTAAGTGACACTTTTGACACTTTTTGGGGACCAGTGACACTAATACAATGATCAGTGCTAAATAAAATGCACTGTCACTGTACTAATGACACTGGCTGGGAAGGGTTTAAATGTCTAGGGTGATCAAAGGGTTAACTGTGTGCCTAGCCAGTGTTTGTGTGTACTGTATGTGCTGCTTTTACAAAGGAATGTGATAGATTTTCCCTCCATCACATCCCCTCTGACAGGACAGAGCTCTGTATAATTTACATATGCAGAGCTCCGCCCAGCTTCTCTCCTTGATGGTCAGCGGGTGCCGGCGGACATCCATTGGCCGGAATCTGACTAGTCACAGCAGAAGCGGCGTGCTGGCCTCCTACCCGGAAGTGCAGAATCATGTATACTGTATATACGTAGTTATGCCCAGTTCGTCTGCCTTGTAGCAGTATATCTGAGAGGAGAGGAGTCAGCGGAGAGAGGAGAAGAACAGGAGTGGGAGAAGAACCAGAGAGGGAGAAGACGTCGCCAGAAGTGGGAGAAGAGCTGGAGAGGGGAGAAAAAATCGGAAGAGACGCCAGAGCTGCCTTAATAAAATACTTTAAAAACCTGTGTACTGTGTTTATTTTTGACACTTTTTTTTAGGTGAATGGGTAGGGTACAATGTACCTCATACTCATTCACATAGGGTGAGGGGCCAGGTTTTGGGGGCCTCCAGATTCTGATAAGCCACCGCCCGCAGGGTTGTCGGGAAAAGGCCCTTGTCCTCATCAACATGGGAACAAGGTGCTTTGGGGTGGGGGGTGCAGGGCCCCCTCTGCCCCAAAGAACCCACCCCCCATGTTGAGCGCATGTGACCTGGTATGGTCCAGGAGGGGGGGCGCTCACTCACCCCCCTTTCCTGACTTTCTGGGCTGCGTGCTCGCATAAGGGTCTGGTCATTTTTTTTTTTCATTTTGGCGGGGGTTCCCCTTCAAGATCCTCAGCACACTGCAAGTGGGATCATCATGATCTGACTTCTGGTGCAACTTCTATTCAAATCAATGAGATCCCATAGGGAACCATTGATTTTGAATAGAGGCAGAGAAATGCCTGATGAGGCTTTACGCTGTATACAGCGTTAAGCCACGTTTAACAGCTTTTACCGGCGTCTGACATTTTTATAGCTCTAGCGCTGGAGCCTCAGAGCGCTCTGGTCCTGGGTTTTTTTTGGAGCTTAAAAACGCCTATGTCACTTAGGCTGCATTCACACCTGAGTGTTTTCAGCTCTTAAAATGCTTGTAAAATGCCAGAAAAAACGCCCAAAATACGCCCAACAAGCAAAATCACATTCATTTAAATGGCCCCTGTTCACATCTGAGCGTTTTGTAGCCTGAAGCAAAACGCCTGAAGCTCAAAAGTACATGAGCTTCTTTTTTGGGCAGATTACAGGTGTTTTTCTGCTTTTTACATTGGTGACCTTTTGATCTGTGCAAAATTGCGGCAAAAACACAGCAGAAATCACGGAAAGGCGTTTTTAAGCTGTAAAAAGCTCCTAAACGTGGCTGTAAAAACGCCCGTGGGCGTGAGGCCTTATACTCACCTAGGTGGATGCAGCATAGATCGTATGCTGCATCTGTTCCCTGTTGGCTCTGCACTGAGAACTGAGTGATCAAAGTCTGAGCGATTGCTCAGTTCCCCCCTCCTAAAAAGCCTTGACTATCAATCACCGACTTTCTGCTCTGCCCCTCCACTGCTCACTGGAATGCTGGGCTGTTGGGGGGGAAGCAGGAGAGGCTGGCTCAGTCTCCCAGGATGAGAGGCTGAGCCAGCTACTGCTCAGGCATTTAGGTGAATCTCAATTGTAATATTGGGATCTTTCCAGAGCCTGGAGCTGCTGACGCCAGCCAACAGTGTTAGCACTCCTGTGATCCATAGGAGAAGTACAGCCAAAATAGATTTGGCCATACTTCTCCTTTAAGCCCATGTGTGTAAAAGAAAGAGCTACAGATACTTAGCAGGTGTAGTTATATGGTAGACATCTGCTCGTAATTGGCTAATTGACACATGTCATAGATTTATGGCTATGGAATGTAGGTCTGTATATATAGGATTGAATATATATATCAAAGCAGAACTATGGCCTCCTGTTAAAAAATACACTGTAGACCTTACTGTAAGTAAATCTCTGCCTACCACGTACACTTAGTCTGCTTGCAAAGTCACATGATTACATGTTGAGCCTGCCAGTGAATTTCACTTTTTATGATGGAGTGACAACATTATTGCATTGCTTTTGAACTCAAAGCAGGGTTCGTCACTTTCATGTAGGATTTGCCTGTATACTCTACAATGGGATGAGAAGATGACACAGGGGGTGTGGCTATCAGAATTGTCACTTCTGTTTCACAAGCCTGTAGCTTGTCATTCAGCACATGACTACACTTAAGGGGTCATTTACTATAGAGCTGCGGTGCTAATTAGCGCTAATTCGTGGCAATTTAGCACTAATTAGCGCTAAAACAGCATTCACTATAGCGCTGGTGAGAAAATACTCCCAAAATTGAATTTACTATAGTCCCCTGAAACCAAATAGCACCCAAACCCTTACTCTGCTAAAACCTGGAGTAGTGCACATGGAAATAATGTTTAGAGCATGATATAATTGCCTAATTGGTACTGAAATATGCGGTATATTATTTAAAGATAATCTGCATTTAAACTGTGGAAAAAGGTGATTTCTACGCTGAAATATCTTTAAAAGTCTGAGAAGTGAAAAATTCCCCGTTTTGGGCAACTAGGTGCCAACACAACTGAGCATGCTCAGACCTGAAAATAGCTCTCATTTTAGCTCCAGTGTCTTTTTTACCCGGCGCTATAGTAAATACCAAAATGAGAGCTAATTAGAGAGCATTTTTTGGAAGGGAAAATCTGCTCTATTCTTGTCCAAATCAAGTTTCAGCCATTGATTCTAATGGAACAATTGTAACTTTCACAAAAAAAACCTTTTAATGTTGAGATGAAATGTATCTTTCTCTGAAATAAATTTTCCTTTGCAACATTGTTGCTTCTACTTAACCACTTCAGCCCCGGAAGGATTTACCCCCTTCCTGACCAGAGCACTTTTTACAATTTGGCACTGCGTCGCTTAAACTGCTAATTGCGCGGTCATGCAATGCTGTACCCAAACGAAATTTGCGTTCTTTTCTTCCCACAAATAGAGCTTTCTTTTGATGGTATTTGATCACTTCTGCGATTTTTATTTTTTGTGCTATAAACGGAAAAAGACCGAAAATTTTGAAAAAAAATTATATTTTCTACTTTTTTTATAAAAAAAATCCAATAAACTCAATTTTAGTCATACATTTAGGCCAAAATGTATTTGGCCACATGTCTTTGGTAAAAAAAATGTCAATAAGCCTATATTTATTGGTTTGCGCAAAAGTTATAGTGTCTACAAACTAGGGTACATTTTCTGGAATTTACACAGCTTTTAGTTTATGACTGCCATGTCATTTCTTGAGGTGCTAAAATGGCAGGGCAGTACAACCCCCCCCCAAATGACAATGACCCCATTTTGGAAAGTAGACACCCCAAGGAAATTGCTGAGAGGCATGTTGAGCCCATTGAATATTATTTTTTTTGTCCCAAGTGATTGAATAATGACAACAAAAAAAAATTACAAAAAGTTGTCACTAAATAATATATTTCTCATACAGGCCATGGGCATATGTGGAATTGCACCCCAAAATACATTTAGCTGCTTCTCCTGAGTATGGGGATACCACATGTATGGGACTTTTTGGGAGCCTAGCCGTGTACTGGGCCCTAAAAACCAAGCACCGCCTTCAGGATTTCTAAGGGCGTAAATTTTTGATTTCACTCCTCACTACCTATCACAGTTTTGAAGGCCATACAATGCCAAGATGGCACAAAACCCTCACAAATGACCCCATTTTGGAAAGTAGACACCCCAAGCTATTTGCTGAGAGGCATGTTGAGTCCATGGAATATTTTATATTTTGACACAAGTTGCGGGAAAATTACAAACTTTTTTTTTTTTGCACAAAGTTGTTACTAAATGATATATTGCTCAAACATGCCATGGGCATATGTGGAATTACAGCCCAAAATACATTCTGCTGTTTCTCCTGAGTACGGAGATACCACATGTGTGGGACTTTTTGGGAGCCTAGCTGCGTACGAGGCCCCGAAAACCAAGCACCGCCTTCAGGATTTCTGAGGGCATAAATTTTTGATTTCACTCCTCACTACCTATCACAGTTTTGAAGGCCATAAAATGCCAAGATGGCACAAAACCCCCACAAATGACCCCATTTTGGAAAGTAGACACCCCAAGCTATTTGCTGAGAGGCATGTTGAGTCCATGGAATATTTTATATTTTGACACAAGTTGCGGGAAAATTACAAACTTTTTTTTTTTTTTGCACAAAGTTGTCACTCAATGATTTATTGCTCAAACATGCCATGGGCATATGTGGAATTACACCCCAAAATACATTCTGCTGCTTCTTCTGAGTACGGGGATACCACATGTGTGGGACTTTTTGGGAGCCTAGCCGCATACAGGGCCCCAAAATCCAATCACCGCCTTCAGGATTTCTAAGGGCGTAAATTTTTGATTTCACTCCTCACTACCTATCACAGTTTTGAAGGCCATAAAATGCCAAGATGGCACAAACCCCCCAAAATGACCCCATTTTGGAAAGTAGACACCCCAAGCTATTTGCTGAGAGGCATGTTGAGTCCATGGAATATTTTATATTTTGCCACAAGTTGCAGGAAAATGACAAACTTTTTTTTTGCACAAAGTTTTCACTAAATTATATATTGCTCACACAGGCCATGGGCATATGTGGAATTGCACACCAAAATCCATTCTGCTGATTCTCCTGAGTACGGGGATACCACATGTGTGGGACTTTTTGGGAGTCTAGCCGCGTACGGGGCCCCGAAACCAAGCATCGCCTTCAGGATTTCTAAGGGCGTAAAGTTTTAATTTCACTCCTCACTACCTATCACAGTTTTGAAGGCCATAAAATGCCCAGATGGCACAACCCCCCCCCCCCCCAAATGACCCCATTTTGGAAAGTAGACACCCAAAGCTATTTGCTGAGAGGCATGTTGAGTCCATGGAATATTTTATATTTTGCCACAAGTTGTAGGAAAATGACAAACTTTTTTTTTTTTTTTTTGCACAAAGTTTTCAGTAAATGATATATTGCTCACACAGGTCATGGGCTTATGTGAAATTGCACCCCAAAATACATTCTGCTGATTCTCCTGAGTACGGGGATACCACATGTGTGGGACTTTTTGGGAGTCTAGCAGTGTACGGGGCCCCGAAAACCAAGCACCGGCTTCAGGATTTCTAAGGACGTAAAGTTTTAATTTCACTCCTCACTACCTATCACAGTTTTAAAGGCCATAAAATGCCCAGGTGGCACAACCCCCCCCCCTAAATAACCCCATTTTGGAAAGTAGACACCCCAAGCTATTTGCTGAGAAGCATGTTGAGTCCATTGAATATTTTATATTTTGACACAAGTTGCGGGAAAGTGACAATTTTTTTTTTTTTTGCACATAGTTGTCACTAAATCATATATTGCTCAAACATGCCACGGGCATATGTAGAATTACACCCCGAAATACATTCTTCTGCTTCTCCTGAGTACAGGGATACCACATGTGTGGGACTTTTTTTTGGAGCCTAGCTGCATACGGGGCCCCGAAAACCAATCACTGCCTTCAGGATTTCTAAGGGCGTAAATTTTTGATTCACTCCTCACTACCTATCAAAATTTTGAAGGCCATAAAATGCAAACATAGCACAAACCCCCCCAAATGACCCCATTTTGGAAAATAGACACCCCAAGCTATTTCCTGAGAGGTATAGTGAGTATTTTGCAGCTCTCATTTGTTTTTGAAAATGAAGAAAGATAAGAAAAACATTTTTTTTTCTTTTTTCAATTTTCAAAACTTTGTGACAAAAAGTGAGGTCTACGAAATACTCACTATACCTCTCAGCAAATAGCTTGTGGTGCCTACTTTTCAAAATAGGGTCATTTGGGGGGGGGGGGGGTGCCACCTGGGCATTCCATGGCCTCTGAAACTGTGATAGGCAGTGAAGAGTAAAATCAAAAATTTACGTCCTTAGAAAGCCTGAAGGCGGTGCTTGGTTTTCGGGGTCCCGTACGCGGCTCCAAAAAAGTCTCACACATGTGGTATCCCCGTACTCAGGAGAAGCAACACAATATATTTTGGGGTGTAATTTCACATATTCCCATGGCATGTTTGAGCAATAAATCATTTAGTGACAACTTTGTGCAAAAGAAAAAGAAAAATTCGCAACTTGTGTCACAAAATAAAATATTCCATGGACTCGACATGACTCTCAGCAAATAGCTTGGGGTGTCTACTCTCCAAAATAGGGTCATTTGGGGGGGGTTTGAACTGTCCTGGCATTTTATGCACAACATTTAGAAGCTTATGTCACACATCACCTTCTCTTCTAACCACTTGAAGACAAAGACCTTTCTGACACTTTTTGTTTACATGAAATTTTTTTTTTTTTTGCAAGAAAATTACTTTGAACCCCCAAACATTATATATATTTTTAAGCAAATGCCCTACAGATTAAAATGGTGGGTGTTTCATTTTTTTTTCACACAGTATTTGCGCAGCGACTTTTCAAACGCATTTTTTTGGGGAAAAAACACACTTTTTTTAATTTTAATGCACTAAAACACACTATATTGCCCAAATGTTTGATGAAATAAAAAAGATGATCTTAGGCCGAGTACATGGTTACCAAACATGATATGATTTAAAATTGCGCACAAACGTGCAGTGGCGACTAAATACATTTTTAAAAGCCTTTAAAAGCCTTTACAGATTACCACTTTGGATTTACAGAGGAGGTCTACTGCTAAAATTACTGCCCTCGATCTGACCTTCGCGGTGATACCTCACATGCATGGTGCAATTGCTGTTTACATTTGACGCCAGACCGACGCTTGCGTTCGCCTTTGCGCAAGAGCAGGGGGGGGGGCAGGGGTGCTTTTTTTTTTTTTTCTTTATTTTTTTTTTGCTTTTTTATCTTATTTTTAAACTGTTCCTTTCATTTTTTTAAATCATTTTTATTGTTATCTCAGGGAATCTAAATATCCCCTATGATAGCAATAGGTAGTGACAGGTACTCTTTTTAAAAAAAATTGGGGTCTATTAGACCCTAGATCTCTCCTCTGCCCTGAAAGGATCTGACCACACCAAGATTGGTGTGATAAAATGCTTTCCCAATTTCCCAATGGCGCTGTTTACATCCGGCGAAATCTAAGTCATGAAATGCTCATAGCTTCCGGTTTCTTAGGCCATAGAAATGTTTGGAGCCACTCTGATCTATGATCAGCTCTATGGTCAGCTGACTGAATCACCGGCTGCATTCTCAGGTTCCCTGTTGGGACAGGAGAGCCAGAGAAAAACATGGAAGACGGTGGGGGGGCATTCCCTCCCACTGCTTGTAAAAGCAGTCTAGAGGCTAATTAGCCACTAGGATTGTGTCAGACTTGTACGTAGCAGACAGGTGAGCCCGATGTAGCAGGGGGAGGCCTCCCTTACGTATCTGGTTACCGGCCCCTGGTAGTATGGACAGGAGGCACGGGAGCACAGAGTGGTATGAGAGCCTGGCGGGTAGCTGCAGGAAGATCCCGGTTAAGATGGTTATGGAGAACACCAGTCAACTGGAGCACAGGCAGTGGGTGCAGAGCAGGAGTGGAGCGGGTTGGTCGGGTCACAGGCAGAGGTCGGCAGCAGGCGGGCAACGCAGTACAGAGGAGCAGGCAGATTCGTAGTCAGGACGGTCCGGGATCAGTGGCAGGCAGCAAACAAGGAGGAACAGAGACAGGCCGGTGGTCAGATCGGAAACAACAGGAAACAGGAAGCAGGAAGCAGGAAGCAGGAACACAGGAAGCTGAAGATCGGACAGCTCCGAGCCCCCTGTGCAGATGGCCTAAATAGGCAGGTTGGCGCCAAACACCGGGCGCGCGCGCGCGCCGACGCGCCGCGATGCCCACCAACAGCGCATCTGCCCAAGGGAACTCTCTGACAGTGCCCCCCCCTCAAGGGCAGCCTCCGGATGTCCAACTGTGCCAATTTGGAAGCGTGGGTACTCCTAAAAGACCTCAGAAGCTCTTCGGCATGTAAGTTGCCCTCTGGCTCCCAGGAGTTATCCTCTGGTCCGTACCCCTCCATTTGATCAAATACTGCAACTGGTTGCGTCTTTTCCTGCAATCCAAAATAGCCTCCACCTCGAATTCTTCCTTGCTATCGACAATTATGGGTTCTGGTGGGTCAGTACTTCGACCAGCAAAAGTGTTGGGTACAACAGGTTTCAACAATGAAATGTGAAAGACCGGATGAATCTTCTGAGTACTAGGTAGATTGAGTTCGTAGGCCACATTGTTAATCCTCTTTGGCGTTGGCGTTCTTCTGGATCGAGAGAAGGGTGGAATAGCCCGAGTTGCATTGGTTCGGAGGTGTCAGGAACTGATGTGGCCGGTGCCAGGAAGGACTGGCTGGGAGAGCTTGGAACCTTGGGTAGCATCCAGGTAGGGCGGAATTGGCTGGTAGACCTCTCGGAGCGACGCTCTCTGAGGCGTCGGTCGATCTGAATAGCCAGATTGATGAGTTCATCCAAGGTTTTGGGGTACACCGACCCGTGCTAACTCATCCTTCAGGGGATCAGACAACCCCATGCGGAATTGATAACGTAAAGCCGCATCATTCCAACCAGTGTCGGAACTCCACCGCCTAAATTCCACCACATAGTCCTCTGCGGCTCTACGCCCCTGTTGAAGGGCGTGCAGGGCGGCTTCGGCAGTCGCTGTTACCTGAGGATCCTCATACAACTGGGACATGACGGTGAAAAAGGCATCAAGGTCGTCCAGTGCTCCAGACTTCTGTTCCAGGAGGCGGTGAGCCCAGGTCTGTGGTTCACCAGACAAGAGGGAGATCACAAAGCCCACCTTGGTCGCCTCCAAGGAAAAAGTGCGAGGTTGCAGGGCAAAGTATAGCTCGCAGGCATTGCGGAAGGCACGAAATTTACTGCGGTCCCCAGCAAATCTTTCGGGTACGGGTACCTTAGGCTCTGGAGGTAGCATAACTACTGAGGGCGCAGATGGCGCTCCGGCCGATGAAGCAGCTTGTGGACGGGTTGGAGCTGACAGGACCTGGACTTGTTCTTCCAGCCTTGTGTAGCCTTCCTGGAGGCTCTTCACAGCTTGCGTGAGACCCGCCAGGTGTCTACACAGTTCCTCCATGGGGGAGGTTCCCTGCTCGGGCTCGGACATGGCTGTCCGATACTGTCAGACTTGTACGTAGCAGACAGGTGAGCCCGATGTAGCAGGGGGAGGCCTCCCTTACGTATCTGGTTACCGGCCCCTGGTAGTATGGACAGGAGGCACGGGAGCACAGAGTGGTATGAGAGCCTGGCGGGTAGCTGCAGGAAGATCCCGGTTAAGATGGTTATGGAGAACACCAGTCAACTGGAGCACAGGCAGTGGGTGCAGAGCAGGAGTGGAGCGGGTTGGTCGGGTCACAGGCAGAGGTCAGCAGCAGGCGGGCAACGCAGTACAGAGGAGCAGGCAGATTCGTAGTCAGGACGGTCCGGGATCAGTGGCAGGCAGCAAACAAGGAGGAATAGAGACAGGCCGGTGGTCAGATCGGAAACAACAGGAAACAGGAAGCAGGAAGCAGGAAGCAGGAAGCAGGAACACAGGAAGCTGAAGATCGGACAGCTCCGAGCCCCCTGTGCAGATGGCCTAAATAGGCAGGTTGGCGCCGAACACCGGGCGCGCGCGCCCGCCGACGCGCGCCGACGCGCCGCGATGCCCACCAACAGCGCATCTGCCCAAGGGAACTCTGTGACAGATTGCTTTTACATGAAAGCCGACCGCTGGCTGAAAAGAATGATACCAAGATGATACCTAAACCTGCAGGCATAATTCTGGAGTAACCACTCAAAGTCCAGCAACATACCAGTACGTTGCTGGTCCTTGTTGGGCATATATTGTAAACTTTTTTTATGCAGCCTGTGGGCTAAAAGAAAAAAAGAGATTGATCGGTGGGTATGCCCACTATTAGAATACCTCCCTTCATCCACCCACTTCTAATGATGGGCATACATGCACCGTATATATATGCCGAAGCATTGGGGCATCCTCCCGCAAAAGCTAGGAGCAAATCGCTCCTCCACCCTCTGCTGCCCCCACGCTTCGGCATATATGCTGAAGTATGTAACTGTGGTGGTGAAATCACCTCCGATAGTGCTGGAGTCATGGCTTCATGTATCGTGGGAGCAAACGCTGTTGCTGTCAAGATAAATCCGCGCTGCAACTGAATGGCGCACCTGCTAACCAAATGATGGTTAACAATAAAACAAAGTAACATTACAGTATAACAATAAGACTTACCATACCTGCAAAGCAAATACAAAAAAAACATAGTAAAAAATTAAACATTTAACGCAACCTGTGCCTAAAATATATATATATGCCGAAGCATGGGGGCATCCTCCCGCAAAAGGTAGGAGCAAATTGCTCCTCCACCCACTGCTGCCCCCACGCTTTGGCATATATGCTAAAGTATGTAACTGTGGTGGTGAAATCACCTCCGGTCGGACCCCCCGCCCGTGGGAGGCAAGTAACGTACCCATACGTTACTTTGCCTGCCCGTGCCATTCTGCCGCAGTATATCTGCGTGAGGCAGTCGGCAAGTGATTAAAATATTTTGTTTTTAAGAATGCTAGAATGTGGAATGTTTTGATGTTTTGGTAAAATATATTTTTCTCTGTCACTTTCACTTGTTATTCTTCATCTCACAACAATTTTTACCCCAAACTCACACAGGTGTCTTTATAATCCACAAACAATTCCATTGCTGATGCAAATTTAAAATGAATCACAATTTTTTGTGCTTTTTATTATTTCCAAAGATTCATAATTTGAGCCCAAAAAATGTGATATGTGTACCAAAATGTAATTCCCAAAAATTTGAGGGTAATATTCTACTCTCACCCACAAAAAAAACACCAAATATGCTTAGTATCTCTGAGGGTCTGGGTTCAAATCCCAACCATGTTACTTCATGTAGAGAAGTTGTCTCATCTCCCAGGTCCTATAATGTAGTATTTATGTGTAGGAGGGTTCCACCACCTTTGTAAATCTTTTCCAGATACACTATTTAGCCAAAAGTATTGGGACGCCTGCCTTTACACACACATGAACTTTAATGGCAGCCCAGTCTTAGTCCATAGGGTTAAAATTTGATTTGTCCTACCCTTTGCAGCTAGAACAGCTTATGGGAAGGCTGTCCACAAGGTTTAGTGCGTCTATGGGAATGTTTGATCATTCTTCCTTAAGTGCATTTGTGAGGCCAGGCACTGATGTTGGATGAGAAGGCCTGGCTCGCAGTCTCTACTCTAATTCAGTCAAAGGGTGTTCTATCAGGTCGAGGCCAGGACTCTGTGCAGGCCAGTCAAGTTTCTCCACCCCAAACTTGCTCATCCATGTCTTTATGGACCTTGCTTTGTGCACTGGTGTGCAGTCATGTTGGAACTGGAAGGGGCTTTCCCCAAACTGTTCCCACAAAGTTGAGATCATGAAATTGTCCAAAATGTCTTGGTATGCTGACACTAGGGATGAGCTTCGAGTTCGAGTCGAACTCATGTTCTACTCGAACATTGGCTGTTCACCAGTTCGCCGAACAGCGAACAATTTGGGGTGTTCGCGGCAAATTCGAATGCCGCGGAACACCCTTTAAAAGTCTATGGGAGAAATCAAAAGTGCTAATTTTAAAGGCTTATATGCAAGTTATTGTCATAAAAAGTGTTTGGGGACCTGGGTCCTGTCCCAGGGGACATGGATCAATGCAAAAAAAAGTTTTAAAAACGGCCGTTTTTTCAGGAGCAGTGATTTTATTAATGCTTAAAGTCAAACAATAAAAGTGTAATATCCCTTTAAATTTCGTACCTGGGGGGTGTCTATAGTATGCCTGTAAAGGGGCGCATGTTTCCTGTGTTTAGAACAGTCTGACAGCAAAATGACATTTGGAAGGAAAAAACTCATTTAAAACTACCCGCGGCTATTGCATTGCCGACAATACACATAGAAGTTCATTGATAAAAACGGCATGGTAATTCCCCACAGGGGAACCCCGAACCAAAAAAAAAAAAAAAAAAATGATGTGGGGGTCCCCCTAAATTCCATACAAGGCCCTTCAGGTCTGGTATGGATATTAAGGGGAACCCCAGCCAAAATTTAAAAAAAAAATTGACGTGGGGTTCCCCCTAAATTCCATACCAGACCCTTCAGGTCTGGTATGGATTTTAAGGGGAACCCCGCGCCAAAAAAAAAAAAAAAAAAGGCGTGGGGTCCCCCTAAAAATCCATACCAGACCCTTATCCGAGCACGCAACCTGGCAGGCCGCAGGAAAAGAGGGGGGGACGAGAGTGCGGCCCCCCCCCCTCCTGAACCGTACCAGGCCACATGCCCTCAACATTGGGAGGGTGCTTTGGGGTAGCCCCCCAAAACACCTTGTCCCCATGTTGATGAGGACAAGGGCCTCATCCTCACAACCGTGGCCGGTGGTTGTGAGGGTCTGCGGGCGGGGGGCTTATCGGAATCTGGAAGCCCCCTTTAACAAGGGGACCCCCAGATCCCGGCCCCCCCCCTGTGTGAAATGGTAAGGGGGTACTTACCCCTACCATTTCACTAAAAAACTGTCAAAAATGTTAAAAATGACAAGAGACAGTTTTTGACAATTCCTTTATTTAAATGCTTCTTCTTTCTTCTTTCTTCCTTCATCTTCTTCTTCTTCTGGTTCTTCTGGCTCTTCTGGTTCTTCCTCCGGCGTTCTCGTCCAGCATCTTCTCCGCGGCGTCTTCTATCTTCTTCTCCTCGGGCCGCTCCGCACCCATGGCATGAGGGGAGGCTCCCGCTCTTCTCTTCATCTTCTTCTCTTCTTCATCTTCTTCTTCATCTTCTTCTTCTTCTTCTTCTTCCTTCTTCTCTTCTTCCTGTCTTCTCCGGGCCGCTCCGCAGCCATGCTGGCATGGAGGGAGGCTCCCGCTGTGTGACGGCGTCTCTTCGTCTGACGGTTCTTAAATAACGGGGGGCGGGGCCATCCAGTGACCCCGCCCCCCTCTGACGCACGGTGACTTGAGGGACTTCCCTGTGACGTCACGGGGAATGCCACAGGAAAGTCCCGTCATGTCACCGTGCGTCAGAGGGGGGCGGGGTCACCGGGTGGCCCCGCCCCCCGTTATTTAAGAACCGTCAGACGAAGAGACGCCGTCACACAGCGGGAGCCTCCCTCCATGCCACAGCATGGATTGCGGAGCGGCCCGGAGAAGACAGGAAGAAGAGAAGAAGAGAAGAAGGAAGAAGAAGAAAAAGAAGAAGAAGAAGATGAAGAAGAAGATGAAGAAGAGAAGAAGATGAAGAGAAGAGCGGGAGCCTCCCCTCAATGCCATGGGTGCGGAGCGGCCCGAGGAGAAGAAGATAGAAGACGCCGCGGAGAAGATGCTGGACGAGAACGCCGGAGGAAGAACCAGAAGAGCCAGAAGAACCAGAAGAAGATGAAGGAAGAAAGAAGAAAGAAGAAGCATTTAAATAAAGGAATTGTCAAAAACTGTCTCTTGTCATTTTTAACATTTTTGACAGTTTTTTAGTGAAATGGTAGGGGTAAGTACCCCCTTACCATTTCACACAGGGGGGGGGCCGGGATCTGGGGGTCCCCTTGTTAAAGGGGGCTTCCAGATTCCGATAAGCCCCCCGCCCGCAGACCCTCACAACCACCGGCCACGGTTGTGAGGATGAGGCCCTTGTCCTCATCAACATGGGGACAAGGTGTTTTGGGGGGCTACCCCAAAGCACCCTCCCAATGTTGAGGGCATGTGGCCTGGTACGGTTCAGGAGGGGGGGGGGGCCGCACTCTCGTCCCCCCCTCTTTTCCTGCGGCCTGCCAGGTTGCGTGCTCGGATAAGGGTCTGGTATGGATTTTTAGGGGGACCCCACGCCTTTTTTTTTTTTTTTTTTTGGCGCGGGGTTCCCCTTAAAATCCATACCAGACCTGAAGGGTCTGGTATGGAATTTAGGGGGAACCCCACGTCAATTTTTTTTTTAAATTTTGGCTGGGGTTCCCCTTAATATCCATATCAGACCTGAAGGGCCTTGTATGGAATTTAGGGGGACCCCCACATCATTTTTTTTTTTTTTTTTTGGTTCGGGGTTCCCCTGTGGGGAATTCCCATGCCGTTTTTATCAATGAACTTCTATGTGTATTGTCGGCAATGCAATAGCCGCGGTAGTTTTAAATGTGTTTTTTCCTTCCAAATGTCACTTTGCTGTCAGACTGTTCTAAACACGGGAAACATGCGCCCCTTTACAGGCATACTATAGACACCCCCCAGGTATGAAATTTAAAGGGATATTACACTTTTATTGTTTGACTTTAAGCATTATTAAAATCACTGCTCCTGAAAAAACGGCCGTTTTTAAAACTTTTTTTTGCATTGATTCATGTCCCCTGGGGGAGGACCCGGGTCCCCAAACACTTTTTATGACAATAACTTTCATATTAGCCTTTAAAATTAGCACTTTTGATTATTCATGTTCGTGTCCCATAGACTTTAACGGCGTTCGCGTGTTCGAACGAATTTTTTTCCTGTTCGCATGTTCTGGTGCGAACCGAACAGGGGGGTGTTCGGCTCATCCCTAGCTGACACCTTAAGAGTTCCCTTAACTGGAACTAAGAGGCCCAACCCCTGAAAAACAACCCCACATAATAATCCCCCCTCCACCAAATCATTTGGACCAGTGCACAAAGCAAGGTCCATAAAGACATGGATGAGTGATTTTGGGGTGGAGGAACTTGACTGGCCTGGACAGAGTCCTGACCTCAACACAACAGAACACCTTGGGGATGAATTAGAGAGGAGACTGTAGGTCAGGCCTTCTTGTCCAACATCAGTGCCTGACCTCACAAATGCACTTGGAAGAATGATCAAACATTCCCATAGACACACTCCTAAACCTTGTGGACAAGAAGAGTTGAAGCTGTTATAGCTGCAAAGGGTGGGCCAAATGAGTTTTGAACCCAATACCAATACTGGGATGCCATTACAGTTCATGTGCGTTTAAAGGCAAGCGTCCCATTACTTAGGCCAATATATTGTATTTTGCTTGTGACTAGGCCGAACACCCCCCTGTTCGGTTCACATAAGGAACATGCGAACAGGCAAAATATTTGTTCGAACACACGAACACCGTTAAAGTCTATGGGATGCAAACAGGAATAATCAAAAGTTCTAATTTTAAAGGCTTATATGCAAGTTATTGTCATAAAAAGTGTTTGGGGACCTGGGTCCTGCCCCAGGGGACATGGATCAATGCAAAAAAAGTTTTAAAAACGGCCGTTTTTTCGGGAGAAGTGATTTTAATAATGCTTAAAGTGAAACAATAAAAGTGTAATATCCCTTTAAATTTCGTAGCTGGGGGTGTCTATAGTATGCCTGTAAAGGGGCGCATGTTTCCCGTGTTTAGAACAGTCTGACAGAAAAATGACATTTCAAAGGAAAAAAAGTCATTTAAAACTACTCGCGGCTATTCGCAATACACATAGAAGTTTATTGATAAAAACGGCATGGAAATTCCCCACAGGGGAACCCCAAACCAAAATTAAAAAAATGACGTGGGGGGTCCCCCTAAATTCCATACCAGGCCCTTCAGGTCTGGTATGGATATTAAGGGGAACCCCGGCCAAAATTTAAAAAAAAAATGACGTGGGGGTCCCCCTAAATTCCATACCAGGCCCTTCAGGTCTGGTATGGATATTAAGGGAAATCCCGCACCAAAATATAAAAAAAAACAGCATGGGGTCCCCCCAAAAATCCATACCAGACCCTTATCTGAGCACGCAACCTGGCAGGCCACAGGAAAAGAGTGGGGGAACGAGAGAGCGCCCCCCCTCCTGAACCGTACCAGGCCATATGCCCTCAACATTGGGAGGGTGCTTTGGGGTAGCCCCCCAAATCACCTTGTCCCCATGTTGATGAGGACAAGGGCCTCATCCCCATAACCCTGGCGGGTGGTTGTGGGGGTCTGCGGGCCGGGGGCTTATCGGAATCTGGAAGCCCCCTTTAACAAGGGGACCCCCAGATCCCCGCCCTCCCCCCTGTGTGAAATGGTACCCCTACCATTTCACTAAAAAACTGTCAAAAATGTTAAAAATGACAAGAGACAGTTTTTTACAATTCCTTTATTTAAATGCTTCTTCTTCTTTCTTCTATCTTCTTATTTCATCAAAGTTTATTATGAATGAAAACAAGAGATGCATCTGTGGAGTCGCAGCTCCACGCAGTATTATACAGTGTTAAACATAACATCACCAATATCATTGAACATCAGTTACATTGTAAGAGTTAGTGTCAATTGTTTAAACTTGTACAACTGTAAGTCTTAATAAAGCGTATATCAATGATTATCTTTCGTGGATTCTGTAAAGTTATTTATAGAAGAAAAATAAAAAGGGAAAATAAAGTTAGGGAAGGGGTATTAAGGATTAGATCTTCAGTTTAAGTTAATGGGAATCACTGTTCCTCACTTGACTGCTTTTCAGTATAGGTTGTCATATGAAAGTTAAATCTTCACCAAAACCTATTTCATAGCATCCATATATGCCTGTGAGTATTTATATATAAGCCAAGGTGACCAAGTTTTGTGAAATCTCTCCACATTTTCTCCTGCTTGTGCGGTAGTCTCTTCCATCTCATAAAATTCCCCTATCTTATTGAGCCATTCCTGTATGGATGGGATTTTTGTGGATTTCCAGTACAGTGGGATGACCGCTTTGGCTGCGTTTAGAAGATGTTTGGTAAGTGAATGTTTATACCTCTTGATGGGGAATTCCGTAATATGCAGGAGGCATGCTGCTGCATCTAGTTTTATTTTTGTTTCTGTTATTAAGTATATCATCTCTCTGACCTTAGTCCAGAATGTGTTCAGTATTGGGCACTGCCACCAAATGTGTAGCAATGTGCCTTTGTCAGAGTTGCAGCGCCAGCAGGCATCCGACTGGTCCGGAAACCAGGAGTGTAGTTTCACTGGTGTGGTATACCATTGAGTAAGTAGTTTGTATGCTGTTTCTTGAGTTTTTGTGCTCAGGGAGCATTTATGGGCAAAAATACATGCTTTCATCCATTGTGTAGTTGTCATTGAAATACCCAGTGCCCTTGACCAGCTCTCTCTGAGATTTCCCTCTCCCTTGTCCTCTCCATTTTGGATCCAGCGGTATGCTAGTGATGTCACTTTAGGGATGGGTTCCTCTGTCTGACAGATTGACTCTAATTCTGTTAGTGGCCTGACAAAATTTTGTTTTCTTTGAGTTCTATTAAGGAAGCTGCGGCATTGAAAATAAGTCCAAAGCTGTAGGTCAGGTAGTTTGTTTGTATGTTTAAGATCTATAAAGTCCCTAAACTCTTGATTGTGGAAGCATTGAGAAGCTAGTAGGGGTTTATTAGTGTCTTTCGCTTGGAGTGTCCGGTTCCCCATTCCTGGTGGGAAATTGGGGTTATTTTGTAGTGGGGTAAGCGGACTGAGTAGTGATGAGAAGTTGGAAAGTTTCGTTAGCTTGTGAAAGATTGTTAAGGTGGCACCTACTAAGGGATGTGACCTCATCTCCGCTGGGAGACTATTCCACCGAATCCATGGTGAGTATTTAATTGGTGTATGGCTCAATTTTTCCTCAATTTCTACCCAATCTTTGAATGTAGAGTGGCAGTGCCAGTCTATTATCCTAGTGATATGAGAGGCCATATAGTACGCATGGAAGTCTGGGATTCCCATTCCTCCTTTGTCTTTGGGTTTAGTAAGTCTAGAAAATCTCACTCTAGGTTTCTTGTGAGCCCATATAAATTTCGTTTGAGTTGCATGAAGCACTTTGAAGAAGTTTTGGGGAATTTTTATCGGCAAGTTTCTAAATAGGTATAGTACCCTTGGTAGAATGACCATTTTACATATCGCTGCTCTACCGAACCAGGATAATCCTTTTGAGTGCCAGTTTTGTAGGTCTGAGCATATTGTTTTCAGTAAGGGAGTGAAATTATATTCAAAAATTTGTGATAATTTAGGGGTCAGCCATATTCCTAGATATTTAAGCGCTGTGCTTACCCATTTAAAGGGGCAGTTTGATTGGATAGGATTTAATTTATTTGTGGGTATCGAGACATTTAAGATTTCCGACTTGGTGTAATTAATTTTAAGATTTGAAAAATATCCAAAGATAGTGAACTCTTTCATCAGGGAGGGAAGCGAAATGTGAGGGTTCGTTATGAAGAACAACAAGTCATCTGCGTATGCCGCCACCTTGTATTCTTTTTTCCCCACCTCGAAGCCCTGTATTGCCCTCTCTGCTACAATCCGTCTGATGAATGGCTCTAAGGTTAGGATAAAGAGCAGGGGCGAGAGAGGGCACCCCTGTCTCGTCCCGTTTTTTATGTCAACTGTGTTTGAAAGGGAGCCATTGATCTTCAGCTGCGCAGAGGGGTTTTTATAGAGCGTAGAGATCCAAGACATCATATTATTTCCCAAGCCAATGTACCTGCATGTTTCTAGCATGAAATCCCATGCCACGCGGTCAAAGGCCTTCTCCGCATCCGTAGAAAGGAGAAGGCCTTCGAATTTCCGCATCCCCGCAGCATGTATCAAATTGAGCGTTTTGATAACATTATCTCTAGTTTCTCTTCCTGGCATGAATCCTGCTTGCTCGCTGCCTATCAATTTGTGAAGTAAAGGTTTTAATCTGTTTGCTATTATTTTTGACATCAATTTCACATCAATATTCAGCAGCGAAATTGGCCTGTAGCTTGCGCATTCTGTCAGGTCCTTATTTGGCTTGGGAAGAATTGTAATATGTGCCTTAAGAAAATCCGCCGGGATCTCCCTGGGTTTAGACATGTAGTTCAGTGCCCTTAGTAGTGGGCCTAGTAGAGTTTCCTGGAATGTTTTGTAATAAATTGCTGTAAAGCCGTCCGGACCCGGACTTTTCCCTGTCTTTAGGTGTTTGATCACTTGTTGTAATTCACAAGTCTCTATGGGGTTTTCTAGTTGGGCAATATCTTCAGTTGACAATGAGGGAAGTTTAGAGTCTGTCAGATATTGATGTATGGCATGTATTCTTGTTCCTTGAATTGAGCTAGGTTTCTGTGGGTTGGGCAAGTTATACAAGGATGTGTAATAATCATGAAAATGGTGTGCAATTTTTTCGGTAGTGATGTCTAGTTTCCCTTCTTTTGTTTTTATGCCTGAGATGTTTTGTTGTGTTTTCGCGTTTTTTATGGCTCTTGCTAGTAAACTGCCTGTTTTATTGCCTTGTTCGTAGTAGATTTTTTTCCTAAAAAATAGGAATCTTTTAGCTCTTGTGTCAAAGATTTGTTGGAGTGATTTTCTGTGGCTTAAAAGTTCAATTGCCGTGTGTTCTGTCAGGGATTGTTTATGTAGAGATTCTAGGGTGCGGATCTTCTCTGTCAAGGATTTAATTTCGCTTTCCCTCTCTCTTTTGCGGTGGGCGCCCATTCTAATGAGTTCTCCTCTGATTGTGCATTTATGTGCTTCCCATAATGTGAGGGGGTTAATGTCTGGTGTGGAGTTAGTTTTGAAGTAATCTGATAGTGATGTCGCTATTTGAGGGAGTGTAGTTGGGTCTGTTAACAGTGCCGAATTTAATCTCCAAGTGTTTGTTTTGGGTCGGTGTTCTGTGAACCTCAGTGACATTGAGATTGGGGCATGATCTGAGAAGGTCTGTATCCCTATTTTAGCTCCAGATACTATGTCTAAATCTCTTTGTGATATAAAGACGTAATCTATTCTTGAGTATCTGCAATGGGGAATGGAGTAGAAGGTGTAATCTTTTCCCTCTGGGTTGATAAATCTCCAAGAGTCTATTAATTGAAGCGAGTTTAGTAGTGTTTTGATTTGTTTGAGTATTTTGTATGTGATATAGGTTTTGCCTGTGGACGTATCACTAAGAGGATTCAATGGGACGTTAAAGTCCCCACCCAGAATGATACATCCCGAGCCAAAGTCCTTGAGTTGTCCAACAATTTTACGGCAGAAGGTAAGGTGTGCCGTGTTGGGGAAATAAACGTTTGCTAGCGTAATAGGCTTACCGCAGCAGTTCCCTTTCAGGAATATGAACCTTCCTTCTGGATCTATGAGTTTGTCAGTTATTTCAAAGGAAGCCTCCCTACTAATGAGTATGGACACTCCCTTGGATTTTGCTAAATCATTCGTTGCATGATATGCTTGTGTAAAGAATGAGTCTGTCATTTTGGGGATTTGTTGAGTTTTGAAGTGTGTTTCCTGTAAAAACACAAAACGTGGTTTACCTTTTTTGAGTTCCCTCAAGAGGGTCCTGCGCTTTTCAGGAATGTTCAGGCCCTTCGTGTTGTGAGAGATTATTGTAGGTTCGTGTCCTAGGGATGAGTACGCCATCTTGAGGGTTCAGAGAGAGCTGTCAAGACAATAGCTGGAGAAAAGACTGAAGTTTCCAATGAATTATACTTTACCCCTTAAAAGGTATAGGTGAAAAGAAATGAGGAAAAGAAAATAAGAAAATAAGAAACTAGTACTCTGAAAGTGAGAGCACCCAGAGGTTAAGAGTGAGATAATGTAATCTCCTTGGGGACCCAATGGGGCCAAGGTGGTATGTTAGTGCCTCCTGTCAGGAAATTCCTCTCCCGCCAAGGGGCACTTTGTCGGAGCGTGATTGGCAGCCGCCTAATCACTTTGGTAGTTTCAACCAGTCAAATTAGGTTAAACTGAATGAAAAGATATAACACTCAATTAGTGAGCAGTAACCGGCAGCAGCCATAGTAAACATATTATAAACATTAATGGTCAACAATGCACCCTATTAGTAGCAATGAAGAAGCATACATCCTCCTTTGATCTCTTTGACCCAAATAACTTTACAGGTAGAGATGTCGATGAGCTGTTTGATCATTTCTCTGTTCTCCTGGGAGATTTCAAGGCCCCCCTCCAAGCGGGGGTATCATCTTGTCGTCTTCCCTTTGGAGATGGTTTTAAATTGCCCCTGAAATTTGTGTTTTACTTTGCTCTCCTTTGTTTTTTTTGTTTTTTTTTTTTTTTTTTTTTTTTTTTTTTTTTTTTTCTTCCCCCCCCCCCCATCGACATTTCTGTAAACAATACTTGCTGGAGTGAAATATTGACAGTTGTGCTTTAAGAACTGCACAAGCCTATTAGTATTAACTATTCTGATTCGTGTACCTTACAACCTTATTTTATCTATAGAATTGGCCTAGGCCATCATGGGGGGTAAAAGCAACAGTCCCCGTAAACATGGAATTTTACTAAAACTGCTAAGCTGTATGAACTGGTACTTAATGTGTTGTTGAATCTTGATGTGAAGTTCCATTCTGTCGGGAAAAAACGAACCAGCCAAAGTGTCTCAGTATGTTGATGTCAGCAAGTATTTACTTTGGGGTCAGTATTCAAAGTGTCATTTCAGGAGCGATGCGTCTTCTTCCAAGTGTAGTGTGGATTTCTGTGGACATTTTCAGGCTTCTTCAGAGCCCCTGGGGGCGTGAGGTCTGTTATTTGGAGTCCCCGCTTGTGAACCTCCAGGACGTGCTGATTTCATCTTCTTGGAAATGCGTTTATCAGGTGATGAGAAGGGGGATCTTTCCAGTGGAGGTAGCATGAATTCTTGGTACCACTCTGGTAATTCTATCCGTTCTAAATGTAATGCTTGGCAAAAATCTGGGAGATCATCTGGTGATCGTAAGATGTGCTGTCTTCCATTATGGTTCACTAGGAGTGCAAATGGGAATCGCCATGAGTAGCGGAGATCCTTTTCTCTCAGCTTGTCTAGTAATGGTCTAAGAGCTCTGCGATTCTTTAGAGTG
This sequence comes from Lithobates clamitans, assembly GCA_037952925.1. Classification (NCBI taxonomy): domain Eukaryota; kingdom Metazoa; phylum Chordata; class Amphibia; order Anura; family Ranidae; genus Lithobates; species Lithobates clamitans. The sequence continues at coordinate 175,644 of JBBGZY010001431.1, read as the reverse complement.
ATCTGAGACAGATCATGAAATAACATGATGGTTTCGCCATTAAAGACTATCTGATCATTCCTGCGTGCTTTCCTCATGATGTCTTCTTTTAAAGCAAAGCTCTGTAAACAGCATATGATGTCGCGTGGTGGCATGTTATCAGGGCCTCTTGCTCTGAGTGCTCTGTGAGCCCTTACAAACTCAATGTCTGTCTCCTCTGGTCTTTCTAGCAGGCTGTTAAAAACCCTCTGTAGAGCTGGTGTTATTTGATCAGCCTCCACGGTCTCTGGGATCCCCCTCACCCTAATATTGTTCCTTCTGCCTCTGTTATCCAAATCTTCGAGGTGTTTGTTGATTTCTATGAGCTGTTGGGACTGTGTCTGTGTAACTCTGTCCAGGCGATGTAAGGCCTTATCCCTGCACCTGCCTGCATGTTCTGCCGTGGCCATCTTGTCAGTGAGGATCAACATGCTGGATTTTAAGTCTGTTATCGCCGCCGAAAAGGTGGCTTTTATGTCAGCTGCAAAGCCTGACATGCCAGCGTATGTCAGGGGGAGGTCAGAGTGGGGTGTAATCCTACCGTTCTCCTCCGCCGCTGATTGAGAGTCCTCGCTGAAGTCGTCCTCCATAACATGCGGCGGCGCCATCTTGGCTCCTAACAGGCCTTCTCGTGCGGGCGGGGGATTCCGGAACAGATCTTCAATGTTCCTTCCCTGGTAAGCTGCCGATGAGCGGCGTGATCTCGTGCGGGGTGTCCCTGTGTTCCTCTTGCTCATTATCGAGTGCTTTGGGTGCAAGGTGACGGGTTAGGGCTGCCTGGATGCCGGAGCTCTTGTTTCAAGCGTCCATCGCTGTTGCGCGCCAAGCCACGCCCCCCTTTCTTCTATCTTCTATCTTCCTTCATCTTCATCTTCTTCTGGTTCTTCTGGATCTTCTGGATCTTCTGGTTCTTCCTCCGGTGTGCTCGTCCAGCATCTCCTCTGCGGCGTCTTCTTCCCTTCTTCTCCTCGGGCCGCTCCGCATCCATGGCATGGATGCAAAATTTAAAGGGATATTACACTTTTATTGTTTCACTTTAAGCATTATTAAAGTCACTGCTCCCGAAAAAATGTCCGCTTTTAAAACTTTTTTTTGCATTGATCCATGTCCCCTGGGGCAGGACCCAGGTCTCCGAAAATTTTTTATGACAATACCATGCATATAAGCCTTTAAAATTAGCACTTTTGATTTCTCCCATAGACTTTTAAAGGGTGTTCCGCGGCATTCGAATTTGCCGCGAACACCCCAAATTGTTCGCTGTTCGGCGAACTGGTGAACAGCCGGCGTTCGAGTCGAACATGAGTTTGACTCAAACTCGAAGCTCATCCCTACTTGTGACACTGAGCATGGCTATGGACTTAGGGCTGGTTCACACCACAGAGAATCAGAGAACATGTGTGAGGCTACCTGGTGGCTAAGTTGGTAGCAGTTCTGTCTAGCAGCAACTGGGATGTTGGTTCAATTCCACAACATGCTAATCCTTGTGTTCAAGTTTATATGTTCTCCCTGTGTGGGTTTCTCACTACAATCCAAAGAAATACTGGTATTTTATTTGTCTCCTGTCGAAATAGGTTCTAATGTAAGAAAGTTACTTTTGGACTTTAGATTGGAAGCTCATTGCAGCCAGGGACTGATGTTAATGTTTATTAGCACTAATCATGCCTACGGACCTGGACATTTCAAATTTTAGGGTTTACACTGCACAGGTACAGGCAGTGTTGTATGTGTTGGCTTTAGTTCACATTGGTGCGATTTGACATGTCAAAGCAGTGGCAATTGCACTGTTTTAATTGGTGCAACTTTGGGGTGCAATTTGTATTGATATCAGTGCAGAAACCTGCACAGATGTCTCTGAAATTGCCCCTGCAGTCGGGACTGACATGCGGGAATGAAAGTGTGTGATTTCAGCTGAACGATTTCCTCCCTCTGTCAGTGTGAACCAGGGCTCAAACCGGGCCTTTTGTTTTTGTCATTCACCTGCTGCTATCCCAGGGACACCATTTCTTATCGAATGCCTTTAAATATCATAAGTAGAAATACAAATTTGCATATCTGCAAATAAACAAAAATGATAAAATTCTAATTTCGGTTGTGATCAAATATTCGCAGCAGAGATCACAAGAGTGTGGTTTTGCCTTCTGACCCAGAAATAAGTCATTGTAATCACCCGGAAGTTCCTGTGCTGGTTAGGATCTCCATCGAGGTGGACATGGCGAGGTCCCTCTTTAGCAAAGAGGAGGTGCTGCTCATTTTCCGGATAAGGGTATGATATGTACTTGTGCTTAATCAATGTGGGGTGGATGTGGTAGTTAGATTTGGAGTGGGTGGGGTTCATTAATTTGTTTGGCATCCCCACACATTTGCTTCTGGCCCATGTGCACACATCACTTCCTGCATTTGTTCTGCTGATGTAAATGCAAGTATAAATGAGAGCTCCTTTCTATTAAAATATATATGACTTGTTTCACAGTTTGGCGACTTTGGACCTCCGAGTTGCTTGACAAGTTGTACCCCATGATTCTCAATGATAACTAGGGATGGGCCGAACATCCCCCCTGTTCGATTCACAGCAGAACATGCGAACAGACAAAAAATTTGTGCGAACACCGTTAAAGTCTATGGGACATGAACATGAATAATCAAAAGTGCTAATTTTAAAGGTTAATATGCAAGTTATTGTCATAAAAAGGGTTTGGGGACCTGGGTCCTGCTCCAGGGCAAATGTATCAATGCAAAAAATTTTTTAAAATGGCTGTTATTTCGGGAGCAGTGATTTTAATAATGCTTAAAGTGAAACAATAAAAGTGTAATATTCCTTTAAATTTCGTACCTGTGGGGTGTCTATAGTATGCCTGTAAAGGGGGGCATGTTTCCCATGTTTAGAACAGTCTGACAGCAAAAAGGAAAAAAAGTCATTTAAAAGTACTCGCGGCTATTAATGAATTGCCAGTCCGACAATACACATAAAAGTTCATTGATAAAAACGGCATGGGAATTCCCCACAGGGGAACCCCGAACCAAAATTTAAAAAAAAAATGGCATGGGGGGTCCCCCTAAATTCCATACCAGGCCCTTCAGGTCTGGTATGGATATTAAGGGGAACCCCGGCCAAAATTTTTTTTTTAAAATGGCGCGGGGTCCCCCTCAAAATCTATACCAGACCCTTCAGGTCTGGTATGGATTTTAAGGGGAAACCCGCGCCAAAATGGCATGGGAATTCCCCACAGGGGAACCCCGAACCAAAATTTAAAAAAATGACGTGGGGGGGTCCCCCCTAAATTCCATACCAGACCCTTATCCGAGCACGCAACCTGGCAGGCCGCAGGAAAAGAGGGGGGACGAGAGAGCGCCCCCCCTCCTGAACCGTACCAGGCCACATGCCCTCAACATTGGGAGGGTGCTTTGGGGTAGCCCCCAAAACACCTTGTCCCCATGTTGATGGGGGCAAGGGCCTCATCCCCACAACCCTTGCCCGGTGGTTGTGGGGGTCTGCGGGCGGGGGGCTTATCGGAATCTGGAAGCCCCCTTTAACAAGGGGACCCCCAGATCCCGGCCCCCCCCATTGTGTTGACAAGAAAAGGTCATGATAAAATTCTTTTTACAATAGACAAAAGTAAACAGCCTTGACAAAACAAAAATTAACATTAGAAAAAATAAACTGACTGTGTCTATTACCAAAAAAAACTTATATTTTTTTAATTGATTTATATAATTTTAGGTAATTTTTTTGGTAATAGACACAGTCAGTTTATCGTGACCTTTTCTTGTCAACACAATGCTTATCTCTGTTGCCTTAGCAAAGTGGCAGACAATGACTTATCTAAAAACCGGTTGTTGACTATTTTTCTACATAGTGTTATGTATGTTAAAACATCAGATCTATATATATATAGATATATATATATATCTATATATATAGATATATATATATAAAAAACTAAACAGCCTTTAGTAAACAAAAATTAACATTAGAAAAAAAAATACTCTGTGTCTAGCACCCAAAAAATTACTTTAAATTATATAAATAAATTTAAAAAATCGATTAAGGTATAGATAAAAATAAAATACAAAAGTAAAAAATAAAATAAAAAAATAATAAAATACAAAATAAAAATACATAGATATTCTAAAAATTAAAAATAAACAATGATAGATAGATATCTCTCTCTATCTATCTATATATATATATATATATATATATATATATATATATAGAGAGAGAGAGAGAGAGAGAGAGAGAGAGAGAGAGAGAGAGAGAGAGAGAGAGAGAGAGAGAGAGAGAGAGAGAGAGAGAGAGAGAGAGAGAGAGAGAGATTAGAAAGAGATAATAATATTATGGACGCCATTTTAATTTCAAAAATTATTTCTAGATGTAATTGAATTCGAAAATGTAGGTGCCAAAAGAATGCATATTATATATTGATATTTTGGCTGCATGGAATAAGATATTTTAATACTCACCTTTCCTCTAAATGCAGCGCCGCTCTCTCCTCTATGATTCTCCTATCAATCTTCTTTTTGTTTTTGCTTATCTCCATTGCCATCACAACGGGGCAGGACTTCCTACGACGCCGCCCGTTGTGATGGCAACCTGAGCTGTTGACGGCGCTCCGATTTGTGTTTACTGCGCATGCGCGAGATCGGGGATAGAACGGGCGGTGCATGCTGGTCGATTAGCAGCACTGTATCCCGGAAGAGGATGCCTGTGGGCTTCACATGCCCACAGGCAAGATGACAAAAATTAAAAGGAAAATGTATAACTTTTTTTATTGGAGAAAACTGAGAGCAGTAAGCTCTAAAAACGGAACCAGTAAGTTAGATATTTAAATATATCAAACATTGTCATTTTGCCAAAAAAAAAAAAAAATGTAGAGACAGTAAAACCCCGCTTTAAGGATGTGAGTCAAACAGGGCACATGGGTCAGTTGTCCCTGTTGGAGGGCAGAGAGGAGGTTGGTGCCATTGTGGCAAACCACCATTCCTGGCTGAAGCTGGCGTGGCGTCAACCACCTCTGAGCCTGCCCCTGCAGAGCTGACAGAATCTCTGCCCCAGTGTGGCTCCTGTCCCCCAAGCACACCAGCTCAAGCACCGCATGGCATCTTTTGGCCTGCGTACTTGCGTAGCCTCTTGAACACCTACGGAGCACAGCTGGTTCCAAGGACAAAGCACAGGAAGAGGCCATGGAGGAAGAAGAAGAGGAGGGGTGGAGGAGAGAGGTGTGTCAGAATCACAAGTAGTAGCATTTTGGAGGCGTGGTGGCAGAACAACCTCCAACACTACTGCACCTTGTCTTGCATCCTTCCCAGCTGCCAGAAGAGTCACCCGATGCGCCGTAAAAGATAGGCAACGTCCCTGTCCATGCCTGCTGGACCATGAGTCAGCGGTACCGCTGACCGCCCTGTCCAGCGAGGCCAAGACATTGCCTTCCACATGCTGGTAGAGAGCCGGAATCGCCTTCCGTGAGAAAAAGTGGTGTTTGGGAACCTGCCACTGAGGAACCGCACATTCCACAAACTCACGGAAGGGGGCAGAGTCTACCAACTGAAAAGGCAGCAGTTGAAGTGCTAGCAATTTAGCCAAGCTAGCATTCAACCGCTGGGTATGTGGATGGCTGGGAGCAAACTTCTTTCGGCGGTGCAGCAGCTGGGGCAGGGAAATTTGCCTGGTACAATCTGACGTTGGTGTATCGATAGCAGATTGCCCGCAAGCACTTGGCTGCGACACACCTAATTCTACACCTTCATTCCTCTCAGTGCAGGTCTCAGAGAGGACTGAAGGTATAGTGGGGTTGGAGATCCCAGCTGATGAGGAGCGAGGAGAGGTCCTCTTTGTTCTTTGGTGTGGGTCTTTTAGGTACTCTTGCCAACGAACTGCATGGCAGGTCAACATATGTCTGGTTAAGCATGTGGTGCCCAAGCGGGTGATGTTTTGGCCGCGTGAGATACGCTTGAGACATATGTTGCAAATAGCAGAGGTGGGATCTGATGCACTCGTCTCAAAAAAGGCCCACACCAAAGAACTTTTGGAATAACGCGCAGAGATAGCAGCGCCCTGCACATGCGGAGCTCTGCGGTATGATGCAGTCGCTGTGCTGCCCTTAAGCTGGCCCCTGGAGGGCATTCTGCCTTGTTGGTGATGTGACTCCTCCCCTCTCCTATCAGGCATCCATGTGGAGTCAGTGACCTCATCATCCCCTCCCTCCTCATCACTGGAGCAAACCTGGCAGTATGCTGCAGCTAGGGCAACATGACTGCCAGATTGCTGTCCTTCTTGGGCACCCCCTCTGTCTGGGCTCATGTTACTGCCTTCCTCTAGCTGAGTACCATCATCGGAGACTTCAGAACGCTGGGCATTCTCCTGGAGCATGTACCCAACACTGTGGTCAAACAATTCGGGGGACTCCTCAGGAGGACATGGTGGAGCTAGGGAAGGAGTGACTGATGCCATTGAGCCGAGGGAAGAGGCCACATTGGCAGCTGCTTTGCCAGACAACGTACCCTGAGCCTGGGTGAGAGAGGATGAGGAGGATGAAGACGGCTTGGTCATATACGCTACCAAGTCTTCCGCATGTTGTGGCTCAACATGGCCAGCTGCCAAAAAAAAGGACAAGCGTGTCCCACGGCCACGTGCTGATGAGGATGCACCGTGTCCACGACCAGCACTGTTGCCTCTAGACACAGAACCTGCTTGCCCTCTTTTATTGGCTTGTGACTGTCTGCCTCTCCTTGTTGGCCTTCCAGACATACTAATGGCCTGCACTGCAGTGAGATGTAGCTGCACAAAACTGGGATGTATATATATATATATACTGATTATACAGCAGCTAGCAGAATGCCTGCCTGTGCTATTAATAGGATCAGAAGTAGCACACAAGCACTTGTCTTCAGGTAGCTATAGGTGTAACTGTGCAGGGTACACAGTACACTAACTGTAAATACTTCCAGAGCCTGCCTGTGCTATTAAAAGGATCAGAAGAAGAACATAAGCACTTGTCTTCAGGTAGCTATACTGTAGGTGCTACTGTGCAGGGTACACAGTACACTAACTGTAAATACTTCAAGAGACTGCCTGTGCTAACAATAGGATCAGAAGAAGCACACAAGCACTTGTCTTCAGGTAGCTATAGGTGCACCTGTGCAGGGTACACAGTACACTAACTGTAAATACTTCAAGAGCCTGCCTGTGCTATTAATAGGATCAGAAGAACACAAGCACTTGTCTTCAGGTAGCTATACTGTAGGTGCAACTGTGCATGGTACTGATAGGGAAAGCCCAGAACTTAAGGACTTTCCACAACGTTGACTGCTGAAGCCAAATGATAGATGATGTATTTAATATACAAGCCCATAGTTTTAGCTATAGGCAGGGAGAACAATACAGTAAGTACATGGTGACATTCAATATGATTGTTCTGAAATGGCTGAGAGCCTCAGTACATTTTATACATTCTACAGGGGTGGCACCTTGAATAGGACTCTTTTGAAGTACCATTCAACTCTTTGGTGATATTGATTGATATGCAAATGGTCATTTCACATATACACGTCACTTCCCAAGTTCTGTGAGAAAGCCAGAGATAGAACTTTTCACAGCTGAAGGTGTGAATGGCATTTGATCACCAAAACAGCTGTTAACTCATATGACTTCTAAACATTTGTAAAAAGTACCTCTGCTTAATCAGAATACATGTTTTGATAATCATAACTAAATGTTTGATAAATAAATAGTTATTCCATTTACCCTATCAATCCCATCTCTTGGTCAAATTAAAAATTGACCACATAACTAACAAAACATAACATAACAGCACTATAACAAACAATTCATACACTGGTTGTGGACAGTTAGGTGCTTGACTATTCAGTGTAGAAAATCATTTGGTAACAGTTAAAGCTGCGTGGGGCCTAACTAGATGTGAATATTACAGGCAATGATATTGGGAAAATGGAACAAACTACGTCTCATAACACATGCACAACCTAAAGAACGGCAGATAAAATTACAATAAATTGCTTCTAACTTCCAACTTCTCCCTCCAACTGCCTAATCTTAGTTTAAATCTTTATTTTTCTAGTTCATATTTCTCCTAATTTATGTACCCAATTTACTTCTGCAGAAAAATCTAATTTTGCTTTGTCAAGGCTAAACAAAAATAAAAATACAAAAATGTCTAAAAAACAAAAATTACACGTTGGTCTAACAATGTATGAACACCAAGTCTTTAGTTGATTGCTCTGCTGTAACAGCTCTTCCTCCATAAGACTCCATTGCAGCACCTTAAGAAGGCATACAGTTTTCATACATAATCTTGTTTTCTTCAGGACTATCGCAGTCCACATGACAAGAAACTTCCAGTAGGTGTGCAGATCTTTTTGCAATTATATCAAAGTGAGCTGTGATTTTTTTTTTTAGACAGCTGACACGATAAGTATCAAAGTTCTTCAGACATCTCAAAAGCTTCTAAAAGCACGCTTTTCCATCAATGCTGTTTGTGGCTGATGTCATAAAGCCAAGGAATGAGGGAGCATATTTGTGAAGATGACGTCACTCAGATTGTTAGTCCAACATTTGATCATTAACAAAAATGCCCATAAAGCCGTTTGAGTTTTTTCTTTTTTTTACTGTTTCTAGAGGTAATAAGACCTAGAAGAAAAGAAAAATGTCTTAATACAAGGAGAAACCATTCTCATTTAGTATAAAATGTTATTCAATTGTCATTTAAACTAAACTGTCTAGACTATATAAACATTTATCATGAACAATAGGCTTCTCAGAAGGGAGGGGTTATCACGTATGGCCTGGATCATTGATCCTACAGGAACATAGACAAGGATTTACAAGAATGACAGGAGTATAGTGCAGTACTGGGGTTCAGGGTTCACAGGAGATACAGTTGACGTGTACAAGGATTCTAAGCTAGGAAGGATACCTAATGGTACTATCTGGGGAGAACGCAGCATGTCCGCACATGCAGCAATGGTGAGGGCCCATGAAAGGGCAGAGGCGCAGAGTCTAAGGAACTGCCTTGTCTTCTCCAGAGCTCTTGATGGTAAAGATGGTTTTGTGCTGCAGACAGATCCTTGGTTGCGGCCCTCTTATTCACCCAAGTAGGCAGATACCTAGAACCAAGGGCCAATGGACAAATGAGAATCCCTTGCAGCGCTGAGGTGCTGGGATCACTAAACAGTAGGGAGTAAAATTCAAGCTAACAGGTGTGTGCCTAGACATTCACAGACATTGGGGACAGATACACAAAGACACATAAACAGCTAGAAATGAGTAGCCATGCAAACCGTCACACAGGAATCTATAAGAGTAGTGAAGTTGCATGGTGTCACCGAACAGGAAACTAGCTTACAAATACACTTGGAGACACAAAGGCAGACTTTCTTGGGACATTATTATTCAAAGCCTAGGGCAATCTTCTTCAGTTTGAAAAGGCAGTACTGGCTGGGCATGTAGCTAAATCAATTAACAACAGGAGGTTTAATCTAGTCTTAAAAACAAATTTTGTGGGACAAGATACAACCACAGACCTTATATGTTAAAGCATTGGAACTAAATGCCAATACCAATACATTAATCGCATACCTGCTGATCTTTGGGAATAGAGGAGACAGATCTGTAAAAAAGCTGACGATCTGTGACAGGTCTAATTTAAAATCATATATGTAGTAATACATTCATTACTTTTTTTTTTTTTTTTCACAGGTGTTTAAACTAGAGCAGCAATTATTCAATTCAATGTTAATAACTTTTTCATCTTAAAATAATATACAGAAACTATATAAGGCTCAGTTCCCACTATTGCGACTTAAAGTTGCAGCGACTTTGAAAAGGTTCTTGCACTACCTTGATGCGACATTCAATGCAACTCTGAACTAGAGACTGTGAAGTTAGATCAGAGTCTCTGAATCACATGACTTGGTACTCATTATAGTGGAAACGTAGTCTAAGACAAGAAACGCTTAATTATCTAGGGCAGGGGTGTCAAACTCAACTTAATCATGGGCCGCATCAGCATTATGATTGTCCTCAAAAAGGGCCGGTTGTTTCTGTAAGATTAGATGTCCAACGCATCCCCTCCCCTTACAGTAGATGTCAAGAGCCACCCCACCATCAGAAGTTGAGTCCCCTACTCTCCCTTACATCACAGTGCACCCCCTTTCCTTATGCTGCTGCTAGAAAGAAGCTGGATGCATTGCTTGAAAGCAGAAAGTGGGGGTCTGGAGGAGGACCAGAGGAGGGCTGGAGCTCTCCTGCACCTGCAGGAGAGGTGAGAGGGCCACATGAAATGGCCTGGAGGGCCGGAGGGCCGGATTCGGCGACGGACCTTGTGTTTGACACCCGTGATCTAGGGCATTGAAACTTGTTAAATTTCAAAGCTCCTACATGTCAGATCATAACACAACATAAAATTTAGCACCTAATATTGTAAATAGGAACAAGAAACTGGGCAGTACAGACTCAAATAACTGCATCAATATTTAGCTAGTGGGGGAAGTGAAACCCATAAATGTTCACATATGAAAATAGAAACACTTTAGAACAATACTTCCATTGGTGAATTGTCTTTGAAGGCCATGGTCTCCTTCTGTTTGGAAAACCTTAAATCAATCAACCCAGGGCATAGAACTAATCTGAGGAATAAGCATTAACATTTTAGTAAAAACACATTATATTTTCCTCCTAAAAATGAACCAAAGGTTAGAGATATTTAGCATACAGTAAGCATTTTGAACATTTTCTTTCTTAGATGTTTTACCAGTGCACTTTTTCTAATACCAAAAAAATAGTTTGACGTCAAAATAAATGTTACCACATGGATTTTATGTATGGTATACCATTACTATAAAAAAAAAAAAACTATTATTCACCATGGTTAAAAATGAGCAGCTCAGAAAAACTCATTTTTATAAGTTCCCCTTTGTCTTGCAAGACAGTTATACTTCACCATACTGAGCACATTGGAAAACTTCTTCCAAAACTGTTTCTTCTATGGAAACAAAGATTACTGTTAATATACACACACATATACATTATTAGGAGGTATTACTTTCTCTTTTTTTTTTTTTTTTTTACAGTTTACTTAGCTCACTCAATTTGCATGACAATACAGCTGTTCACACACACACACAAGCCATGCAATTTAACCTGTGTTAAAGAAAAAGGTGGGGGCTCGTTGCTCCTTTAAGCTATAAAACACCATTCCTTATTTTTAAACTTTAATCATTAGTGAAAAAGGTTTTTTCTTACTAACTTAATTTTATTAAATGTATTGGGTGTGGCTCCAATGACCACATGATCAGCCACCCCAGCAAGTATTTAATTTTCAGCTCACAGTTTTTAGATTAACCTTTCTTTTAGAATAAGCAAATATAATAATTTGTTTTTCTTTTTCATATTAAATTGACCTCAGTGCAAAATGACTACACATTGCACACGAAATTTATAATTTTAAGTAAAAACATTTTTATACCCAAATTGATATAGATCAAATTGTTCTTTTAAGTCAGAAATACAATTTTTTAGTCTTTTTTTTTTTTTTTAAGGTCACACTTTACAGACAAAATATTTTTCTTGCTTCTAAAAGTTGCAATGACCAACATTCCACTGACTTGTTACCTGTAATTGTCCATGTGGCAATGTCCCATCTTTTTACAACATACATAACAAACACAAAACACAATCATCATGCCACCCATATTCATACTGTGTTACTATTATTTCACATTCATCAGTCCCTACCCTCAAGGAGCTTACAATCCTAAGGTCCCTAACTCACATTCATACATACACTAGGGACAGTTTAGACAGGATCCAATTAACCTCCCAGCATTTCTCCAGAGTGTAGGAATACCCGGAGGAAACCCATGCAGGCACAGGGAGAACACGCAAACTCCATGTAGGTAAAATTGTGGTTTGGATCAACTGTTTTGCTGATACAGCACTTTGGGCATATTAATACAACTAACATGACATAACAATCCATGAATCTCACACACATATATACAACAAACATAACTCTCACACTTGGCCAACTACACCCTGTAGACAAAAATATTTTTCTAATAAAACTGCACTTTCCCTTTTATTTTTATTTTTTTATAAGTTCACTCATCTATAATGGGCTCTAATCCATATGTCTACTTAGGTCATTATAAGTGCGCTGGGTGGTAGAGTATAATGTGCTTGCAGTTATTTTAACAATGTTATTTTTAGGTTCAAGTTCATATACAGGACAATAAGTTTCTTTCATTTCCTTTTTTCAACATTTTTTGTCATTTGTTTTAGCCTTCTAGTGGTACAAAACTGAGAAACATCAGCATACATATTATTCTCAAAGGCTTTATTGGACACTGGTTGGCCTTCTTGTCAATATCTATCCAGGTTAGAGGACTCCCTTTGTTCTAATTCAAGTTCATTTTGAGGTTAGCTTGATCATTTTTGCAAAATTTGGCATAATGGCCCCTTTTGCGACATCTGTAACATGTCACATTAGAGGGATCATGTTTTCCTGACTTAAAATGTTTTTTATTTGTTTTATGCCTACTATTTTCAGGTACAAATTTACCATTAGGACCTACATACATTACTTTTTGTGGTCTGGCTTTCTCTTTTTCCTCTATATCTCGTATTATAGAAAAGGACCCCATAGTCCTCCATTCTGGTCCTATCATTTTTATTCTGTCACTCACTTTTTTGTTAAACGCACTCGTAAGGATTCCATCAATCACTTCCTCATTTGCATTCTGACAACAGCAACATGCTCACTCATTCTTTGAAAGAACATATCACATGTCTCATTCACCCCCTGGGTTGTCTGCAATAGACCAGCCCAATCACCTCCCTTGTATTGTTTTTGTACCTGTGTACAGAAGGTGTTAATCCATTCCTCACCATCTTTCACATCAGTATTTGGTATAGGTTCTTTCAGACTGCCACTGGTATTAATAATTTGATTAGTAATTTGGACACCCAGGCATGCACAACAAACTCTGTACATATCATATGCTGAACACTGGTAAGCAATTTGTAATGCTTTCATCTTTTTAGTGAAAGCATGTGGATTTCTTTCAGGGTCAGGCATGGTTTCTATAATTATCTGTACATCAGAGTTAGTGATGGGGACATGCCAGGTGACAGTAGTCCTTGCCCCATCATTTGCTGTTATCAACTGAGTTCTCACAGGCCCCCAAAACTTAGATTGATTGTTTGAAATAGGGGACATGGGAGGCTGATGTGTTATCACAGGTCTCCCTGAGGGGGAGGAAGTTAGGATGGCTGAGAACCCCTCTGCTAGTGGTATTGTAGAATCTGCACCTATTGTTGTTTCTGGCTGGGGGGGTAGGGGTGGGGGTGCAGATAAATTATGCACAGTGGAACTGTTTGTTGCCCTTTGATCATTATAAGTAGGTGGAGGTGGTAATGTAGGGTATAATGTGCTTACAGTCATTTCAGCAATATTGTCATCAGGCTCTTCAGCACTGTATTCATATAACTTTCTCACAGGGCAATAGGTTTCTTTCAATCTGGTTTTCAGCATGTTTTGACACTGCTCACTTGCATGCATCCATTTATCTAATGCCTGCTTGTCTTTTCTAGTTTTAAAAGTACTTGGATAGTATTTTTTACATTCATTCCAGAACTTAGGGTCAAGTTTCCCTTCTAGAGGTATAAACCCTTGTGTGCCTCTGTTCCATTTCTTCAGGGAACTGACTGTCCCTGCTCCAAAGTTATATATCATATAATCTTTGGCAGACCAGGAAGGGTTCACAATAGGATCACACAGATCCTCTTCTGAGGCGTACACGGTGGCACAATTCCCCATGTCACACGGTGATGAGACTTCCTGAAGAATTTATCTATTACTAGATCCCCACATCACACAGACACAGTGAATCCTAAATAGCAGGAACGGTACATCTGGCCCCAAACCTGGCCAAGGTTCTATACCAGACTATACACTGCACAAATCAGCCACACAGACTGACCGGCACACAACTTTAAAAAAAAGAGTTTAGTTACACAAACTGAACGGGGTTACACAGACAGATTAAAACAGTTTACGAATGTAAAGATACTCCCTTAGACAAGGCAGGACATACACAGTATCACATATTCCAACAAATTGTGCAGTACAGTAACAAAAATCTCAATAGGAGAAAATTCTAGAGTATAGAATCTGACAGTTATGCTTCCCTAAAGTCTTCCACATCAGTTTATAGGCACTGTGCAGAATAGGAGAGATAGTACATCTGCTTATTTTGTAGTTTTATGGAGAACTATGCAGATGCGAAAAGTAAATCAGAGTTTCATTCAAAACTGGTACTAAGGTTTCAAGCGGTGCTGTTTTTTAAGCAGGCCGTCACCCTCGGCAATAAACCAGGGCCTCACCACACATAGTACCTTATCAGCCACAGCCTATGAATGATCCCTTGAGTCCGAAGACCCGATTCCTGACCTGCGCGGTCCCCTGACACAGGAAATGCAGAAATCCTAACTACGCACACATTGCACCTGAAATAGGGCAAACCATTCACACAGAACACACACTTGCAAAGACAGTAATAAGTACAGATAGAATGGAAAGTAAAAAAGAAACGTAAAAAAAAAAAAACAAAATTCAACAGTCAAGGTTCTTGGAAAGAGTACTTCTACATGACACCAACTTACGCAAATCAGTACAGCACAAGGGGAAATCACAGTAAGCAGAAAGTTAGCTTACCTTAGCCAGTTTCCAGCTTGTGTTGTCCTGTTCCGCGTCTCAGCGGCGTCTGCAAAGTATCAATTTCCGGCTTCGAAGGACCAATTGATAGGGAAAGCCCAGAACTTAAGGACTTTCAATAACGTTGACTGCTGAAGCCAAATTATAGATGATGTATTTAATATACAAGCCCATAGTTTTAGCTATAGGCAGGGAGAACAATACAGTAAGTACATGGTGACATTCAATATGATTGTTCTGAAATGGCTGAGAGCCTCAGTACAATTTATACATTCTACAGGGGTGGCACCTTGAATAGGACTCTTTTGAAGTACCATTCAACTCTTTGGTGATATTGATTGATATGCAAATGGTCATTTCACATATACACGTCACTTCCCAAGTTCTGTGAGAAAGCCAGAGATAAAACTTTTCACAGCTGAAGGTGTGAATGGCATTTGATCACCAAAACAGCTGTTAACTCATATGACTTCTAAACATTTGTAAAAAGTACCTCTGCTTAATCAGAATACATGTTTTGATAATCATAACTAAATGTTTGATAAATAAATAGTTATTCCATTTACCCTATCAGTACACAGTACACGAACTGTAAATACTGTAAAAACATCTGCCTGCCTGTCAGTATATTAGGAAGATAATAAAAGGAACGGATCTAGCTAAACTTAATACAGTGTGTATATATATATATACACACAACACCTATGATGCATATATATACACAATACACACAGTGCAGCTAACTGACTTGACCTGCCTACTCTAACTTAAATCAAATGACACTGTCTCTCTGTCTATCTAGCTCTCTCCGCCGCAGCAAAACAGCGCTGTGATTGGCCAAGCATGCGGGTCATAGTGCATGCTTGGCCAATCATCAGCCACCAATGCACTGCGATGCCGCAGTGAATTATGGGCCATGACGCGCCACTCAATTTTGGCGCAAACGGCCCATATCGTTTGCAATTTGACAAACAGTCAAACAGGCAATGTTCGAGTCGAACATGGTTCGACTCAAACTCAAAGCTCATCCCTACCCTTCACCCATGGCACTTATCCTGCCTTTAACCCACCTGCTTCTTCTCTGCTACCTACAACTTCCCCACAAGAACTTCATCTGGTCGCTGTTCCCTCTTCCTTGCCATATCCCAGTCCTTCTCTTCAGTACGCTTCACCTCCTACCTACAGTTCTGCAGTCACCTACAGATCTCCAGCAGTTAAGCCAAAGAAGAAACGAAGAACGAAGTTCTTTCCAACCCACACGATCCTGCCAGTAATCCAACCTGCCTCCATACCAACCAACCTGCTCCAGTCTACTTGCATGCCAGCTGAACCTGATAACCCACCTGATTCTGCCAAACCTCTGCCTACTATCCAGCCAGTGTCTCCGCCTGAAGTTCCTGTGCCGGAGTCTGATGTTCCTGTGTCCATGTTCCAGTCCAATGTTTCAATACCCGCCGACCAGCCTGATGAGCCTCTGTCTGCTGCCCAGCCTGATGAGCTCCTGCCTGCTGCCCAGCCTGATGAGCTCCTGCCTGCTGCCCAGTCTGATGTGCCTCTGTCTGCTGCCCAGCCTGATGTATTCCTGTCTGCTGCCCAGCCTGATGAGCTCCTGCCTGCTGCCCAGCCTTATGAGCTCCTGCCTGCTGCCCAGTCTGATGTGCCTCTGTCTGCTGCCCAGCCTGATGTATTCCTGTCTGCTGCCCAGCCTGATGAGCTCCTGCCTGCTGCCCAGCCTTATGAGCTCCTGCCTGCTGCCCAGCCTGATGTGCCTCTGTCTGCTGCCCAGCCTGATGTATTCCTGTCTGCTGCCCAGCCTGATGAGCTCCTGCCTGCTGCCCAGCCTGATGTGCCTCTGTCTGCTGCCCAGCCTGATGTATTCCTGTCTGCTGCCCAGCCTGATGTGTTCCTGTCTGCTGCCCAGCCTGATGTGCCTCTGTCTGCTGCCCAGCCTGATGTGCCTCTGTCTGCTGCCCAGCCTGATGTGCCTCTGTCTGCTGCTCAGCCTGATGTGTTCCTGTCTGCTGCCCAGCTTGATGTGTCCCTGTCTGCTGCCCAGACTGATGTGCCACTGTCTGCTGCCCAGCCTGATGTGCCTCTGTCTGATGCCCAGCCTGATATATTCCTGTCTGCTGCCGAGCCTAATGAGACTGTCTGCTGCCCAGCCTGATGAGCCTGTCTGCTGCCCAGCCTGATGAGCCTCTGTCTGCTGCCCAGCCTGATGAGCTCCTGCCTGCTGCCCAGCTTGATGAGCCTCTGTCTGCTGCCCAGCCTGATGTCCCTCTATCTGCTGCCCAGCCTGATGTATTCCTGTCTAGGGATGAGTTTCGAGTTCGAGTCGAACCCATGTTCGACTCGAACATTGCCTATTCGACCGTTTGTCATATTGCGAACGTTATAGGCCGTTCGCGCCAAATTCGAGTGGCGCGTCACGGCCCATAGTTCACTGCGGCATCACAGTGCATTGCTGGCTGATGATTGGCCAAGCATGCACTATGAACCGCATGCTTGGCCAATCACAGCGCCGTGTGTACAGAGAGACGTAATTGGCTATCTATGGCTCAGGGGGTTTAGTACACGCCCCACACTATATAAGGCCGCCTGCGTGGCGGCCTTGTGTAGTGTGTTGCGGCGGCGGAGAGAGATAGACAGAGAGACAGTGTAATTTAATTTAAATTAGATAGAGTAGGCAGTCGAGTCAGTTAGCTGCACTTACAGTGTATTGTGTATATATATATATATATATATATGCATCCTAGGTGTTGTGTGTGTGTGTATATATATATACACACTGTATTCCGTTTAGCTAGATCCGTTCCTGTTATTCTCTTCCTACTGACAAGCAGGCAGGTGTTTTTACAGTATTTACAGTATTTACAGTTAGTGTACTGTATCCTTTGTTTGCACCTAAAGCTACCTGAAGAAAATTGCTGGTGTTCTTCTGATCCTATAAGTACCACAGGCAGGCAGCTACATTATTTACAGTTAGTGTACTGTGTCCTCTGCACAGTGTGCACCTAAAGCTACCTGAAGATTTTTTTTTTTTCACAAATAATTTTTATTGAGTTTTCAAAATAAAAAAAATCAAGGATACAGTTATATGAGTCAAAAGAATATATATTGGAGTGTGCAGACTCCATTTCCTGTTATTTATCATGACAAAAATATTCCAACTGTACTTTATGTGATAAACCTTAAAACATAAAAACATTGCTTGTATCTTCTACTACTTGCTATTCGTTAGTTCACCAAAGAATTTTAAAGATTAGAAAAAAATCTTATATTCTTTCACCTATAGTTCAAATACCATAGCTTATGCTTATTTAACCAGATATAACTTGCCATCAACACTTCTTATTCCCTTATTTCCTGTAGTCCGGTCATTTATAGTATTGTTCCCACAGTGACCAATGTTTTGTAAATCCCTTCATGGTACTTTCTCGAATTGCTATGGATTTTTTATATGTGTAGGAGTCATCAATCAGGTTCAGTACTTCCTTAATGGACGGGGACATTTTTGATTTTCATTTACGGGCAATTACTAGACATGCTGCATATAGAATATGCATCACTAATGTACGGCTTGGAAGAGGGCATATGTCCATACCTATGCTTAGCAGAGCTTGTTCTGCTCTATGTTTGTTTAGAATTCCTGTCACTGTTGCTATTAGTCTTGCTACCGCTGCCCAGAAGCTACGTAGAGACGCACAACACCATAGCATGTGGGCCAGATTGCCCACTTGCCCACAGTCTCTCCAGCACAAGTTGGATGAGTTCCTCATGTACTTAGCTATTGTGTATGGGGTCCTGTACCATCTCAAATGCACCTTCTGGGCGGCTTCTCTGTAATTAGAACATTTAGTGTGGGTGTAGTTACAGTTTATCGCTTGGATCCATTGATCTGGGGATATTGATATATTTAAATCTTTTCCCCATTTAAGAAGATGATTTAAGGGTTCAAAATACATTTTTGCATAAAGTAAGTTATAGATTTCTGTTATTCCCTTTTTGTGCTTGGATAAAGGTTGCCATGAATTCCAAATAGATTCTGGTATGGAGATGTGGTAACTTTTTTTGGAGGCTAAAATACTAGCAACTCTGGCATAGGTCATAAACTCAGTAGCCGGTAATGAATATGTGGCCTGTAGCTCTTGGAACGTTTTAATGCATTCTCTTTCTGTTATGTCAGATATAAATTTAATGCCATAATTTCCCCAGGTATAAATTTTTAAATCTTGAGTTAAGAGAGAGAGTGTTGTAATTGGGATGGGCACTTTCGTATGTTTAACATGTTTCTACTGCGCATGAAATAGTCCCACGCAAGCAGGGTAGCTGTTATTTTCTGATGTTGTTTATGCTGTGATGGTTTGGCTATGGTTGTGGATAGAAGTAGATCTGTTAAATCGCCTTGTTTAACTTGGGCCTGCTCTGCTTCTTGCCGAAGTATCTTTTCTTGGGAGTTGAACCAAACTTTAAGTCAGTCTTTGATGTCTGGTACTCCCATACCTCCTACTTTTTTGTGTTTAGTTAGGATACTGTGTGCACATCTTGCCTTTTTCCCCTCCCATATGAATTTGGATAGAGATCTTTGCATGTTGTTGTAGAAGAAGATTGGGAGTTGGATTGGGAGGGCTCTAAAGTAATAGAGGAGTTTGGGAAGTAAAAACATTTTATAGGCCGCCAGTCTTCCTGACCAAGAAAGGTAATACTTTTTATATCTGTTCATTTCTTGTTCAAAGCTTGCTACCAGAGGCTCAAAGTTATGTTTATATAGTTGAAAGAGAGATTGTTGGTTATTGTGACTCCCAAGTACTGAATCGAATTCTCCGCCCACTTGTATGGAAGTAAGTTTTGTATTCGATCTTTCATTGCGGAGTCCATTGCTATGCTTAGTATACTAGACTTGGAAGCATTTACTTTGTAGTAGGATACTGCGTTAAATGATTCCAATACCTCATGGACTGCTGTGAGGGAGATATCCAGCTCCGTCAGGGATAGTATTACATCATCAGCAAATTAAATTATGGTATACGTTTCTTTACCTAGACGAATGCCTTTTAATCAGAGGATGAGTTCCAATTCTTTCGGCTAGAGGTTCCATTATGAGGGAAAAGATCAGGGGTAATAATGGACACCCCTGCCTTGTCCCGTTCGTGATGGAAAAACTCTCAGAGAATATGCCTTCTGTAAATACATTTGCCGATGGCCCAGAGTAAAGGGCCAATATGGCCGAAAACATTTGTCCTGTAAACCCAAATTTTAAAAGGACCTCCGATAGATAGCCCCGGTGCATCCTATCAAAGGATTTCTCGGCATCCAGCGACAGAGGGCTGTCTGTCACTGTCTGCCGAGTGTATTAAATTCAGTATTCTTCTTGTGGCGTCCGTGGCTTGTCTATCTTCCACAAACCCCACTTGGTCAGGTTTCACCAGATGAGGGAGTAGATGCGCTATCCTGTTCGCTAAAAGTTTAGCATATACCTTTATATGAACATTTAAGATTGATATTGGTCTGAAATTCTGTGCCCTATCTGGCTCCTTCCCTGGTTTAGGCAGGGTAATCATGGTAGCTTGGAGCATTTCTGATGGAAATGAGGCTGAGGAGGCAGCAGCTTGGAAAGCTTTTTGTAACATTGGGGTTAGAATGTCAATGTAGTTTTTGTAATATTCTGTGGAGCACCCATCGGGCCCCCGTGATTTGTTAATTGGTAAGTCAGAGATGATTTTTTGTATTTCTGAATGGGGCATTTAACATGTCCTGGTCTACTGAGTGTATGTGCGGTAGATTTAATTCAGTTAAAAATAGTTTTATGGGAGTGCGCATGCACGGCAGCTCCAAGATGGCCGCCGGCTACTGAAGCTCCGCTCCACCACAGCCCTGCTTTAGCCTCAGGAGCGGATAGAGCGCCTGTTATAGCAACACACAGACCCCATCTGTTGGGGGATATATCAGGGAATATCCCGATGTCAGTGGGTAACGCTAGAAGGAGCCTGACAAGCCAGATGACAGCTGCGGTAGGCCCGGTCAGCTATGCCAAGATGGCGGCCGCCCCACGAGGCCCTCACATAGCAGAGTCAGAGGAGGACTCTATTGCCGATCAGGATCTGTTACCAGCTCCATCTCTAGGTACTGTAAACCAGCTACAGCCCCAGATTGCATCCCCTTCCTCCACGGAATCCCTGTTATCCAGGATGAACTCAGGGCTCCCTTCCACCCCCATGATGGATCCTCACACAGGATTGCTGCTTTCTGTCAGTGAAGCTCAGGAAGCAGCACCCATTCCCACAGACTTTCCCTCTGTGATGGAAGCCTTGGCACACATGTTATCCAAAAGTTTGGCACAGAACGCAGTGCAGATAACATCTTCTATCCATGCTGACCTGCAACAGATTGGAATGAGAATTGACGTTATTGAGAAAAAAGCTGATCAGGCAGGGGCCCGGATCAACCAAAACTCTGCAAGGTTACAAGAGGTTCAGGATCAGCTTGAAACGGCCTGGGCAAAAATAGACCACCTTGAAAACAGGTCCAGACGCTACAATTTCAGGGTCCGGGGGGTCCCAGAATCTGTGAAAGACGTGCATACAGCTATCAAAACCCTCGTAAAAGACCTTATCTCTGGGTTTGCAGAACACCCGCTTGAATTAGACAGGGCTCATAGAGCTCTACAACCTCCCCGCGCTGACGGCCTACCACGGGACATAATAGTGAAACCCCACTTCTTCACCATTAAGGAAGAGGTAATGAAGAAAGCCAGGTATGCAGACAACTTAACGTTGATGGGACATAAAATTCAGATCTTTGCAGATTTATCCCCCTATACGGTGCAGAAAAGAAGGGCCCTATTACAGAAGTGGGACTTCGGCCCGTACTTCCTGAATCTGATTAAAGCCCTTTACTCGTCCCCTTCAGCCCAGGTTCATCTCATGGGTAGGTACTCTGAACCATTCAGGATAGGGAGGGGCACCAGACAGGGATGCCCTCTCTCCCCTCTCCTCTTCGCAATCGCGATTGAAACACTGGCAGCGTTTATTATTTAGAAATAACCCAGACATTAGGGGAGTCCGGTGTGGAGGACAGGAGCACAAATGTGCACTATATGCTGATGACCTCCTCTTATACGTAACCTCCCCCCTGATGTCTACCCCCATCATATACAAAATCCTACACGATTTTAGTGTAGTGTCAGGCCTTCAAGTAAACATGTCCAAATCATTAGCGTTAAACATAACAGTTCCTCCAGACCTACTAACTCAAATTTCCAACGATTTTGAATTTACTTGAGCCAGGTCCGAAATCCCCTATCTAGGTATTAAAATCACTCCAGACATAGATAGTCTCTTCAAAGCCAACTTCCCAGCTATATTTAAGAAATGTAAGAGTGACCTGGAGAGATGGTCCAGATGTGGTCTATCCTGGTTGGGTAGGGTTAACGTTGTGAAAATGACCCTACTCCCCAGGGTACTATATTTATTCCGTTCCCTCCCAATCCTGATAAGGAAACAAGTCCTTAGCAAATTTTAATCGGAGATTACCCGATTCGTGTGGGGACGTAAGGGTTATAGGTGTCCCTCTAAGACTCTTTACCGGCTGAAATCTCAGGAGGGATTAGGTCAGATGATGTAAACATATGAGATCATCTCTCATCTCCGGCTCTCCTCCTCACACAGAGACAGCGTGTGAGGAGGGAGAGCGAACCGCTGCAGCGGTAAGTGAACAGAAAGAAAGAAAAAAAAAGGGTCCCCTCTGCCATCTGTCCTGCCATCTGTCCTGTCATCTGTCCCCAGTGCCATTTGTCCCCACTGCCATCTGTCCCCAGTGCCACATGTAAGTGCTATCTGTCATCAGTGCCACATAGTGCCATCTGTCATCAGTGCCACCTGTCAGTGTCACGTGCCATGTCACCAGTGTCACGTGTCATCAGTGCCATGTATTAGTGCCACGTATCAGTGCCATCTGTCATCAGTGTCATCAGTGCCACGTATCAGTGCCATCTGTCATCAGTGCCACGTATTAGTGCCATCTGTCATCAGTGCCACGTATTAGTGCCATCTGTCATCAGTGCCACGTATTAGTGCCATCTTTCATCAGTGCCACGTGCCATAAGTGCCACATATTAGTGCCATCTCTCAGTGCCATCTGTCATCAGCGCCACGTGTCATCAGTGCCACATATTAGTGCCATCTGTCATCAGTGCCACGTATTAGTGCCATCTGTCAGTGCCATGTATTAGTGCCATCTGTCATCAGTGCCACGTTTTAGTGCCATCTGTCATCAGTGCCATGTATTAGTGCCATCTGTCATCAGTGCCACATCAATGTCAGTGCCACGTATCAGTGCCATTTGTCATCAGTGCCACGTTAGTGTCACATGTCATTGTCCTGGTTCTCCAGGGCCTTCAAAACTGTAATAGGTAGTCAACAAATTAGATGTGTAATTTATGCTCCTAGAACACGTGATGGCGCTCCCTGCATGTTGGGCCTCTCTATGTGGCAAGGCTGTGAAAAAGTCCCAAACATGTGGTATCCCCATACTCAGGAGGAGTAGCAGAATGTATTTTGGGGCATTATTTGTGGTATACACATGCCATGTGAGAGAAATAACCTATTACAATGACAATTTTGTGGGGGGAAAAAAACAAAAAACAAACAAATCTTCATTTTGCAAAGAATTGTGGGAAAAAATGACAACATCAAAAATCTCACCATGCATCTTACCAAATACCTTGGAATGTCTACTTTCAAAAAAGGGGTCATTTGGGGGGTATTTGTACTTTCCTGACTTGTTCGGGTCGCAAGAAATGAGATAGGCCGTCAGTACATCAGGTGTGATCAATTTTTTAAGATTTACACCATAACTTGTAGACTCTCTAACTTTCACACAGATCAAATAATATCCACTAATTTGGGTTATTTTTACCAAAGATATGTAGCATTATAAATTGTGGCCAAAATTTATGAAGAAAAATTACTAATTTGCAAAATTTTATCACAGAAACAAAGAAAAATTTGTTTTTTTTCAAAATTTTCGGTCTTTTTTCATTTATAGCGCAAAAAATAAAAAACCCAGAGGTGATCAAATACCACCAAAAGGAAGCTATATTTGTATGAAAAAAAAAAATAATAATTTGGGTACAGTATTACATGACTGAGTAATTGTCATTCAAAGTGTGAGAGCGCTGAAAGCTGAAAATTGGTCTGGTCACGAGGGGGGTTTAAGTGCCCAGTTGTCAAGTAGTTAATTGAGGGAGATTGTTTATTTTGTGTTTCTAAGTCAGAAATGTCTTTTAAGATATTGTCCATTTGCTGCCTCCTTTTCCTCCTTAACATTGCACTTTTCTTTATCAGAAGGCCCCTAATAAATGCCTTATGAACATTCCATAGTACAGATGGGTCTACATCCGAGCTATAATTATTGTTAATGTAATCCTGTATGGAATTTGCAATGTCTCGTGAGGTATCCAGGTCAGAAAACAGTTGAACATCATTCTTCCGTCTGTTCGCTCTGGTTGAGAGACCATGGCCTCTCAGTGTTATGGACACTGGGGCATGGTCAGACCAGGTAATGTGACCTATGTCTGATTTGGCGGCCTGCTGTAGTAAAAATGTATCTAGTAAGAACATGTCTATTCTAGAATACGATAGGTGGAACGGAAGGTAAAGTCCTTCTCCGTTGAATGATGACATCTCCATATATCATATAGATTGGCCGATTGTGCAAAGTTGGACATAGATGTTCTACATCCTTTTTTGTGTTCTGTAGTCAAAATGTCCATTTGTTGGTCGGAAATGGCATTAAGGTCGCCGCACATTATCGTGTGACCTGAGCTGTGCTTTTTCACTTTTTTCATAATTTGTAGAGGAATCGTATCTGCTTGGAAAATAGTGTACACTACGTTGTTGATTTCACATGTTAGGATGATAACCTTCCTTCTTTATCACATTGGCTTGCTATATACTTAAATGCCACTGTGTGTTTAATTAGAATAGCAACACCTCTTTTTTTCATGGGAGCGTTGGCAAAATATACATCAGGGAATTGTTTGTGGGACAAGCTTGGGTGTTGTCCCTCTTTAAAGTGGGTCTCCTGAATGCACTGTCCTCTGCATAGTGTGCACCTAGAGCTACCTGAAGAAAATTGCTGGTGTTCTTCTGATCCTATTAGTACCACAGGCAGGCAGCTGCAGTATTTACAGTTAGTGTACTGTGTCCTCTGCACAGTGTGCACCTAAAGCTACCTGAAGACAATTGCTGGTGTTCTGATCCTATTATTACCACAGGCAGGCAGCTGCAGTATTTACAGTTAGTGTACTGTGTCCTCTGCACAGTCTGCACCTAAAGCTACCTTAAGACAATTGCTGGTGTTCTCATACTAATAATACTACAGGCAGGCAGTTGATTTCTGCTAGCTGCAGTTTTAGTATATATGTACATCCCAGCTTTGTGCAGCTACATCTCACTGCAGGCCATTAGTATGTCTGGAATGCCAGCAAGGAGAGGCAGACAGTCACAAGTAGGGATGAGCCGAACACCCCCCTGTTCGGTTCGCACCAGAACATGCGAACAGGAAAAAAGTTCGTTCGAACACACGAACACCGTTAAAGTCTATGGGACACGAACATGAATAATCAAAAGTGCTAATTTTAAAGGCTAATATGCAAGTTATTGTCATAAAAAGTGTTTGGGGACCTGGGTCCTGCCCCAGGGGACATGGATCAATGCAAAAAAAAGTTTTAAAAACGGCCGTTTTTTCAGGAGCAGTGATTTTAATAATGCTTAAAGTCAAACAATAAAAGTGTAATATCCCTTTAAATTTCGTACCTGGGGGGTGTCTATAGTATGCCTGTAAAGGGGCGCATGTTTCCTGTGTTTAGAACAGTCTGACAGCAAAATGACATTTTGAAGGAAAAAACTCATTTAAAACTACCCGCGGCTATTGCATTGCCGACAATACACATAGAAGTTCATTGATAAAAACGGCATGGGAATTCCCCAAAGGGGAACCCCGAACCAAAATTAAAAAAAAAAAATGACGTGGGGGTCACCCTAAATTCCATATCAGGCCCTTCAGGTCTGGTATGGATATTAAGGGGAACCCCGGCCAAAATTTAAAAAAAAAATGACGTGGGGTTCCCCCTAAATTCCATACCAGACCCTTCAGGTCTGGTATGGATTTTAAGGGGAACCCCGCGCCAAAAAAAAAAAAAAAAACGGCGTGGGGTCCCCCCAAAAATCCATACCAGACCCTTATCCGAGCACGCAACCTGGCAGGCCGCAGGAAAAGAGGGGGGGACGAGAGTGCGGCCCCCCCTCCCTCCTGAACGTACCAGGCCACATGCCCTCAACATTGGGAGGGTGCTTTGGGGTAGCCCCCCAAAACACCTTGTCCCCATGTTGATGAGGACAAGGGCCTCATCCCCACAACCCTGGCCGGTGGTTGTGGGGGTCTGCGGGCGGGGGGCTTATCGGAATCTGGAAGCCCCCTTTAACAAGGTGACCCCCAGATCCCGGCCCCCCCCCTGTGTGAAATGGTAAGGGCCTACCATTTCACGAAAAAAGTGTCAAAAATGTTAAAAATGACAAGAGACAGTTTTTGACAATTCCTTTATTTAAATGCTTCTTCTTTCTTCTTTCATCTTCTGGTTCTTCTGGCTCTTCTGGTTCTTCCTCCGGCGTTCTCGTCCAGCATCTCCTCCGTGGCGTCTTCTATCTTCTTCTCCTCGGGCCGCTCCGCACCAATGGCATGGGGGGAGGCTCCCGCTCTTCTCTTCTTCTTTTCTTCTCCTCTTCTCTTCTTCATTTTCTTCTCCGGGCCGCTCCGCAATCCATGCTGGCATGGAGGGAGGCTCCCGCTGTGTGACGGCGCTCCTCGTCTGACAGTTCTTAAATAACGGGGGGGGCCTCCCGGTGACCCCGCCCCCCTCTGACGCACGGTGACTTGACGGGACTTCCCTGTGACGTCACGGGGAATGCCACAGGGAAGTCCCATCATGTCCCGTGCGTCAGAAGGGGGCGGGGTCACCGGGTGGCCCCGCCCCCCGTTATTTAAGAACTGTCAGACGAGGAGCGCCGTCACACAGCGGGAGCCTCCCTCCATGCCAGCATCGGTTGCGGAGCGGCCCGGAGAAGAAAATGAAGAAGAGAAGAAGATGAAGAAGATGAAGAGAAGAGCGGGAGCCTCCCCCCATGCCATGGGTGCGGAGCGGCCCGAGGAGAAGAAGATAGAAGACGCCGCGGAGGAGATGCTGGACGAGAACGCTGGAGGAAGAACCAGAAGAGCCAGAAGAACCAGAAGAACCAGAAGATGAAGGAAGATAGAAGAAAGAAGAAGCATTTAAATAAAGGAATTGTCAAAAACTGTCTCTTGTCATTTTTAACATTTTTGACAGTTTTTTAGTGAAATGGTAGGGGTAAGAACCCCCTTACCATTTCACACAGGGGGGGGGCCGGGATCTGGGGGTCCCCTTGTTAAAGGGGGCTTCCAGATTCCGATAAGCCCCCCGCCCGCAGACCCCCACAACCACCGGCCAGGGTTGTGGGGATGAGGCCCTTGTCCTCATCAACATTGGAACAAGGTGTTTTGGGGGGCTACCCCAAAGCACCCTCCCAATGTTGAGGGCATGTGGCCTGGTACGGTTCAGGAGGGGGGGGGCCGCACTCTCGTCCCCCCCTCTTTTTCTGCGGCCTGCCAGGTTGCATGCTCGGATAAGGGTCTGGTATGGATTTTTGGGGGGACCCCACGCCGTTTTTTTTTTTTTTTTTGGCGCGGGGTTCCCCTTAAAATCCATACCAGACCTGAAGGGTCTGGTATGGAATTTAGGGGGAACCCCACGTCATTTTTTTTTTTTTTAATTTTGGCCGGGGTTCCCCTTAATATCCATATCAGACCTGAAGGGCCTGGTATGGAATTTAGGGGGACTCCCACGTCATTTTTTTTTTTTAATTTTGGTTCGGGGTTCCCCTTTGGGGAATTCCCATGCCGTTTTTATCAATGAACTTCTATGTGTATTGTCGGCAATGCAATAGCCGCGGGTAGTTTTAAATGAGTTTTTTCCTTCAAAATGTCATTTTGCTGTCAGACTGTTCTAAACACAGGAAACATGCGCCCCTTTACAGGCATACTATAGACACCCCCCAGGTACGAAATTTAAAGGGATATTACACTTTTATTGATTGACTTTAAGCATTATTAAAATCACTGCTCCTGAAAAAACGGCCGTTTTTAAAACTTTTTTTTGCATTGATCCATGTCCCCTGGGGCAGGACCCAGGTCCCCAAACACTTTTTATGACAATAACTTGCATATTAGCCTTTAAAATTAGCACTTTTGATTTCTCCCATAGACTTTTAAAGGGTGTTCCGCGGCATTCGAATTTGCCGCGAACACCCCAAATTGTTCGCTGTTCGGCGAACTTGCGAACAGCCAATGTTCGAGTCGAACATGAGTTCGACTCGAACTCGAAGCTCATCCCTAGTCACAAGCCAATACAAGAGGGCAAGCAGGCTCTGTGTCTAGAGACAACAGTGCTGGTCGTGGAGACGGTGCATCCTCATCAGCACGTGGCCGTGGGACACGCTTGTCCTTTTTTTCAACAGCTGTCCGTGTTGAGCCGCAACAAAGTGAAGACTTGGTAGAGTGGATGACCAAGCCGTCCTCCTCCTCATCCTCTTTCACCCAGGCTCGGGGTAATTTGTCTGGCAAAGCAGCTGCCAATGCAGCCTCTTCCCTCGGTTCAATGGCATCAGTCACTCCTTCCCAAGCCCCACCATGTCCTCCTGAGGAGTCCACCAAACTGTTTGACCACAGTGTTGGGTACATGCTCCAGGAGAATGTCCAACGTTTTGAAGGCTCCAATGCTGGTACCCAGCTAGAGGAAAGCAGTAACGTGAGCCCAGAGAGAGGGGGTGCCCAAGAAGGACAGCAATCTGGCAGTCATGTTCCCCCAGCTGCAGCATACTGACAGGTTTGCTCCAGTAATGAGGAGGGAGAGGATGATGAGGTCACTGACTCCACGTGAGTGCCTGATAGGAGAGAGAAGGAGGAGGAACATGTCCAACGAAGCAGGATGCCCTCCAGGGGCCAACTTAAGTGCAGCACACCGACTGCATCACACCGCAGAGCTCCGCATGTGCAGGGTACTGCTGTCTCTGCGTGTTAATCCAAAAGTTTTTTAGTGTGGCCCTTTTTTGAAACGAGTGCATCAGATCCAGATCATCAAGAGACACTGCTGTCAGAGAGAGCAGACGTCCGTGTTTAGCAGCTCCAGCCATCCGGCCTCCCAGCCTTCCAAGACTCATCCCGGACTCCCCAGCGGAGCTGCACAGGAACCCCACCAGTGCACCGAGCGGCCACTGCCATCTGGAAGCCCGCCAGCTTCATAGGCCCTCCCCACAGGACACGCCAGACACGCCGTGGCCTCGGCCTGCCCCCTCAGGACACTCCGCAGCTTCGGCCTAGCTCCGGGCAGTGCCGACCTGCCGCTTCTCTCCCGACAGCCCGATCGGCAGTCCAACCGGCAGGCCCGCACACCACCTCCCACCGGCTCCATCCTCCCTCATCACCACCCTCGGACACACCGGTAGCCACACCGGGATCCGAGCAGCCGGGCACCCCGGAGACCATCCCCACTCTTCCCAGCAGGACCCACTGGGACCTCGGTCCCAGCTGATCCCCCCCTAGCCCAACCACCAGTACCCAACGCCACAGTACACCCACCGTGACTCGGGCCTAGCCCGTCGGCCATCTTGGTCCACCCACTCGGCAGCTACCACCTCCACCCAGAGCTCATCCCCGGACCCCCCTAGCAGGTAGTCCGAGACCTACCCCACCACCATCCACCCACAGGACCTAGCCACCTCTGAGGTCGTGCATCAGGACAGCCCACCATTCGGGCTTAGCCCGTCGGCCATATTGGTCCACCCAGTGTGGCCACAACCACTACCTCCACCCGGAGCTCATCCCGGACCCCCCCCAGCAGGGTAGTACCGGGACTCGGTCCCCCCCAGGCCTTACCGGCCCACTTTCCAGACAGCACCACTGCAGCCACCATCCAATCACCCCACTCTCTAGTTGTTAGACTCAGGGGACAGACCACGGCTGCGGCCTAGCTCCAGCCACCCAGCACCCACTCCTGTCCAGAGGGCCCCCGTGCCCCTACACCTGGAACACCCCCTCCTCTACACTGGACCTCACTGCGTGGGCACAGGCTACCACCAGAGACTTTGGACCTAATCAGCGCCCATCTTAAGTCCTCCGAGACCCAGCCGCAGCACCATTCCAACCAGTAAGTAGTGGCCAGACCCCCCATACCCCCCCCTCCCCCCACCGTCATCCTCCGGACCATCCTGTACAGGTAAGCCACCAGGGTACCCTAGTAGTTGATCCAGGGTCCCCGGATCCGATCGCCCCTCGGGGGGTCAGGAAGGAATTTTTCCTCTGCTGGAGCAATTGGCCAGCTCAGCTAGGGGTTTTTTCGCCTTCCTCTGGATCAACGGGAGGGTGGGTAGGTAGCCCTCCATCTCTCCCATCATCTTCCTTCAGCAACTTTTGCCCTCACCATGTGCATTTTCAAGTACACAGCGGGGCCCTCTATAGGCTAAGAAACACCGGTTCAACTCTACCAATCGCCACTCAAAAAAGACTAAAAAAAGAAAAATTACTAAGGACCAACCTACAAGCAACCATCAAATACAGGGAGAAACCAATCCAACTGCAACAACTAGCATGTGCCCTGATCAACACCAGATCTGCAGTCAAGCACAGACTGGAAATCCACGACTTCATCATTGAAAACAACATTGATTGCCTCTTCATTACTGAAAGCTGGCTAACATCCAACTGCAATACCATCCTAACTGAATTGGTGCCTGAGAACTACAGCATCCTAACCGAGCATAGAATAGGAAAAAAAGGAGGAGGAGGCCTAGCAGTGATCTTCAAATTGCACCTTGCCTTCACCAAACCAACTTCACAGAACTCAGTGCCTTTCATGGAGACGCTCCCCCTGAATCTTCAAACAACACCCCAAGACACCATTCCCATATTACTATGCTACAGACCACCAGGACCAAAGACCAATCTCCTTACACCACTCACTGAACTTATTTCAATGCACACCCTGAAAACCAAAAACCTTCTGGTACTTGGAGACTTCAACCTTTGGGCAAACTCTACCCAGGACCCTATTGCGACCGCCTGCATCAACCAACTGGAAGAACTAGGTCTTCAACAGCTGATAAATACTCCTACGCATGGTTCAGGAAACACTCTAGACCTTATCTTGAAACAGAATATGGACATCAACATATTCGACAACACACCACTACCATGGACGGACCACCACGCTATCAAATTTAAAATCACCTTTAACACCACCCTGCAAAAACAGAAACACGCAACAACAACACACTGGAACAGATCTCAAAAGAGACTGCACTCTGAACTCTTTAAAACCACATTATCAAACAAAATACAATCGCTAAACTTAAACCTCTCAATGGAACAAACACTCAACTCCCTAAACAAGGCACTACTATAAACAGCAGACTCAGTAGCGCCAAAACGCAGAGCACTCATCCACAAAAAAACTCAAGATGGTTTAATGGTACTCTCACCCTACTCAAGCAGGAACGTAGAGGAGCTGAAAGAGCGTGGAGAAGAAATCCTACCAAAGAAAACCATACAAACTACAAAGTACTCACGGTGAAATACCACAAAGCAATCTTCACAGCCAAAAAAGAACATTTCTCGAATACCATCTCAACTGCCATAAACCGGCCGCAGGATCTTTTCAAAATAGTCGCCCAGTCAATGAACCCATCCTGCTTAGAGCCC
Organism: Lithobates clamitans; assembly: GCA_037952925.1. Classification (NCBI taxonomy): domain Eukaryota; kingdom Metazoa; phylum Chordata; class Amphibia; order Anura; family Ranidae; genus Lithobates; species Lithobates clamitans. The sequence goes on along the minus strand of JBBGZY010001431.1, from coordinate 144,067 downwards.
CCAGCAAACGATACTCAAGATTTCTGCAATGAGTTATCAAATTTCTTCATCGACAAAATCGACAACATCCGGAAATCAATCCAACAGAAAGAAACAACCAACCTCACCCAACCAAAGCAAAAAGAGGACATCAACACGAACATCACACAACCGCCGGACTTCTTCTTGACCCCGATCACCACTGACACGGCTAAAACCATTATGAGAAGCCTTCGAGACAGCACATCACCGAATGACATCATTCCCACTAGGGATGAGCCGAACACCCCCCTGTTCGGTTCGCACCAGAACATGCGAACAGGAAAAAAGTTCGTTCGAACATGCGAACACCGTTAAAGTCTATGGGACACGAACATGAATAATCAAAAGTGCTAATTTTCAAGGCTTATATGCAAGTTATTGTCATAAAAAGTGTTTGGGGACCTGGGTCCTGCCCCAGGGGACATGGATCAATGCAAAAAAAAGTTTTAAAAACGGCCGTTTTTTCAGGAGCAGTGATTTTAATAATGCTTAAAGTCAAACAATAAAAGTGTAATATCCCTTTAAATTTCGTACCTGGGGGGTGTCTATAGTGTGCCTGTAAAGGGGCGCATGTTTCCTGTGTTTAGAACAGTCTGACAGCAAAATGACATTTTGAAGGAAAAAACTCATTTAAAACTACCCGCGGCTATTGCATTGCCGACAATACACATAGAAGTTCATTGATAAAAACGGCATGGGAATTCCCCAAAGGGGAACCCTGAACCAAAATTAAAAAAAAAAAATGACGTGGGGGTCCCCCTAAATTCCATACCAGGCCCTTCAGGTCTGGTATGGATATTAAGGGGAACCCCGGCCAAAATTAAAAAAAAAAAATGACGTGGGGTTCCCCCTAAATTCCATACCAGACCCTTCAGGTCTGGTATGGATTTTAAGGGGAACCCCGCGCCAAAAAAAAAAAAAAAAAACGGCGTGGGGTCCCCCCAAAAATCCATACCAGACCCTTATCCGAGCATGCAACCTGGCAGGCCGCAGGAAAAGAGGGGGGACAAGAGTGCGGCCCCCCTCCCTCCTGAACCGTACCAGGCCACATGCCCTCAACATTGGGAGGGTGCTTTGGGGTAGCCCCCCAAAACACCTTGTCCCCATGTTGATGAGGACAAGGGCCTCATCCCCACAACCCTGGCCGGTGGTTGTGGGGGTCTGCGGGCGGGGGGCTTATCGGAATCTGGAAGCCCCCTTTAACAAGGTGACCCCCAGATCCCGGCCCCCCCCCGTGTGAAATGGTAAGGGGGTACATAAGTACCCCTACCATTTCACGAAAAAAGTGTCAAAAATGTTAAAAATGACAAGAGACAGTTTTTGACAATTCCTTTATTTAAATGCTTCTTCTTTCTTCTATCTTCCTTCATCTTCTGGTTCTTCTGGCTCTTCTGGTTCTTCTGGTTCTTCCTCCGGCGTTCTCGTCCAGCATCTCCTCCGCGGCGTCTTCTGTCTTCTTCTCCTCGGGCCGCTCCACACCCATGGCATGGGGGGGAGGCTCCCGCTCTTCTCTTCTTCTTTTCTTCTCTTCTTCTCTTCTTCTCTTCTTCTCTTCTTCTCTTCTTCTCTTCTTCTCTTCTTCTCTTCTTCTCTTCTTCTCTTCTTCTCTTCTTCTTCATTTTCTTCTCCGGGCCGCTCCGCAATCCATGCTGGCATGGAGGGAGGCTCCCGCTGTGTGACGGCGCTCCTCGTCTGACAGTTCTTAAATAACGGGGGGGGGGGCACCCGGTGACCCCGCCCCCCTCTGACGCACGGTGACTTGACGGGACTTCCCTGTGACGTCACGGGGAATGCCACAGGGAAGTCCTGTCAAGTCACCGTGCGTCAGAGGGGGGCGGGGTCACCGGGTGGCCCCGCCCCCCGTTATTTAAGAACTGTCAGACGAGGAGCGCCGTCACACAGCAGGAGCCTCCCTCCATGCCAGCATGGATTGCGGAGCGGCCCGGAGAAGAAAATGAAGAAGAAGAGAAGAAGAGAAGAAAAGAAGAAAAGAAGAAAAGAAGAAGAGAAGAAGAGAAGAGCGGGAGCCTCCCCCCATGCCATGGGTGCGGAGCGGCCCGAGGAGAAGAAGACAGAAGACAGAAGACGCCGCGGAGGAGATGCTGGACGAGAACGCCGGAGGAAGAACCAGAAGAACCAGAAGAGCCAGAAGAACCAGAAGATGAAGGAAGATAGAAGAAAGAAGAAGCATTTAAATAAAGGAATTGTCAAAAACTGTCTCTTGCCTCACTTTGATAGATGACTGGATGACCATTAGTTCCCTCAAACTCAACGGGTCAAAAACAGAACTTCTCCTCCTACACGCTAACCAAAATCCCAAAACCAAGACTCCATGGATACCTCCCACCATCTTCGGACAGACCATCTCTCCGAGCACCAAAGCCAAGAGTCTCGGAGTTATCTTTGACTCAGAAATGACAATGGATGCACAAATAGGATCAGTAGTTAGCGGACCTTTATCCCAGAAAAGGACAAAGCAGCAGTAGTTGGAACAATCATCAATTCTCGTCTTGACTACGAAACTCACTCTACATAGGCTTACCCCATTATCAGCTTGCGCGCCTACAGGCCATTCAAAATGCGGCGGCAAGACTGCTAACAGGAAAAAAACCCTGGGAGTCCATCTCCCCATCCCTGAGGAGCCTACATCGGCTAACGGTAAAGAATCAGATCACATTCAAGACCCTCTGCCTCACCCACAAATGCATACAAGGTAACGCCCCTCAATACCTCAGAGAGAAAATAAAACACTACACACCCAATCGCAATCTGCGATCATCCAACCAAAACCTCCTCCTCATTCCCAAATACAGCTACAAAGCAAGGGGAGAGTGCAGATTTGCAGTCCAGGGACCTCGGCTATGGAATACTCTTCTGACTCACATCCACATGGAAGAAAACCATCTGGCCTTCAGGAAAAAAACTCAAAACCTTTCTCTTCTAAGAAGCTGTTCAACACAAAACGCATTTAGTGCCTTGAGGTGATTCAGGTTGCATTTGCAGCGCTTTACAAATCATTCATTCATTCATTCATTCAGATCCCACCGCTATTTGCAACATATGTCTCAAGCGTATCTCGCATGGCCAAAACATCACCCGCTTGGGCACCACATGCTTGACCAGACATATGTCAACCTGCCATGCAGTTTGTTGGCAAGCGTACCTAAAAGACCCACACCAAAAAACAAAGCAGACCTCTCCTTGCTCCTCAACAGCTGGGATCTCCAACCCCACTATACCTTCAGTCCTCTCTGAAACCTGCACTGAGAGGAATGAAGGTGTAGAATTAGGTGTGTCACAGCCAAGTACTTGCGGACAATCTGCTATCGGTACACCGACGTCAGATTGTACCAGGCAAATTTCCCTGCCCCTGCTGCTGCACCGCAGAACGAAGTTTGCTCCCAGCCATCCACATGCCCAGCGGTTGAATTCTAGGTTGGCTAAATTGCTAGCACTTCAACTGCTGCCTTTTCAGTTGGTAGACTCTGCCCCCTTCCGTGAGTTTGTGGAATGTGCGGTTCCTCAGTGGCAGGTTCCAAAACGCCACTTTTTCTCATGGAAGGCGATTCCGGCTCTCTGCCGGCATGTGGAAGGCAATGTCTTGGCCTCGATGGACAGGGTGGTCAGCTGTAAGGTCCAGCAGGCATGGACAGGGACGTTACCTATCTTTCACCGCACACTGGGTGACTCTTCTGGCAGCTGGGAAGGATGCAGGACAGGGTGCAGTAGTGTTGGAGGTTGTTTTTCCGCCACCACGCCTCCAAAATTCTACTAGTGGTGATTCTGCCCCACCTCTCTCTCTCTCCTCCACCCCCTCCTCTTCTTCTTCCTCCATGGCCTCTTCCTGTGCTGATTTGTCCTCTGAACCAGCGGTGCTCCGTAGGCGTTCAAGGGGCTACGCAAGCACGCAGGCAAAAAGATGCCATGTGGTGCTTGAGCTGGTGTGCTTGGGGGACAGGAGCCACACTGGGGCAGAGATTCTGTCAGCTCTGCAGGGGCAGGTTCAGAGGTGGTTGACGCAGTGCCAGCTTAAGGCAGGTATGGTGGTTTGCGACAATGGCACCAACCTCCTCTCTGCCCTCCGACAGGGACAACTGACCCATGTGCCCTGTTTGGCTCACGTCCTTAATTTGGTGGTGCAGCGGTTTTTGGGCAGGTACCCGGGCTTACAGGATCTCCTGAGGCAGGCCAGGAAAGTCTGTGTGCCTTTTCGCGGGTCATATAATGCCAGTGCTCGGCTGCCTGACCTCCAAAAGGAATTTAACCTGCCCAAGAATCGCCTAATCTGTGACATGCCCACCAGGTGGAACTCAACGTTGGCCATGCTGCAGCAGCTGCACACGCAGCAGAGGGCCATCACTGAGTACCTATGTGACTATGGCACCAGGACAGGGTCAGGGGGGTCAGGAGAAGGATTGTGTCAGCATTGAGGTGGAGCCTGGCACTCAGCATCAGCAGCAGTCTTCAAGGGATCATTTACAGTCCCAAGAAACCCATGGACTTGTACGTGGCTGGGAGGAGGTGGCTGCAAATCATGTCGTCCTTAGTGACCCAGAGGACTCTGGACCGAATGCCTCAGCAAACCTACACTGCATGGCCTCCCTGATCCTGCAAAGCCTGCGGAAGGATCCTCGTATTTGTTGTATCAAGGGAGGGGTGATTACTGGCTGGCAACCCTCCTTGATCCACGTTACAAGGGTAAGGTTGCGGACCTTATCTTGCCGTTGCAGAGGGAGCAGAGGATGAAACATCTTCGGGAGGCCTTGCAGAAAGGTTTGTGCAACACATTTCCAGAGCCTGGGAGGTTACAATTTCCTGGTCCTCCTGGACAACGTGTTGCTGAGGCTTCGGTCAGTCACAGTTCATTCACAGTCACAAGGAGCGGTGGGGAAGGTGGCCGTCTGACCGATGCATTCAGACAATATTTTAGTCCCCAGCCCCAAGGTCTGATTGGTTCCAGCAATCATCGCCAGTGTCCGATTCACACGGTGCAGGATTACCTAGGGGCAAAATCAGACTTGGACACCTTTCCCACCGAAAATCCTCTGGGTTACTGGGTCTTAAGGATGGATCACTGGCCAGAGCTTGCATAGTATGCAATTGAGCTACTGGCCTGTCCTGCATCCAGCGTTCTTTCGGAATGCACATTCAGTGCTGCTGAAGGCTTTGTAACCGATCACAGGGTGCGTCTGTCCACTGAATTGGTCGATTGGCTGACCTTCATAAAAATGAATCAGTCTTGGATCACCAGCTACCAAGCACCTGATGCTGATGTAACCGATTGATTTGTTTTTTAAAGTGAGATCCCTTCAAGACTGCCTATGCTGATGCTGAGTGACTATCCTGTTATGCTGAGTGACAATCCTCTTCCTCCTCAATTTTCATGCTGATAGCTTGTAAGAACATTTTTGGTTCTGGACACCACCACCAGTGGCTAAGGCCCAATTTTTCTGCCCCTGTTTAACAGGGGCGTGCAATTACAATGTTTGATGCAATACTTTACAGCAGGGCTCATTCCTGCGCTCCAACTATAGCATCTGTGAGGTGAAATCTTCTGAAGAGGAGCACAGACAGCAAAACAAATGTCCCCACCGTGCTGTCTGCTGGGACACACACGGGTCCCAGAGACAGCGGGGACCAGTTAGGAAGCGCAGTGCGACTCGCGCATGCGCTGTGGCTTCACTTCCTGATTCCCTTACAGAAAATGGCGGAGGCAGCACCCGAGGACCGAGGGATGAATCGGTCTCGGGTGCCGACATCGCTGGACCCTGGGACAGGTGAGTGTCCTTATTTTAAAAGTCAGCAGCTGCAATATTTGTAGCTGCTGACTTTTAATTTTTTTGTTTTTTCGCGGGACTCCCTCTTTAACAACAAACCTACAGTCCCTGTCTTGTTTGCACCACCTGTATACTGCTGTTTAGAGTTTATAGGGCCTGGGGGCCCCACGCCTTTCCTTTTTTTAATTTGGGTGCGGGGTTCCCCTTAATATCCATACAATACCCAAAGGACCTGGTAATGGGCTGGGGGGAGTAAACATGCCGTTTGTCTCACTGATTTTCATCCATATTGCCAGGACCCGACATTACATTAAAGCCGCAAGCAGTTTTAAATGACTTTTATTCCTTTACAAATGTCATTTTGTGCAGGGACTTGACTACTGTATAACAGATGTCACTTGCTACCCCTTTCTTACCAATTACCCCTTAGCTGCATATCCCAACCTTCTACCCCAATAATTGGAGACCACACCCATATGGAGTAAAATATTGGCTGTAGCAGCCAATTACCTTTATTAAACATAACCAATAATAAAATAATTTAACATCAACATCACATAAACCGTATAAAACACCTGACATATCCTTTTTTAACTACCACTCCCGTTGATCTTTGCAGGGAAAAACCCACCAAACTTAAAACTCAAAAACTCAGACACTGCGGTACTATAACTATAAAATAGGCCTCCAGCTGACAAGCTAGCTCGGAGACAATCAACCAATAGCCCACAGTGCCCCAATAACCAATTCAAGCTAAAACCCTTGTTAGCTGAAATCTCACCAACGGGCCTCATACTAGCGATGGGTCTCGATCTCTTACATATCTGGGGTTTAATCCTTCACCCGCAAAGGCCAACATCACGCCACAGCACACACCAGGGTAACACCTTACCCTTGTGTGCCCTGCCACACCCTCAAAGCTCGCTGGATCCCATCTTGCAGACCCAATGCCCATAAATCTATCCCCACATCGTTCAGGTGTACCCCATCTCTCTTTAAATATCTCCAGGTATCAACCTCCAATTCCAGGTGCCGTATTGCTAGACCTCCATTCCTCACTACAAAACTGCTAATCCCTTTGTTGACCTTCTTCCTCGCCCGGTTGATCTTGTCAACCGACCTGGCCAGTCTCCAAGTGGTACGCGCCACGATATCCGACCACACAATGAGCATGCGTGGAAAAGACATCCTGAGCTGCCAAAAATCGAACTAAATGTCTCTCACCAAATCCAACATTGACCTTAGCCCCAGATCATTGCCACCCACATGCAATAATAACACGTCCGGCGCTCTGTCCATGCGTGCCAATTTGCTAACTTCTGACACTGTCCTACCCCACAGCATGCCCGGCACCCCAAACCACCTTAAAAAAACTTCCTGCCTGGAAAACCCCAGCTGTCTCCCATCCCTTCTTGCATCTCCCCTCCTGGCCCCCCAACAGACATACGAGTGGCCAAAGATCCACACAAGGCATTGCTGTCGACCTGCAAGAAAGAAACACAAACAAAAAACCCCCCAAAACATCAATACCTCCCAACAATACAACGACAGAACAATACATATCACCATACTCCTGCATTACTTTCAACCCCCTCAGAAAAACTTCGTGTTTTTTTTTTTTTTTATATATACCTACAACAAGTGCAGGCAAACATAAGACCTAAACCGCCTCGATTCCCATCTCCCAATTCTCTTTACTGCTGCCTCATCCAATCCCCACCGAACAGCTTCCGTAGCCGCCCCTATCCTAAAAGAGTGAGATGAAAACTTTTCACCCTACAAACCTAATACCCCCAAACATTTCTTGAAAATAGCAATAAATTGAAAGCAAGATAAAAATGACCCATCCTGATGTATTAAAAAGGGGGCCTCCCCCCCGGGCGTATTGCTACAAACCCTTGCACCAAATGCACTGGGCACAACAGAGAACCGGGCAGTGAGAAAACCTGCACAGTCCTACCCTTGCCCCGCTGATCCGTTTTGGACTTTTTAACTAATATGGACAACCTGTCCTCCTAACAGCTGACATCCGACCCTCCCAACCCCCCTTTTTCTTTTTTGGAGGGACTAACTAACTCACTAATCCTGAATGCCCCAAAGAACGCTAAGGCGAATGCCGCCTTGAACAACACCACCTCGTATCCTGGCGAACAGACATTGTCTAAACACCCAACAATCCGACCCAACAACTGGAACGAAACTGGCCACCTGGAGTCCCTCCCCGGCTTAGCCCGTCTGTAACCCTTCAATGCCTGCCTCACCCAAAAATCTCTAGTAAAATCCGGTAAACCTTGAAACTTTAACAAAAATGATAGAGCCGCGTCGATCCCAGACACCCATCACATCCTCCAAATTCCTGGAAACGAAGTATAAAACTAACAACCTGAGTTCCTGGTCTTCATGGCCTTCCTTCACCTGTCTCAGCAGAGCTGCCCATTCCTGCCATACTCTGTTGTAAGCCGCCCACGTCGCATCGCTCACCGACCGTTTGATCCATCCTGCTAGTCCTCCAAAGCAATCCTCCACAGCCAGTCTGGACACGGGACCCCTTCTTGCTCCGCCCCTGGCACCAATTCCTGGAATCTGTCCCACTGAAAGCGAGACAGTGCATCAGCCACAACATTTTCCACCCCTGGGAGGTGCACCGCATAGATAAACACGTTTAGCTGTAAGCATCTCAATACCAGGTGTCGAAGCAACCTGATCATCGGCGGTGACGCCGCTGATACCTTATTGATTACCTGCACCACTCCCAGGTTGTCCCCATGAAACCTAACCTTTAAATTCCTAAACAACTCACCCCATAACTCCACTGCCAATACCACTGGGAACAGTTCCAAGAGCAGCATGTTCTTCAGCCAACCTGCGTCCTTCCACGACTGCGGCCATGGCCCTGCACTCCACTTACCTCGGAAAAAGGCTCCAAACCCTGCTGATCCCGCCGCATCCGTGTACAACTCCAGATCGAAATTACTCACTGGCCCTGACATCCACAACGCCCTGCCGTTGAACTTAGCCAGGAACGTGTGCCAAACTTTCAGGTCTTCCCTGTGAGCCTTCAGCAAACGCACGTAGTGCCTTGGTGATTCCACCCCCGCCGTACTTGCAGACAGCCGCCTGCAAAATACTCTTCCCATAGGCAAAATTTGACACGCAGAGTTCAACTTACCTAGTAATGATTGTAACACCCGTAGTTGAACTTTCCGCAGCCCGCTGATCCACCGAATTTCCGCCTGTAACGCCGTCAGCTTATCCTCAGGTAGCCTACACTCCATTGCCTCGGTGTCCAGAATGATGCCCAAAAAACTCAACTCCATTTTAGGACCTTCCGTCTTCTCCGGAGCCAACGGGATGCCAAACTTTTCTGCAATATGCTCCAACGTTGCCAACAGGACTGCACAAACTTCTGACCTAGGAGGGCCCACACAAAGAAAATCATCCAAATAGTGGATGATGGAGTTCAATCCCGCAACGTCCCGGACCACCCATTCAATAAAGGAGCTAAACTTTTCGAAGAGCGCGCAGGATATCGAACACCCCATAGGTAAACAACGATCTATGTAGTATTCATCCTGCCAACAGCAACCCAGTAAATGAAAACTTTCTGGATGCACCGGTAACAGTCGGAAAGCAGACTCTATGTCGGCTTTCGCCAACAATGCCCCTTGCCCATACTTCCTAACCCAGACTACTGCAGCATCAAATGACGTGTACGACACCGCACACTCTTCCGGATTGATGGCATCGTTCACCGACCCCCCTTTTGGGTATGACAAGTGGTGTATCAGCCTAAACTTATTAGGCTCTTTCTTTGGCACCACCCCCAGCGGGGACACTACTAAATCTGGTATTGGCGCTTCTGCAAAGGGACCACTCATGCGGCCTAACCTAACTTCCTTCTGCAACTTTTCACCCACCACTTCCCCATGAAGTAACGCTGACTTCAAATTGCGCGACCTCGGGGGTGTGTCAACCAAGTGAGAAGGGATTCCAAAACCCTCCAAAAACCCCCTCGCTAGTAATCGTGCTGCCTCCTTATCCGGGTACCTATCTAGGAAGGGCTCCATCCTTCCCACTCTCACCCACTCTCACCGGCGTTGTCCCCTTTACTAACAGACTCTCCGGCACGGCCTTTTCCTTGTTTAAAACACCGCGATAGCGGGTGGCTCCCCCCCCCCCGCAGCCTGAACATTCGTGCTTGTACTTGCACGACCCTCCAAATCTACATGACCCCTCATTAAATTGCCAACAAACCCCCTTTTTTCTTGTGGCCGATTGACCGGAGTTGGCTGATCCACCGGCCCCCCCCTGAAAAAACTGACCCGTCGGCCTAGTTGAAGTCATGAGTCGCATCCATAGGCTGATGTCCTTGTGGTCCCACCTCAACGCCGGGCGGATTGCCCTCCGCTGTCGGAATTGCTCATCATACCGCAGCCAGGCCGTGCCCCCGTAGACTCTATAAGCTTCTCCCACGGCGTCCAAGTAGCAAAACAATGCCGAACAGTGCTCCGGATTCTTCTCCCCAATCACACTCGCCATGATCGCAAAAGCCTGCAGTCAGTTCGTAAATGTCCTTGGTATTAGCCTATACCTCCTTTTTTCCTCATCCTCTTTTTTAGTATCCTCCGGCTTGACTCTATCTAAATTAAACTTTTCCAGGGGCAATAAAGCAAAAATCTCTACATATTCCCCCTTCCAAATTTTTTCCCTCACTTCAGGCTTCAAATGCGCTCCAAGCGGACCCTCAAAGCACACATAAACCTCGCATTTCGCGGCATCCGCCAGCCTCACTAAGTCTTGTTTCTTCGCCCCCTCCCCCGCAGCCCCTTCAGGTGTCTTAGGAACCTCCGCCTGCACTGCCGCCCCTGTGACTTCTGCCACGGGCGCCGCTCGCGCAGCACTAGGACCAGTAGAAATGCCCGTGCCCTCTCCAAGCCCCTCCCCAGGATCAACCCATGCCGCCGCCGGAGACTGGCTCCCGCTTGGCCCTGGCTCAAACCTCTTTAGTAATTCCTTCAAATCTGTGACAAAACCATGCAGCCCTGCATCTGCCGATGCGCGGTCAGCGACCTGCGCGGCCAGATTGACAGGCACGGTCGCTGCCGACCGCCCCGCAGCTGCCAGCCCCCCCGCCCCCCCGACCCCACCCCCCGCCCCCACATCACACCCCACATTACAAAAATTATGAAGACATGTCTTCTTATCCTGCTGCCTGGGAGAATGTCCACCAGCCGAAGGTCCCGTCACCACCGCCACCGGTTCTTCTCGCTGCCCATCGCCGTCCGACTGCGACAGCTCTCCTTCCGACCTGTCTTCCTCCAACTCTGCTCCTCTCACCGATAGCCCTCCAGCAGCTGCACTACTGGATGCCGCGGATGTGCTGTTCTCCCCGCTCCTCATCCGCGCAGCTGATCCGCCCACCGATTTCTTGCTCGCCTTTCTCGGCCCAACGACCTCCTCCCTGTAGTGCCGCCCAAGGCCACTACCCGCATCCCTCTCTCTCTCCGCTCTCACCGTGGGGCCCACCACCGTTGTGCCAGCGTGACCGGCTGCTGCAACATAGTCCATTTTTTGCTGAAGCCCCGCCCCTGCCGTGGATCTGCCTGGGGCCTGGCCTTCAGGGCCTGAGCTATCTTCCCCAGCATCCGAAATAGGACTGCTGGCTCTCCCCACTGCTGTGCTGCTGCCACTTCCACTGCTGCGCATCTGCCTGTGCCCCATCTTCCCCGCCTCATGTACTGGCTGTCCTGCCCTGTCCTGCTCTCCTTTCCCAGCCAACAAGCGTGTGGGCTGGGGATAAGTACCATGCCTCCTGTTGCTCAGCGCTGCTGTACTCTTCACGGGCGGCCCTGCCTCCGACCGACCCGCCTCATCCCGCAGCTCATCCCTCCCAGGCTCCATAGTGAAAGGGGGAAACGATCGCCCTTGACCCCCCTCCTGGTGCGCCGCTAATCTCTTCGCGGGAGGCCCAGAAACCGGCCGACCCGCTCGCCCCTTCTGCGCCTGCGTCCTCACAGGGAGAGACACAGGAGCGTCAGGCGAGTAGACGGCCTGGTTCGCCTACCTCTCGCAGATTCCTTCGCTACCGCCGGGGCCGCTGGGGAAGACTCACCCAGCGCCACTGCTAGCCGGCCCTCCAGCGATCCAGGTCCCCTAGACGCCGCCTCGGCTTTCAAACGGGCAAACAGGTCTTCCACCGCTGCCATGCTTCCACGCTTGTTCTTCCAACACCAACTGAGCTGGGGAGGGACCTTCCCCCAGCTCAGTTAACTCTGCTCCGCCCCCCCATACTTTTTACCACCAACCACAATCCTCCTTACAACCACTCTACCTTGCAAGTACCCCTCTTAACCCTGTCATGCCCGCCCTCTGCCTATTTCTTTTCTGTCTTTGGCTCCGGGCTTACTGTTCTAAGCATGGGAAACACGCGCCACTTTACAGGCATACTATAGACACCCCCCAGGTATGATATTTAAAAGAATATTTCACTTTTTTTTTCACTTTAAGCATCATTAAAATCACTGCTCCCGAAAAAAACGGCCGTTTTTAAAACTTTTTTTTGCATTGATACATGTCCCCTGGGGCAGGACCCGGGTCCCCAAACCCTTTTTAGGACAATAAAATTGCATATTAGCCTTTACAATTAGCACTTTTGATTTTGAACATTCGAGTCCCATAGACTTTAATGGAGTTCTAAAGTTCGTGCAAACTTTCGGTCCGTTCGCAGGTTCTGGTGCGCACCGAACCGGGAGGTGTTCGGCTCATCCCTATTCCTGTCTGCTGCCCAGCCTGATGTGTTCCTGTCTGTTGCACAGCCTGATGTGCGCGTGCCTGCTGCCCAGCTTGAAGTGCCCGTGCCTGCTGCCCAGCTTGAAGTGTCCGTGCCTGCTGCCCAGCTTGAAGTGTCCATGCCTGCTGCCCAGCTTGAAGTTTCCATGCCTGCTGCCCAGCTTGAAGTGTCCATGCCTGCTGCCCAGCTTGAAGTGTCCATGCCTGCTGCCCAGCTTGAAGTGTCCGTGCCTGCTGCCCAGCTTGAAGTGCCCGTGCCTGCTGCCCAGCTTGAAGTGCCCGTGCCTGCTGCCCAGCTTGAAGTGCCTGCTGCCCAGCTTGAAGTGCCCATGCCTGCTGCCCAGCTTGAAGTCCCGGTGTCCCAGTCTGAACTCCCGGTGCCTGATGCCCAGCCTGAAGTGCCTGTTGCCCAGCCGGAGGTACCCCCATCCCTTGTTCTGCTTGATTCCATAGACTATGGAAATTGCAACCAGTTGGAGCGTCCGTAGGCAGCTCCTTTGAAGGGGGGGTGCTGTCAGGAAAGGTTCCATCTGCTGGTGATATCTGTCATTTGGCATGCAGTACTGAGGTCCACCAGCAGGTGTCTCCTGGCAGTTTGGAACTGTCAGGAGAGCTTTTCCCTGCTGTTGTTGTCATCTTTGGACCGCTGTACTGGTGTCCACCAGCCGATGGATCCTGGCAGTGTGGATCAGACAGCACCTCCTACAATCACGTGTCACTTGAGGCCAATTACAGGCATATAAATACCCGGCAAGCACTCACATGTTTGCCTTGGTTTTATCCTTGTGCCCTGACCTGCTAGCGTGTTATCCGATCCTGATTCTGAACCTGTGCCCTGAACCTGTGACCCGTGTATCTGATCCTGTCTCCCTGTCCTGATCCCTTTCCTACCTTTTACCTTGCATCCCTGCCCTGCAGTCTGATCCATCCATCCTCTCCCTGTCCTGTGTTCCTTACGCCATCTGCTGATCTCCCTGTGTATGACCTTGGCCTGGCTTACCTTTATGTTTCTGGAACATTCCCTGTCCTACTGCTGATCTGCTGTGTATGACCCTGGCATGGCTATTGTTTATGATTCTGGTATTTCCCATTTATTGTACTTATCTGTCTGTTGTTAGTTGTGGGTCTCTGTCTGTTGGTTGGTTATTGCACTGTGTCATATTGGAGGTGATTGTATTTATATTATTTATTTATATTATTCACTTACTTTAATAAATCATTATATTTTCACTCACATGTGTTTGGTGTTCCTGTGTAGCTAACCACGCAGTTCTGGTCACACCTGGTACATGACAATTTGTCTGAAGTGTGTCTGAATGATATCTTGCAAGCCTCACACCTCTGTCTATACAAACATCCCCCATCCTCAGTCCAGATAATGTGCAGTCATTTATGACCATTCATTAACCATGTGTGTATGTGGAGAGTGTAAACTTCTGATTGTACAGAGCTTGGATAACACAGGGATATATGAATGGTCATACATTACCTTCACATCATCTGTACATACAGAGTGCTAGGAGCTGGCAGTTTTCACTGTTGAACTGTTGTAAATATTAGTGGATGAGTACAATAGCTTTTGTTTTTATATACATCACTATTTCTCAGCTCCCAACTCCCCCCAGGTACATCACCCCCAGACCACTTCATACATCTAGCTGGCATCATCCCCTCCGCACTCCTCTCCTATACATACTACCCCCACCATCCTCTCCGCACTCCTCTCCTATACATACTACCCCCAACATCCCCCCTGCACTCTTCTGCTATACATACTACCCCCACCATCCCCTCCAAACTCCTCTCCTATACATACTACCCCCTCCATCCCCTCCACACTCCTCTCCTATAAATACTACCCCCACCATCCCCTCTGCACTCCTCTCCTATACATACTACCCCCACCATCCCCTCTGCACTCCTTCTTCCACTCAGCATGTTGCAGAGCTCGGTGCCTCTTAGCTTCGGCCTGCCACATTAATGTTGGCTCCCATGAGACAGCCATCTTTAAACCTGGGGGACCCATGATCTTCAATTGCCCAGAGACCCCATGAGTTATCAGTCGACCCCTGGCTCAGACTGTGGATACCCAGCAGGGTTGCTCACTGCAATTGTAAGCCAAGAGTGTCAACTTTGTGGACTCTGATGTAAAGGGGGACTCTTGTAATTAACTCAATATGATTAGAAATGTTATTTAATCACAAAATATATATATAATGTATACTACATAAATACATAAAGATTGCCTTGCATTGTACAGAGGTAATGAATGTAATGTACTACTGAAAAAAAAAATTGCTGTGCGCTGCTAATGTGTTCAGGTTTGGCTTGAAGAAAAGGTGGCAACCCTAGCTGTGTAGCCCCAGGTAGGAGCGCCCACCAGGACTGCCATATTGGAGCAGGGTTTGGGTGGGTTTTCCCCAAAGACAAAAACAGTTGCAGGGTACAGCCAATGCCTGCCACCCAGGGTGCCTGATAAGAAGGACAATATCATGGACACTAGGGTGTGCTGTCTCTGCCAAAACCTTTGCTATTTACTAAGGACTCCTTTACTTAGGAGCCGAACAGAAAGTTTATTTGCCCACGGGCATCAATGTCTGATTGTGCCCATCAAGAGGCACCCTTATATCTCTCCAGCTGGAGTGAAGAAGAAATTAGTTTTGCTTCTGTTACCATATAAAGGATTATAACCTTCTCTACCTGGTGAAGTGTTAATGTATAGTTAGTGTGTATAGATAGTTTGTGTGTTTGTTTGTGTCTTCTTTTTGGAAAACTTGGGATGTGACGGCTGTCCATCTCCACCGCCGGAACAGATGAAGACCTGTGGTAGGCAGAGTATTCCTCCTAAGGGAGCAGTGCTATGGCTCCACTCAGGGCCGCTGTTAGAAATCATGGGGCCCCAAACAGCCTACCTAACGGGCCCCCCCCGACCCCGCCTACCTCGAAAAAATGCAGCCTTGTCCTTTTCTCCTGCCTGTTATAAATGTGTCCATTTACATCAGGCTGTGTTCGATCTGTCATGTTTAGGTCTGGAAAAATAGAAAAGAATTCAGTCCTTTTCCCATTTTTTTTTTCTGGAGCTGAGCAGACCAGTGGTGGCCGCTCCATATGGGGCACAAGGCTGGTCTGTATGCTACCCCTGGAACAGACCCAGAATTAGGTGGATGTAAACAGAGGTCCATTTACATCCAGACTCCTGTAGACCCACATGAAGGTATGTACAAAAAATTGACCAATGGATCTAAGTGGAAAGCTTGGGCAATTAGTTCTTAAATTGGAGTGGTTGGGGGCCTTAAAAACACAGCTCAGCCATTTACTGCCCCCAAACACAAATGTAATTAAGCATCTCATGCTTATGATTATCATCATTATGATGATCAGAGCACAGCAGATGTTCTATGGCTCTGTCACAGTGTCACATTGCTGTTGACTGCTGACTGTTTTGGCTGTACCGTGTTATAATCTGTAACACACAGTACAGCCATAAATTTAACAAAATCAGCACCCAACAGCCATGTGACACTGTGACAGAGCCATACAGCATCTGCTGTTCTCTGATCATCATCATAGGCAAGCACAATGGGGAGTCAGGGAGTATACTTTCCTTCCTTAGAAGTCAGTGTTGCTGTGTACAGTGTTAGCTGCCACTTGCCTGAGGCTGTGCCCTGCCATCAGATTAAACCTGCTGCGCCCTCTCAGCCTCCCCACCTTACATCAGTCTCTCCCTCCGTCCACGGAACTCACTGAGGGAGAAGTGTACAGGAGCAGTGGAGAGAAGAATCACTCCGCCAGGGAAACCATAGGCAGTGGGTGGCTGCGGTCAGTACTATAATAAGGGCAGCGCATCGGCTTGTCTGCCTGCACCCGAAAAAGGAAAAAAAGTCCCTCCTCTGCTGTCACCTCCTGGGCCCCTATGTTGACCTGATGAGGCGCAGGAAAATGAAATTACCCTCTGATTAGCAAGTCGAGCAGGTTATGGTTTAGAAAAAAACGTTTTATTTATTTAGGCAAAAGTAACTTTAAAGTTGCCCGGGCCCCCTGCTGGAATGGGCCCGGTACAACAGGGCTGGTTGTACTGCCTTATCAGCGGCCCTGGCTCCACTTGTATGTAACTCTAGCTGCAGGGACCTGTAGTTAGGATGTGTATAAAGTGTGCAAACGTATGTATATGGTTATTGTGTACATGTGCTATTTTGTACTTTTATACAACGTTTTCCCGTCCAAGTTTTACCCTTTCCCCCTTCCAACCAATTGATCTGGGATGCCTTTACTCCTGTGCTCAGGAGGTATTTTGCAAATTTATTGCTCCACAGCTGAGGACAGCTGTGATTTGGTGGGGGGGTGTATGTAGCACCCTCTAACTTTAGGTAGGTGCTAGAATGGGATTTGTCTATGTTAAACTATTAGTACAGGCAAATTTAGGCAGGCCTGTGCTCTTGGCTAAGCCTGCTTGTTTTGATCTGGGGCTGGGAGTGATTAGTGAAGCAGTGGGTGTGATCACCTGTGCTTTGACTCTAGGGCGCCTCCCCTGCTTTAAGGAAGTATGTTCTGGAACAGAGGTTGGACCTGAGGTTGTAGTGGCAGGCAGCTCATGTAGGACTGACAGCCACAAGCATGACTCCCAAAGGCGGAGGCATGATGGGATTTGTAGTTCCACAACAGCTGGAGGCCCGCCCTTTGCCTACCCCTGACCTAGACAATAGATCCCAGCACACAAGAATTTTAGATCAGCAAAACGCTCAGATGAGAACCAACTGCACCTTCTGCCGTACAGCACTTCACTGAAAAAATTCATACCTCCCAACTTTTTAGGTTGGAAATGGGGGACACATATTAGCAAAAATATGTAGATGTAGCACCCTGATGTTTAGTCAGGGATGCTGTTAAATTTAGTTGCCAGGCAGTGGTTGCCTTAGCCAATTGTTAGGAGCTCAATTGATTTCGCCCTAATTCTGGAATTGCTGAATTTCTCTCTTCTGTCACTAGGTGACCGGGTATCTGGTGACTAGGGATTAGCTTCGTGTTCGAGTCGAACCATGTTCGACTCGAATATCGTCTGTTCGCCGAATTGCGAACGATATGGGCTGTTCGCGCCAAATTTGTGTGGTGCGTCACGGCCCATAATTCACTGCGACATCGCAGTGCATTGCTGGCTGATGATTGGCCAAGCATGCACTATGACCCGCATGCTTGGCCAATCACAGCGCCGTCAGTAGAGAGAGCTGTAATTGGCCAAAGCCAGGGTGGCTTTGGCCAATTATGGCTCAGGGGGTTTAGAACACGCCCCACACTATATAAGGCCGCATGCAAAGCGGCCCTGTGTAGTGTGTTCCCGCGTGCTGAGAGATAGAGAGAGACAGTGTAATTTCATTTGAGTTAGCTAGATTAGGCAGGACAGTCAGCCAGTTAGCTGCACTTACAGTGTATTGTTTATATATATGCATCCCAGGTGTTGTGTGTGTATATATATATATATATATATATATATATATATATATATATATATATATATATATACACATACATACATACATACACACACACTGTATTCAGTTTAGCTAGATCCGTTCCTGTTATCATCCTACTGACAGGCAGGCTTGTCTTGTTACAGTATTTACAGCTACCTGAAGAAAATTTCTGGTGTTCTTTTGATCCTATTAGTACCACAGTCAGGCAGCTAGACTATTTACAGTTAGTGTAGTGCGTCCTCCTCACAGTGTTCAGCTAAAACTACAAGTTAGTGTAGTGCGTCCTCCTCACAGTGTTCAGGTAAAACTACAAGTTAGTGTAGTGCGGCCTCTGCACAGTGTTCAGCTAAAGCTACAAGTTAGTTTAGTGTGACCTCTGCACACAGTGTTCAGCTAAAGCTACAAGTTAGTGTAGTGCGTCCTCTGAACAGTGTTCATCTAAAGCTACAAGTTAGTGTAGTGCATCCTCCTCACAGTGTTCAGCTAAAACTACAAGTTAGTGTAGTGCGACCTCTGCACAGTGTTCAGCTAAAGCTACAAGTTAGTTTAGTGCGTCCTCCTCACAGTGTTCAGCTAAAACTACAAGTTAGTGTAGTGCGACCTCTGCACAGTGTTCAGCTAAAGCTACATTTTAGTGTAGTGCGACCTCTGCACAGTGTTCAGCTAAAGCTACCTGTAGTGGTGTTCTCATACTGTAGGCAGGCAGTTGATTTTGCTAGCTGCAGTATCAATATATATATATATATATATATATATATATATATATATATATATATATATATATATATATATATCCCAGCTTAGTGCAGCTACAGGCCATTAGTATGTCTGGAAGGCCAACAAGGAGAGGCAGGCAGTCACAAGCCAATAAAAGAGGGCAAGCAGGCTCTGTGTCTAGAGACAACGGTGCTGGTCATGAAGACGGTGCATCCTCATCAACACGTGGCCATGGGACATGCTTGGCCTTTTATTCGGCAGCTGGCCATGTTGAGCCGCAACATGCGGAAGACTTGGTCGAGTGGATGACCAAGCTGTCCTCATCCTCCTCATCCTCCCTCACCAATGCTCAGGGTACTTTGTCTGGCAAAGCAGCTGCCAACGCGGCCTCTTCCCTCGGCTCAATGGCATCAGTGACTCCTTCCCTAGCCCCACCATGTCCTCCTGAGGAGTCCCTCGAACTGTTTGACCACAGTGTTGGGTACATGCTCCAGGAGGATGTCCAGCGTTTAGAAGGCTCTAATGATGATACTGAGCTAGATGAAGGCAGTAACGTGAGCATGGACAGAGGGGGTGTCCAAGAAGGATAGCAATCTGGCAGTCATGCTCCCCCTGCTGCAGCATACTGCCAGGTTTGCTCCAGTGATGAGGAGGGAGGGGATAATTAGGTCACTGACTCAACGTGGGTGCCTGATAGGAGAGAGGAGGAGGAGGAGGCACATCACCAATGAGGCAGGATGCCCTCCAGGGGCCAGCCTAAGGCAGCGCACTGACTGCATCACACCGCAAAGTTCTGCATGTGCAGGGCGCTGCTGTCTCTGCGCGTTATTCAAAAAGTTCTTTGGTGTGGGCCTTTTTTGAGACGAGTGCATCAGATCGCACCGCTGCTTTTTGCAACATATATCTCAAGCGTATCTCGCGTGGCCAAAACATCTCCCGCTTGGGCACCACATGCTTGACCAGACATATGTTGACCTGCCATGCAGTTCGTTGGCAAGAGTATCTAAAAGACCCACACCAAAGAACAAAGAGGACCTCTCCTTGCTCCTCATCAGCTGAGATCTCCAACCCCACTATACCTTCAGTCCTCTCTGAGACCTGCACTGAGAGGAATGAAGGTGTAGAATTAGGTGTGTCACAGCCAAGTACTTGTGGGCAATCTGCTTTCGGTACACTGACTTCAGATTGTACCAGGCAAATTTCCCTGCCCCAGCTGCTGCACCGCCAAAAGAAGTTCGCTCCCTGTCATCCACATGCCCACCGGTTGAATGCTAGCTTGGCAAAATTGCTAGCACTTCAACTGCTACCTTTTCAGTTGGTAGACTCTGCCCCCTTCCGTGAGTTTGTGGAATGTGCGGTTCCTCAGTGGCAGGTACCCAAATGCCACTTTTTCTCACGGAAGGCGATTCCGTCTCTCTACCGGCATGTTGAAGGCAATGTCTTGTCCTCGCTGGACAGGGCGGTCAACGGTAAGGTGCATATTACCGCTGACTCATGGTCCAGCAGGCATGGACAGGGATGTTACCTAAGTTTCACGGTGCATTGGGTCACTCTGCTGGCAGCTGGGAAGGATGCAGGACAAGGTGCAGTAGTGTTGGAGGTTGTGACACACCTCTCTCCTCCACCCCCTCCTCTTCTTCTTCCTCCATGGCCTCTTCCTGTGCTTTGTCAGAACCAGCAGTGCTCTGTAGCCATTCAAGGGGCTACGCAAATATGCAGGCCAAAAGATGCCATGCGGTGCTTGAGCTGGTGTGCTTGGGGGACAGGAGCTACACTGGGGCAGAGGTTCTGTCAGCTCTGCAGGGGCAGGTTCAGAGGTGGTTGATGCCATGCCAACTTAAGGCAGGAATGGTGGTTTGCGACAATGGCACCAACCTCCTCTCCGACCTCCAACAGGGACAACTGACCCATGTGCTCTGTTTGGCTCACGTCCTTAACTTGGTGGGGCAGTGGTTCTTGGGCAGGTACCCGTGCTTAAAGGATGTCCTGAGGCAGGCAAGTAAAGTCTGTGTTCATTTCCGCCGGTCATATAATGCAGTGCTCAGCTGGAAGACCTCCAAAAGGATTTTAACCTGCCCAAGATCCGCCTAATCTGTGACATGCCCACCAGGTGG
Source organism: Lithobates clamitans (assembly GCA_037952925.1). NCBI lineage: Eukaryota > Metazoa > Chordata > Amphibia > Anura > Ranidae > Lithobates > Lithobates clamitans. The sequence goes on along the minus strand of JBBGZY010001431.1, from coordinate 123,181 downwards.
AACTCAACGTTGGCCATGCTGCAGCGGCTGCACACGCAGCAGAGGGCCATCAATGAGTACCTGTGCGACTATGGCACTAGGACAGGATCAGGGGAGCTTGGTGTTTTTTCCCCAAGCCAGTGGGCCATGATCAGGGATGCATGCACTGTCCTGTCACCATTTGAGGAGGCCACCAGGATGGTGAGCAGTGACAGTGCATGCATCAGTGACACTGTCCCCCTTGTCCACCTGTTGGAGCACACGCTGCGTGGAATAATGGACAGGGCACTTGAGGCAGAACAGAGGCAGGAAGAGGAGGACTTCCTTAGCTCTCAAGGCCCCCTTTATCCAGACAGTGTTCCTGCGTGCCCGCTGATCACACAGGAAGAGGAAGAGGAGGAGGAGGAATGTGTCAGTATGGAGGTGGAGCCTGGCACTCAGCATCAGCAGCAGTCTTTAAGGGATCATTTAGAGTCCCAAGAAACACATGGACTTGTACGTCGCTGGGAGGAGGTGGCTGCAGATCATGTCGTTCTTAGTGACCCAGAAGACTCCGGACCGAATGCCTCAGCAAACCTACGCTGCATGGCCTCCCTGATCCTGCAAAGCCTGCGGAAGGATCCTCGTATTCGTGGTATCAAGGAGAAGGACCAATACTGGCTGGCAACCCTCCTTTATCCACATTACAAGGGTAAGATTGCGGACCTTATCTTGCCGTTCCAGAGGGAGCAGAGGATGAAACATCTTTGGGAGGCCTTGCAGAAAGGTCTGTGCAACGCGTTCCCAGAGACTGGGAGGTTACAAACTCCTGTTTCTGGACAACGTCTTGCTGAGGCTTGGGTTAGTCAAAGAAGGAGCGGTGGAGAAGGTGGCCGTCTGACCGATGCGTTCAGACAATTTTTTAGTCCGCAGCCCCAAGGTATGATCGGTTCCAGCAACCATCGCCAGCGTCTGTTTTACATGGTGCAGGAATACCTAGGGGCAAGATCTGACTTGGACACCTTTCTCACCGAAAATCCTCTGGGTTACTGGGTCTTGAGGATGGATCACTGGCCAGAGCTTGCACAGTATGCAATTGAGCTACTGGCCCGTCCTGCATCCAGCGTTCTTTCGGAATGCAGCTGGAGGCTTTGTAACCGATCACAGGGTGCGTCTGTCCCCTGACTCGGTCGATCGACTGACCTTCATAAAAAGGAATCAGTCTTGGATCACCACCAGCTACCATGCACCTGATGCTGATGTAACCGAATAATTTTTTTTGAAATCTCAGATCCCTTCAAAGACTGCCTATTCTGATGCTGAGTGACTATCCTGAGTATTTATCCTCTTCCTCCTCAATGATCACGCTGATATCTTGCAAGAACATTTTTGGTTCTGGGCGCCGTCACCAGTGCCTAAGGCCCAATTTTTCAGCCCCTGTTTAATAGGGGCGTGTAATTACAATTTTTGAAGCAATACTTTGCAGCAGGGCTCGTTCCTGCGTTCCAACTAGAGTATCTGTGAGGGGTTGCAGTGTTGTGGCACCAGCACCAGTGCCTAAGGGCCAATTTTTCAGTCCCTGTTCAACAGGGGCATGTAATTACAATTCTTGATCTAATATTTCACAGCAGGGCCCATTCCCACGCCCACCAAGAGTAACTGTGAGGACTTACAGTGTTGTGGTACCAGCACTACCATCACCAAAGGCCCAATTTTTCTGGCCCTGTTCAACAGGGGCATGTAATTACAATTCTTGATCTAATATTTCACAGCAGGGCCCTGTGAGGGCTTACAGTGTTGAGGCCACAACAACATCTAAGGCCCAAATTTCTGCTGAGTATATAGGGCAGGCCCCTACTTTCAAACATCAAACTTACAAATGACTCCTACTTGCAAACGGAAGGAGACAACAGGAAGTGAGATGAAATCTACCCCATAGGAAGGGAAGTTCTCTCCTGTAAGAGTTAATATGGGAAAAACTTTTCTCCTTTCCACTAAAGCATTATCACCAATCTTTGTTTCACTAAAAACCCCAAATTTTCAAAAAACATTTGTCATTGGGACAAAAAGTGAGGTGAAATCTTCTGAAGAGGAGCACAGACAGCAAAACAAATGTCACAGGGGTGATAACCATTCCCTATGTTTTCCAAAAAGCTTAAAAACAGATTTTTTGGCTGGAGCTACACTTTAAAAATGTACCAGTTCAAAATTACAAACAGATTCTACTTACCAACAAACCTACAGTCCCTGTCTTGTTTGCACCGACTGTATACTGCTGTTCAGAGTATATCGAGCCTGGGGGCCCCACACCTTTCCTTTTTTTAATTTGGGTGCGGGGTTCCCCTTAATATCCATACGGGACCGAAGGGGCCTGGTAATGGACTGGGGGGTACCCATGCCGTTTGTCTCACTGATTTTCATCCATATAGCCGGGACCCGACATTACATTAAAGCCGCAAGCAGTTTTTAAATGACTTTTTTTCCTTTAAAAATGTCATTTTGTGCAGGGACTGTTCTAAGCACGGGAAACATGCGCCACTTTACAGGCATACTATAGACACCCCCCAGGTACGATATTCCTTTAAATATTTCACTTTTTTTTTTTTTTTACTTTAAGCATCATTAAAATCACTGCTCCCGAAAAAAACAGCAGTTTTAAAAGTTTTTTTGCATTGATACATGTCCCCTGGGGCAGGACCCGGGTCCCCAAACCCTTTTTAGGACAATACCATGCAAATTAGCCTTTAAAATGAGCACTTTTGATTTTGAACGTTCGAGTCCCATAGACGTCAATGGGGTTCTAACGTTCGTGCAAATTTTCGGTCTGTTCGCAGGTTCTGGTGCGAACCGAACCGGGGGGGGGTGTTCGGCTCATCCCTACTGGAGACATTAGATAAGGGCAATGCAAGGTCAGATTAACCACTTCAATACAGAGCATTTTCATCCCCTTCCTGCCCGGGTTTTCAGCGCTGTCGCACTTTGAATGACACGGAATGACATGGCACGGTCATGCAACATTGTACCCAAATTAAATTTTTACCCACAAAAAAGAGCTTTATTTTGGTGTTATTTGATCACACCTGCGGTTCGTATTTTTTGCGCTATAAACAAAAGAAGAGTGATAAGTTTAAAAAAAAAAAAACACAATATTTTTTGCTTTTTGCTATAATAAATATCCCATTTTTAAAAATAATAAATACATTTCTTCAGTTTAGGCCGATATGTATTCTTCTACATATTGATTGGTTTGCGCAAAAGCTATAGCGTCTACAAAATAGGGGATAGATTTATAGCATTTTTATTTATTTTTTTTTTTTTACTAATAATGGCAGTGATCTGCGATTTTTATCATGACTGCGACATTGCAGGGGACACTTCGGACACTTTTGACTCTATTTTGGGACCACATTTATACAGCGATCAGTGCTATAAAAATGCACTGATTGCTGTGTAAATGTGACTGTCAGGGAAGGGGTTAAATGTGTTACCTAGGGAGTGATTATAACTGTAGAGGGAGGGGACTCACAAGGGGAGGAGACCGATCAGTGTTCCTCTGTACTGGGAACACACCATCGGTCTCCCCTCACCTGACAGGACGTGGATCTGTGTGTTTATACACACAGATCCATGTCCCTGCTCTGTTACTGGTAATCACGGATGCCTGGCGAACATCGCGGCCGCCAGGCACGCGCACAGGCTCCCGAGTGACGTGGCGGCGTGTGCACGCCCCCTAGATGGCCGGGAAGCCCAGGACTGCATATGATGCCCACCCAGGATGGGAGATCTCTTCTGCGGATGTCATATGTCTATGGGCGGGTAGGGAAGTGGTTAAGAATGAATGGGGTGTCTCAGCCAATGGGTAGGGATCTTCTTGAGTCCCTTGGCCTGCTGCGAGAGCCTATATATTTGGGTGGAGTCAGGTGATCTATGTTCTGTGCCACCTGGATGGCTGTCTGGGTGGACATGTGTCGTGTTGCTAGGCCAGAGCCTGAGGCCTATCCTGGGCACATCTGGCGGCTGGGCGGTCTGAGGGCCTATCCGGAAGCAAGAGAGCAGCGTAGGGTTGGGACTGCGGCCGGAGAACCTGTCATGGTCAGAGGAAGAGGGGAAGCTGTCACCACTAAGGGACCATCTGCCTTGTTACCAGGGACCACTGTGAGTAGCTGAAGCATATACCAGAGCAGTATTCTCACCAACCGGGGATGGTGAAGAATCGGGAAACTTCAGCAGGTGCCAAACCAGGGACACAGCCAGTGGAGGTGATACTTGCAGAGCAGTCTTGTGTGCCAAGCCAGGGACCGAGCAGGCCAGTGGGGTGAAGCTTGAGGGGTATCTGTGAGTGCCAAGTTAGGGACCCGGCAGGGAAGCGGGGGTGGGGCTTGAGGATGATACTGAGTGAGAAAATTGGAAGAGCTCAGGGGATCCAGTGGCAGTGGATCAGCAAGTCTGGTGAATAACTGGGAGCTCAGTTGAATGAAGATCTACAAGTGGAGATTGTAGAGAAAGTAAAGAAGTTTGTTACCACTTGTGTTAGAAACTGTTACAAGACTGTTGCAATAGGAGATTGAGTCCTACTCATGCAGTCGTGGTGTCTCGCTAGATGCCTTTTCCTGCATGGCTGTCTACCTATATCTCGATATTGAAATCTCGGAGTCTGCTAATTAACATTGCAACTACTAAAGGGTGTCCTGGCCCTAACACTCTCTGTTCAAGAGACAATAAATCTCTTTGCATTCAAGAAGTGTCTGGCATCCATTAATCTACCTTGCATTACACCCACCATGCCTACTCTGCATAGAAGGATGTTGGCTGTCCCTAACTTTGGAGGTCACAATTAAGCCTGGAGAGGTCCGGGACTTGGCTACATAGGCATAGGACACATCCTCTGCCACTCCCCTTAAAGGGGTTGTAAAGGTTAGTGTTTTTTCACCTTAATGCACCTGGCAATCACCGCCCCCCCGTTTTACTTACCTGAGCCAGTTCACCTGCTCTGCACGTCCCCCAGCATCCTCTTCTTCACAGAGTCTCTGCGTTGATTGGATAGATTGATAGCAGCGCAGTCATTGGCTCCCGCTGCTGTCAACCAAATCCAATGACGCGGCCGCCGGGGGGCAGGGCCAAGTCATACAGACGCAAAGTATATGACACGGGAGCGCGCCCGCAAGGTAACCCCCTCGGGAGAGAGCTTCCCAGAGGGGGTTATCTATTGCAGGGAGGAGCCAAGAGAGCCGCCGTGGGACCCCAGAACAGGAGGACCGGGGCCACGAACTTCACAGTGGAGGTAAGGAATGACATGTTTGTAGCACCCTCTACCTTTAGGTAGGTGCTAGAATGGGATTTTTCTATGTGTAAGCTACCAGTGCAGGCAAATTTAGGCAGGCCTGTGCTTTAGGCTAGGCATGTTTGTTTTGATCTGGGGCTGAGAGTAATTAGTGTAGCAGTGGGTGTGATCACCTGTGCTTTGACTCTAGGGTGCCTCCCCTGCTTTCAGGAAGATTGTTCTGGAACAGAGGCTGGACCTGGGGTTTGAGTGGCAGGCAATTCATGTGAGGAGCTCTGACCAATCCCCATTTGGTATTGGCAGGGGGCAGGCCTCCCATATAAGCTGAGGTCACATGCTGCTAAGGGGGGATTCTGTTGATGCAGGAGAAGGGAGAATGGAGTTTTAGGCAGTTGCTGTAGGGCGTCCCCATGTGGGAACGCGCCGAGCATGGAGGAGGGCTGGAGGAGCTGCTAGGAAGTGTTCCTGGATAAAGATCTTCACCATGGAGTTAGTGTCAGGCTTCTGTGACCGGGGAGCACAGGATTTGCACTTTGGAGAAGGTCAGTGTTGAAGAAGAAGCACAAGGAGAATTGTTGAGAGTAGTGCAGAATGCTATGACTGGGGAATGCAGCGTTTGCAGTTGTGGACTGACTGGGAGCAGTAGTCCGTTTATTGCCATGTGCTATCAAATTGCTAGGCCATCAGGGAGAGGTACCAAGTATCTCTGGCCTAGTAAAGCACTCAGGTAATACCATCCAAGAGACTGTGTAGCTACTAAAATCACTGAGCCGCCAGGGAGAGGTACTGTATACCTCTGGCTTATTGATTTACTCAAGCGACACCATTCAAGAGACTTTATTACAGTACTTAATTACAGCCAGCAAGCTGGGATTATTCAGAGTGATCCCTTTTTGGCTTACTGGAAGTGATGAGACAGGAATTTAATGACCGGACTTTCCGGCAGAAAAGGTCAGACAGAATCATTCTGTCGGATATTCCAATCGTGTGTGGGTTTTTTCTTCAAAAAATTCCGACGGACCTAGAAATAGAACATGCTTCAAATCTTTCCGACGGAATCAATTTCCATCAAGATAACCATTCGTCTGTATGCTAGTCCGACGGACCAAAATACGACGCATGGGCAGCTATTGGCTACTGGCTATTGAACTTCCTTTTCTAGTCCCGTCATACATCATCTCGTTCGAAACTAACAGACTTTGGTCCGATCGTGTGTGGGCAAGTCCGTTCGGTCGTAACTCCGTCGGGAAGATTGTCGGAGTTTATTCTGACGGAAAGTCCGGTCGTGTGTACGCAGCATAACAGTTTTGCAGCAGAGGATTTGTACAAGAGGAGAGGAATCTAGAGGAGTGATACTCTGCAGAAGAGGAGGAGCAATAGTCTGCATGGAGATATGCAGGGGAAGAGACTGTGAATGTTAGAAGTGCATCGTTTTCAGGGCTGAATTCAATAAGTGCTATGGGCATCCCATATCTTCCTTTACCCCAACCCAGTTGTATCCCGCAATAAACAAAGCAAAGCTATGCAAATGACTGCTCATTGTCTCAGAAGTGATAGATGGGGGTCTGGCAGCAGGGTGATTGGTGGATGTTTGTAACGCGTAGCAACCTACCACTACATTGTTATTTTAAAAAAAAAATGAACCTTTACAACCACTTTAAAGGAGAAGTATACAAAAAAAGATTAGTTAAAGTGAGTGTAAACGATCACCTTGTAAAACAGTCAATTCAGTTTAAAAAAGAAATGAAAGGCAAAACATTTTTGTATAGATATAAAAAAAACATTACAAATACTTGTTTTCCCCTTTTTTATAAATGATCACATTCCCTCTGTTCTCAGCTGTAAAAGAGCTGGGGGGGGGAGCAGCACACTGATCTTCCCAGTGAAATGTTGTGCAGTGGGGGTGTCTTAGGACAAGTCTGAGTTCCCAGCACAGCTAGAGAACTGACCACGCTGTGCTCTCCTGCTTAGTGAGGTCAGTTTTTAATAGGAAAGCAGAGGGACTGGCAGGAACACCAGGGATTTCACATAAAGGAAGCAATAGAAAGAGAACAGGAGATCACCGGCTTACGTGAAAGGGACATCGGTCCCAAAGAGGAAGGAGGCGATTCTGCCTCATCTGTGCCCACCAGTACCCCCTGCCATTGCCACCTGCCAGGGCCCACAGTGCCCACCAGTGCCACCTATCAATGCCCATTATTGCCACCCATCAGTGCCCATCACTGCCACCTATCGGGGCCCATCAGTGCCGCCTCATTAGCGTACATCTATGAAGGAGAAAAATTACCTATTTGCAAAATTTTATAACAAAATAAAAAAGAAATATAAAAAATTTAAAAAAAAAATCAGACTTTTTAAAATTTTTTAACAAAAATAAAAACCGCAGAGGTGATCAAATACCACCAAAAGAAAGCTCTATTTGTGGAGAAAAAATGAGAAAAATGTAATTTGGGTACAGTGTTGTATGACCGCGCAATTGTCATTCAAAGTGCATCAGCGCTGAAAGCTGAAAATTGGTCTGGACAGGAGGGGGGTTTAAGTGCTCAGTAAGCAAGTGGTTAAGCTGACCATACATTATACAATTTCCTTTAGATTTACTATGTAGTGTAAGGAGTGGACCTGCCTGATTGCATATAAACTGAGGGCCAGTTCACACCATAGAAACGCAGTCTGGATACGTTCCAGAGGCTTTTCTGCATGCACTTTTTTTACACGTTTTTGATGTATTCCAGTGGGTTTTTGGTGCGTCTTTGATGCAGTTCAGTGCTCCCCCCTCTTTTTTTCTTAACCTTAAAGTGATTGTAAAGCTTTTTAAAAAAAATAAATAAATAACAAACATATCATACTTACCCTTACCTCCACAGTGCAGCTAGTTTTGCACAGAGTGGCCCCGAACATCCTCTTCTGGGGTCCCTCGGCGGCTCTCACGGCTCCTCCCCGCATCAGATAACTCCCTAGGAGAAGCATTTGCTTCCCTAGACGCCAAATACTGGACTCAGCCCTGCCCCCCCCCCCCCCCCCGACGCCCATGTCATTGGATTTGATTGACAGCAGTGGGAGCCAATAGCTGCGCTGTTATCAATCTATCCAATCAAGAGCAGAGAACCCTGTGGGGAGAGGGGACAGCTCGTCCCCTCCTAGGGAAATATAGGGTTTGGGTAAGTAAAACAGGGGACACTGGGGGGCAGTTACTGTCAGAAGTTTTTTCACCTTAATGCATAGGATGCATTAAGGTGAAAAAAACACAAACCTTTACAACCTCTTTAAATAGGGAAATGTGTTTTCCAGTGCGTTTTTGGTGCATTTAAGTACATTCAGGTGTGTTCCAGTGTGTTTTTGATGCATTTTACAGGGTTCCAGTACAGTCCAGTGCAGAAAAAATGCTTTTTTTTTTCTGGAACGCCTGAAACTGCAAGCACTGGTGTGAATTATGCTATTGGAAACAGTGGCGTCTCCAGCTTTCATATTTAGAGGGGCACATGGGGGGACAGGGACAAAAGTAGGGGGGCAACTATAAAATGCAAATATATTATATATAATTATCTATCCTGGGGCCCTTTACTACAACCCCACAACGGCCCTTTCACATGTTCTGCAGTGAGCTCCCTTCCTACTGTATTGGGGCCCCCCAGGGTGGCAGAAAACAAGAGATATATGTCACCAGCATACCAAGAAAATATAAGGGTCCAAAGCAGTGGGAGAACTATCAGAGTTGCAAAGGTTGTCTTGCCACTGGGCCCTGGTGTTCTGCCACTGTGGGGTTCCCCAGCCTCCTCTTGCTGTCCTGCCCCTGCTACTGACAGAGGTGGTCTGGCATCTCTTGGAATTTACAGGCTGGTTCTCCTGTCCTAAGGACGGGAGAAATCAGTTTGTTTTTTCAGTAACTGAGAGTCCTGGTGGAGTCCTTCCTGCAACTCGCTCTTCTCCCTGCCAATGAGGATGCAAGGGAAGGAGCAGATCAGGTGGCCGTGGTTGTGTGAACGCTCGCATTATGCAGTGTCAGCGAGCAGAGCTGACTGGGGACTCTCTCCCTCTTAGACATTGCCTTTTTGTAAAAAAAAAAAAAAAAATAGAGTTAGGTACCTGGTAACTCTTTTTCTAAGAAGTCTTCCAGGGCAGCATCTGAGAGATAGGCTCCTCCTCCCTGAAACAGGAAACACATTAGTCCACCATTATAAATTTCACAGTCTTACCTGCGTGCCTCAGTTGTATTAAAGCACCGAAGGAAATCTCAGTAAATCTTAAAAGCTCCCCCGTTGTACCTGGTATTTGTCTTTTCAAGGGTGGGAACTAGTGCTGCCCTGGAAGACTTCTTAGAAAAAGAGTTACCAGGTACCTAACTCTATTTTCTCGAATCGTCTTCCAGGGCAGCATCTGAGAGGATGTATCAAGCAATACTTACTAGGGTGGGGATAGAAACTGGAGCACCTTGCGACCAAGTGCCTGGTCTTGGTCAGACAGCTGGTCTATGCGGTAGTGCCTTGAAGGTACTGAAGCTCAACCATGTCGCTGCCCTGCAGATCTGCTCCTGAGTTGCCCCTGCTTTCTCTGCGACCGAGGTAGCCCAGGCTCTGGTTGTGTGTGCTCTAATCCCGCTTGGCGGAGTGAGGCTTTGTGCCTCACAGGTCGTCTGTATGGCCATTCTTATCAATCTGCTGATGGTATTCTTGGAAGCCTGTTTCCCTTTGTGGACATAAAAGGACAAAAAAAGGGAGGTCGTTCTTCGCCATTCCCTCGTTCTTTCGAAGTATGTTTCCTACATGGCGTTTGTTGTGAGTGTGTCTCTTTTCCCTAGCTATAGATTTTGGAAGCAAAAGTATGATGATATTTTGGGTTCTATGGAATGTTGAGGGGACCTTGGGCAGAAAGGCCGGGTCTGGAGAGAGAATTATTTTGTCTAAATGTATTAGGCAGTATGGTTCCATTATAGACAGTGGTTGGATTTCGCTCACTCTTCTGGCTGATACTAGGGCCACAAAAAGTACAGTCTTTAAGGTGAGTTTTTTGTCTGAGCTATCTTCCATCGGTACAAATGGAGGGGAAAGAAATCCTCTAAGTACTATGGGCATGTCCCAAATTGGAGTTCTATTCATTTTGGCTGGTCTAGCTCTTTTGAGTGACATCAGGAATCGCTTTATCAGCGGGTCCTCTGCTAGTCTTGTGTCTATGAACGAGTAGAGAGTGCTGAAACATGTACCTTCAGCGTACTTGGGGAAATATTTTTGTCTGCTCCATCTTGTAGAAAATCCAGGATTGTTGGGATTATTCCTCTTTTGGAATATGGTTTGTTTCTGTTCCAGGAGACAAACTTTTTTCCCTCACTTCCTCGTAGATCGCCCTAGTTCCGGGCTTCCTGCTGTTTAGGATGGTATCGATCCCATTGTCTGACAATCCTTTGTTCTGAAGTCTCACCCCTTCAGTACCCAGGCCGAAAGCTTCAGGTGTGTTTATTGGTCCAGAAACGCACCAGCACCTTTGCAGCCATGGTGCTATTTGCTGGGTGTCTGGTGTGCTTCTGTACCTTTAAGAAGGGATGGGCTGCCCTTCAGTCCACCTGCCAGCATTTATCCATCAGAATGCATGTGCCTCCACTGTGGGGACACTCATATTTTAGTGTTAGGACCACAGATATCAGGGTGCCGTGACGAGGCTCTGTGGCTTACGCATGCATTTGCAAATGCGTGCGGACTAAACCCCTGTTTTTAACGCGTACTGTTAGACAGGTCAATTTGGTTGTCTGCGAGTTGGTGGTAAGTAGGCTTTGGTTTTTTCCTGGGCATTCCCCAGGCTTTGTTTGCATCGAAAGCTTCAGGATTCTGTGGTTCGGGTGGTTGACTGGGCTCCACGATAGGAGATCTGGCTGGTCCGTCAGTGTCAGCTGAGGCTGGATGCTGAGGTTTTTCAAGTGGCTGAACCATGCCCTTTGTGGCCAGTGCGGTGCTATTAGTATCACCATTGCTCTCTCTCTGCCTTTATTTTTTGAATCACCCTTGGTATTATGGCAGTTGGAGGGAATGCATAGCATAGTTGCCATACCCAGCTCTGGTTGAAGGCGTCTACGCCGCTGTTGCCATCTATGGGGTCCAGAGAGAAGAATGTTGGTGATTTTGCAATCGCTTTGGAGGCGTATAGATCTACCTCGGGTACTCCCCACTTTTGAGTGACTTGTGCGAAGGTCGCTTGGTTCAGAGACCACTCCGTCTGTTTTATGGTCTTCCGGCTCAGGAAATTTGCCAGCGTATTGTCTGTTCCTTTCAGATAGATACCTGATATTTGTTTGATTCTGCCCATAGTAGGATTTTCTCTGTCAGCTTCATCAAGCTTCGGGACTCTGTCCCACCTTGTCTGTTTAGGTATACCACAGTCGTGACGTTGTCCGATTGTAACTTTACGTTTCTCCCCTGTATTGCTGGTTTGAACGCTTTTAATGCTTCCCCCACCGCTTTTAGCTCTCTCATGCTTGAGGAGGCTTGGGACCATTTGGAGGTCAATTTTCCCTGTGAGCAGAGGCCCTCCAAGTGTGCCCCCCAGCTTAGGGCACTGGCATCGGTGGTGATCCCGATTGGCTTGGATTGGGCCCATTTGCGTCCTTCGATGTATCGAAGTAGATTGAGCCACCATTGTAGTGTTAGTTTGACTGTGGTTGGAACAGGAAAGGACCTGTCTAGGGATGAGTGGCTGCCATCCCACTGGGACAGAATGTAGTTCTGTAGAGGTCTCATATGAATCTGTGCCCAGGTGATAGCTGGAATAGAAGACGTCATCAGTCCTAGTACGGTCATACCTTGTCTGAATGTTATGGCGTTGGTCCTTATTAGGAAGGTTACTGCCTGTGTGATTTTTTTCGTTCTTTTCTTCCATTAGGAAGGTTTTCGTTAGTCTGGAGTCCAGTGTATATAGCCCAAATATACCACTCACTGGCTTGGGGTCATCTGTGACTTTTCTGCATTTATTATCCATCCCCGGTTTTGTAGATAGGACATACTTGTGCACAGGTTGCTTTCTAGGGCCTCTGCTGAGTCTGCAAAGATCAGTAAATCGTCTAAATATGGTATTATGCCAATACCTAGTTGTCTTAGACCTTTTAACGCTTCTGCCATTATCTTTGAGAAGATTTTTGGTGCAGAGGAGATGCCGAAAAGGAGAGCTGTGTATCGAGGGTGCGGCGTAGTTGCTGGCCCTTGTACTGCGAACCTTAGGAATTTTTGGATGACCCTCCTTTATGGGGACATGTAGGTAGGCATCCTATAGGTCTATTGTCGCCATAAATGTCTCCCGTGGAAGGATGTCATGTCTTTGGAGTGTGGGAGGAAACCGGAGTACCTGGAGGAAACCCACGCAGGCACAGTGAGAACATGCAAACTCCAGGCAGGTAGTGTCGTGGTTGGGATATGAACCAGCGACCCTTTTTACTGCTAGGTGAGAGTGCTACCCACTACACCACTGTGCTGCCCTCCCTAGGTGTGTCACTCTCCAGAAGTTCTTGAAGCTGGGTTAGCCAGATTCATAAAGTCCGGGCTGTGCAGGTGGAAGCTATTGCCGGATTTCCATGGGGTCACTTAAGGTACCCGCGTCGTCAAAGGCCAAGTCAGATTTATTTGTGACTTTTGCCAGAGAAGCATCCACTTTGGGGCATTTAGCCCAGGTTTTGGTGTCCGTCTCTGCAAACGGGTCTGCGTTTGACTGTGGCTGGCATGAAGAGTTTCTTCTCTGGGTCTTCCCACTCTTTTTTTAAAAGATATCTTTATGAGTTTGGTGTACAGGGAATGTACTAGGCTTTCTGGGTTGTAGCTCTTTATACATCTCGTCATGTATTGTGAGTTCTGCGGATTTATGTTCTTTAATACCTAGCGTGTCCGCTATGGCTTTTAGAAGGCTATTCGTATCCCCTGATAGAAATAAAGTTGCCCTCTGAAACCACATCTCCTGAAGGAACGCATATCCGGTGGTAGACGGGGTATTGGTCTGACTGACGCTTGATGGCACTTCCAACTTTTTAATAGCTGAGCGTAGAGGCGCCATGGTGCTCTGTATTTCTTTCTTGAAAGAGCTGAGCAGATCTTTTAGATACCCTTGCGATTCTTTGGCCACCATTTTGTCTATACATTTTTGATATAGGGTTTTTTTTTTTTTTTTCTTTTTTCCTTCTGGGGAAAACCGGTGGCTGCATGAAGCACATGTTTTGTTGCTTTCCACCTCCCTTTCCTCAGGGGTCTTTGCCTGAAATCAAGCACAAAAAAGGTCCCCATGAGGTAGGCGGGTAAAGGCTGCCTGTAAGTAGGCAGTTTTACAGTAAGGTTAAGACAGAGGTGACTCTTGAGTATTCTGGCTTACCTTGGAGCTGTCCTGGCTTGCAGGATCTGCAGGGCAGGGTGGAGAAGCGTCAGACATGGTCAGCCACCAGGATCCTCTGCTTAGAGGGGCCTTTTTAACTGCTTCCTGCTTAAGCTCCGGCCCCGCCCCCAGCTGACCCCGTGCAGGTTGGTGGATATACCTGCACATGCCACTGCAATTGGTATCCTCCCTTCTGGGCCCAATAGGGAGGAGGACTCTGCTGCAGTATGCATGTATATTGACATATTTGCCATTATTAAAAATCTTTTTTTTTTTTTTTTAAATTCCCGCCCCCAGAATTGATGTAACCGTAGCCCACTCTGTATCCCTGGAAGCAGGCTCCAGGAAAATGGCCGCTAACCCGGAAGTGTCTCCGACGCCATCTTGGTACACCCCACCAAGCCTCCATGAGGAGAGGCTTGTTTTGCGGTGTGTAGAGGACGCCGATCGCGGCAAAAAAACAGGCAATCAAGTGGGCGGCGGGTGCGGACATCACGGGGGGGTAGGAGAGGAACAAAAAATAAGCAGTGAGGCACCTACCGGTCTGGCGTGGCAGCGGCTGTAATCAGGGGGTAAGGCATCCATGCACCCACACCACTGTACGCTCTTCATGTCTGGGAGTATGTTGCCAGAGTTTGCACATGGAGTTCCCTGGTGAAAAAACTGCAGCAGGTCCCTTGAGCAGCGGCATGGTGGAAATGTCATTGCATTATTGCAGCTTGGGGGGATGATTGCAGACCCCTCTGTAGGGGTGAAATCTCAGGAAGAGCAATACTGCTCAAATATGCTGCCCCTGCTCGCCCTCCCAAGGCCCGCTGGGCTAGATGGGATGCTGGCAGGGAGTCTCCTGCAACTAGCACAGAGACTGAAGTAAAATAACAAACGTTTCTTTTGCAGCTCCTGTGGGTCCGGAGGAAACACAAACAACTGAGGCACGCAGGTAAGACTGTGAAATTTATAATGGTGGACTAATGTGTTTCCTGTTTCAGGGAGGAGGAGCCTATCTCTCAGATGCTGCCCTGGAAGACGATTCGAGAAAAAATTTTTTTATTGGGGGGGCACATGGAGGGGCACAGCATAATGTTGGGAGGGTCAGGGCCCCCTCTACTCCCCCCCCCAGGGACGCCATTGAAAAAAAAAAAAGCGCACTGGACTGCATGTGGTGTGAACTGGCCCTGAAAGTGTCTAGTTTTGACCTCATATTATCTGGTTTTGGTAACTCTATAGGAAACTTGTGCAAGTAAATTGTATAATGTATGGCCAGCCTTACAAATGTGGCATTTCAAAAATTGGATGAAAGGTTTAGCACCGGGAAACACTTTTTGGAAGATAAAAAGAGCATTTTATATACAACTATATCCACTTCAATACCGGGCATTTTCACCCCCTTCCTGCCCAGGCCAAGTTTTAGTTTTTAGCGCTGTCGCATTTTGAATGACAATTGCGCAGTCATGCGATGTTGTACCCAAATAATTTTTATGATTCCCCCCCCCCACAAATAGAGATTTCTTTTGGTGGTATTTGATCACCTCTGCAGTTTTTATTTTTTGCGCTATAAACAAAAAAAGAAGTGACAAGTTTGAAAAAACACAATATATGTTTTACTTTTTTGCTATAATAAATATCCCATTGTTTTTTTTAAACATATTTTTTCCTCAGTTTAGGCCGATATTTATTCTTGGAAAAAACAGCGTCTACGTCTAGGGGATAGATTTATGGCATTTTTATTTATTTTTTACTAGTAATGGTGACGATCTGTGATTTTTTTTTGCGACTGTGACATTGCGGCGGACACGTCGGACAATTTTGACACTATTTTGGGACCATTGTCATTTATACAGAGATCAGTGCTTTAAAAATGTATTGATTACTGTATAAATGACACTGGCAGGGAAGGGGTTAACCACTAGGGGGCGAGAAAGGGGTTAAATGTGTTGCCTGGGGAGTGATTCTAACTGTAGGGGGCGGGGACTCACAAGGGGAGGGTACTGATCGGTGTTCCTCCGTACTGGGAACATACTATCGGTCTCCTCTCACCTGACAGGACGTGGATCTGTGTGTTTACACGTTGGGCCCGCTCGCGTGGCCAGTGCCCCCTAGACGGCAGGGAAGCCCAGGGCATCATATGACGCCCGCCCAGGATGGGAGATCCCTCCTGCGGACGCCATATGACTATAGCTGGGATGTCAAGTGGTTATAGATCAGACCAAAATGAGGGACAAATGAGGAGGAAACATTGAGGGACAGAGGGACATTGCTCCAAATCAGGGACAGTTGGGAGCTATGCTTTGTGTTGTAGATAGAGCCCAAACCATTCAAAGTGCGTGTGAATTTCTGCTGATTTTAATGAACATGATAGGACTGGATGTCTTTCCTCAATATACAAAGTAAAGACAATTGAGAAGACGAGTGATGTTTATGAACACCAAAATCAGCAGCACTTTTACTTTCGTTTTCCGGCTATATACTGTACAGTATAGAGAATCTTCATTCTCCTTCACTTTCTGTTCAGTGCAGGGTAGAGTCAAGGCTGATAGTGTCTCTCTGAAGTCTCAGCTATGAATAGTAGTGAGATGAGAAGCTATATCCAAAATTTCAGCCTTGATAATTGTGAACATGGTAATCAGGGCTACAGGCGGGTCCTCCTACAGCTGTTTGGTTTAAGCGGTCATGGCAAATCCTCCTTCATCAACTCCTGTAAGTATGTCGTAGATGATGCTCCTTACAAGGTCTATGCAGCGGTTGCTCCAGCAGAGAATAAGCCAGAGACAATGATAAGGAGTTCTTATGAGTTGACTGGAACCATCACGCTGGTCGATAACCGGGGCTGTGTCAAACTGAGTAAGGATGAGACCGGAGTGATATACACTCAGCTTGGTGAGTACAGAATATAATGTCATTACTTACAGAACCCAAAAAAAAAGTCTTTACTTGTATCCAATCAGTATAATATATATATATACTTTATCAGTGGGTGTATCAGAGGGCGTACGGGCGTTGCCCCCACTATTCATGCGTCCGGCCCCCTGATCTCCATGAAGGGTGCCGGAGGCATTGATTTTAATGTTTTTGTTTTTTTTTTTGTTTTTTTTTTAGCAGTGATTAGAGTCTGATGCCCTAATTGGCTTCAAAAAAGGGTGGGCTCGGGGCGCAGAGCACTGTGTGACAATAGCAAATTATTGTTCGAAAATGTCTTCCTGTTTCTCCTCCCAGCCAATCAGGAAAAGGCTCCTGAGACCCCATTGACCGGGGGTTCCGAAGACCTGATTGGCCAGGAGGAGAAGACGGAGGGGGGACACGGAGGCCGGGACAGTGCAGAAAAGTACAGCATGCTGCATTTTTCCTCACTGCAAACGTGCAAAAACGCACTGCAATGCATCCCAGCCCAAGGAAAGAAAGAAGAAGTAATGGACCTCACAGGATAAATGCAGATAAAAAAATGTGCATCAACTGCATGTAAAACACGCATCAAACGCATGCATAGGTACAAGGAAATAACGAGGCCTAAGGGTCCCTTTCATACCACAAACTGCACATAACTGTGCGTTTTTGACTGCATGTTTACATGCATTTGACGCGTGCTTGATGTGCGCTTGACGCGTGTTTGAATGCGTTTTGCACTGCGTTTAGCACTGCATTCGATGAGGATCCTAAGCTATCAGGTGTGTTTGTAGATAGGGTTTGCATTACTCATAGTTGCCAACATTGAAAAAAGGGGGGCGGGGCATGTGTAAGTAGGCTTGGCATAGGAAACAAAAATGTGGCGCGCGCTGCACCAAATAATTGGGCGTGGTTTACGTGAAATAGTGGGCATGGCTTGAAGGGGCGTGTCTCGAAGGAGGTGTAGTTAGAGTCTGAGATGAACGAGGGATGGAGGTAGAAACAAAGGGAAAGAAAGGGATGGAGGGACAGCAGGCCCAGATCTTACACCACAATAGAAATATGTGTATTTCAGAAAGTTTAACAATCAGCAAATAAAGATACTCCAAACACCTGGTTTTAGCGCTTCAATCATCCCTTCACCATGGTTGTTATGGTGTTAGGATGATAGAAGCGCATTATTATCATTATTAAATTGTAATAAAAAATTAAATAGTTCAACTCACCATAATGCAGAATCATTGGGAGCCCAAAGTGTGTCACTTGTCACGTCGCCTGACACCAGATGCCATCAGGTGTCCCCAGTAGATTCCCTCCTTACATCTCAGGTGTCCCCAGCAGAGTGCTTCCTTACATCTCAGGTCAGTCAGTATGCAGTGTTGCAGTGTAGGGGTCCCTCTATGATAGGGGGTGGGTGAGTGTGGGGGTCCCTCTATGACAGGTGGTCAGTGTGGAGTTTAGGGCTCCCTCTATGCCAGAGGGTAGGTCCCAGAGGGACCCCTACACTCCACACTGCCCTACGCCCTGTCATAGAGGTACCCCTACACTCCACACTGCCCTACCCCCTGTCAAAGAGGGACCCCTACACTCCACACTGCCCTACCCCCTGTCATAGAGGGACCCCTACACTCCACACTGCCCTACCCCCTGTCATAGAGGGACCCCTACACTCCACACTGCCCTACCCCCTGTCAAAGAGGGACCCCTACACTCCACACTGCCCTACAACCTGTCAAAGAGGGACCCCTACACTCCACACTGCCCTACCCCCTGTCATAGAGGGACCCCTACACTCCACACTGCCCTACCCCCTGTCATGGAGCCTCTATGACAGGGGGTAGGTCAAGAAACATCCAAACTGGTGCACTTACTCACAGGGCTGCTGTTAGAAATTATTGGGACCCCGTACAGCCTATCTCATAGGGCCCCCACCCCCTGAGGAGGGAAAGAGGAAGGTAAGAGGAGGAGGTGAGAGAGAGATGCAGTAGTGAGGGGGGGTGAGAGAAAGGGGGGAGGAGAGGGATTAAAGAGGGGGGTCTGACAGAAGAGGGGGGTCTGACATTACAGGAGGACTATACGTAACAGCCTTTCATGTCCCACAATACAGGAGGACTACCAGTCCCAGCCTACCATGCCCCCCAATAAAGGAGGACTACAAGTACAACTCCCAGCCTCCCATGTCTCAGCTACTAGGAGGACTACAAGTCCTAGCCTCCCATGTCTCAGCTACGAGCAGAACTACAAGTCCCAGCCTCCCATGCCTCAGCTACTAGGAGGACTACAAGTCCTAGCCTCCCATGTCTCAGCTACTAGGAGGACTACAAGTCCTAGCCTCCCATGTCTCAGCTACGAGCAGAACTACAAGTCCCAGCCTCCCATGTCCCAGCTGCTAGGAAGACTACAAGTCCCAGCCTCCCATGTCCCAGCTACGAGCAGAACTACAAGTCCCAGCCTCCCATGTCCCAGCTGCTAGGAGGACTACAAGTCCCAGCCTCCCATGTCCCAGCTGCTAGGAGGACTACAAGTCCCAGCCTCCCATGTCCCAGCTGCTAGGAGGACTACAAGTCCCAGCCTCCCATGTCCCAGCTGCTAGGGGGACTACAAGTCCCAGCCTCCCATGTCCCAGCTGCTAGGAGGACTACAAGTCCCAGCCTCCCATGTCCCAGCTGCTAGGAGGACTACAAGTCCCAGCCTCCCATGTCCCAGCTGCTAGGAGGACTACAAGTCCCAGCCTCCCATGTCCCAGCTGCTAGGAGGACTACAAGTCCCAGCCTCCCATGTCCCAGCTGCTAGGAGGACTACAAGTCCCAGCCTCCCATGTCCCAGCTACTTGTAGTCCTCCTGTATATAGGAACATGGAAGGCTGGGAGGAGGGGGGGGCGTAAAGTTGCCACCTCATCCCTTTAAACCCGAACACATATGAATTACACAGGTTCTGAGGCTAATTTCATGCAGATAAGGCACCAAGTGAGTTTAATTGTCACCTTTATCAGCCACAGAACCTGTGTAATTCATATGTGTTCGGTTTTAAAGGGATGAGGTGGCAACCCAAGGGGGGCGGCTGACAGAGCAGATG
The DNA here is from genome assembly GCA_037952925.1 of Lithobates clamitans. Classification (NCBI taxonomy): domain Eukaryota; kingdom Metazoa; phylum Chordata; class Amphibia; order Anura; family Ranidae; genus Lithobates; species Lithobates clamitans. The sequence continues at coordinate 103,652 of JBBGZY010001431.1, read as the reverse complement.
AGAGAGACCAACCTCAGGAGACAGAGACACATAGCACTAGTTAGAACTCCAGGAGCATGCAGGGCTGGCGTGATTACCCACAGACACAGTCCAGCCCTGCATCCACATGTAACCAGTTCCCTCATGTCCTCCCTCCGTCCTGCACATGACCTGCTCGGCCAATCACAGGACACCTCACCTGCCGCTGCCCAATGCTGAGCCTGAGCTCGGCTCAAACACAGAGCTGATCGATGTTTAGGCAGCAGTGTAAACAGGCACGGGATGATCATGCACCCCTCCGGGGGCGTTTTTTTTTTTTTTCATAATGGATAGAGTAAGGGAGAGCTATAACCCCTGTAAGGTTTATTTTTGCCATCTGTGTCCCATTGCAGAGATTTCCTTTCACTTCCTGTCCCCATAGCCAAACAAGTGAGAGGAAATACCTGCAAATTAAAGTCCCATGTACACGGCTGCTGGTAAACGGACGTTCAGAGACTGTTGGAGGCTTTTTTCAGCTGCCCCCAAACTCATCCAATGTTATCTTATGTGTACATGTACACAGGTTCATTTAATGTCATTTATAGGTCTTTCTTTGAAGGAAAAAAACTTAGTTCAGATGCCGAAGTTTCCGACGCCGAAGTTTCCGACGCCAAACGCGGTTAAATGTGGTAAGCCGCGTTTCGTTTATAGGCGTTTTTCGTTTTTGGCTATTTAATCACTTAAAGCGGAGTTCCACACAAAAATGGAACTTCCGCTTTTCGGAACCCCCCCCCCTCCGGTGTCACATTTGGCACCTTTCAGGGGGGAGGGGGGTGCAGATACCTGTCTAATACAGGTATTTGCACCCACTTCCGGCATAGACTCCCATGGGAGTCTATGCCTCTTCCTGTCCCCATCGCGCTGTCTGCTGGGAACACACAGCTCCCAGCAGAGAGCGGAGACCACTAGGGACGCGCAGCGTGACTCGCGCATGCGCAGTAGGGAACCAGGAAGTGAAGCCGCAACGCTTCACTTCCTGATTCCCTCACCGAGGATGGCAGCGGCAGCTGCCGAGAACCGAGCGGGTTCTCGGCGTCCCCTGCCGACATCGCTGGACCCCGGGACAGGTAAGTGGCCATGTATTAAAAGTCAGCAGCTGCAGTATTTGTAGCTGCTGGCTTTTAATATTTTTTTTTCCTGCCGGTGTGGGTGAACCCCCGCTTTAAAGACCAGCCTCGTTTTGGAATTTAGGTGTTTACATGTTTAAAACTGTTTTTTTTGCTAGAAAATTACTTAAAACCCCCAAACATTATATATTGTTTTTTTCTAACATCCTAGAGAATAAAATGGCGGTCATTGCAATACTTTTTTTCACACCGTATTTGCGCAGGGGTCTTACAAGCGCACTTTTTTTGGAAAAAAATCACTTTTTTGAATAAAAAAAATAAGACAACAGTAAAGTTAGAGCAATTTTTTTTTTATATTATGAGAGATAATGTTACGACGAGTAAATTGATACCCAACATGTCACGCTTAATAATTGCGCCCGCTCGTGGAATGGCATCAAACTTTTACCCTTAAAAATCTCCATAGGCGACGTTTAAAAAATTCTACAGGTTGCATGTTTTGAGTTACAGAGGATTCTAGGGCTAGAATTATTGCTCTCGCTCTAACAATCGCGGCGATACCTCACGTGTGTGGTTTGACCACAGTTTTCATATGCGGGCGCTACTCACGTATGCGTTCGCTTCTGCGCGCGAACTCAGCGGGACAGGGCGTTTTAAATTTTTTTTTTTATTCTTATTTATTTTATTTGATTTTATTTATTTTTACACTGTTTTTTTTTTTTTTTAAAGTATTTACATCACTTTTATTCCTATGACAAGGAATGTAAACATCCCTTGTAATAGAAAAAAGCATGACAGGTCCTCTTAAATATGAGATCTGGGGTCAAAAAGTCCTCAGATCTCATATTTGGACTTAAATGCAATAAAAAATAAAATGTCATTTGAAAAAATGTGGCTTTAGGAGGTATGGGCGGAAGTGACGTTATGACCTCGCTTCCGCCCTGCAGTGTCATGGAGACAGGTGGGGGCCATCTTCTCCTCAGTTGTCTCCATGCACAGCAAGTGAGAGGAAGTGATCGCCTCCGCCGCTACCAACGGCTCCGGTAAGCGGCGGAGGGCACTGGATCGGGGCGGGAGGGGGGCCCCTCTCCCGCCACCGATAAAAGTGATCTTGCGGCGAATCCGCTGCAGAGACCACTTTTATCTTGTAGCCGGCCGAAAACAGGGATACTGGGGTTATGGCAGCTAGCTGTTGCCATAACAATGATATCCGTCCTCAAAAAAGGGACGTACATCGGCGTGCGGTGGTCGGCAAGTGGTTAAAAAAAATTATTATTTAAAAAAATGTTTTCTAAACGCAAACACGGCAAAACTCCGCTAAACGCGGCAAAATGGACATTTTAAACATGGGTTACTATCTGACAAGTTAAATCGTTCAGGAGAGGTTGTAAAAGTGTCCCGTGTACATGAAGCCTAAAGGAATTCTTTGGGGGGCCCCCAGATCACCAGAACTAGTGTCCCCATTGGAAGATTTTATTACTTATCTGGGGACAACCCAAAAGTTGAGATTTTCTTTTACTTTCAATGATAATGGTACAGTGAAACCTTGGTTAACAAGCAATGCGGTTAACAAGCGTTTGAAAGACAAGCAACATTTTTTTTTTAAATCCTGACTCGGTTTGCGAGTGTTGTCGCGTGAAACGTGCAGGATTCAAGCCAATAGGGTGTGCAGTACCACATTTAGCTGGGGGTGCCGATGACACTGGGAACTGTTCGGAAAGGAAATTTATAGGCCTTTCTTTGAAGGAAAAAAACTTAGTTCAGACGCCGAAGTTTCCGACGCCGAAGTTTCCGATGCCAAACGCGGTTAAATGTGGTAAGTTTTTGGCTATTTAATCACTTAAAGACCAGCCTCATTTTGGAATTTAGGTGTTTACATGTTTAAAACTTGCTAGAAATTACTTAAAACCCCCAAACATTATTGTTTTTTTCTAACATCCTAGAGAATAAAATGGCGGTCATTGCAATACTTTCTTTCACACCGTATTTGCGCAGTGGTCTTACAAGCGCACTTTTTTTGGAAAAAAATCACTTTTTTGAATAAAAAAAATAAGACAACAGTAAAGTCAGCCCAATTTTGGGGGCGCATGCGCGGCGCGATGCGGGAAGGACGCGAGTAACCACAGCTCCGTATGACCCGGCCAGAGCAGGCTGAACAACCAGAGCCAGACAAACACTACGCCGCCGAAAATACTCCATACCCCTCGGGGAACCCTCCGTGCATGCCGGTAAGAAGAACCGGGCATTTTTGCCGTTCACAACACCACTTAACCCACTATCTTTTGAAACGCTACAGGCAAGCAGGCCAGAAAGATGTCCCAAGATAGCGCCGGCGCCGGCACACACGCGGCTGCAACGAAACAGCTCTCTAATCCATCCATCCACCTTCTCAACAACGGGAACTGTGAGTACTCATCTCCATTATCTAAAGCCGATTTGGATGCCAGTCTCACCACAATCTTTCATAAGCTGGTAAATAAAATAGAGAGTGAAGTGCATAAAGCCACTACGGCCCTATCTCAGGAAATAGCAAATATAGGAAATCGCACGGACATATTAGAAACCAAACACGATGAACTTTCACTTACTCATAACGATTTAAGAAAGGACTATGAATCTTTGGCAGACAGCTTTGCCTTTATGCAAGCACAAGTGGAAGATTTGGATAATAGGAACAGACACCACAATATCAGACTGCGAGGTGTCCCTGAAACAGTCTCTGATCTGGTACAGGCAGTTTCCAAAATCTTCCATAATCTTCTCCCTGACAAACCAATGTCAGCATTTACATGTGATCGTATACACAGAGCCCTCCGCCCCAAACCCCCTCCTGACAAACCACCTAGAGATATTATCATGTGCATGAAGGATTTTCTCATCAAAGAGGAAATTATGCGTGCTTCCAGAACCTCCCCAAACATTGCTTTTGAGGGCAACAGGTTACAAATCTACCCTGACATCTCCCCAGCTACTCTGGATAGAAGACGCAGAATGAAGGAAGTCACAAACATCCTACAAACAGCTTGTATAAGATACAGATGGGGATTTCCTTTCAAGCTGACAATCCCACATAATGGCTCTACATACACCGTGTATAATTTAATTGAAGGCAAAGAACTGCTAGTCAAATTGGGCTTACTGGATCCAGAATCACCGAACAGATTTCCATCCACTCCAAGACCCTCCCCTATCTGGTCGACTCCATCCTCCAGGCGTAATACAGCTGAACAGAGAAGATGGCGTCAACTTTTCCAGAACCAAGCCACCTGATCATCTTAATCATTTGAAGTTCCTTTTCACATAAGGCTCCATCTATTTTGATATCCTTTTATGATTGAACTTTGGTTCTTCTTCACTATTCCCTATTTGAGTGGACCATCTTGAGCACAGCCCTACTCATCATTCTGCTAACATTTGAACTTCCCCCGCATTTGGAACTTGGACATCATCAGGATCCCCAAAAATTGAACGGAAGAACAAACTTTCCACAACTCTATATCAAACCTTCTCCTTTCCCTACTCCTTCCTTTTCCCCCCTCCCTTCCCTTCCTCCCACTCCCCCCTCCCATCCCCCTATTTTGCCTCTCCCCCCCCCCTTTTTTTTTTTTTTTCCCTCATTACCAAATGGTATATATGTAGCTAAAGTGAGTTTTTAATAGTGCTTGGGATGGTAATGCTTAAATGGGTGAACTTGAGGTCTGTTACAATTGAGATATAATCTCCTTGTCTCTCAACCCCCAATGATAGAGTTTTTCTACCTATGCAGTCACATTTACCCCTCTGGTAGTTATTTAATTGTTTTTGTTCCAACTATTTCAAATAGCCTGCTAAATCCGTCGTCGCTGGATTGTCTCCCCACCTGCCCATGCGGTTAGCTGCGACATCCTTAAACTGGAGGATGGCGCACTTGATGGCATTCGAAGGATCAGGACACGTTTGTCCTCCTGTTTCAAGTTTAAAATTTTGTGACAAGAATTTTCTTGTCCCTTTTGTTTTTGTTATTTTTCATCACAGTATTTACCAATTTCGCATATATGGTCTATACTTTTTTTAGACTTAAAAATGGAAGTTACAGTTACACTGCTCAATCTTGCCTAATGATCCAATGTTATATACTTTTTGATTTCAATTACTTATGTTTTAAATTTGGTGTATACCTGACTATGGTTTCTCTAACAATACGATATAAGGTGTCACTCATATTTCAAATGCTAAGCTTTATCCTCTCCATACACTCTCATATGCTTTACATTTATATTCCACTATGTATAATTAGTATTGTCTTTTTTCATAAGCAAACCCCCTTACAAATTATCAATGGTACTTAAAGTAATATCTCATAATGTTCATGGCTTCAATACACCCCACAAAAGGAAAAAGGCCTTTCAACGCTACAAAAGAATTGGCGCAGACATTATCCTATTACAGGAAACTCACTTCTCTTCCTCTAGACACCCAAATTATTTTGACAAAACATACAATCAATATTATTATACTACATACCACAATAAAACTTGCGGAGTTGCTATCTTTATACGTAACACTATAATATTTGACTCACAACATATTCATAAAGATCCAGATAGCCGCTATATCATTATAAAAGGTCAGATAAATAACAAAGAAATCACTATTGCATCAATTTACGCACCTAATGATTCCCATTCTTCCTTTTTCCAGAGTTTTTTTGAATCCCTAGATAAACTTAGCTCTCCCCATCTGATTGTAGGTGGTGACTTTAATCTAACAGCACACCCAGCTCTAGATAGAAGCAGAATCTCCCCATCCACCAAAGCTTTCCCTAAATCTTTAAACCAATCCCTCAATAAATTTCAACTTATAGACTCCTGGAGGGCGCATAACATAAGTGCAAAAGTTTACACACATTACTCACACCCCCATGATGTCTACGCTAGACTAGACTACATTTACTGCACACCTATTCTTTTAGCCAACTCCTCCAAAGCTATAATACATCCATGCCCCTGGTCTGACCATGACATTACATTTTTTGAAACTTCACACATAGGTCTAAAACTCTCCCCCTACAATTGGAGATTAAATGATACAATCCTAACAGATGCCTCTTTGTCACAGGCCATTACAACACAAATTGAGAATTATTTTTCTGACAACGTCAATGATGAAACTCCTCCCACTATGATCTGGGTGGCACATAAAGCAGTTTTAAGAGGCCATTTAATTAGCCTTGCTGCAAACAGAAACAGACAGAGACTCACAGACATTAAATGCCTTACCAAAGAACTTAATGACTTATACCATAAACTACAATTAACCCCTACTTCAGAAATTACCAAACAAATACAGGACAAACGCAAAGCTTTAGATGGTATTCTTTCAGCAAATACAGAGAAATCATTACGATTTTCCAAGGCTAAATTCTTACTACATAGCAACTCTCCCTCATCTATGTTTGCCAAAAAACTTAATCATGAACACAAACCCCCACACACTTATAAACTCAGGGACCCCAGGGGTAATATGATCACTCACCCTCAAGAAGTACTTAAAATATTCTCCACATTTTATAAAGACCTCCTCTCAAGCCCTCAACCCCCTATAGACCACTCATCTAGGCAATGGATGGATGACATCCGACTACCCTCCCTCACCCCACAGCAAATAGATTCGCTGAACGCCCCCTGTACAGAATTGGAACTGACCCGAATCATAAAAATCCTTAAAACCTCCACAGCCCCAGGCCCAGATGGTTTTTCATCTTCATATTATAAAAAATTTGCCCCCCTCCTAACCCCTTATTTGACTAACCTTTTTAATCACATCCTTAATGGTGGACAATTTCCTAATGAGATGCTTCTAGCTAACCTTTCCCTAATTCCTAAACCACTTAAAGATCACTCTCTTCCCCAAAACTTTCGACCGATATCAGTTTTAAACAACGACCTCAAAATTTTTGGTAGACTACTAGCTGACAGACTGGCAAAAGTTATCACGAATCTTATTCACATTGATCAAACCGGTTTTATACCTGGAAGACAAATTGTTGATAATGTTAGATTGGTCACTAATATTATCCAAGACGCAAATCTTTACTTTCGCAAGCTTTGCCTCTTAAGTCTAGATATTCATAAGGCAATTGACAGCGTTAGTTGGTCAAACCTTAACTTTATTCTACCCAAATTTGGAATATCAGATAAATTCTTGCAGGGCTTTAATGCCCTATATCATAATCCCCAAACTAGAATAAAAATCCCAGGTCACAACTCAGATTTTTTCCCCCTTAGTAGAGGTACTAGACAGGGTTGCCCCCTTTCCCCTCTCTTATTTGCCCTCACAATTGAACCATTAGCCCATAAAATAAGGAATAATTATAATATAAAAGGATATACTAAAGGGGAAAACGAATTTAAACTCAGTTTATACGCCGATGATGCTCTTGTATTCCTTACAGAACCTATTACTTCTATCCCATCCCTCCTTAAGGAATTGAAACTTTTTCACAACATCTCTGGCCTCAAAATAAATATGAATAAATGTTCTGCCATGCCAATTAAGCATTCCCAAATTTCACAAAACGTATTATCGAGCAATTTTCCTTTCATATGGTGCCCTAATTCATTTAAGTACCTTGGAGTCTCTATAACCTCAACACATAAACAATTATATAAGTCTAACTACACCCCTCTCTTCTCCAACATTAATACTATTCTTAACTCTTGGTCTTCATTTCATATCTCGTTCCTAGGTAGAATATGTGCCATTAAAATGACAATCCTTCCCAAACTTTTATATTATTTTCGCACCCTACCAATTAACATCCCAAAATCCAAATTACTCGCTATACAAAGAAGTATCAACAAATTTATATGGGCAGGCAAAAAACCCAGATGCAGCTACGCCCTGATGCACAGACCCCAGTCTGCTGGAGGTTTAGGTCTCCCCAACATTTGGTTATATTACCTTGCTGCTAGACTAACTCAGCTTTCCCAATGGTTCACCCCCACACACGAGACCCCATGGAAAAAATTTGAAATCACCTCTATTAAACCATTGTACTTACAAGGAATATTATGGTCTAACATCACATCATATAGTAAACTTTCCAAATTAAATATTATAGTTGCCCAATTTCTCCAACTTTGGAATAAACACAAAGACGCCTTCAAACTTTCCTCCAACACCCCGCCCTTAGCATCTTTTTTGGGTGACCCCAGATTTACACACGCATATAACAATGAAAGACCCTTCTCAAACTGGATCAACAAAAATCTTACTACACTTAGATCCCTACAACTAAAATGGAACTTCACACCATTCCCCTCACTACAATCTATACACGGCCTCCCTTCCTCAGAACTTCACCATTACCAAATAATTAGAAGATTCTATGCTGAGTGTTTTGCACTTTCAACAAATCCCTCCAACACAGTATTTGAACAGATCTGTATCTCCTTCTCTAGAGATAGAGGTTTGATCTCAAAACTACATAATTTCTTAAACAGCGTTGGAGTCCCGGAAAAATCCTCACAGATGATTAAATGGGAAACAGACTTGGGTATCACATTCAGCATTGAAGATTGGATGTCTATGTCAACTAATCTACGTAAAAGTAACAAAGCCATATCATTCAGGGAAACCCCAATTAAAGTATTCTCAAGATGGTACTTAACCCCAGAGAAATTACATTCATACTACCCTTCTTTGTCTCCAAATTGTTTCAGAGGCTGTTCTGTTCCCGGCACATTCTTACATATATTCTGGTCCTGCTCCTACCTAGACCTAATATGGCGTAAAGCCTTTGAAATCATTGAATCTTCCTCTAAACAAAAAATCACACCTACACCACAAATTTGTTTATTATTTGCTAATATCCCGAATATCCCCCTTCCATGTACTAGATTAACTCACTCTTTATGCAGCTTCATTTTATGGATGATTGCTTACAACTGGAAATCCAACAATCTCCCATGGTAACAAGTTGTTTCTAGAATGGAATCCATCAAACTTGCAGAATGGATATACCATACCCTCAATGATACTATACATATACACAAAAGTAAATGGTCTTTTTGGATTACAGATTAGTACCTACAAGTTTTTATTCAAAATTTTTCTTTTTTCTTTTTTATATATGACTGTTGTACCTGCAAGTCAATGTATATATAGTCTTCATTAACACATGTCTATACCTCGAAATTATGGTCTGGAATTGCATTGCAATCTTTTACTCTAACGATAAATATGTAACATTGTGACATACTTTGTTAAAACTCCTATTTGCTTTTGTATTTCTATGAAACTTCCAAATAAATCTTTTGTAAACAAGTTAGCCCAATTTTTTTTTAGATTATGAAAGATGATGTTACGACGAGTAAATTGATACCCAACATGTCACGCTTAATAATTGCGCCCGCTCGTGGAATGGCATCAAACTTTTACCCTTAAAAATCTCCATAGGCGACGTTTAAAAAATTCTACAGGTTGCATGTTTTGAATTACAGAGGATTCTAGGGCTAGAATTATTGCTCTCGCTCTAACAATTGCGGTGATACCTCACCTGTGTGGTTTGACCACAGTTTTCATATGCGGGCGCTACTCACGTATGCGTTTGCTTCTGCGTGCGAACTCAGCAGGACAGGGCGTTTACAATTTTTTTTTTTTTTCTTATTTATTTTATTTGATTTTATTTATTTTTACTCTGTTTTTTTTTATTTTTAAAGTATTTACATCACTTTTATTCCTATGACAAGGAATGTAAACATCCCTTGTAATAGAAAAAAGCATGACAGGTCCTCTTAAATATGAGATCTGGGGTCAAAAAGTCCTCAGATCTCATATTTGGACTTAAATGCAATAAAAAATAAAATGTCATTTGAAAAAAATGACATTGAAAAAATGTGGCTTTAGGAGGTATGGGCGGAAGTGAGGTTATGACCTCGCTTCCGCCCTGCAGTGTCATGGAGACAGGTGGGGGCCATCTTCTCCTCAGTCGTCTCCATGCACAGCAAGTGAGAGGAAGTAATCGCCTCCGCCGCTACCAACGGCTCCGGTAAGCTGCGGAGGGCACTGGATCGCGGCGGGAGGAGGGGCCCCTCTCCCGCCACCGATAAAAGTGATCTTGCGGCGAATCCGCCGCAGAGACCACTTTTATCTTGTAGCCGGCCAAAAACAGGGATACTGGGGTTATGGCAGCTAGCTGTTGCCATAACAATGATATCCGTCCTCAAAAAAGGGACGTACATCGGCGTGCGGCGGTCGGCAAGTGGTTAAAAAAAAATTATTATTTAAAAAAAATTTTTCTAAACGCAAACACGGCAAAACTCCGCTAAATGCGGCAAAATGGACATTTTAAACATGGGTTACTATCTGACAAGTTAAATCGTTCAGGAGAGGTTGTAAAAATGTCCCATGTACATGAAGCCTAAAGGAATTCTTTGGGGGGCCCCCAGATCACCAGAACTAGTGTCCCCATTGGAAGATTTTATTACTTATCTGGGGACAACCCAAAAGTTGAGATTTTCTTTTACTTTCAATGATAATGGTACAGTGAAACCTTGGTTAACAAGTAATGCAGTTAACGAGCGTTTGAAAGACAAGCAACTTTTTTTTTAAAATCCTGACTCAGTTTGCGAGTGTTGTCGCGTGAAACGTGCAGGATTCAAGCCACTAGGGTGTGCAGTACCACATTTGGCTGGGAGTGCCGATGACACTGGGAACTGTTCGGAGCCGTTCAGAAATACTCGGAATCACTCAGAAATACTCAAACCTTTCCAAGGGTTTCCGTGTTCAGCCGAGCTGTCCCCGAGTATTTCCGGGGCTCTCTGGTGCCCCCCCCACCTGTGGCCACATGCGGTATTGCATGCAATAGAAGTCAATTCGCAATGAATTATCTTTGTTCCCATTGACTTCTATGGGGAAACTCGCTTTGATATGCAAGTGCTTTGAATTAAAAGCATTCTCCTGGAATTATACTCATAATCCAAGGTTCCACTGTATATAACCCAAAATTGCAGCGCTAAAATAGCAAGTGATAAAACCAAAATGCTAATTAACTAAACAGTGATAAGTCCATGAGAACATCTAAAATATAATGTTCAAATCCGTGAGGAGATCCAACATAAATAAAGTTCTTAAGTATTTGTGTCTCAGTAAATATAAACAATCGAACACCAAAAATGCACCTTCCACCGTGAAAAAAGAAAGTCTGTGCCCTTACGAGATGACTAGACTCCACATTATAGGAGCCTAGTAAAGCGCGGATGAGTGTAATACATACAATCCTTCCTCTGGATATAAACAGGATGATGGAACTATAAACACAGATGGCTGCTCTCTCAGTTTATCGCTCCCAAGTATGATAAAAGAAAAAAAATATAAACCTCTAAAGGGATTTTTAAGGCAATTAATTTTTGTTTAAAAAATAAAATCAAATTTATTGAGTATCATTAGACATGAAAAACATAAATATTGATATATGTGCATATAACATAGGGTAAATAACATATAGATACAAAATAGGACTTCAAGACATAGAAGTTTGTATATAGATCCGAAAAATAGTTCTAGTATACAGTTACATGTGAGGGAATTGTTAAAAAACAGACAGTGATGTATCACACTACCCAATACAGTCACCCTGAATGGCCACTCGAATATGGGGTAGTGGAATTTCCAACGCGTTTCAACGTTAATCAAAATCAAGTCTTCTTCAGGGAAAATTACATCACAATCTAAATAATCAAAAAAGGGGAATAGATCAGAAAATGTTGCTGCAATTTATACATATATACATCATACCAGTCTCCTGCATTGGTTGGATTCTCTAGTAACTTACGTTCTCCCAAGGCAACCCGGGTGGAGCATATTGTATGCCAGGGGCCAAAGATACCCCACACCAAAGACAACCTGGAGAGTCCTATAGCTCTACAAGGTGGCTGGATATATAATCAACAAATCCCAATATATAGCGTCCTCAGCCTTGAAAAAAGGATGGCTGTCTGTAGTGGGGCAAAAAGTAAATAAATAAACATAAGTGGTGTCCTTCAATGAACTGCGGGATAACCCGCCAGTAGACACCACATAAAAAACCCCCCTTGGCCACAGGCCAGGTATAAACAAAGTGGACCTCCCTGATAGGGAGATCCCATTCCTTGTAAAATGAGAGAACTTACTGATGAGTAGGTCGCCTGGCCTAAGACCGGGAGGATTCGTGAAGCCAAAGCCCCAGATAGCCCAGATAAGTTCTCTCATTTGTTGATTATATATCCAGCCACCTTGTAGAGCTATAGGACTCTCCAGGTTGTCTTTGGTGTGGGGTATCTTTGGCCCCTGGCATACAATATGCTCCACCCGGGTTGTCTTGGGAGAACGTAAGTTACTAGAGAATCCAACCAATGCATGAGACTGGTATGATGTATATATGTATAAATTGCAACAACATTTTCTGATCTATTCCCCTTTTTTGATTATTTAGATTGTGATGTAATTTTCCCTGAAGAAGACTTGATTTTGTTTAACGTTGAAACGCGTTGGAAATTCCACTACCCCATATTCGAGTGGCCATTAAGGGTGACCGTATTGGGTAGTGTGATACATCACTGTCTGTTTTTTAACAATTCCCTCACATGTAACTGTATACTATAACTATTTTTCGGATCTATATACAAACTTCTATGTCTTGAAGTCCTATTTTGTATCTATATGTTATTTACCCTATGTTATATGCACATATATCAATATTTATGTTTTTCATGTCTAATGATACTCAATAAATTTGATTTTATTTTTTAAACAAAAATTAATTGCCTTAAAAATCCCTTTAGAGGTTTATATTTTTTTTCACATGTATTTGGGATGATGGCAATGACACATCCACACCACCAAGGTCACACTTATATAGTATGATAAAAGAAAGGAGAAGAAGAACGCAAGCATAGCATAAAACCGTGATGGTTTATTGAGGTAGCATAAGTCCAAACAGACAAGGATAAAACAATTTCCAAGGTAAAAACTGATCTGCAGATCACATAGGAACTAGCGTGGTGAGAATTAGCATAGACTCCACCCTACTAGTTCCGTCATAACTGACATCATCGGGGGAATGATAACGGTAAACAGAACAAATAGAGAGGGTGAAATCTCCCTAATGCAGGCACAGACAGCAATAAAAACCTGACAGGGGTTCTAACCTCTCTCCACTCAATCCAAAACTAAAAAAAAAAATGTTGCCCTTAGGCCGGGTTCACACTGGTGCAACAAACGCTCCGACATTGGGAGCTCATGTCGCATGACGTGTGAAAATCAATGTTACCTATGGGAGCTGTCTTAACTGGTCCGACACCAGTCAGTCCGACTTTGAAAATGCTCCCTGCACTAATTTGGTCCGACTTTGATCCTACTTCAACCCATTGACTATCACTGGAGTCGGATCAAAGTGGGAAGGCCGTCTTGCATGATCTGACTTTGGCATGCTCTGATGATCTTGAGGGGGAACTCCATGCCAAATTAAAAAAAAAAAAAACAGCATGGGTTCCCCTGCCAAGAGCATACCAGACCCTTGGGTCTGGTATGGATTTTAAGGGAAACCCCCTACACTGAAAAAACGGCATGGGGGTCCCCCCAAAATCCATACCAGACCCTTATCCGAGCACGCAGCCCGGCTGGTCAGGAAACGGGGATGGGACGAGCGAGCACCCCCCCTCTCCTGAACCATACCAGGCCGCATGCCCTCAACATGGGGGGAGGGTGCTTTGGGGCAGGGAGGTGCATATTGGAATCTGGGAGCCCCCTTTAATAAGGTGGCCCCCAGATCCCAGCCCCCCACCCTATGTGAATGAATATGGAGTACGTTGTACCCCTAATCCATTCACCTGGAAAAAGTGTTAAAAAAAACACACTACACAGTAATTTATTAGGCAGCTCCAGGGGTCTCTTCTGACTTTGGGGGTCTCTTCCGATTTTTTTCCCTCTCTCCGGCCTCTTCTCCGTGCTCTCCGGTTCTTCTCCCACTGTCCAGGGTCTTCTGTCGGGTCTCCACCGCTATCTTCTGCTCTTTTGCCCGCTCTTTTGCTAGCTCTTGCCCGGTCTTCTCCGTCTTCTTCCCTCTGCTCTCTCCCGCTGTAATGCCATGTGCGCGGTTTGCAATGACTTATATTGGCATGGGGCGGGGTCACCGGATGATGTCATCTGGTGACCCCGCCCCTTAAGAGAAGAGGGAAGGTGACAATGGAGAAGACCAGGCAAGGGCTAGCAAAAGATAGCGGAGGAGATCTGGCAGAAGACACCGGACAGCGGGAGAAGAACCCGGAGAGCACGGAGAAGAGGCCGGAGAGAGCGGAGAAGTTGGAAGAGACCCCCGAAGTTGGAAGAGACCCCCGAAATCGGAAGAGACCCCTGGAGCTGCCTAATAAATTACTTTAAAAACCTTTGTAGTGTGTTTTTTTTATTGATGCATTTTTTCAGGTGAATGGGTAGGGGTACAATGTACCCCATACTCATTCACATAGGGTGGGGGGCCGGGATCTGAGGGCCACCTTATTAAAGGGGGCTCCCAGATTCTGATAAGCCCCCCACCTGCAGGCAGGGTTGTCGGGAAGAGGCTCTTGTCCTCATCAACATGGGGACAGGGTGCTTCGGGGTGGGGGGCCGCAGCACCCACCCCCCTATGTTGAGGGCATGCGGCCTGGTACAGTCCAGGAGGGGGGCGTTCGCTCGTCCCCATCCCCTTTCCTGACTGACTGGGCTGCGTGCTCAGATAAGGGTCTGGTATGGACTTTGGGGGGACCCCCACACCGTTTTTTGGGCGTAGGGGGTTCGCCTTAAAATCCATACCAGACCTAAGGCAATACAATACAGATAAGTGGGGGTAGGCACCTTTTCAGAGGTTAAGATCTACCTGGACAACATGGAGTAAAGCAAAGCTCCCCGGCGAGGGGAGATTGGTGGGTGGGGGGTTCTAGGTGGCGCCCTTGAAAAAAAAAAAAAAAAGAAAAGCTACCAAAAAAAAAGACTTAGATGTAGTGTTCTGTACCCCCCAACGTCGTGTCCCCTGACCTTTCACATCACCCTCCCCACTGTAGTGTCCTCTGCCCTCCATAGTAGAGTTCTCTGTACCCCTCCCCCCACAGTAGTTTACCCCCCAAGGCAGTGTCCTCTGCACCCCTTCACATCACCCTTCCCCCTGTAGTGTCCACTACCTCCTCAGAGCAGTGTCCTCCTACCCCCCTTATAAAGTGTCATCTGCCCCTGAAAGCAGTCTCCTCTGCCTCCCCATTCCCCAAAGCAGTGCCCTCTATCCATTTCTCATCACAATCCCTCCCCCCTTCACTGTAGTGTCCACTGCCCCCCCCCCTCCAACAGTGTCTCCTCTGTCCTCTTCACATCACCAGGTATGAGCCTGATGCTCGAGTCGAACGTAAGTGCTCATTTTAAAGGTTTATATGCAAGTTAATGTCATTAAAAATGGTGTTTGGGGACCCGGTTTCTGCCCCAGGGGACATGTATCAATGCAAAAAAAAGTTTTAAAAATGGTCATTTCGGGAGCAGCGATTTTAATAATGCTTAAAGTGAAACAATAAAAGTGAAATATTCTTTCAAATTTCGTACCTGGGGGGTGTTTATAGTATGCCTGTAAGATGGTGCAGTTTTCCCGTGTTTAGAACAGTCCCTGCACAAAATGACATTTCTAAAGGAAAAAAAAAGTCATTTAAAACTGATCGCGGCTGTAATAAATTGTCGGGTCCCGTCAATATAGATAAAACTCCCCCCCCAGTCTATTACCAGGCCCTTTGGGTCTGGTATTAATGTTAAGGGGAACCAAAATGTAAAAAAAAAAATTGCGTGGGGGTCCCCCCAAATTTCACACCAGGCCCTGTGTGAAAACCTCTATTCATCAGTTTGCAGCAGATCATGCTGGACCACAAACGTAGATGTGCATGGTCCCGTTTTCACTGTCGTTCATCTTGGTGACTCATCTGCCCATTTATGATCAGCCTTAGTTAATTGCAGTACCAGACATTTTATTAATCTCTCCTCTAATTTTCTCTTCTCATTCTAGGGAATTTTCTACCGCTGGATACTGAGGTCAAATGGGATACCAGCTATGAGAACACACTGACCAACCTTTTGGATTCAGACCGTGAAGATCGCTCTGCTGATTTCATTGTCCCGGTGTTTATCTACAAGTAAGCAAACATCCCAAACAGAATATCACATACATACTGTGAATCTATTGAAATACATTATAATATTGTAGGCAGTGGAACACTTTCTTCTTCAAATCTATTGAAATACATTATAATATTGTAGGCAGTGGAACACTTTCTTCTTCAAAGGTCCTCCATAACTGGGGCAGATTTCACTCAATGATTTACAATTTTTGAAGGGACTATACTTTAGGTGTATAATTGTTAAAGTCTGTCTGTTTTATAAAAAAAAGGTGCCTTTAAAGGCGCAGCCACACCTGCATTCAACACCGGTTGGTTGCAGAAACTGTTCTCATTTATTGAATAGCTTGACAAAAGATTTTGTACTGTTAAGAGATAAGGTTAGATCAGATTTCAACTGGCTGAGACAGAATACATTGTTATGCCTAATAAGGTCATAGCTGGTGAACTTTTAACTTTCAGCGCTGTTGCACTTTGAATGGCAATTGCACTGTCATGCAACACTGTACCCAAATCCATTTTGTATCATTTATCGGAGACAGATAAGGGGGAATTTACTAAAATTGGAGCACACAGAATCTGGTGCAGCTGTGCATAGTAGCTGTCACGGAATGTCCCCCACTCCGCTTGAGTGCTTCCAGTATACCGCTTCCTAAGTTCTGGAACACGAGTCCAATGGATCTGGCTATAGGAACCCCCAAGAACTAGACAACACCAGTCTTGGAGTATATCAGGACTAACTCTTTATTTGAGATCTTACACAAATGTATACAGCAGGATGACTCAAAGCTAACCTAATTAACATGAGCTAATTTACTAAAAAATGTACCCAGACCAGATGACTCAGAGACATGACCTGTAGGACACAGAGTTGTGGGCACCAAGCTTCACACAGTAGTATAAACACAATAGCAGGAGCTAATTACAATTAACAATACAAACAACAATCTCCCCCCCTCCTCAGCCTAGTCATCAACAGTTCGTCTCCTAGCCAGTCCTGGAGGCTAATGTGATCAGCTCACTCAATTAACAGGTTGAGTTCAGAATCAAACAAACCAATAATAGTCTCTTCATACATCCTGGGAGATATTGTGGACAAATATTACTGTCCCATTTTAAGTAGTCCAAGATATATTTTCTCACTCACCCTGTGCCAGGATAGCACAGGGTGACTTAGACATAAGAGGTGTATGGGGAGCTGAAACAAGGGCATCCCCTACTTTCCAAGGGATTCTGAGTTCCACGGGCCCTCCCGTCACAGTAGCCAATCAGCTTATAACTTCATGCTGTTCAATTAGGCTTTAAGCCGATTGGCTTCTATGCAGAATTGCACCAGATTTTGCACTATTCAGCGTTCATAAATAACCCCTAAAGAGCTTTTTGGTGGTATTTAATCACCACTAGTTTTTTTTTATTCTTTGCTAAACAAACAAAAAAAAAGCAAACATTTAGAAAAAATAAACCTTTTTCTTTGTTTCTGTTATAAAATTTTGCAAATGAGTAATTTTTCTTCTTCGCTGATGTGCGGCGATGAGGTTTTACTGATGAGCACTGATAGGCAGCACTGATGATCAATGTAAATGTGCTCTGTCACAGGATAGCCAGGTATAGACTTTCCTTTCCTCAGACATTGACAACGCTGAGGAAAGGAATGCCGATAACTGGCATTTGTTTATATGTGATCAGCCGCTGTGATTGGCCCTTTACCCCAATCTGTGAAGAGCTGTGTCTGAAGGGCACAGCAATCACAGAACGCACCCCAGGGGCATGTCCGGGGGGGGTTCTGGAAGGACGTCAATAGATGCCCTGCCAGAAACGTGCAACCGCGCTGTAGCCATCATTCGGCTATAGCATGGCCGCAAAGAGGTTAAGGAAGAACTCTATGCGTATATTAAATACAGAAATGGAGTCTCTAAAGCATAACGCAGCGTGAGGCCCACTTGCTTGTGTAGCCAAGTCCCGGGCCTCCAGTGTTGCCAACCGCCAGTATTTTTACTGGCAGCCAGTAAAAAAATGTGCACTTTTCTCCTGCCAGTAAATGCCAGTAAAAGAAAGGTTGCCAGTAAAAAATATGGCTGTGACGCTTGGCCAAGACCATCTGAGTGCCTGCTACAGTGTGTTCGGACTGTGCCAGCAGTGCGTCACGTGAAGTCATGGTGCAAGGAAAAGGAGCAGCCGGAGCCTCATGTGCAAGTCTGCGGAATGGGAGGAAGACAAGCCGGGAGTTGACTGAAGGGACCGCCTGGCATGGAGAGAGAGGGTCACTGTGACTCAGGAGGGGACGTGTCATGTTGGTGAGGTGCCATCATCATCTATGTTGCTGCACACTGCTGTCAGTGGCACTGTGAGAGTCAATTTTATGTGTGTGTGCCTCCCATTTTAATTTCTTGCCCTTTCGATTCCTGTCCCTGAGCTACTTATTTACTATATCGAAAATAAAATAAGAAATATGTTTTTGCCTTAAAATCTACCTTAGATCACTTTGCTAATTGCATATTGTACTTGTTTGTAGCCTAAAAACTGAAATTTGCACTTAAAACTGTAATTTTGAAACTTTTAGATATGCCAGTAAAAATGTGGCTGTGCCAGTAAATTTTGGGTGTCGTGTCAGTAAATTTCAGTCTGGTAGGTTGGCAACACTGCGGGCCTCTCCAGGCCTAATGGTGACTTCCAGAGTTAGGGACAGCTGACATCCTTCTGTGTAGAGTGGGTTACGAGGCATGGTGGGTGGAATGCAATGTAGATGAATGGGTGCCAGACACTTCTTGAATGCAAAGAGATTTATTGTCTCTTGAACAGAACTGTGGGAGAGCGGATTAGGGCCAGGACACCCTTTAGTAGTTGCAATGTTAAAGCGGAGGTCCACACAAAAATGGAACTTCCGCTTTTTGGAACCCTCCTCCCTCCAGTGTCACATTTGGCACCTTTCAGGGGGGAGGGGGTGTAGATACCTGTATAAGACAGGTATTTGCACCCACTTCCGGGCATAGACTCCCGCGGGAGTCTACGCCTCTTCCCATCCCCCTGTGCTGTCTGCTGGGAGACACACGGGTCCCAGAGACAGCAGGGACCATTCACATTGCGTAGTAGGGAACCAGGAAGTGAAGCCACAAGGCTTCACTTCCTAATTTCCTTGCCGAAGATGGCGGCGGCAGCACCCGAGAGCCGAGGGAGAGATCAGCTTCGGGTGCCGACATCGCGGACGCCCTGGACAGGTAAGTGTCCTTATTTTAAAAGTCAGCAGCTGCAGTATTTGTAGCTGCTGACTTTTAAAAAAAAAATTTGGCGGACCTCCGCTTTAATTGGGAGATTGCGAGACTTCTAAAGGTAGACAGCCATGCAGGGAAAGGCATCCAGCAAGATACCACATCTGCATGAGTAGGACCACTATCCCCTATGGCAAAAATCTTGTAACAGTTTCTGACACAAGTTGCAACAAACTCCTTTACTTCCTTTACAATCTCCTCTTGTAGATCTTCACTCAGCTGAGCTCCCAGTCTTTCACTAGACTTACTGATCCACTGCCACTGGATCCCCTGAGCTCTTCCAATCTTCTCATTCAGTATCTTCCTCAAGCGTCACCCCCGTCCCTAGCTTGGCACTTACAGATACTCCTCAAGCGTCACCCCGCTGGCTTGCTCGGTCCCTGGCTTGGCACACAAGGTTGCTCTGCAAGAATCACCTCCACTGGCTGGGTCCCTGGCTTGGCACCTGATGAAGTTTCCCAATTCTTCACCATCCCCAGATGGTGAGAATACTGCTCTGGTACTTGCTTCAGCTACTCACAGTGGTCCCTGGTAACAAGGTGGATGGTCCCTTAGTGACGACAGCTTCTCCTCTACCTCCGACTATGACAGGTTCTCCGGCCAGCAAAACCGTCACTTCTGGTTGTACTGCAAGCTGCGGTCCCAACCCTACGCTGCTCTCTTGCTTCTGGGTAGGCCCTCAGACAGCCTAGCAGCCACACAGGCCTGAATGAGAGCAATAATTCTAGCACCAGAGCTCATGGGTAACTCTAAACTGATGACCTGCAGGAGCTTTTAAAGTGTTGCCTATAGAAAATGTAGGGTACTCAAGTTTGTTACCATTTCACAGGTGCACACAATTTTAAGTATGGACATGTTGGGTATCTATTTACTCGGTGCAACCTTGTTTTTATATTTTTAAAAAAAGGTAATTCATTTATTGTGTTTATCTGCTCTAAAATTTACTTTAGTGTATTTTTTACTGAAATTTTAAATTTCCTAAACCATTGCCAATTTATCACACTGGTGGCATTTGACAGTAGATTTTGGAAGTTTGGACCATGGTCCGTCTTGCTTCTAAACCACATATCTGGAACAAGCACACAGTATATAAACATCAAAAAAAGTTCCAAACTTTTTCTGGGTCAGTGACTTCAAAAATATGGAACCCAAAGCATCAGCATGACAGAGCAACCACTAATATTTTTGGAAGGAGTGGTCAGCAATGGGAGCCCACATACTCCTATTGAGCGATTAGTTAAAGTAATTGTAAAGCCTTGAATGTTTTATTAAAATTACAAACATGTTATACTTACCTGCTCTGTGCAATGGTTTTGCACAGTGCATCCCTGATCCTCTTCTTCTGGGGTCCACCGTCGACACTCTTGGCTCCTCCTCTTCTCTGGGTGCCTCCATAGCAAGCCACTTGCTATGTGGGCACATTTGCGGGCTCGCTTAATGGACACAGAAAACACTGCTTTGCCCTACACGACGATCACTCTTCGCACCATTTAAATTGACTCGAGTTCCTGTGAGAAAAGGAAGGGGGAGAAAAGACTCCAGCAGGGCACAGCGCTGGGTCGTGACAGGCTCAGGTAGGTGTTTAGAGAGGCGAGGGGAGGGAAATAGTTAATGGGGGTTTTTTTACCTTAATACAGGGAGTGCATTGAGTTAAATCACCCAACCTTTTAACATGTCCATATGCAGGAGTATTTGCTGATTTAAGGGGAGCTCCACCCAAAAAGGGAAGTTCCGTTGTAAGGCCTTCTCCCCCATTCCTGTTTCTGAAATGGAGCTTTTGAGGAGGAGGGGGGACGGGTACCTAGGTGATCAGAAACGGAAGTTCTCCTTTCTTCCCTCCCTCCTGCAGTCTTCTGGGACACGTGACAGGTCGAAGTGCGCAGCGCAGCTCACACATGCGCAGTGGGCTCCCAGCTGTGAAGCCACAAGCTATCACAGACAGGTGCCCATAGTATACAATATCTCACAAAAATGAGTACACCACTCACATTTTTGAAAATATTTTATTCTATCTTTTCATGTGACAACACTGAAGAAATGACACTTTGCTACAATGTAAAGTAGTGAGTGTACAGCTTGTATAACAGTGTAAATTTGTTGTCCCCTCAAAATAACTCAACACACAGCCATTAATGTCTAAACCACTGGCAACAAAAGTGAGTACACCCCTAAGTGAAAATGTCCAAATTGGATCCAATTAGCCATTTTCCCTCCCCCGTGTCATGTGACTCGTTAGTGTTACAAGGTCTCAGGTGTGAATGGGGAGCAGGTTTGTTAAATTTGGTGTTATCGCTCTCACTCTCTCATACTGGTCACTGGAAGTTCAACATGGCACCTCACGGCCGAGAACTCTCTGAGGATATGAACAAAAAGCATTGTTGCTCTACATAAAGATGGCCTAGGCTTTAAGAAGATTGCCAAGACCCTGAAACTGAGCTGCAGCACGGTGACCAAGACCATACAGCGGTTTAATAGGACAGGTTCCACTCAGAACAGGCTTCGCCATGGTCAACCAAAGAAGTTGAGTGCACGTGCTCAGCGTCATATCCAGAGGTTGTCTTTGGGAAATAGATGTATGAGTGCTGCAAGCATTACTGCAGAGGTTGAAGGGTAGGGGGGTTAGCCTGTCAGTGCTTAGACCATACGCCCCACACTGCATCAAATTGGTCTGCATAGCTGTCGTCTCAGAAGGAAGCCTCTAAAGATGATGCACAAGAAAGCCCGCAAACAGTTTGCTGAAGACAGGCAGACTAAGGACATGGATTACTGGAACCATGTCATGTGGTCTGATGAGACCAAGATAAACTTTTTTTGTTCAGATAGTGTCAAGCGTGTGTGGCGGCAACCAGGTGAGGAGTACAAAGACAAGTGTGTCTTGTCTACAATCAAGCATGGCGGTGGAAGTGTCTTGGTCTGGGGCTGCATGAGTGCTGCCCACACTGGGGAGCTACAGATCATTGAGGGAACCATGAATGCCAACATGTACTGTGACATACTGAAGCAGAGCATGATCCCCTCCCTTCGGAGACTGGACCGCAGGGCAGTATTCCAACATGATAACCACCCCAAACACACCTCCAAGACGACCACTGCCTTGCTAAAGAAGCTGAGGGTAAAGGTGATTACTGCATGCCTGGCATGACATGTGACATCATCACACAAGTGACCTTGACTCAATTTCAGGAATTGCTTTACAGATCTCTGATATGCATTCAGTGCCTTAAAAAAGTATTATGTGATAGACCAACACAAAGTGGCACATAATTGTGAAGTGGAAGGAAAGTGATAAATGGTTTTCATTTTTTTTTACAAATAAATATTTGAAAAGTGTGGCGTATTGTACATTTGTATTCAGCCCCCTTTACTCTGATACGCCATCTTGTGGAACCAATTGCCTTCAGAAGTCACCTAACTGCACATCTGGTGGGAATGCCCTATTGTCCAGAAACTATGGACACAACTTTATGATATGATTAACAAAACTTTTAACAGACCCATAAATCTAGACCCATGGGAAGCCTTACTAAATAAACCACATCTGAGCTTCAGAAAACCAGAGAGAAAATTGATCTCTTTTATCTTTTTTGGCCACAAGACAAACTATTGCTAAAGCCTGGAGATCTCCATCTCTGAATGTTAAGTAAAGCAAAGAATTATGGGCACCATGGTTCATGAGAAATTAACATCTATCCTACTTGATAACCATTCTAACTTTTTACAAATCTGGTCTCCATGGCTTGACTTTACCAACACACTTAATATTGATAATTCTTTGCTTTCTCTTTAAAATTATAAAGTTACATCCACCAATAATATAACACCAGCATATCTTAACCCACCTTTTCTTCTACTCTTCTTTATTTCTTCTCTTTTTTCCTCACTTTCTCATTTTTATTTTTTCATTTTTTTTATTTATTGTTGTTAACTATTCTCAATATATTTAAATCTATATTCATTGATGTTATTCTATACAACATATCTATATAACCTTGCTTATGTATTCTATTTCATTCTTCTTAATAAATAAGAATATTGTAACACAGAAGTCACCTAAATAGTAAATAGAGTAAACCTGTGTGTAATCATTATAAACCTGTGTATCTCTTTTCAAATAATTTATTGAGAATACAACAATACAATTTTACAGTACTGGTTTTAAATTTATGTAAGGTTACAAAATATGAGGAAAAGAAACTTCTCAATAATAACTTAGAATAATAATACTTAAGTTATCTTCTAGAAATCAGTAAGAAAATCTATTATCCAGTGTACATATCTGAATTATATGGTTATAATAATTAATAGAGCTTTTGAAATTGTAAAAATAAATAAATAAGTAAGTAGATAAATATATATAAAAAAAAAAAAATACAATATGTCACAATAGTGAGACATAAAATGCAACTAAATTAGATAAATTGGGTATTAATGAGATGACCTAGAGAGACACCCAAACAACCAGGGCCAAGGTCCGGCTATTTGGCCCGGCATATCCCGGGTGCATGGGTGTCCCTCCAAAGCATCCCCATCAAAGGTATAGATAGTTTGCATCCGAAAAAGACATAGTTTGCCTAACCAAATAATAATTTAATAGAAATAGATAAAGACACATTTTATTATTATACATCACTAAAAATAAAATTTAATAAGTGGGAATATGTGGTGGGATCTGAAATGGTTATGGAGGGAATTTGGGGTCTCCAGAGAGAAGCGAGTGTTAAATATTTATGGGAACATGTAATAATATAGACCGTGAAGGTGGTAGATCTCATCAGGGTAAAAGAAGTGAATAGTTCAAATCCGGTGGTAGTATGTGTGTTATCCATGGAAGCCAAAGAGATTCAAATTTGTCCAGTTTATCAAGTATGATTGCCTCCATTTTAGCATGGATCATAGCTTGAGTTACACGTTGTTTTACAGATATGTCACAAAGCTTATTGGTTTTCCAGGCTTTTGCTATAGATTGTTTTGCAGCTGTTGTGACATATAGTAAAAGTTTAAATTGACGTTGAGTTATGTTTCGTGGCTTATTATTTAGGAGGGCTACCAATGGATCTGGTTGTAATGTGGTTTCAAACATTGTAGAGAGAATTTGAAATATTTTTGACCAATATGTTTGGACTATTGGACAAGTCCACCAAATATGCAGATGTGTACCAATGTCGCTGCATCCGCGAAAACAGTGAGGGGGGTATTGGGGAAGGTATTTTGATATACGTGCTGGCACTAAATACCACCTGGTAAGAACTTTATAATTTGTTTCTAGGGCAACTATGTTGGGTGTGGCTGATTTTGTAGATTGCCAGATTTGTGACCAATCCAGTGAGTCTGGAGGAAGGTTTAAATCAGCTTCCCATTTGGTAGTATAAGACGGGGGAGAGGAATTTGTTTGTGAAAGTAGTTGAAAACCTGTGTATCTCATTATAAATACAGCTGTTCTGTGACACCCTCAGAGGTTTGTTAGAGAACCTTAGTGAACAAACAGCATCATGAAGGCCAAGGAACACACCCGACAGGTCAGGGATAAAGTTGTGGAGAAGTTTAAAGCAGGGTTAGGTTATAAAAAAAAATATCCCAAGCTTTGAACATCTCACGGAGCACCGTTCAATCCATCATCTGGAAATGGAAATAGTGGAAATGGAAATACGAGAGATGGTCAGAGACTGCAGACATGATACAGGAGATGATCAGAGACTGCAGGCATGATACAGGAAATGTTCAGAGACTGCAGACATGGTACAAGAGATGGTCAGAGACTGCAGACATGGTACAAGAGATGGTCAGAGACTGCAGATATGATACAGGAGATGGTCAGAGATTG
This sequence comes from Lithobates clamitans, assembly GCA_037952925.1. Classification (NCBI taxonomy): domain Eukaryota; kingdom Metazoa; phylum Chordata; class Amphibia; order Anura; family Ranidae; genus Lithobates; species Lithobates clamitans. The sequence goes on along the minus strand of JBBGZY010001431.1, from coordinate 78,334 downwards.
AAGACATGATACAAGAGATGGTCAGACAATGCAGACATGGTACAAGAGATGGTCAGAGAATGCAGGCATAATACAAGAGATGGTCAGAGAATGCAGACATAATACAGGAGATGGCCAGAGACTGCAGACATGATACAGGAGATGGTCAGAGACTGCAGACATGATATAGGAGATGGTCAGTGACTGCAGACATGGTACAAGAGATGGTCAGTGACTGCAGACATGGTACAAGGGATGGTCAGAGACTGCAGACATGGTACAAGAGATGCTCAGAGAATGCAGACATGGTACAGGAGATGGTCAGAGACTGCAGACATGATACAAGAGATGCTCAGAGACTGCAGATATGATACAGGAGATGGTCAGAGACTGCAGACATGATACAAGAGATGGTCAGACAATGCAGACATGGTACAAGAGATCAATGCAGCCTCACTGTGCCCATGAATGCAGCCTCATTGTGCCCATGAATGCAGCCTCGCTGTGCCCATGAATGCAGCCTCACTGTGCCCATGAATGCAGCCTCACTGTGCCCATGAATGCAGCCTCACTGTGCCTGTGAGTGCCCATGAATGCAGCCTCATTGTGTGCATCAATGCAGCCTCACTGTGCCCATAAATGCAGCCTCACTGTCCATCAAATGCAGCTTTACTGTACCAGTGAATGCAGCCTCACTGTGCCTATGAATGCAGCTTCACTGTGCCCCCTCGAATGCAGCCTCATTGTCCATCAAATGCAGCATTACTGTGCCCGTGAATGCAGCCTCACCGTGCCCGTGAATGCAGCCTCACCATGTCCTTGAATGCAGCCTCACTGTGTCAGTGAATGCAGCCTCACTGTGTCAGTGAATGCAGCCTCACTGTGTTCGTGAATGCAGCCTCACTGTGTCCGTGAATGCAGCCTCACTGTGCCCGTGAATGCAGCCTCACTGTGCCCATGAATGCAGCCTCACTGTGCCCATGAATGCAGCCTCACTGTGCCTGTGAGTGCCCATGAATGCAGCCTCATTGTGCCCATCAATGCAGCCTCACTGTCCATCAAATGCAGCTTTACTGTGCCCATCAATGCAGCCTCATTGTGCCCATCAATGCAGCCTCACTGTGCCCATCAATGCAGCCTTACTGTGCCCATCAATGCAGCCTTACTGTGCCCATCAATGCAGCCTCATTGTGCCCATGAATGCAGCTTCAAGGTGCCCGTGAATGTAGCCTCACTGTGCCCATGAATGCAGCCTCACTGTGCCCATTAATGCAGCCTCACTGTCCATCAAATGCAGCTTTACTGTGCCTGCGAATACAGCCTCAATGTGCCCATGAATGCAGCCTCACTGTGCCCGTGAATGCAGACTCACTGTGCCCATCAATGCAGCCTCCCTGTCAATCAAATGCAGCTTTACTGTGCCCGTGAATGCAGTCTCACTGTGCCCGTGAATGCAGCCTCACTGTGCCCGTGAATGCAGCCTCACTGTGCCCGTGAATGCAGCCTCACTGTGCCCGTGAATGCAGCCTCACTGTGCCTATGAATGCAGCTTCACTGTGCCCCCTCGAATGCAGCCTCATTGTCCATCAAATGCAGCTTTACTGTGCCCGTGAATGCAGCCTCACTGTGCCCATGAATGCAGCCTCACTGTGCCCGTGAATGCAGCCTCACTGTGCCCGTGAATGCAGCCTCACTGTGCCCATGAATGCAGCCTCACTGTGCCCGTGAATGCAGCCTCACTGTGTCCGTGAATGCAGCCTCACTGTGCCTATGAATGCAGCTTCACTGTGCCCCCTCGAATGCAGCCTCATTGTCCATCAAATGCAGCTTTACTGTGCCCGTGAATGCAGCCTCACTGTGCCCGTGAATGCAGCCTCACTGTGCCCATGAATGCAGCCTCACTGTGCCCGTGAATGCAGCCTCACTGTGCCCGTGAATGCAGCCTCACTGTGCCCGTGAATGCAGCCTCACTGTGCCCGTGAATGCAGCCTCACTGTGCCCGTGAATGCAGCCTCACTGTGCCCGTGAATGCAGCCTCACTGTGCCCCATCAATACATACTCACCATGGCATTGCCTGGATCACACACAGCACTCTCCTCCCTCTCTCTCTCTCTCTCTCTCCTATGTGTCACACACAGCGGGCTTCTCCCGTGGTGTGTGTCATGGAGTTGGCTGGGTCTGTGTTCGGCTGTGCTGTAGCAAGGTCCCGCCCCCCTAGATCAGCTCTTGTGATAGATGGAACACTGGATTCAATCGCCTATCCCATGAACCGGTCTAGGGTGGTGGGACCTTGCTACAGCACAGCCAAACACAGACCCAGCCAGCTCCATAACACACACCGTGGGAGATGCCCGCTGTGTGTGACACATAGGAGAGAGAGAGCAAGGGAGGGGAGCGCTGCAGTCAGCTGCAGCTCAAAGCGGCCCGCAGGGCAGGCGACCTACCGGGAAATTTCCCGGTATAACGGTAGGCCAGTCTAGCCCTGCAAGCAGGGCCCTCCTAATGCCTAGTACACATGATCAGAAAATCGGCTGAAAAATACTGCTTTTGAAGCAATCATATGATATTCTGATAGGTATTACACAGCTTTCAAGAGCCGATCACAACAGTTCATCCAAATTTATACGAAGAAACAAACATGATAAAAAAAAATTTGGATGATACCAGAACAAACTATTTTTGTTTAATCAGTACAGCATTCGCAAAAAATCTAAAAGACCAAGATCATGCATGTTCGGAAACCAAAGAATACATTACAAAACAACAAATTACATCACTTCCAAAGTTGTATTCTGTCGTATGCAAATTTTGTAAGTTTCATAACCTCTTAAACCTTCTTCATTTTGGATATGAGAGACTGACATGCAAAAAAACAAACGATCATTCGTTTGATATTCTCATCATGTGTATGAATGAGGCTTAATCCTCTTGTATTGTATTGAGTTGTATTGTAATTGTACTGCCCTCCCTTATAATGTAAAGTACTACACAAACTGTTGGCGCTATATAAATCCTGTATAATAACAATAATAATAATAACAATGTAGCTTTACGTTGCAATGTCAATTTCTGATTTATACAATATGCATTCTGTTTAGCTCTGAAACCCGAATGTCTGACAAAGAATTCTCTGAACTGAAGGAGATCCTTGAGAAGGCCAGAAATATAACAGGTACAGCATTCATTTGAAATTGGGTTTAATCATTTTTAACCATGCTCATAATACATATTAAAGAGATTGTAAAGCTTTGTTTTTTTTTTTTTTTTGTTAAAATAACAAACATGTTATTCTTACCTGCATTATGTAACGCTTTTGCACAGAGCAGTCCTGATCCTCCTCTTCACAGGTCTCCCACCGGTACTCCTGCCCCCCCCCCGCCAAGTGCTCACCATAGCAAGTCGCTTACTAATGGGGCACTCATCCGTGTTCACTCCTGAGCTCCTGCACAGAGGAGGCTATTTACTAAAACTGGTGGGTGCAAAGTCTGGTGCAACTCTGCATAGTAACCAATCAGCTCAGATGTATTAATGCCCTCGCTTAAAGTGAATGTAAACCCACTCTCATCATTTCTAAATGACTTCCATAGTGCTTATCTCTAAGGATATACATGCCTCCTGCGTGTATCCTTACCTGTCAAATATCTCCCCTTTAGCTGTTTGGAGCCCTGCAATACACCAGATTCTGTGGGCGGGTCTGTTGTCTGGGGCTCGGTGGGCGGAGTTGTGATGTCAGTAGACTCTCTGCCCACCTCTACACTCCCCTTGGCCAGGCATCGATATTTCTTACACTGAACTTCTGCTAGTCTTGTGGATTATTCCCCATGATCATTAACATCCAGTCAAAACACAGGAAAGTCACCACATGACTTCAGCATGCCCAATCATGCTGAGGTGTGGAGCAGCCAACTATGGGAGAGCTGGAGAAGAAAGGAGGGGGGATGTGAAGTACACAGAATGTCTCTCACACTCCTGCATGAGATAAGGAAATCACCTGTCACTGACAGCAAGGGGGAAGAATTGGCACCTATTTCTCTCTGTGTCCATTTTTATCTTGCTGAAAAAGAGATAAGAGGATTGCTCAGAGCTGGATTAACGCTTCGTGGCAAGACTGGGCACAGATGACATGAAATCCTATACTGTAAAAGGTACATGCCTTAATTAAAAAAATATTTTTGGGTTTACATCCACTTTAATTGAACAAGCTTAAGTTAGATGCTGATTGGCTACCATGCACAGCTGCACCAGATTCTGAGTGTTCCAGTTTTATTAAATCTCCCCCAGAGTGTGGCTCGACCCTGCCCCCCCCCCCCCAACTCCCTGAGCCAATGAGGAGCAAGAAAGTCTGCAGAGACTCAGCACTCCTGCACATCCCTGGATTAGGATCAGCTCAAGTAAGCATTTTGGGGGACTGTGGGGGGAGCTGCATGTAGAAGGTTTTTTACCTTTCTGCATAAAATACAGTAAGGTACAAAAAAAAACCTTCAACCTTTAGAACCACTTTAAACTATTATTGTTAGGACTAAAATAGTCATAAACCCACCTTAAGCTCTGCCCATCATTCAACTGCACCCTTATCTTTTATCATCTGCTGCCATCTTTAAAGTGAAAGTTTCCTGAAGAACCTTCTGTGTGGTGGAAAGGGCGTACTGCATCGTATGTTTCTTTCCATTGCTGAAGGATATATGGGTTGGTGTCAGGAAGAAAACTCTATTTGTCCTTGCCTTCAGGATGTGCGCTGGAGTGCATAGGGTAAATTTTGACATGAAATTTCAATTTAGTTTTAGTCTTAGGGCCCTTTCACATGGGCGGACCGTTCAGATCCGCCTGTCAGTTTTTTTGCCGGATCTGAATGGACGCTCCATACATCTCTATGGAGCGACGAATGTCAGAGGTGACATGTCCACTGACATCCAATACGCCCCGATCCGCTAAATCCAGACGGATGGAAACCCTATTTTCCGTCCGTCTGGCGGATCGGACGAAAAGGGACTCTATGGTCTATAGAGGAAAGCGGAGATCTGACCGGTCCGTCAGAAAAAGTCCTGCAAGCAGCTTCTTTGCAGCACATTAGCAGCGATGGATACACCGCTAGTAACGCGCCCCTGCCCATTGAAATCAATGGGCAGCGCCACCGAACCGCCAGCAAAGTGCCGCCGTAGCGGCGCTTTGGGGGCGGTTCTAACACTTTTTCGGCCACTAGCGGGGGTTAAAAGTGCCCCACTAGCGTCTGAAAAGCACCACAAAAACGACGGTAAAGCGCCGCTAAAAATAGCGGTGTTTTACCACCGATGCCTGGGCGCTGTGAGTGTGAAAGCAGGTCCGATGGGAGCTTTTCATCAGATATTCTGACCATGTATATGCCCCATCGGACTTTTTCTGTCGGCATTTCCAACAGACTTTAGATTGAGAGCCTTTTCTAAATCTTTCTGTCAGAAATGCCAACGGAGTTTTGCCCGATGTAAAGTCCGGCCATGTGTACGGGGCATAAGTCTTTTGACTAAAATGCCATTTTAGTTTTGGTCATCTTTTAGTCATCTGAACAATGGGTTTAGGTAAATTGTAATGCATTATTTAAAACGGTGTCCCCCTCCCCCCCTTCACAAATTAAAAGTCAGCAGCTACACATACTGTAGCAGCTGACTTTTATTATTAGGACACTTACCTGTCCTGGAGGCCAGCGATGTCGGCACCGCAGCCGATAATTCCAATGGCTGTCGGGTGCTGTCGTCGGCATTGGCGGTAAGGGGACATGGTAGTGCAGCCTTGTGGCTTCACGACCGGTCCCTACTGCGGATGCGCGAAGTGCGCTGCACTCTCTTACTGGCCCGGCAGCAGGGGATGGAGGAGGAGGGCGGCTGGACTTCTGACGAACCTCGCCACAGGGAAGTCCAACAGAAGTGGGGACAGGGTACCTGTCAAAAACAGGTACCTGCCACCCCCCCCCCACTAAAATGTGTCAAATGTGTCACCAGAGGGGGGGGGGGAGACAGATAAGCAGAAGTTCCACTTTTGGGTGGAACTCTGCTTTAAGCATTTCTGTAGACTTGCCAAACGCATGATATACCTCTGGAGTAAAAATGTAATAAGATGTTATTATTTATGGTATTAGGGTTTGAACATGCACTACCACTACAGACACAGATTTAGCCGTTGTGATATATAACCTCTTTATAAATAAAACCAAGTTTCCTAAACAAACAAAAAAATTGCTTTTTGATAAACAGAAGTGCAACTTTAAAATATAATAAAAAAACACAAAAGATGTAAACTCTATTGGCTGTAATGACATCGCACATATTAAAGTAAAAAATGGGGTGAATGGTGCTCCCTTGGGGGGGGAGGGGGGGTTGAAACATTTTTTTGAGCTTGTAAGGGAATAATCTACATCCACCCCCTACATACATATACCTGTGTGAAAGCTATTACCACTAGTAGGGGCGTGCACAAATCCCATTAAACCACACAGTAAATGGTAACATCAAAAAAGTGAAAGATAATAAAAAATTAGATTGTAATACAAAACATCCCATCCACATAGTTAGTGGATGGGATGTTTTTTATTACAATCTAATTTTTTATTATCTTTCACTTTTTTGATGTTACCATTTACTGTGTGGTTTAATGGGATTTGTGCACGCCCCTACTAGTGGTAATAGCTTTCACACAGGTATATGTATGTAGGGGGTGGATGTAGATTATTCCCTTACAAGCTCAAAAAAATTTTCAACCCTCCCCCCCCCCAAGGGAGCACCATTCACCCCATTTTTTACTTTAATACATTTTAGCCCCTTGTGGGTCTAAATAGGGGAGGCTGCATACCTTTTTCTTTTTCTCCCCTTTCCTCTCTCCCTTTTCTTCTTTTTTCTTCTTGGAATTTTCCCTACCTTTCTCCTTTTCCATCTGTCAGTCCTAAGCGCGGAGCCTTTGTGTCTTTTACATCGCACATATTACCTGAATATATTATCAACATTAAATTAAGTAAATAAATAAAATAAGAAAAGCCTTTTTCTTCTTATTTTTTTTTTCTTTCAGCAGCTTAGCAGATACCTCCCATATGTGGGAGTGCAGTGGTAATTTTGACATCAAATTTCAAATTAGTTTTAGTCAAAGACTTTTGACTAAAATGCCATTTTTGTTTTAGTCAAATTTTATCCATCTGAACTGTTTTAGTTTTAGTCGTATTTTAGTCAACTAAAATAGTGTTAATTACATCAAAAATATTTTCGTTGTCAAAATTAACACTGCTAGGGTGCACAGGGTCAATTTACCAGGAGAAGAGAGAACGCGCTTCTTTATTAAAAAAAAATGTAATAAAAAAAATAAATATAATAATAACATTTTTTAGTAGAAGGTCGAGATCAGGCAAAGTGCCTCTACCCACCAATAAGATGAATGCCCCCTTCTCCTGCTTGTGGATGTGTATTGGCAGGTGCAGTTAGTTTGCCTGCTACTAGATGGCTCCATTCCCATTATAGTATTATAAGGGGATAAGGGGGAAGTTATAATTGGGTGTTAGCTCTCCTTTTAGGAAACCCCCTCCTCTAGTGATGTCATGGGTGTAGTGACTGCCCATATTAAGGTCAGCTGTGGAAGGGGCTAAGGAGTTTGGGGCATGGGAGCAAGATACCCCAGAGCTGCTAAGATTAAGAGCCCTTTTACACTGTGGTCGATGTGCGTTAGCTGTAAATCGCCGCTCATTTTAGCAGAGCTTTACCGCTGTTTAAGCGGCACTTTTTGGCCGCTAGCGGGGCGCTTTTAACCTTCGCTAGCGGCTGAAGAAGGGGTTAAAAACAACCGTGTTACGGCGTTTCCGAAGCACTTTTCAAGCACTTTGGAAGCACTATCCATTCATTTCAATAGGCAGGGCATTTAGGGAGTGGTGTATACAGGGCTCCCAAACCGCCCCAAAGATTCTGCTTGCAGAACTTTTCCCAACGTCCCGCAAGCACACCACCCCAGTGTGAAAAGCCTCACTGAAATGAATGGGAGGCGCTTTACAGGTGCTATTTCTAGCACTAAAACGCCTGAAAAACCACTTCAGTGTGAAAGGGGTCTTAATCTCCTGCATATCTGAACTAAAGGGCCCTTTGCAGGGATTTTAGTCCCAAGCGAGGTTGTACAAAACATGTGAGGAATAGCTGTAGTCTCCCTATCTTCACTTACCTTCTTCTGCAGGTCCTGCAGTGGGGTGCTTAAGGCCTTGGAGGTCTGGGCAGAGTCCTCTAATGTGAGTATAGTGGAAGTCTGGGAAGGAGTGTGCCATCTGAGAGCATGCCCAGCTTGGCAGTTCTATAGATGGGACAATGAGAGTTAGGTATACTAATGAAGAAACCTTGACCCCCTTGACCCTCAGGTCCTGTGACAAGGTGATGGAAGATAATACTGTGGACTTAGTATACGTAGGGAGGTGGTCCCCACTCCATGGTGCTCTCATGGAGAGGAATTGAGAGGGTAGAGGGAGGATGGCACAAAATATGTGCACTTGCTCTCCACACTGAAATGACAGCTACAGTATGTCTACCCTTGAATGTGGCATTCCGCGCCAAAGATTCTGCTAGTATGTCACTGTGATCTGTCACAGAAGTTACAGTAAAATTAAACTCAAATATTAAGGCCTTAGACCAGGTCGTGAGCGGGTCTCAGGCCAGGAGTATGACACAATATGGTGGAGGGTTCTTACAAAAGGTGGGCAGCTGTCCTGCCCTGGAAGAAGCAGGGTGGGGACCAGGGGATGGCCCGTTCATTAAGGGCACACGAGCACCGCCCCTCCTATTCATGGCCTCCCCCTCTATCCATGCGTCAGGCCCCTTTAGGACACCGGATGCATGAATTCCAATGTTTTTTTTAATTTTTTGAAGCACCCGATTAGAGCCAGAGGCTCTAATAGGCTTAAAAATAGGGTGGGCTCGGGGCACAGAGTATGTAAACGTAGCCCACCCAGGTGTGTTACAATAGCGAATGAATATTTGCTATTTTAACACTGATTCTCCCCCCCCCCCCGGCCAATCAGGAAGTGGGTCTTGAGACCCGTTTTCCAATTGGCTGAAAGGACAGGCGATCCTATTGGATACCTAGGAGGAGGGGAGGAGACACACGGCCGCCGTGGTGGAGGAAAGGACACATGAGCCAATGCCCGCTGCTGATGGCCGATGCCTGCTGTCCACCACCTGACACCTACATCGGGTAAGTGTCAGACTGACCAGCAGACAGTGAGTGGAAGGGGGGGGGTGGTTGTTTGTCCCCCCCCAACAAAATTAAAAAAACACCAGCCGCCACTGGTGGGGACTTGTACCATTTGGCACCAACACCTGCCCAATCCTAGTCCCCCTTACATGTGGACAGACCCTCAGTGACAATTCAGTCGATCAGACTGATAAATGCCTCATAGAAAGAGTGAAGAGGTTCTTTTTAAGGTCTCTGTTTATCCAGGTCATGACACAACTAGTAGTAGTTGGACATTTCACTACAACAACTTTGGTTCTTAAAGCGGTTGTATACCCGCTGACATTTTTTTTTTTATCCCCCTGTGAGGCAAAAGGCATAATGAGCTAGTATGCACCGCATACTAGCTCATTATGAAATACTTACCTTAGAACGAGGCGTCGGTATCTTACCTGGTCCACGCCGAGGTAGCTGACATGTTGCCTCGGCGTGTCTTCTGGGTATCGCAGCTCCAGCGCTGTGAGTGGCTGGAGCCGCGATGTCATCACTGCCGCGCATGCGCTCGGGAGCTTTCTTTCCCGGCAAGGTCCGGCATTTGCCGGGCCTTCAGCCGAGAATCCCCTGTGCTCATGCGCCGCTGCAGTCAGCGGCTCATAGCAAGGGGAATATCTCCTAAACTGTACAGGTTTAGGAGATATTTTTTTTACCTACAGGTAAGCCTTATTTTAGGCTTACCTGTAGGTAAAAGTTAAAAAAAATAACTATACAACCACTTTAAACTACTTGGCTGAGCCGGGAACACCATGGGCCTATACTCAATAGTGCTTGCATTTTAGGAGTACAGCTTCCATGTCCTCTTTATGGAGGTCCTCCTCACTTGCAGTCTTTCTTTCTTGAAAAAGACCTTTTCAATGACAAAAATATTTGCAAGGCAAAGCTCAGAAAAAAAATCAAGTATTGCTTGCAGCATTTTTTCTTTCTATAAACAATTTTTTGTAATTTATTTTCAAAAAATGTGCCTCTGAACTTGCTAAGGAATTGACACTCCTGAAAGAGTTAATTCTCTAGCACAACCCCCTCCTTATTTGCCATAGCTCCCTCCTCTTTTGGGAGCGTCTAATTACTCTCTGTGCTGGCCCAGCTCCTCCACCCTTCCCTTCACCTCCCTATATAACCTTTTAGGTAGCTACAGGGGGAGGAGTGAAGGGAATACTACAGGGTGTCCTTTGAGTGACAGCGCTGAGTCTTCTGGGGCTGCTGACATCACATCCAAGATGGCAGCACTCAGCAGCATTCTTGGAGCTTTTGGATACCTACACAAGAGAGGTTTTTACAGGTAAATAACATTTATACAATGCATATATAATCTTATGGAAAGATTGTTGTGGAAATTAATGGTGTGGTGTAGAAATGTGCACAATGGAAAAAAAAATGTTTTGTTTCAGATTAGTTTGTTAAAGCGTTTGTTACCCTAAAAAAAAAATGGATCCTGTTCCTTTAACGCTTGCCGACCAGCCGCTGCAGTTATACTGTGGCAAGCTGGCTTGGCTGCATGAATCGCCATAGCTGTACATCGATTCATGTGCGACCTTCTGTGGGCGCAATTGTCCGCCGGCCGCCTGTGAACGTTCCCGGCAGAGACAGAACGGGTATCTGCCAAAGTAAACAAGGCAGATCTCCTTTCTGACAGGGGAGATCACAGAGATCTTGTCCTTCTGATAAGCCGGAAGACAGATCTGTGTGTTATCCCAGGCAGTCCATCCCCCATACGGTTAGTAAACACTCCCAGGGAACACATTTAACCCTTTTGATCGCCCCTGATGTTAACCTCTTCCTTGCCAGTGCCATTAGTACAATAACAGAGCATATTTTTAGCACTGATCATTGTAATAATGTCAATGGTTCCCAAAAAAGTGTCAAAAATGTCAGTTAGGTGTCCGATCTGTCCACCGCAATGTCTCAGTCCCGCTAAAAATCACTGATCACCGCCATTACTAGTAAAAAATAATAATAAAAATGCCATAAATCTATCCCCTATATTGTAGACGCTATAACTTTTGTGCAAACCAATCAATATACACTTTTTGCAATTTTTTAACCAAAAATATGTAGCAGAATATATATTGGTCTAATATGATGAAGAAATTAGATTTTTTACATTTTTTTTAATTGGGCAGAAAATAAAAATATATAGAATGGATAACACATACAGTATGTGAGTTGTTGGTGTTGCACACCCCAATTTTTTAAATTGAATGGAAGATCCCTCAAGGGTTTTTTTTAGCAGCGAGATTGTATTAGGAACGAGTAACAATTAATTTCCATAAAATGTAGTATTTATTTATTGTATCACAATATCAAGAAAATGTATAGGCATGGATACATAGGAGTCGTAAAAAACATAGCTCATCAGCAATTGGAAAATTACACATTAACTCAAATTATAAAATCAATGAACTTGTGTAAAATTTCCCATGATATCCCTACGCGTTTCAAACTGTTTGGTTAAAGGTCTTCTTCGGGGAAATTTGTTCTATGTAAAAGAGAGAAAGATGTATGGATTATATTGTCTATAAATACATAATTATTTTGCGTAATCATTCTGTGCTGTTATAATAAAGCTGGGTGTGTTTACCACTTCCTGACGAGAGAGTTGCATTCCATAGCCGGACGAATTGCTGTTCATCTAAAAGCACACCAAGCCTTGATGATCCCTGGGTATCCTCACATTGCTCTCCTGTCCTCCACGGAAGAAGCCCCACCTCCACACAACTTACACAAAGTCACCCCTTTGTAGGACTAGGGAAGGAGGGTTGGGGAGGGGCACTAGGGCACCTGCAATTTTCTAATTTACAAAGTTTAAAAAGATTTTGTTTAGTTTATTGTAACCTTCAAGGAATGCTACAGACAGACCAATCAAGGCTTAATAGTGGGTGTACATAAATAGCGATATAATATCTAGTTAGCAATGATTGCCTTATAAGTGTATGTACATGCACACATATGCGGTGTCCTCTGGAGTATCCCCAAGGAGGTCTCTCTCCATCTTCTAAGCCTGTTTGGACCCCCCTGAGTAAGGGCAGTCACAGGCTTTCTGGTAAGCCTCCAATTTACTATCAGGTGGTGGGCAACACTGAATGGTGAAGATTGATACCTGACCCTATATGGAATATCTACACATTTTTTGGGGACTTTTAATTTCTTTTGAAATTTTTTGTGACTGTTTTTTTCACACAAAATTATTTGTGTTCACTTAGATTCACTTAATGCACTGTTATTTTGCTGTTTAAGAGTGCTATCTACACTTTTTCATTAAGGTGTTTGCTGTACTGCTCAACAAATTTTATTATTATTTGTTCATATCACTTAGTCCAGCGCTGCACTTTTTGATTGCCTACATGCACACATATGGCCTAGCAATGGTACTGTATTATATATGTTAAATATATGTATACTAATTAATTATATATATAATTATTATATTATATAATAATTATATTAATTAATATTAATTATTGTATTAAAGATTGATCAGGGAAAAAAAACAAATTATATGTTACGAGCCCCTTGCTCGCTCGATTCCACTCTCCCGACACTCCTCTGCAGCTATAGAATCAGATTGCAGATCACAACATCTGATTGTTCGGTCATCCAATGCTCCAGGATTAGAACTACAGCTATGTGCCGTTCTAACCCAGTTGTGGTAGCTCAGAACAAACACCAGGCAGGCTGTATGTAAGTTCAACCAGGAATCTCTCTTTATTGACAGGAATATACTCTCTTTTATACACTAAAAGAGGAGGTGTATACCTCCTGCTCATATTACTCTGAACATACACCTGTGACCAGAAACGTAATTAACATGGGCTAATTAACTAATACCTTTAGACAGCCTAGATGACTCAGACATGACCTTTAGGCCAGACTGGCCATCTTGTAGCTCAGAAAACCCAATCAACATTATCACAATGGCAGAGTTAATTAACACAAACAACAATGGGGATCTAATGACTCTTGATCCTATACTAGAGACTTATTTACAATACACATTCTAGCAGACAGACAGGTAGCTGGAATCAATGACATTAGCATTTAACAGTAGGAGTCCCAACGGTATGAATCAGTCACTATTCTAATATGGCATATAAAGGGTCCCCAGAGTCTGTGTGTCCTGGGAGACCAGGACCCGAATCCACAGTAATACCACCTCAAGGGTCCCCAGGCATACAGCTCACAAAGAGCACCGTTCCCCCAAATGCCAGGGCCCTATATATACTTATATTTGATGAGTATTAATCAATTAAAGATAAATATTAATTCAATATGTAGTCAATACCAGTGATTGACGTCAAGCCAAAATGTGCACATATAAACACACATATTTGGTTATTTGTATTAAATATAGAAAATCAATTAATTAATGGAGAATAGAATTGGTAAGGTATTGGTAAATAGGGATGGGCGAATGGTTCAGCCCGAACTTTCGTTGTTCGGAAGTTTGGCGAACAGCTGAATAAACGGGTTGTTTGACCGTTTGCTCGCCCCTCCGAACCAACCACAATGCATTGTGGCGTTGAACAGTGCATTGCAAGCCTTGCTTGGCTGAAGCACTGAAAGCTTCAGCCAATCAGGGCACAGAGCACTGTCAGAGTGATGATTGGACACTGTCATCATGACTTTATCCAATCATGGCTCATTCCCGCCCCGCGGTATAAAAGTATTCTTTCAATGGCAGCCATTTTCACTGTGATTTTGGCGTGGAGAGAGATAGAACAGGGCACTGTTCAGTGCTATTAGTTAGTTAGTGTGCTATACTGTGCTATTTTGCTTCAGTTGTAAGTGGAGAATATTAGTTTAGTGTCAGTCTAGGAATAGTGTGAGTGTAGTGAGGAGGACCATCATTCAGCTTTTCATAGTGTGCAGCTAGAGTAGGGACAGCTCAGATAGTTTCACTGTAATGTAGTGAGACCGTGTCAGTAATCTTGACATTAGTATATAGCTAGAGTAGGGACAGTTCAGATAGCTTCAGTGTAGTGATGGTTGAACACCGTCTATTTGATTGCGTTACTGTCAGTTTAACACCATATCATTTTGCGTGCGTTACTGCCAGTTTAATGCCATATAGTTTTGCGTGCGTTACTGCCAGTTTAACGCCATATAGTTTTGCATGCGTTACTGCCAGTTTAATGCCATATAGTTTTGCGTGCATTACTGCCAGTTTAATTCCATATAGTTTTGCGTGCGTTACTGCCAGTTTAACGCCATATAGTTCTGTGCATCACTGTACGTTTGGCGCATTATATTGCAGTATATTATATTGTATCCGTGGAGTGTGTATGTGTAGTGTGAGTACTCAAATTAAAGTGCACCAAACACCTCTTTACATTGATTAAAGTGCATCTACGTACAGATTTCAACTTCTCCTTTCCATTTGCTTATAAGCACCGCCCCCTCCCTCCAAATAATGTCTGGGAGGACAACAAGGAGAGGCAGATGTTCCCTTGGCACTGTAAGGGGGTCAGCAACAAATGTGTCCACAGGCAAAAGTGGACGTGGTGGTCAGTCCTCAGGCAGGACATCATTTCCTCTGTTTAGTGAGTTTGCCCGTGCTATCCAACGTGCTTTCAGAATGGGCATTCAGTGCTGCAGGAGGTTTAGTTATTGATCATAGAACGCGTCTGTCCACAGACTCCGTGTACCGTTTGACTTTAATAAAAATGAATCAGTCCTGGATTACCAGCTATGAAGCCCCTGATGCCGATGACACCTATTAAAGGGGGGTTCTGGCCTGGAAAATTTTTTTTTTAAAGTCAGTAGCTACAAACACTGTCTGACTTTTAATAAGCACACTTACCTGTCCTGGGTGCCCGCGATGTCGGCCGCCCGAGGCCGACCCGTCCCTCGGCTCTCGGGTCCCGGCACCGCCATTCAAACTAAGGGAAACAGGTAGTGGTGCCTTGCAGGTTCACTGCCCATTACCTTCTGCGCATGCGCGAGTCGCGCAGCTCTTTGTGAATGAGGCGCGATGTGTTGTGGGACACACACAGTTCCCATAACACACCGCGCCCCATTCCCCAGAAGACAACGTGGGGAGAAGACTGAACATCACTGCGGCGTAGGAAGAGGCAGATTAGGAAGACTGCCTAGCAACAGCCATTTCAGGTAAATTAAATTTTTATTTTTTTCCCTCCAATTTTTAGGAATTTTTTTATGCAATTTTTTTTTTTAAGGGTGGACCTCCCCTTTAAGTCTTTTTGGGATGTGGAATCTCTGCAGGACTTTGAGGCTGCCTAGCTTTGAGGGTGTTCAATCATTTCATCTAGAAGAATGTTTTTGGTATAGGTTTCATGGGCACAATTAACACCCAAAGACCAATTTTTCTGCACCTGTCTGACAGGTGCATATCATTGCAATTTTTTACAGCAAGGCAAATTCTTGCTTTCATCAGGAGTACCTCTACAGGGTTACGGTGGGAAGATGCCACCAACACCCAAAGACCAATTTTTACGTACCCGTTACTTCTATCCAAAGTCTGTGAAAGAGACACCAGAATTTATCCAAGAAATCTCTAATCTGTTTTTTTTTCTAATCTAGTCTTTCAGCATGGCTCTCCTGCAGGCTGGTTTGGAGTGTCCCAGTAACTGGAGAGCAAATCCCACCGCTGCCAACTAATGTAACGAGCCCCTGCTCGCTCGGTTCCACTCTCCCGACACTCCTCTGCGGCTATAGAATCAGATTGCAGATAGCAACATCTGATGTTCGGTCATCCGATGCTCCGGGGCTAGAACTACAGCTATGTGCCGTTCTAATCCAGTTGTGTAGCTCAGAACAAACACCAGGCAGGCTGTATGTAAGTTCAACCAGGAATCTCTTTTATTGAAATGAATACAGGCTTTTATACAGTAAAAGAGGAGGTGCGTACCTCCTGCTCATATTACTCTGAACATACACCTGTGACCAGAAACCTAATTAACATGGGCTAATTAACTAATCCCTTTAGACAGCCTAGATGACTCAGACATGACCTTTAGGCCAGACTGGCCGTCTTGTAGCTGAGAAAACCCAATCAACATTATCGCAAATCCACACAGAACTCTTCTTCACACAATAGCAGAGTTAATTAACACAAACAACAATGGGGATCTAATGACTCTTAGATTCCATACAAGACTTATTTACAATACACATTCTAGCAGGCAACAGACAGACAGGTGGCTGGAATTGACATCAGCATCTCCTAACAGTATTTGTCCCAGCATTATGAATCAGCCACTATTTCTAATATGGCAAATCCAGGGTCCCCAGAGTCTGGGTGTCCTGGGGGACCAGGACCCGAATCCACGGTAATACCACCTCAAGGGTCCCCAGGCATACAGCTCACAAAGAGCACCGTTCCCCCAAATGCCAGGGCCCACGATCGATCGGCAAGAGGCTAGCATTCAGTCCCCCTCCAAAAGTCTCTCTCCCGCCTAGGTCTGTCACATTATGTACATAATGAGGTTGACCGCCACGATTCATATGCAAATTACACCCCCTCCTCTGCATGGCGCCCACCCAGAAGATGTAAACAGCATACAGTACAGGTGAGCATTGGGCCAAGAGGGGGGTTTGAGGTGCAGAGGTTAGTAGATGAGGGGTTTGGTGGACAGAGGTTAGCAGATGATGAGTTAGAGGGGCAGAGTTGTACTGAAAAGGAGATAAGAATGCAGAGATTAGTATAGAGATGGGGGGTTACTGTAAATACACCTGTTACATCACTAGTTAGTGTAAATGTCTCAATACATTGGTGGTTGATGTCAATACACCTGTTGTGTTGAGGTCAGTGTAAATGTCCCAGTTACATTGAGGATCAGTGTAGGATGCCCCCTTACATTGGTTGTTAGTGTAGAAATATTATAACATGTATTTTCAAATCTTGTGACGTGCTACTGGTGTACCACACCCACGTGAAGAATCAAAAATTGTGGCGCTAACCTAAACACACATGTGTTAACACTATATCCAGTGCAAAAAAAACTAATCTAATGAGCACATTATTTCAGGTGCAAAAAAAATATCAAAAATCAAAAAAAATATATATGCATAAATAAAACAAATAAATACATTATATAACTACAATACCTAAAGTGACTAAGTGTTGATGATAACAAATAAAATGTGTGACTCCTTCTTCAAATAATAAAATATTGACACCATATACATTAATAAAAAAGACCAATGCATAAAGTCTATGATGAATGCACACAAATGTGTGAAAAAAGTCCGTGATAGTGGTTCAATAAAACACAACAACTGTGCCACAGCAAATCCTCAGTGTTTCTTGATATTAAATGGAACCTTCCACCACACCTCTGTGTTCCGTGCTCCCTCTCCCAATAGACAGTCTCTCACCAGCTCTCTCTGCCTCCACTCTCGTATGAGGCTAACAAGCATAGGAGTATCCAGGCTACCAGCAGGGGCTAGGTTTATTCCATCCAGAGATTTCCTCCATATAAGAATGAGAAAACTCCCAATAGTGTGATAACGTAACAACTTTTAATGACACACACTTCAAATAACACTTCAAAAGATGCACTCACATTGTATAAAAATATAAAAGCACAGCACAACTCCACGGCAATCAGCACACTGAAATATCAACACAGCGATCTGGACAAGCCTCCCTGGGGGGTATGCGGTCACGGCGGACCCTGTCACAGCTGGCGTGTCAGAAGATTATCTCACCCTCTCCTCGCTCGCTTGTCCACCGGATCCTCTATCTCCCCTGTTAGGTTAACCTCACAGATCGCTTGCTCCTATCACCTAGTGTGTAGTATTATTCTCCGCTCGGCCACGCCCCCGACATGTTTCGCTACATCTATAGCTTAATCATGGGATAGGCCGCTACAAGCATCAATCTCCTTATATATAATCTCCTCCCCTCCATTCAAGTAGAGAGATCACAGTGCGCAAGCGCATCCTGTGTGACTCGCGCCTGCGCATTTCGAGTGTCCCTGTAAGCGCAAACCCCCGCTATTCATAGAGGCCGGTCTGTAGTGTGTAATACACCTAAACCAAACTATCGGCCGCCCTCTACTAGATTAACAATATTACTGGCAATCTCACAGAGTAATAGGTGATTTAACCTCATTCTAGCGTTCTGACATGTTTTTCCAACATACTTAATGTGCTGTAAAACTCATTAAAATATGTAATATTACCTCAACACATATAATAAAATACTCAAAGAGCTATCTAATCAGGTAGTTACTATCACAACTACTTAGTGTTTAAAAAATTAATATCCACACAAGCAAATGAAATAAAAATTGTATGCAAAGTGGTGTAATGTCATAGAAGGGAAAACTTAGGCTCCCATAAATATTATAAAAATATTGTAAAAATATTTAATTTCATAAACAATATTATCAAATACATCAGGTGTAGCTGATGTATAGGAAACGTATATAAAAAAATAAAAAATAAAAAATGGCTAGGCTGGACTTAGCAAGGCTAAAAACCGATATTCCTTGATCTAATCCTGAATAATTCTAAAATCACTGATTAAAAATTACTAAACTATAATTCTTATCCTAGATCAAATTGTTAACCACATAATGTCTAGGGTTCTAATGTCCAACTATCTGTTCCTAAAATACTGCTATTTGATCATTTGTGCTATTCTAATGATTGCACTCATATTCCTTAAAGAGACAGGTTCATGTATAGGCCACTCAAAAATACTCTATAAGAAAATATTAGGCTAAAAGTGATACGCTAAAAAAATAGGTGTTACACTTCCACTGAGGAATTCTTAAAACCATTCCCATATCATATCTACACGAGATAGTTTAATTGATTGAAAGTCATTAATGAAGCAGTTGAGGTCTAGTTCAATGTTGAGTCCCCTCGGGGTGAGACTTTTAAAAAGGAATATCCATTCCGTTTCTCTGCGTGACAAGTCTCTCACTCTGTTCGTACCTCTCCATGAGGGGTGTACCACATCAATGCCACAAAATTGCAGCAAAGATGGGTTCTGTTGATGTTTCTCTTTAAAGTGCATTGATACGCTGTGGTACTTGTAACCATTTTTTATGTTGGTCAAATGTTCATTAATACGAACTTTCAATTGCCTTTTAGTTCTACCAACATAATACAAACCACAGGGACACCACATAAGGTAGACTACATGTGTTGTGGTACAAGTACTGAATTCTTTGATCTCAAACCTCTCTCCTTCTCTATTGGTGACACAGGTGATACCCCTGTTACTAACCTTCACTGTTTTGCAGCAGACACACCTCCTACAACAAAAGAAACCTCTAAAATTAAAAGATAAGGACCTTGGATTTGGTGGATCCAGGATCTTTTTCACTATTTTGTCTCCTATACTTGGGGCCCTCCTGTAAATGAATTTCGGTTGGGCTGGTAAAATTTCTCCCAAGTGTTTGTCCTTACAGAGGATGTACCAATATTTTCTGAATATGTTTTCAATTTCCTTATACTGGCAGTGAAACCCAGATATAAAGCTCAACTGATGTTGGGTGTCTCCTTTTACCTTTTCTTTTTCCTTTAAACATTGTTCTCTAGGAATTTCCGCTATTTCTTGTGTGATTTTGGTTAGTATATCTTCCTTATAACCCTTCTGGATAAACTTCTCCTTCAAGATCTCCGATTGGGTCAAGAAATCCTCCTTCAGAGTGCAATTCCGACGGATCCGCAATAGCTGGCCCTTTGGAATGTTTTTTATCCAAGATGGATGATGTCCACTGGCCACAGACAAATAGCTATTGCGGTCCGTCGGTTTGAAATACACCTTGGTTTTTAACGTGTCACCCACTTTCTCTATGGTAACATCTAAAAAGTTTATTATAGTATCACTGACTTGATAATCCAATTTAATATTGTTTGTATTCCTATTTAATTGTTCCAGGAATACTTCCAAGGATTCCTTGGATCCCTCCCAAATTAACAAGATATCATCAATGAATCTTCGATAGAAGATCAACTGAGGCCTATTGATATTAAACACCCGTCTATCCTCCCATTCAGACATAAATAGGTTGGGGATAACCAAGCGAGGGATATGAGTTATAATGGTGGATATGGTTACTCTCCTAGACCAGGACGACTGGGAAGGGGAGATTACAATTATCCATCACCTAGACCCTATAGGAATAACACCCCACAAAGAAGAGAATACAATTACCAATCACCATATAGAGGAGAGGGGTCACGAGGGTACCACCCTCCACAAGATTACCATCAGTGGAGACAATACCCCCCACCGAACCACTACTCAGAAATAAATAATGGGATCCCGCTGTATAATAGATATACAGGATTGGAAGATGAAGGCTATTATGATCCACCACCACATCACCAATCTTTTTTAGGGCAACGGGGGAGGGGAGGGAAATGAGGTACACCGAGAGGAAACCCCCGAACACAACAACAGAGAGGGGGAGGAAGGCCTGGACCCCCATATATGCAAGACATGAATACAAGACCCCCACCAAAAGAAGGAGGGGATGTAGGGCTGGTAGATCAAAGCAACCCAAAAAAACGGCCGAGGGACATGTAAATACTGGAATTTATAATTTAAGCGGAGTTACATTGAATCACAGAGAAATGAACATTTTAAACCTAGGTCTTAAATGTGCACCGAAAAAGAAAATGAATAAATTCCAGGTGTACATCGATACACATAAATTTATTCGTTCAATAAACATAAAGAAACATTTTTTAAATCATCCGGTGGAAGCAGGAATGAGGGCATCGATAGCCCCAGCTAATATAGATAGTGGCCTTAAAAATAGATCTATTTTTAATCCCCAGATTCAAAATAATCATTATGTAGAGGTGTTTAAAAACCTGGTATTGAAAGATATTGAGGTACTCCCGGTTAAGAAAGGAGTAAACCCCCATTACATTAAGGAGGGGATTGACTCCCTGGAAAATAAGAAAAACATCATCATTCGCCCAGCCGACAAGGGAGGAGGAGTGGTAGTTATGGACAAGCAATTTTATTACAATCAGCTGGTGGAGTTATTGAGCGATCATAATACTTATATGAAACTGAAATCAGATCCTACAGACTCATATAGTGCACAATTGGCTACACTGGTGGAATGGGGATCTGGGCTGAAGGTTTTAAACCCCAAAGAGAAAAGGTATCTTGTTCCAAGTGCAAATCGCATACCAGTGATATATACGCTACCTAAAGTGCATAAAAACACCCAATGCCCGCCTCCACGGCCCATAGTAAATGGAATCGGATCAGTAACTGCGAGGCTAGGCGAATATTTAGATAAGTTCTTACAACCCAGTGTGAAGACAACAAAAGCATACCTAAAGGATACTGCTGATTTGCTACGTCTGCTGGAACCAGTGAAATTTGATCCTACACTAACATCCTACTTGGTAACGGCAGACGTAGCGTCTCTTTATACCAACATACAGCATGAGGATGCTGCGCTGGCCCTGAATTGGGCACTTAGCAAGCGGGATGAGATCCCATTTGCACAGAAGAAATTTGTGGGGCATGCACTAGACTTCTGCATGTCCCACAATTACTTCTGGTTTGATGGACAGTTCTACTCCCAGCAGGTTGGCGTGGCAATGGGGGCAAAATATGCCCCCAGCCTCGCCAACCTATTTATGTCTGAATGGGAGGATAGACGGGTGTTTAATATCAATAGGCCTCCATGATGGGTGTGGGAAGTGAGGACGTGAGAACGTAACGTCCGTCACAGAGGGAGGGATCCCAGTGTACCAGCAAGACGCTGCCTCGAGGAATGCTCTGTGAAGCCGTCAGCGTTCACAACACAACAGGAGGAGAGCTTCAGCCCCCAGCTTGTCAATGAGGAAAAATGACAGCTCCATGAAAAAGCATACCTCCAGAGAAGCGACCAGAGCAGTAAGACAAAAACAAGAACCGTGAGTGATCTGTGAAACAGCAACAAGCCTCAATCCCCCGTCTCCCCTCCCCTCCCCCTCTCTCTCCCCCCCTCCGTCTCCCTTGCCTGTCGGGCGGCTGGTAAGATTTATTGTTTGCAGTGATTTACAGCTATAGCACCGGAGGAAGCAAAAACGAAACTGCCAGAGACACGGAGCCAGCCGCAAAGAGTGGAGAGGGTAAGACGTGGATGGTTGAGGGGGAGGTGGATAAATGACATGTAAATCTATAGAAGCCAAGCGTACTATGAAATGAAGAAAGTTTTAAATATGAGTGGAAACATCTGAGAAATACACTATTGAAAAAGCTGATAAGGTGACTGAAGGTCAAGGGACTGTGTCTGAAAGTAATTTGTAAAACAGTTGCAAGCCGTGGCTTCCCGTCCCCCCCCCCTCCTCTTTTGGTCTCCCCCCCCCCCCCCCCTGTCCCCCCCCTCTCCTGTTCCCTCTGCATCTAGAGTGGCTGATCAGAGGATTTGTTATCTGTAAGGACTTAAAGCTGGATTATGTGTAAAAAGGAATATATTTGAACCCCAGCAGACCCCTGTATTGTCAGCATAAAGTATTTGGGAGGCAGATTTGAAAGAACAACATCTATTTAAAGGTTAAAACGGTCAAAAGTTTAAAAAAAACCAGCAGAAGTAAAACACGCAAAAAACACATTTAGCTGGGGACCACCTGATTATTACACCTGATTACTATAAAAACACAAACAGGATTGATATACGGGTACCCCCGGATAGGGGTAACCTGGAGCAACGCTCACAGCCACCATCCTTACCGCCCACCCTCATAAATTGCCTGCGGCCCCTCCATACAGTCAGGTATATTCCTCCCCACTAAAAAAGGGGGAGCAAGGAAATAAGACTGGGTAAACGAATAAGAGTAATAAAGAAGGCAAAAATGAGTAAAAGCACAAATAAAGCAACAAGAGGAGGTGCCCTTAAATCCCCAAAAGATAAACTAGGGACTAGTACATTGAAGCAGTATATGACACAAGGAGCTAGCCCAAGAAACCTAGAAGCGGAGAAGCAGGGGAAAGCGAAGGTGGAAGATAAAAAAGGGACGGACAAAAAGGGGGGGGAGACCCCAGAACACTCCAGGGAAGAGTTTACATCAGAAGGGGAGTTGGAGAGTAGTAGGATAGAGGGGAGACCACCCGAGTCTCTCCCCCCTACAAAGGGAGAGATGAACGAGATGCTATTGAGGCTAGAAAAGTCGATCAAAGCAGACATCAGTATGATGAGAGGAGATCTGGGAAGCCTCCTGGACAGGGTAGAAGAAACAGAAAAAACGGTAGAGAATCAAAAGAAAGAACTGGAAACCCTTAAACAGCAATTGAAAACAGCAAAACAAATACAGAAGGAAATCCTTTATAAAATAGAAGATCAGGAAAATAGAAACAGAAGACAGAATATAAGGCTACGATCAGTCCCAGAAAAAGAGGGAGAAGATCTAAGGAAAATGTGCTCAATAGTATTTGGTCCCCTTATAGATAAAAAGGACGAAGAACCCCTAAGGATAGAAAGAATACATAGAGTCGGACACCGGAGAAACTCAGAAGAAAGACCACGGGACATTATTATTAGATTTAGATTTTATGAAGATAAGTCGGAGATCTGGGGAAAGTTAAGGAGAAAATCACCCCTGGTATATGAGGGTACGGAGATACAGGTGTACGCAGATCTATCTCAAGAAACCTTAACAAGAAGAAGACACCTTAAACCCCTCTTAGAAAAGATGAGGCAACAAAACATCAGATATAGCTGGGGGTTCCCAGCCTGCCTGATAGGATACAAAGAGGGGAGATCAGCGAAATTGCGCTTTCCTGAAGATCTGGAAGGGTTCTGTGGAAAACTAGACTTGCAAATACCAGATATACCGGGCTGGATGGGGGGGGATTAGGGGGGAAGAGCACACAGATCACGTAAAACAGAAGATAGCAGGTCAACACCCCTTCAAATTTTTCAATCTAAGGAAGGGGCGAGAGGGTACACTGGGTCCCATACCTTGGGATAAATAGGTTTGTTGGTCGCCCTGATGTTTGGGGCGCCGAACAAACGAGGGGCCCACAGGGGGCCAGGAGGGAGGGGGGAGGGAGGGGGGGAGATGGATGGGGGGGGGTGGTGGGAGGAGGGGGGATGGGGAGGAGGGGGGGCACATGATGCATATGCTGGGATAGAGGGAGGGGTGGCTCAGGGAGGGGGGAGGATGGAGGGGGGGAGGGGGGGGGAGGAAGGGGAACGGGTAGTAGGGGGGGTACAGTGTGCACTAGCCCCGATAGAAAAAGGGGTAGTTCAAGATAGGTTAAAGGCACAAAAGATAGCAAACTTAGAAAAATGATAACACTGAAATTTCTTTCCTATAACGTAAAAGGGTTAAACTCAAATTTAAAAAGGCATAAAATCTTGAGGGAACTACAAACCTATGGAGCAGGGGTGGTGTCCCTGCAGGAGACCCATTTAACGCATGAATCAAATATTAGATTAAGATCAAAAGAATTCCCGAATTGGTTTTATGGAGATGCAATATCGAATAGAGCAAGGGGAGTGGCAATAGGATTGGCCAAAGGGGTACAGTTTAAACTAGGAGGTATGATGCAGGACCCAGGAGGGAGATTTATATTCCTCAGAGGAATACTTGGAGGAATGGAATGTACCCTTACCAACATATATGCCCCCAACAAAAACCCAGTAAGGTTTCTCAAGGGCACATTAGAGAAATTAATGGACTTCAAGAAGGGAGAACTCATAGTAATGGGAGACCTTAACGTGTGTTTAGAACCAGAGATCGACAGTACGTCCGGGGCACAGGGGACGAATAACGGACAGATGAGGAAGATAAAACAGGAACTACATAAAAATCAACTGATGGACATCTGGAGGATTATGAATGGTAAAATACAAGACTATACGTTCTACTCCCCTGTGCACCGGACGTACTCTAGGATTGATTACATATTAGTAGACCATAGACTTTTAGATAGGATAGTAGGTTCAAAAATAGGAATAATCACAATATCAGACCATGCCCCTATTGAGATGGAGATGCAGATTAATAGGGCACAAGGGAGGCAATCACTGTGGAGAATAAACGAAGATCTATTACAAAACGAAGAAATCTCCAAAAAAATAGAGAGAGAGCTAAAATACTATTTTGAAACAAATGAAACAGGAGATACATCGGGATCGGTGACTTGGGAAGCACATAAAGCCTACATAAGGGGAATAATAATAAAAGAGGGAGCAAGGAGAAAGAGGGAAAGGAAAAACAGGATGGGAAATGTTATAAAAGAAATTTTTAACTTAGAACAAGAACATAAAAAACACAGAGGACACCACCAAACAACATACCTCGCACTGATAAATAAACGGGATGAATTAAAAAAGCTGATGGAACAAGAAACAAAGGAAAAATTTAACCAAATAGCTAAAGAAAGATATCTGTATGGAAATAAGGCGGGAAAGCATTTAGCTAGAATGCTCAGGAAAAAAAAAGCCCTTAACTTTATAGGAAAGATACAGGATAAACATGGGAATATGGTGTATGAAACCAAAGAGATTGGGGAAGTATTTAAAAACTACTATAGTGAACTATATACGGAGGAGATTAATGGAGACCAGATAATGGAGGAAAGCAAAAACAGGAAGATAGAGGAATTCTTAAAAAGCGCCAAATTAACCAAAATCACAAAAAATGCGAGAGAGGCTTTGGAGAAACCAATTACAGAGGAAGAGATATATAGAGCAATAGCAGATAGTACACAGGGGAAAAGTCCGGGTCCGGATGGGTTCACCACATATTACTACAAGAAATTTAAAGACATACTAGTTCCGAAAATGTGTAAGTACATGAACGGGGTGGGAAGTGAATATGAATTAAGTAATGAGGCGCTTTTCGCTACAATAACCGTAATCCCCAAAGAGGCCAAAGACGCAACTTTATGCGCGAGTTACAGACCGATATCACTGATTAATGTAGATACAAAAATATACTCAAAAGTATTGGCCACAAGGATAAAAGAACTGATGAATGGGGTGATTCATCCGGACCAAGTAGGCTTTATAGCGGGAAGGGAAGGAAGAGACAATGGGGTGAGAACCCTACTGTTGCTCCAGAAGAGAAGGGAGGAGGGACTCCCAGGTCTGCTCTTGTCAAGTGATGCCGAAAAGGCGTTTGACAGGGTGGCCTGGGAGTTCCTGTTTAGAACCCTAGAAATAATTGGAATCGGCCCCAAGATGATAGGATGGATTAAAGCACTCTATAGGAAACCTAAGGCGGCCATTAAGATCAATGGAACCCTGTCACCACCTTTTGAGATGAAGAGAGGGACAAGGCAGGGATGTCCCCTGTCCCCCCTTCTCTTCGTGTTGGCCCTAGAACCCCTCCTGTCAACAATTAGAAATAACCCTGATATTGAAGGATTCAAGGTGGGAAAAGAGGAGCACAAACTGGCTGCTTATGCGGACGACGTGCTCTTCTATATAAGTAACCCCGGAAATACACTACCAAGATTGGTCAAAATATTAAAACAATATGGAGAAATAACAAACTTTAAGATCAATATGGGGAAATCAGAAATTCTGAAGATAAAAGTGAGTAAAATAGAGGAGGAAAAACTAAAGAGAGATTTCCAATTTTGTTGGAAAAAAGAGATTAAATATCTGGGAATAATGCTTTCGAACTCCCCGGAAAAGTTATATAGGAAAAACTATATCCATCTCTTAGAGGAAATCAGGAGGGAAGGGAAAAAACTTCAGATAAAACCTCTTTCATGGATGGGGCGTATTAACGCCATAAAGATGGTCCTCTTACCTAAGATCACGTATAAACTCCAAATGTTGCCCATTAGACTCCCACAGGAATATATTAGAAAGCTGAAATCAATAATCTCTAACATAATATGGAAGAACAAAAGATCAAGAATATCTCTCAAGACACTAAAACAAGACAGAGCCAAAGGAGGCCTCGCGGTCCCAGATATCCTAAAATACTACAAAGCAATAATTTTGTCAAGAGCAATAGAATGGGCTAGGGATAACCAAGAAAAAAGATGGGTGAATATAGAGAATCACTACAGTAAAACACGCTTGGGATCTATAATTTGGAACCCTCCGAGTCACAGAACGGTAGATGAGGAAACACACGGTTTGACAAAAATAGTTTTAAAAACATGGGAGGTAGCATATAAACAGTTAGATAAGACTTTTAATTCTCCTCTGATAGAATTAAAGGAGAATGAATATTTTGCACCAGGGAAAAGAGACATAGGGGGGAATTGGATAAAAAAAGATAAAGTACAGCTTAGAGAAATACTTAAAAAAGGGAAAATAGTCACAATAGCTGAATTGAAAGAAAACACAGACACATGGGTGATAGATGAATGGAGGTACATGCAACTAGATCGCTTTGTGAAAAATTTACCTCAACCAATAAGATCTGGAGAAAACTTAACAGAAATAGAAAAATTATGTTGTGCGGAAAAGACAAAAAACACAATATCTAAGCTATATAAACTATTATTAAAAGTAGAAGAAGCAGAGGTACCCACATTCATCAGAAATTGGGAAAAAGAGTTGGGAACACAAAAAGACACGAACACGATTAATAAAATGCTCCGTCTAGCCCATAGCTCAGCGGCAGATACAAAAACGGCCGAGATGAATTATAAATGTATGGCAAGGTGGTACGCAACACCAGATAGGATGAGTAAATTCCAACAGGGGAAATCGGCAGAGTGCTGGCGGGGATGTGGAGAGATGGGCACTATGGCTCACTTATGGTGGAGTTGCCCGGTAATTGGGAAATATTGGAAAAAAATCTTGAGTTTGATAAAGGAGATTACAAAAATAGAGGTGAAGGAGGACCCATGGGTGGTTCTCTTCCACGGCATAGAAGGAAGTGTGAAACAATATAAAACATCTCTGGTTCCACATCTATTGAATGCAGCAAAAAGATTAATCCCCAAAAACTGGTGGGGAAAAGAAAGTCCAGAGGTGTGGGATTGGATAAATGCCGTGGAGGAGACCCACACCATGGAGCAGTTTTCTTTGTATAAAGAGGAAAAGAGAGAAGTAGACAATTGGAAATGTTGGAAGGAGTTTAAAAAAACATGGAGTTATGCGGAAAAAATCAAGATGTAACTACCCACTAAATAAGACCATGGGCAGTGCACAGGGGTGGGAGGGGGAGGGGGGGGGGGGAGGGGGGGGGGGGAGGGAGGGGAGGGGTCATATATATATAGATATACGTGTACGGTTTCTTTGCCTTTGCTTTTTCTTTGCTTTTAGATAGGTGAAACAGAGAATTTCATAAATAAAGATAAAATTTTAGAGAAGGAGAATTAAGGGTTACGCCTCAATAGGTGAGGCTAAGTTTTATATAATTATTCTATGTAAACCCCTGTTTTGACCCCCCGTGGGAAATAAAAATAAATACGCCACAGTGATGAAGAGATAAGAAGAGATACTTATGAGCGAGAAAGCTGAATTAGTCTCTCTAAGAATTTTCTGAAGTGGCAAAAAAAAAAAAAAAAAAAAAAAAAAAAAATATCAATAGGCCTCAGTTGATCTTCTATCGAAGATTCATTGATGATATCTTGTTAATTTGGGAGGGATCCAAGGAATCCTTGGAAGTATTCCTGGAACAATTAAATAGGAATACAAACAATATTAAATTGGATTATCAAGTCAGTGATACTATAATAAACTTTTTAGATGTTACCATAGAGAAAGTGGGTGACACGTTAAAAACCAAGGTGTATTTCAAACCGACGGACCGCAATAGCTATTTGTCTGTGGCCAGTGGACATCATCCATCTTGGATAAAAAACATTCCAAAGGGCCAGCTATTGCGGATCCGTCGGAATTGCACTCTGAAGGAGGATTTCTTGACCCAATCGGAGATCTTGAAGGAGAAGTTTATCCAGAAGGGTTATAAGGAAGATATACTAACCAAAATCACACAAGAAATAGCGGAAATTCCTAGAGAACAATGTTTAAAGGAAAAAGAAAAGGTAAAAGGAGACACCCAACATCAGTTGAGCTTTATATCTGGGTTTCACTGCCAGTATAAGGAAATTGAAAACATATTCAGAAAATATTGGTACATCCTCTGTAAGGACAAACACTTGGGAGAAATTTTACCAGCCCAACCGAAATTCATTTACAGGAGGGCCCCAAGTATAGGAGACAAAATAGTGAAAAAGATCCTGGATCCACCAAATCCAAGGTCCTTATCTTTTAATTTTAGAGGTTTCTTTTGTTGTAGGAGGTGTGTCTGCTGCAAAACAGTGAAGGTTAGTAACAGGGGTATCACCTGTGTCACCAATAGAGAAGGAGAGAGGTTTGAGATCAAAGAATTCAGTACTTGTACCACAACACATGTAGTCTACCTTATGTGGTGTCCCTGTGGTTTGTATTATGTTGGTAGAACTAAAAGGCAATTGAAAGTTCGTATTAATGAACATTTGACCAACATAAAAAATGGTTACAAGTACCACAGCGTATCAATGCACTTTAAAGAGAAACATCAACAGAACCCATCTTTGCTGCAATTTTGTGGCATTGATGTGGTACACCCCTCATGGAGAGGTACGAACAGAGTGAGAGACTTGTCACGCAGAGAAACGGAATGGATATTCCTTTTTAAAAGTCTCACCCCGAGGGGACTCAACATTGAACTAGACCTCAACTGCTTCATTAATGACTTTTAATCAATTAAACTATCTCGTGTAGATATGATATGGGAATGGTTTTAAGATTTCCTCAGTGGAAGTGTAACACCTATTTTTTTAGCGTATCACTTTTAGCCTAATATTTTCTTATAGAGTATTTTTGAGTGGCCTATACATGAACCTGTCTCTTTAAGGAATATGAGTGCAATCATTAGAATAGCACAAATGATCAAATAGCAGTATTTTAGGAACAGATAGTTGGACATTAGAACCCTAGACATTATGTGGTTAACAATTTGATCTAGGATAAGAATTATAGTTTAGTAATTTTTAATCAGTGATTTTAGAATTATTCAGGATTAGATCAAGGAATATCGGTTTTTAGCCTTGCTAAGTCCAGCCTAGCCATTTTTTATTTTTTATTTTTTTATATACGTTTCCTATACATCAGCTACACCTGATGTATTTGATAATATTGTTTATGAAATTAAATATTTTTACAATATTTTTATAATATTTATGGGAGCCTAAGTTTTCCCTTCTATGACATTACACCACTTTGCATACAATTTTTATTTCATTTGCTTGTGTGGATATTAATTTTTTAAACACTAAGTAGTTGTGATAGTAACTACCTGATTAGATAGCTCTTGGAGTATTTTATTATATGTGTTGAGGTAATATTACATATTTTAATGAGTTTTACAGCACATTAAGTATGTTGGAAAAACATGTCAGAACGCTAGAATGAGGTTAAATCACCTATTACTCTGTGAGATTGCCAGTAATATTGTTAATCTAGTAGAGGGCGGCCGATAGTTTGGTTTAGGTGTATTACACACTACAGACCGGCCTCTATGAATAGCGGGGGTTTGCGCTTACGGGGACACTCAAAATGCGCAGGCGCGAGTCACACAGGATGCGCTTGCGCACTGTGATCTCTCTACTTGAATGGAGGGGAGGAGATTATATATAAGGAGATTGATGCTTGTAGCGGCCTATCCCATGATTAAGCTACAGATGTAGCGAAACATGTCAGGGGCGTGGCCGAGCGGAGAATAATACTACACACTAGGTGATAGGAGCAAGCGATCTGTGAGGTTAACCTAACAGGGGAGATAGAGGATCCGGTGGACAAGCGAGCGAGGAGAGGGTGAGATAATCTTCTGACACGCCAGCTGTGACAGGGTCCGCCGTGACCGCATACCCCCCAGGGAGGCTTGTCCAGATCGCTGTGTTGATATTTCAGTGTGCTGATTGCCGTGGAGTTGTGCTGTGCTTTTATATTTTTATACAATGTGAGTGCATCTTTTGAAGTGTTATTTGAAGTGTGTGTCATTAAAAGTTGTTACGTTATCACACTATTGGGAGTTTTCTCATTCTTATATGGAGGAAATCTCTGGATGGAATAAACCTAGCCCCTGCTGGTAGCCTGGATACTCCTATGCTTGTTAGCCTCATACGAGAGTGGAGGCAGAGAGAG
Organism: Lithobates clamitans; assembly: GCA_037952925.1. Classification (NCBI taxonomy): domain Eukaryota; kingdom Metazoa; phylum Chordata; class Amphibia; order Anura; family Ranidae; genus Lithobates; species Lithobates clamitans. The sequence goes on along the minus strand of JBBGZY010001431.1, from coordinate 47,098 downwards.
CTGGTGAGAGACTGTCTATTGGGAGAGGGAGCACGGAACACAGAGGTGTGGTGGAAGGTTCCATTTAATATCAAGAAACACTGAGGATTTGCTGTGGCACAGTTGTTGTGTTTTATTGAACCACTATCACGGACTTTTTTCACACATTTGTGTGCATTCATCATAGACTTTATGCATTGGTCTTTTTTATTAATGTATATGGTGTCAATATTTTATTATTTGAAGAAGGAGTCACACATTTTATTTGTTATCATCAACACTTAGTCACTTTAGGTATTGTAGTTATATAATGTATTTATTTGTTTTATTTATGCATATATATTTTTTTTGATTTTTGATATTTTTTTTGCACCTGAAATAATGTGCTCATTAGATTAGTTTTTTTTGCACTGGATATAGTGTTAACACATGTGTGTTTAGGTTAGCGCCACAATTTTTGATTCTTCACGTGGGTGTGGTACACCAGTAGCACGTCACAAGATTTGAAAATACATGTTATATGGTTTATATTTATTAAGTGGCAGCTTTAGGTAGAGTTTACCAACTGAAGATAGTCATCATCTAGGTTGTTGTTCCGAGGCGCAGTGGTGGTCTACTAGGTATAGGGTGGCTATCATACTTAAAGGTACCGCACATTAAGTGTAGAAATATTATTCTGTTATATTTTATTTAATATTTTAGTACACTATTTGGTTCAGAATATTTTTTTTTCATATTTTCCTCCTCTAAAACGTAGGTGCTTCTTATGGTCAGGTGCGTCTTATGGAACGAAAAATACTGTAGGTCCCTCCCTAGGGGTTTCACAGTGATAAGTTATGAGAATGCTGCCTAGTGGGAGGTGACTTATTTATATAGTATAACCGGTCTTGGAATTGGGCAGGAGGGCGGAGCCTGGCCACATGTATATGCTGTCATGCTTTAGCGTCAGGAAGGGAAAATTACCATCAGGTAAGTATATACATATTCCATTATTTCACTTTTATTCCTTACTGTATTTATTGCAGTGTGTTTCCATTTCATATGTAGTGCTTTTTTATAAAAAAAAATCCAAAAAGAGTCAAAGACTACTGCTCCACTCTCATCTGAAACATAACTATTAATTCGTTATATTAATAAATTGAATCAATTTCTATATTCTCAACTGACTTTGTTGGGCAACACACATATACAAATTAATCAAACGGTCTCCCAAGTTCAACCCCAATACAAAAATAATCTTATTAGAATATTCACGCTACACTCTAGACTAGGGATGCTCCAATATATCAGCTGCAGAAAATGATCTGCCGAAAATGGGGTCATCAGTGTTTTGCTGATAGAAAAAAGGTGCCAATAATGGCCACTGAAAAACATGGGTGCGTTTTTGTTGATGCATTTTTACCACGTTTTCAATAGGGAGGTGCGTTACACTGCAACAGAAGGACCAGTGTGAAGATGTACGGGATGTGTTTTTCTTGAGCTTTTCTTGTGCTTTTTTTTTTAACGCAAATGTGCTTAAAAAACAATTAATTAAAAAGTTGAATATAATACAATTTTATATATGTAAAAAATATATATTTTAAAAACTGTCTATTTCCATTACCCCCACCCACTAACTTACTCACTGCCCAGGAGATTGCTAATAACTTCAAAAATAAGATTGAGACAGTTCATCTCTAAATTTCCGCTCTACAGATATCTCCCTCACTTTACACTCCTTGTCCTCCTGCACAATCAATACTTCCCTCTTTTAACCCAGCTACTATAGAGGAAGTCACCAAACTTTTTTCTAATGGCCACCTAACCTCCTGCCCCAGGACCCTGTTAATTCTCAAATACTAAGGTCACCATCTGACTCAATCCTACACTCCTTAACTCATATCTTCAACCTCTCACTCTCTATTTGCATCTTCCCCAACCCTCTAAAACATGCGCTAGTCACTCCCATACCAAAAAAGGCCTCACTAGACCCCACCAATCTTAACAACCTAAGACCCATCTCTTTATTCCCTTTTGCCTCCAAACTCCTTGATACAGTCGACCACCCCCTCCTCCCCAAAAAACTCAATTTGCTTGGTCTCCATGCTGCACTCTTCCTTGGTTCAAATCTTACCTATCTCATCACACCTTCAGTGTCACTTACAACTCCACTTCCTCTTCTCCAACTCCTCTTACTGTTGGGGTCCCCCAAGGTTCTGTCCTTGGACCTCTACTATTCTCCATCTACATGTCCTCCCTGGGTCAAATGATAGCCTCCCATGGCTTTCACTACCATATATATGCTTTATATGCTGATGACACCCAAATCTATCTCTCTGCCCCTCAGCTCACCCCATCATTCTCCTCACGCATCACTGATCTACTAACAGACATATCAGCCTGGATGTCACTTCCTCAAACTGAATCTATCTAAAACTGAGCTCTTAATATTTCCTCCCCCACGTGCCCCCTCCCCTGACTTCTCTGTCAAAATCAATGGCACATCTATCAGTCCGTCCCCATAAGCCAGGGTGTTAGGGGTAACCTTAGACTCTGAACTGTCCTTTCAGGCCCACATACAATCCCTGTCCAAATCACACCGCCTTAGCCTCCGCAACATTTCTAGAATACGCCCCTTTTTAACTAATGACACCACCAAGCTTCTAATTCACTCCCTGGTTATCTCTCGCCTCGACTACAGCAACTCTGTCCTCATTGGATTACCTCTACATAGACTATCCCCCTTCAGTCCATAATAAATGCCGCTGCAAGACTGATCTACCTTACCAACCATTCAGTGTCCTCCACCCCTCTCTGCCAATCCCTCCACTGGCTTCCTCTCACCCAACAAATACAATTCAAAGTACTAACAATAATTTACAAAGCCATCCATAACTCTGCCCCCAGCTACATCACTAACCTAGTCCTAAAATACCAACCAAGCCGCTCTCTTCCGTCCTCCCAAGACCTCCTACTCTCTAGCTCCCTTGTCACCTCCTCCCATGCTCGCCTCTAGGATTTCTCCAGAGCTTCTCCCATCCTTTGGAACTCCCTACCCCAATCTGTCCGATCCTGCTTCTAATTAACACTGTTTTACTTCCTCCATCAGCTCATCCCCCCACAGCTACTACCTTTTGTATCAACTGACCCTTCCTTTTTAGATTGTAAGCTCTAATGAACAGGGCCCTCTGATTCCTCTTGTGCCAAATTGTAATGTAACTGTAATGTCTGCCCTCATGTTGTAAAGCACTGCACAAACTGTTGGCGCTATATAAAACCTGTATAATAATAATAATAATTATTATTTCGGCCTTGGTCCAGTATTTTCATTTCGGTGCACCACTAATAAAAACGAATGGATCCAAATCAATTTGGATCATTCGTTATGTGGTTAAATTAACAAAAGGCCCAAACTGTCGCATGATGTCATTTGAATGAAACAAATGAATACGAAGGAATGTGTTTTCATTATAATTTAATTTATTATAATTTATTTTAGATTCATTGAAATGTGTTACTATTGTGATTTGGAGATTGGGATACATCCAAATCTACAAACAAGAAACAAAATTCAGCCAAAATTTTCATTTACGAAACAAATCACACAGGTCTAGTCTGGTGACAGGGTCTCCTGAAGGAACTCAAATATTGTAGGCATACATTGGGGATTATTTACGAAAAGGCAAATCCGCTTTGTACTACATGCATGGGAATTTTTTAACATGGGTTCCTATGGAACATGTTCACATCAATGCCTTTTTGTACCTCTGCGTTTATAGAAAGGGTCAGGGACTTTTTTTCATGCAAAATGCAGCGTTTTGCATGTAATAGAATTCAATGGACCAGCATCAAAAACGCAAGTGCAGTGTTTTTGCAGCGTTTTTACAGCGTTTTTGCAGCGTTTTTGATGCGTTTTGAGTTTTTGGCGTTTTTTTTTTTTTTTAGACTGTATACAGTCTAAAAAAAACTGTAAAAAAACAATAAAAAACAAAAACAAAAAGCAAAACATGGCAAAAACGCTGCAAAAACGCTGCAAAACCGCTGCTCAAAAACGTGGCAAGCATCACAAAAAACTGCAGAAACGCTCAAAAAGCAACATGCATGCAGGTGTGAATCGAGCCTTACAGCATTACCATAAGTGTCTTGTCTCTTCTTTATCTCAGGCATCTTCCCCACGGTGGTCCTCACTCATGAGATCAGTGAACATCTTCAAGGGATTCGGGAGAAGTTCAGGAGAATGGGAACAGAGAACATTTTCACACTAGAGAATTACACTGAAAAAGATACACACAAGACCCGCAAGAAACACGAAACAATCCTGAAATGTCTCTGTGAGATTGTCAAGGATGTGGAGTTCCGCATGGAAGAGACAAGAGACCCCAGAGAGGAGAAGATTGCAAGAAAGAAAATCCTTCATAGATTTATAATAGATAGAGAGATAGAGAGAGCCAGGGAGGAGGAGGCTGTACAGAGAGAGATAGGCCGAAGGCCCATAGGGCTATGGGCTTTTATGGAAAATTTAAATAGAATGTAATCTTATCTGTAATCTTGTTTTTTTTTCAGTGCTAGTTCACTCCAGATGCAGCTTTGTGCACTTTTTTTCTGCACTAAAAATGCATGCACAATGTTTTCCATGTATTCCAATGGCTCTAGTTCACACCAATGCAGTCAGTTTCTGGTGCAGAAAAAAAAAGTAGAGCACGCTGCATTTTTTCTGCACAGAACTGTACTGAAACATAGCAAATTGTATCAAAAACGCAACTGAGTTGGAACTGCGTGTGGTGCGAACTGTAAGCGAAAACTGATCTGGAACGTATCCGGAGTGCATTTTTGTGGTGTGAACTGGCCGTAAAAATGCATGTGCAATGTTTTCCATGTATTCCAATGGCTCTAGTTCACACCAGTGCATTCAGTGTCTGCACCAGAAACTGACTGGGACTGACTGCATTGGTGTGAACTAGAGCCATTGGAAAACACTGTGCATGAATTTTTAGTGCAGAAAAAAAGCGCACGGAACTGCATCTGGTGTGAACTGGCCCTCATAGAGATGAAAAAATATTAAAGATCCGATTTGAGCTTCAGTACACAAGCAATTTAATTAGATGTAATCCCGGACTAGATGACATTTAATTAGCTTTTTGCTGCATATGTTATAAACAATTGCCTTTTTTACTTGTCAAAAGAAGTTTATTGAGTATACAATGTTATAAAGATACATAAAGTAAGTTTACAAGGATCTATAAAGTAAGCTCATTGTTTTACAGTAGGGTTTATATAGGTAAATATCATGAAATTTCAAATATTAAACATTGGGTTCACGTAAACCTAAATTAAAGATATATATCATTTCCTTAGTTACTTTTGTAGGTATTTAAATGATTTATACCTACTATACATATTGTTTACAAGTAGAGTGTATATAGGTCAAATAAATTCTGATAATGAGCTTTAATCGTAAGGTGGAGAAAAGGAAAGAGAAAGAAGAAAAAGGGTTGAAAGGTAGAGGTATGGTCCACAAGGTTGTCCCGCTCGTCAGTTTATTATTCTTTTTAGTTCTCTTTGAAGCCTTAGAATGGGTGTCTCTGTAAGTCACAATTGCCTTTTTTCAATACAATCCTGTTTTTTGTTCTTGTTTTCTTCCTTCTTAGGCTCGATTCACACCTATGCATGTTGCTTTTGAGCGTTTTTGGAAGTTTTTTTTTTCATGCTTGCCACGTTTTTGAGCCGCGTTTTTGCCGCGATTTTGCCGCGATTTGCGTTTTTTTTTTTTTTTTTACATTTTTTTTTACAGTCTTAAAAAAAATTAAAAAAAAAAAAAAATTAAAAAAAAAAAAAAACGGCAAAAACGCATCAAAAACGCACCAAAAACGCATCAAAAACGCTGCAAAAACGGTGCACTTGCGTTTTTGATGCTTGTCCATTGAATTCTATTACATTCAAAACGCTGCATTTTGCATGAAAAAAAGTCCCTGACCCTTTCCAAAAATGCAGAGAAACAAAAAAGCATTGATGTGAACATGTTCCATAGGAACCCATGTTAAAAAATTGCCGTGCATTTCTGCAAAATGCAAAATGCATCAAAAAACGCGCTAGTGTGAATGGAGCCTAATCTCTGTGCTGATGATCTCCTCCGTCCTCTTTCAGCCACTTTCTGTCTACATTGAAGCCCTGTACACACAATCGGATTTTCCGACGGGAATTGTGCGATGACAGGCTGTTGGTGGAAAATCCGTCCGTTTGTACGCTCCATCAGACAATTGTTGTCAGATTTTCCGCGGACAAATGTGGGATAACATACTTTAAAATTTTCCGCCAACAACGGCATGTTGTCGGATTTTCCAAGCGTGTGTACAGAAGTCCAAAGTACAAACACGCATGCTCGGAAGCAATGCTCACCATAACACAACATTAGCAGAAGGTGCCCAAAGGGTGGCGCTAAAGAGCTGAAAAACCACGTAGTTTCGTGTTTGCTGGCCAACAATTGTGTGCCGTTTGTATGCAAGACAAATTCCTGGCCAACGCCCTTCGGACAAAAGTCCTACGCTTTGTCCGCTGAAAATCTGATCGTGTGTACCAGGCTTGACTCTCTCCTCCTTGGATGCACATCATTGCACAATGCATGACTGCTTGAAGTCACCACCAGGGGTACGGGTGACAGCGCAGGAACAAAACTGGGAAAAGTTGTCACCCTATAACAGGAATAAGGTCCTTCATGGGGAGGATCCGTGTGGATTATTTTATTAAAGCTGTAAATAATAATAAAAAAAAAATGAAAACAACTGAAGTTACATTAAAGTGGATGTAAACCGTCCATACACCCAGTGAAGTGAACGGCCTCAGATGATACGCAGGGATGAACCAAATCTACCTGCATAAATTTTACATGTATATATGCTGTCTTCACATTTATATACTGTTTAGAAAGTTCAGATCGTGTTAGGAAATTTTCTCTTCCTGTTTAAAGGGGATGTAAACTCTCGTGTTTTTTCACCTTAATGCATCCTATGCAAGGTGAAAAAACACCTTGCAGTGTCCGGTCCCCCCCAGCCCCCTGCTTTACTTACCTGAGCCCCGAATTTCAGTGGGCACGATCCCACGTCGCTCTCTCCATGGCTTCTCAGTTCTTCATTGGATAGATTAATAGCAGCGCAGCCATTGGCTCCCGCTGCTGTCAAACAAATCAAATGACCTGGGGGGCGGGGCCGAGTCCTCATAGGCAGAGACTCTCAGAGGTAGTTTGTAATAGGGCCAGCTCCCTGCTAATCTATTTAAAGCAACCTCCCCCGACACAAATTTCAGGATGCTTTTGACCCCTTTCACACTGAGACGTTTTTCATGTGCTTTAGCGCTAAAAATAGCACCTGTAAAGCGCCTGAAAGAAGCCCCATCTGCAAAGCCAGTGTGAAAGCCCGAGTGCTTTTACACTGGGATGCTGCACTGGCAAAAAGTCCTGCCAGCAGCTTCTTTGCACCACATTAGGAGTGGTGAACTCACTGTTCCTAAAGCGCCCCTGCCCATCGAAAACAATGGGGCTGCGCTGCTATACCGCCGGCAAAATTTAATCCCTTTTTGGCCGCTAGCAGGGGTTAAAACCGCCCCGCTAGCAGCCGAATAGCGCCACTAAAACAAGGGTAAAGCGCCGCTAAAAATATCTGCGTTTTACCGCCGACGCCCGGACACTGTGAGTGTGAAAGCACTCTAATGCCCCGTACACACGGTCGTATTTTCCAACGGAAAATGTGTGATAGGACCTTGTTGTCGGAAATTCTGACCGCGTGTAGGCTCCATCGCACATTTTCCATCGGATTTTCCAACACACAAAGTTTGAGAGCAGGCTATAAAATTTTCCGACAACAAAATCCGTTGTCGGAATTTCCGATCGTGTGTACACAAATCCGACTGACAAAGTGCCACGCATGCTCAGAATAAATAAAGAGATGAAAGCTATTGGCCACTGCCCCGTTTATAGTCCCGACGTACGTGTTTTACGTCACCGCGTTCAGAACGATCGGATTTTCCGACAACTTTGTGTGACCGTGTGTATGCAAGACAAGTTTGAGCCAACATCCGTGGGAAAAAATCCTAGGATTTTGTTGTCGGAATGTCCGAACAAAGTCCGACCGTGTGTACGGGGCATTAGTCTTTTGACTTTACCGCTGAAAGGGAATAATGGGAAGCAAAATATAAACTCATTTGCAGGCAAATCTGAGAGACATAGCAATTTCACCTTTCCCACAGGTGTTCCTCAAGTAGAGTAGGATATAGTAATATTGAGATTATTTGGGATTACAGCTGTTTTCTATGGAATGAAACATAAAAGAAAGGAATGCCCATAGAGTATAATGGGATGGAAGATGTGACCTGGAGTCAAAACCTTTCAACATACCAAATAAATCCCTTGGCAGACATACTCTCCACGCTCCGTGGTGATGTTTAAAATTGCAATTAAGAGGGATTATTATTTTTTTCTAAGGGTTTGCAAAGGTTAATGACAGAAGGGAATGCCCATAGAGTATAATGGGAAGTGAGATGTGACCTAGAGTCAGAACCATTGGTCATATCAGATCAATCTTTAGCAGACATACTCTCTATGTTCAGTGATGATGTTCAAAATTGAGAGGAAGCGTGATGAGATGAAGTAAATATAAACTTGTTTGCAGGCAAATCTGAGAGACATAGCGATTTCACCTTTCCACAGATGTTCCTCATGTAGAGTAGCAGATTGTAAGATTGAGATTATTTGGGATTACAGCTGTTTTCTATGGAATGACAGATAAATGATAGAAAAGATAGTAGATAGTAGAGTATAATGGGAAGCAAGATGTGACCCGGAGTAAAACCTTTCAACATACCAAATAAATCTTTAGCAGACATACTCTCCAAGTTCAGTGGCAATATTTAAAATCGAGAGTAATTGGATTATAATTGTTTTCTAAGGAATGGAAGAAGGAAATGCCCACAGAGTATAATGTATATCAACTTATTTGCAGGCAAACCTAAAAGATATATCTAGTTTAAAGGGACATGTATTCCTTCTGAGACAACAGCCTCATTTAACCACTTGACCACTGGGCACTTACACCTCCTTCCTAACAAGACCAATTTTCAGCTTTCGGTGCTCTCACATTTTGAATGACAATTACTCAGTCATGCAACGCTGTACCCATATGAAATTTTTGTCCCTTTTTTCCCCACAAATGGTGGTATTTAATCACCGCTGGGTTTTTTATGTTTTGCGCTATAAAAGAAAAAAGACTCAAAATTCTGTAAAAAAAAAACATTTTTCTTTGTTTCTGTTATAAAATTTTGCAAATTAGTCATTTTTCTTCATAATTTTATACCGCTACATATCTTTGGTAAAAATAACCCAAATCGGTGTATATTATTTGGTCTTTGTGAAAGTTATAGAGTCCACAAGCTATGGTGACAATCTCTGAAAATTTATCACACCTGAAGTACTGACGGCCTATTTCATTTCCTGAGACCCTAACAAGCCAGGAAAGTACAAATACCCACCAAATGACCCCTTTTAGGAAAGTAGACATTCCAAGGTATTTAGTAAGAGGCATGGTGAGTTTTTTGAAATTGTCATTTTTTTCCACAATCAGGTTATTTCTCACACACAGCATATGCATACCACAAATTACACCCCAAAACACATTCTGCTATTCCTCCCGAGTATGGCGATACCACATGTGTGAGACTTTTACACAGCGTGGCCACATACAGAGGCACAACATGCAGGGGAGCACCTTGAGGTGTTCTGGAGCATAAATTACACATCTAATTTCCTGATACCTCTTATGCCGCGTACACACCATTTCTGACGGACTTAGATATAAAACATGTTCTAAATCTTTCCGTCGGAAATGCCGATGGAGGTTATGCCGTTGGCAAGTCCGACCGTGTGTAAGTGGCATTACACTTTTGAAGGCCCTGGAGCACCAGGACAATGGAAACGCCTCAAAAATGACCCCATTTTGGAAAGAAAACACAATCTATGAGGCATAATGAGTCTTTTGAACATATCATTTTTTTCTGCAAATTTTGGAAAATGTGGAAAGAAAATGAAAACGCATTTTGTTTTAACACAAAGTTGTTCATTCATACAATATTTCTAACACATAGCTTGTACATAACAAAAATGACACCCCAAAATAGATTCTCCTACTCCTCCTGAGTGCCGAGATACCACATGTATGAGTATGGATGGCGGGATGGATGAGTATGGATGGCTGAGTATGGATGGCTGGATGGCTGAGTATGGATGGCTCAGTATGGATGAGTATGGATGGAGGGATGGATGAGTATGGATGGTGGGATGGTTGAGTATGGATGGATGAGTATGGATAGAGGGATGGCTGAGTATAAATGGAGGGATGGATGAGTATGGATGGAGGGATGGATGAGTTTGAATGGAGGGATGGATGAGTATGGATGGAGGGATGGATGAATATGGATGGAGGGATGGATGAGTATGGATGAAAGGGATGACTGAGTACAGATGGATGAATGAGTATGGATGGAGGGATGGATGGGTATGGATGAAGGGATGACTGAGTACGGATGGATGGATGAATGAGTATGGATGGAGGGATGGATGAGTATTGATGGCTGAGTATGGATGGCGGGATGGCCGAGTATGGATGGTGGGATGGGCGAGTATGGATGGCGGTATGGATGAGTATGAATGGAAAATTTGAATGAAAAAATATGGATTTTTGGAAAATGTGGAAAGAAAATGAAAGCGCATTTTTTTTTTTTACACAAAGTTGTCCATTCATACAATATTTCTAACACATAGCAATACATACCAAAAATGACACCCCAAAATAGATTCTCCTACTCCTCCTGAGTAGGGATGAGCTTCGTGTTCGAGTCGAACCCATGTTCGACTCGAACATCGGCTGTTCGATCGTTCGCCGAATTGCGAACGTTATGGGCCGTTCGCGCTAAATTCGTGTGGCGCGTCACGGCCCATAATTCACTGCGGCATCGCAGTGCATTGCTGGCTGATGATTGGCCAAGCATGCACTATGACCCGCATGCTTGGCCAATCACAGCGCCGTCAGTAGAGAGAGCTGTAATTGGCCAAAGCCAGGGTGGCTTTGGCCAATTATGGCTCAGGGGATTTAGTACACACCCCACACTATATAAGGCCGCCTACACGGCGGCCCTGTGTAGTGTGTGTTCCAGTGTGCTGAGAGATAGAGAGAGAGAGAGAGACAGTGTCATTTGATTTGAGTTAGATAGATTAGGCAGAACAGTCAGTCAGTTAGCTGCACTTACAGTGTATTGTGTATATATATGCATCCCAGGTGTTGCATATATATATATACACTGTATTCAGTTTAGCTAGATCCGTTCCTGTTATCTTCTATCTAGACTATTTACATTTAATGCAGTGCGTCCTGCTCACAGTGTTCAGCTAGATCCGTTCCTGTTATCTTCTAGACTATTTACATTTAGTGCAGTGCGTCCTGCTCACAGTGTTCAGCTAGATCCGTTCCTGCAATTTACATTTAGTGCAGTGCGTCCTGCTCACAGTGATCAGCTAGATCCGTTCCTGCTATTTACATTTAGTGCAGTGCGTCCTGCTCACAGTGTTCAGCTAGATCCGTTCCTGCTATTTACATTTAGTGCAGTGCGTCCTGCTCACAGTGTTCAGCTAGATCCGTTCCTGTTATTTACATTTAGTGCAGTGCGTCCTGCTCACAGTGTTCAGCTAGATCCCTTCCTGCTATTTACATTTAGTGCAGTGCGTCCTGCTCACAGTGTTCAGCTAGATCCGTTCCTGCTATTTACATTTAGTGCAGTGCGTCCTGCTCACAGTGTTCAGCTAGATCCGTTCCTGCTATTTACATTTAGTGCAGTGCGTCCTGCTCACAGTGTTCAGCTAGATCCGTTCCTGTTATGTTCTAGACTATTTACATTTAGTGCAGTGCGTCCTGCTCACAGTGTTCAGCTAGATCCGTTCCTGCTATTTACATTTAGTGCAGTGCGTCCTGCTCACAGTGTTCAGCTAGATCCATTCCTGCTATTTACATTTAGTGCAGTGCGTCCTGCTCACAGTGTTCAGCTAGATCCGTTCCTGTTATCTTCTAGACTATTTACATTTAGTGCAGTGCGTCCTGCTCACAGTGTTCAGCTAGATCCGTTCCTGTTATCTTCTAGACTATTTACATTTAGTGCAGTGCGTCCTGCTCACAGTGTTCAGCTAGATCCGTTCCTGTTATCTTCTAGACTATTTACATTTAGTGCAGTGCGTCCTGCTCACAGTGTTCAGCTAGATCCGTTCCTGTTATCTTCTAGACTATTTACATTTAGTGCAGTGCGTCCTGCACACAGTGTTCAGCTAGATCCGTTCCTGTTAAATTCCTACTGACAGGCAGGCTTGTCTGGTTACAGTATATAAAGCTACCTGAAGAAAATTACAGGTGTTCTATTTGATCCTATTAGTACCACGGTCAGGCAGCTAGACTATTTACATTTAGTACAGTGCGTCCTGCTCACAGTGTTCAGCTAGATCCGTTCCTGTTATCTTCCTACTGACAGGCAGGCTTGTCTGGTTACAGTATATAAAGCTACCTGAAGAAAATTACAGGTGTTCTATTTGATCCTATTAGTACCACGGTCAGGCAGCTAGACTATTTACATTTAGTACAGTGCGTCCTACTCACAGTGTTCAGCTAGATCCGTTCCTGTTATATTCCTACTGACAGGCAGGCTTGTCTGGTTACAGTATATAAAGCTACTTGAAGAAAATTACAGGTGTTCTATCCCAGCTTAGTGCAGCTACAGGCCATTAGTATGTCTGGAAGGCCAAGAAGGAGAGGCAGACAGTCACAAGCCAATAAGAGAGGGCAAGCAGGCTCTGTGTCTAGTGCTGGTCGTGGAGACGGTGCATCCTCATCAGCACGTGGCCATGGGACACGCTTGGCCTTTTTTTTGGCAGCTGGCCGTGTTGAGCCGCAACATGCGGAAGACTTGGTCGAGTGGATGACCAAGCCGTCCTCATCCTCCTCATCCTCTCTCACCCATGCCCAGGGTGCTTTGTCTGGCAAAGCAGCGGCCTCTTCCCTCAGCTCAATGTCATCAGTGACTCCTTCCCTAGCTCCACCATGTCCTCATGAGGATTCCCTCGAACTGTTTGACCACAGTGTTGGGTACATGCTCCAGGAGGATGCCCAGCGTTTGGAAGGCTCTGATGACGATACTGAGCTCGATGAAGGCAGTAACATGAGCACGGACAGAGGGGGTGCCCAAGAAGGACAGCAATCTGGCAGTCATGCTCCCCCTGCTGCAGCATACTGCCAGGTTTGCTCCAGTGATGAGGAGGGAGGGGATGATGAGGTCACTGACTCAACGTGGGTGCCTGATAGGAGAGAGGAGGAGGAGGAGGAGGAGGAGGAGGAGGAGGAGGCGGCGGCACATCACCAACGAGGCAGGATGCCCTCCAGGGGCCAGCCTAAGGGCAGCACATTGACTGCATCACACCCCAAAGCTCCACATGTGCAGGGCGCTGCAGTCTCTGCGCGTTATTCAAAAAGTTCTTTGGTGTGGGCCTTTTTTGAGACGAGTGCATCAGATCGCACCGCTGCTATTTGCAACATATGTCTCAAGCGTATCTCGCGTGGCCAAAACATCTCCCGCTTGGGTACCACATGCTTGACCAGACATATGTTGACCTGCCATGCAGTTCGTTGGCAAGCGTATCTAAAAGACCCACACCAAAGAACAAAGAGGATCTCTCCTTGCTCCTCATCAGCTGAGATTTCCAACCCCACTAGACCTTCAGTCCTCTCTGAGACCTGCAGTGAGAGGAATGAAGGTGTAGAATTAGGTGTGTCACAGCCAAGTACTTGTGGGCAATCTGCTTTTGGTACACCGACGTCAGATTGTACCAGGCAAATTTCCCTGCCCCAGCTGCTGCACCGCTGAAAGAAGTTTGCTCCCAGCCATCCACATGCCCAGCGGTTGAATGCTAGCTTGGCAAAATTGCTAGCACTTCAACTGCTGCCTTTTCAGTTGGTAGACTCTGCCCCCTTCCGTGAGTTTGTGGAATGTGCGGTTCCTCAGTGGCAGGTACCCAAACGCCACTTTTTCTCACGGAAGGCGATTCCGGCTCTCTACCGGCATGTGGAAGGCAATGTCCATGCCTCGCTGGACAGGGCGGTCAGCGGTAAGGTGCATATTACCGCTGACTCATGGTCCAGCAGGCATGGACAGGGACGTTACCTAAGTTTCACGGCGCATTGGGTGACTCTGCTGGCAGCTGGGAAGGATGCAGGACAAGGTGCAGTAGTGTTGGAGGTTGTTCCGCCACCACGCCTCCAAAATGCTGATTGTGACACACCTCTCTCCTCCACCCCCTCCTCTTCTTCTTCCTCCATGGCCTCTTCCTCGGAACCAGCGGTGCTCCGTAGTCGTTCAAGGGGCTACACAAGTACGCAGGCCAAAAGATGCCATGCGGTGCTTGAGCTGGTGTGCTTGGGGGACAGGAGCCACACTGGGGCAGAGGTTCTGTCAGCTCTGCAGGGGCAGGTTCAGAGGTGGTTGACGCCACGCCAACTTAAGGCAGGAATGGTGGTTTGCGACAATGGCACCAACCTCCTCTCTGCCCTCCGACAGGGACAAATGACCCATGTGCCCTGTTTGGCTCACATCCTTAACTTGGTGGTGCAGCGGTTCTTGGGCAGGTACCCGGGCTTACAGGATGTCCTGAGGCAGGCCAGGAAAGTCTGTGTGCATTTCCGCCGGTCATATAATGCCAGTGCTCGGCTGACGGACCTCCAAAAGGAGTTTAACCTGCCCAAGAACCGCCTAATCTGTGACATGCCCACCAGGTGGAACTCAACGTTGGCCATGCTGCAGCGGCTGCACACGCAGCAGAGGGCCATCAATGAGTACCTGTGTGACTATGGCACCAGGACAGGGTCAGGGGAGCTTGGTTTTTTTTCCCCACGCCAGTGGGCCATGATCAGGGATGCATGCACTGTCCTGTCACCATTCGAGGAGGCCACGAGGATGGTGAGCAGTGACAGTGCATGCATCAGTGACACTGTCCCCCTTGTCCACCTGTTGGAGCACACGCTGCGTGGAATAATGGACAGGGCACTTGAGGCAGAACAGAGGCAGGAAGAGGAGGACTTCCTTAGCTCTCAAGGCCCCCTTTATCCAGACAGTGTTCCTGCGTGCCCGCCGATCACACAGGAAGAGGACGAGGAGGAAGAGGAGGAGGAGGAAGATTGTGTCAGTATGGAGGTGGAGCCTGGCACTCAGCATCAGCAGCAGTCTTTAAGGGATCAGTCCCAAGAAACACATGGACTTGTACGTGGCTGGGAGGAGGTGGCTGCGGACCATGTCATTCTTAGTGACCCAGAGGACTCCGGACCGAATGCCTCAGCAAACCTACGCTGCATGGCCTCCCTGATCCTGCAAAGCCTGCGTAAGGATCCTCGTATTCGTGGTATCAAGGAGAAGGACCAATACTGGCTGGCAACCCTCCTTGATCCACGTTACAAGGGTAAGGTTGCGGACCTTATCTTGCCATCGCAGAGGGAGCAGAGGATGAAACATCTTCGGGAGGCCTTGCAGAAAGGTCTGTGCAACGCGTTCCCAGAGACTGGGAGGTTACAAACTCCTGTTTCTGGACAACGTGTTGCTGAGGCTTCGGTCAGTCAAAGAAGGAGCGGTGGAGAAGGTGGCCGTCTGACCGATGCGTTCAGACAATTTTTTGGTCCGCAGCCCCAAGGTATGATCGGTTCCAGCAACCATCGCCAGCGTCTGTTTTACATGGTGCAGGAATACCTAGGGGCAAGATCAGACTTGGACACCTTTCCCACCGAAAATCCTCTGGGTTACTGGGTCTTGAGGATGGCCAGAGCTTGCACAGTATGCAATTGAGCTACTGGCCTGTCCTGCATCCAGCGTTCTTTCGGAACGCACATTCAGTGCTGCTGGAGGCGTGGTAACCGATCACAGGGTGCGTCTGTCCACCGACTCGGTCGATCGGCTGACCTTCATAAAAATGAATGAGTCTTGGATCACCACCAGCTACCAAGCACCTGATGCTGATGTAACCGAATAATTTTTTTTGAAATCTCAGATCCCTTCAAAGACTGCCTATGCTGATGCTGAGTGACTATCCCTGAGTAATTATCCTCTTCCTCCTCAATCATCACGCTGATAGCTTGTAAGAACATTTTTGGTTCTGGGCGCCACCACCAGTGCCTAAGGCACAATTTTTCAGCCCCTGTTTAACAGGGGCGTGTAATTACAATTTTTGATGTAATACTTTGCAGCAGGGCTCGTTCCTGCATTCCAACTAGAGTGTCTGTGAGGGGTTGCAGTGTTGTGGCACCAGCACCAGTGCCTAAGGCCCAATTTTTCTGCCCCTGTCTAACAGGGGCGTGTAATTACAATTTTTGATGCAATACTTTGCAGCAGGGCTCGTTCCTGCGTTCCAACTAGAGTGTCTGTGAGGGGTTGCAGTGTTGTGGCACCAGCACCAGTGCCTAAGGCCCAATTTTTCTGCCCCTGTCTAACAGGGGCGTGTAATTACAATTTTTGATGCAATACTTTGCAGCAGGGCTCGTTCCTGCGTTCCAACTAGAGTGTCTGTGAGGGGTTGCAGTGTTGTGGCACCAGCACCAGTGCCTAAGGCCCAATTTTTCTGCCCCTGTCTAACAGGGGCGTGTAATTACAATTTTTGAAGCAATACTTTGCAGCAGGGCTCGTTCCTGCGTTCCAACTAGAGTGTCTGTGAGGGGTTGCAGTGTTGTGGCACCAGCACCAGTGCCTAAGGCCTAATTTTTCAGCTCCTGTTCAACAGGGGCATGTAATTACAATTCTTGATCTAATATTTCACAGCAGGGCCCTGTGAGGGCTTACAGTGTTGTGGCCACAGCAACACCTAAGGCCCAAATTTCTGCTGAGTATATAGGGCAGGACCCTACTTTCAAACATCTAACTTACAAACGACTCCTACTTGCAAACGGAAGGAGACAACAGGAAGTGAGATGAAATCTACCCCTAGGAAGGGAAATTCTCTCCTGTAAGAGTTAATATGGGAAAACAATTTCTCCTTTCCACTGATGCTTTCCAATCCTTGTTCCACAAAAAAACCCAAATTTTCAAAAAACATTTTTCATTGGGACAAAAAAGTGAGGTGAAATCTTCTGAAGAGGAGGAAAGACAGCAAAACAAATGTCACAGGGGTGATAACCCTTCCCTATGTTTTCCAAAAAGCTTAGAAAAGATTTTTTGGCTGGAGCTAAACACGTTAAAAATGTTCAAAATTACAAACAGATTCTACTTAACAACAAACCTACAGTCCCTGTCTTGTTTGCACCGCCTGTATACTGCTGTTCAGAGTATATAGGGCCTGGTGGCCCCACACCTTTCCTTATTTTAATTTGGGTGCGGGGTTCCCCTTAATATCCATACAAGACCCAAAGGGCCTGGTAATGGACTGGGGGGTACCCATGCCGTTTGTCTCACTGATTTTCATCCATATTGCCATGACCCGACATGACATTAAACCCGCAAGCAGTTTTAAATGAGATTTTTTCCTTTAAAAATGACATTTGGTGCAGGGACTGTTCTAAACATGGGAAACACGCGTCACTTTACAGGCATACTATAGACACCCCCCAGGTACGATATTTAAAGGAATATTTCACTTTTTTTTTTTACTTTAAGCATCATTAAAATCACTACTCCCGAAAAAACGTCCGTTTTTTAAAGTTTTTTTTGCATTGATACATGTCCCCTGGGGTAGGTCCCGGGTCCCCAAACCCTTTTTAGGACAATACCATGCAAATTAGCCTTTAAAATGAGCACTTTTGATTTCGAACGTTCGAGTCCCATAGACGTCAATGGGGTTCTAACGTTCGTGCGAACTTTCGGTCCGTTCGCGGGTTCTGGTGCGAACCAAACCGGGGGGTGTTCGGCTCATCCCTACTCCTGAGTATGGAGATACCAGTGAGACTTCCACAGCCTGGCCACATACAGAGGCCGAGTACGGCTGAGTATGGCTGGGTATCGCCGAGTATGGCTGAGTATGGCTGGGTACGGCTGAGGGTGGATGGGATGGCTGAGCATGGCTGGGTACGGCTGAGGGTGGATGGGATGGCTGAGCATGGATGGATGAGTATTGCTGAGTATGGATGGCTGAGCATGGATGGGTGGATAAGTATTACAGAGGGATGGCTGAGCATGTATGGCAGGATGGATGAGTATGGATGGCGGGATGGATGAGTATGGATGGAGTAATGGCTGAGGATGGCTGAGTATGGATGGAGGGATGGCTGAGTATGGATGGAGGGATGGATGAGTATGGATGGAGGGATGGATGAGTATGGATGGAGGGATGGCTGAGTATGGATGGAGGGATGGCTGAGTATGGATGGAGGGATGGCTGAGTATGGATGGAGGGATGGATGAGTATGGATGGCGGGATGGTTGAGTATGGATGGAGGGATGGATAAGTGTGGATGAGTATGGATGGTGGGATGGATGAGTATGGATGGCGGGATGGATGAATATGGATGGAGGGATGAATGAGTATTAATGGCTGAGTGATAGAGGGATGGCTGAGCATGGATGGATGGATGGCTGGGATGAGTGCTGCAGTTGTCACTGAGCAGCGCTGTGAGCACTACACATCCAGCCCACAGCGCTGCTGCATCCGATCTCTCCCCTTTCCGTTTACACTGTACAGAGAGGGGAGAGAGGAACCGGATATCACGTCGGTTTGTTTACATGTGATCGCGCCGCGAGCGGCCATTTACTGTGATACGTTATAGTACGCCATCCCAGAGTTATCGAACCGCCCTGTAGCCGTCATTCGGCTATGGGCTGGTTGTTAAGTGGTTAAAGGCTTCGCCTTTATTTAAGACAGTTTTTTATGTATAAAAATTGAAGATGCAATTCCGATCTTTGCAATACTCTCTTTAGTTCAAATAATCATATACATTACAGGTAATCTGAGATAAGGGACTTCACAGTTTCGAACATAACAATGTACTTCATCAAGCACACATGCAGCCCATGTCCGCCAATGCAGCCCGTGTCCACCAATGCAGCCCGTGTCCACCAATGCAGCCCGTGTCCGCCAATGCAGCCCATGTCCACCACTGCAGCCCATGTCCACCACTGCAGCCCATGTCCACCAATGCAGCCCATGTCCACCAACGCAGTCCGTGTCCACCAACGCAGCCCGTGTCCACCAATGCAGCCCGTGTCCACCAATGCAGCCCGTGTCCGCCAATGCAGCCCGTGTCCGCCAACGCAGCCCGTGTCCGCCAATGCAGCCTGTGTCCACCAATGCAGCCTGTGTCCACCAATGCAGCCCGTGTCCGCCAATGCAGCCCTTGTCCACCACTGCAGCCCATGTCCACCAACGCAGCCTGTGTCCGCCAACGCAGCCCATGTCCACCAATGCAGCCCGTGTCCACCAATGCAGCCCGTGTCCACCAATGCAGCCCGTGTCCCCAGCCTACCTGTGCAGGGGAAGAGAGAGGAAAGCCCCCCCCCAAAATAATTAGAGCGCCGGTAACATGTAAGCTTTCATTTCAAAAGCTGTGTGTTCCCCGCCGCATGCCGTCACATACAGCCCCTCCCTTCTCTTTATTTCAAATAATTATATACATTACAGGTAATCTGAGATAAGGGACTACACAGTTTCAAACATAACAATGTCCTTCATCAAGCACACATGCAGCCCGTGTCCGCCAATGCAGCCCGTGTCCGCCAATGCAGCCCAGCACACATGCAGCCGTGTCCACCAATGCAGCCCAGCACACATGCAGCCCGTGTCCGCCAATGCAGCCCGTGTCCACCAATGCAGCCCATGTCCACCAATGCAGCACGCAGCACACGCTTTGATCACCCGAGTCTATGAGACACGGCTGATCACAGATATGAGTAAGGGTTCGATCCCGGCCCCTTACCACTTGATCAGCTGTCAGCCAATGATGGCTGATCACGTGATGTAAACAGAAGCTCGGTAATCAGTATTTTTTAGCGTGAGGGGGAAAAAAAGCAGATCACTGGCTTCTGTCAGAGGGACATCGGTCCCTCACACATGTAGTAATATGACTGAACAGAAGTGACTCCATTTTGTGCAGCCATAAAGTCATATGGATTCATATATCTTAATTTGTATTTCCTACAATGCATTGTACTCCTACCATTTCACAAAAAAAGTGTCAAAAATTGTAAAAAAACACACAGATACAGCATGGGACAAGTCCTTTATTAACCACTAGGCGTCCGCGCTATAGCCGAAAGACGGCTACAGCGCGGACTCAAATTGCCGGGAGGGCGTCCCTGGACGGCCTCCTGTTTACTTCCGCATTGCGCGCTCCCGCGAGCGCGCATCGCGGAAGTTTTGTGCTGGCCGTGTCCCTCGGACACAGCCAGTCACAGATCACCGTAAACGGCCAATGACAGCGGCCGTTTACGGTGCGATCGGCGGTGCCAATGAGAGAGGACTCATATGTAAACATATGAGATCATCTCTCATCGCCGGCTCTCCCTCCTCACACAGAGACAGCGTGTGAGGAGGGAGAGCGGAACCGCTGCGGCGGTGAGTGTAAAAAAAAAAAAAAAAAGTGTCCCGCTGTTAACAGTCCCTGCCATCTGCCCTGTCATCTGCCCCTGCCATCTGCCCTGTCATCTGCCCTGTCATCTGCCCCTGCCATCTGCCCCTGCCATCTGCCCTGTCATCTGCCCTGTCATCTGCCCCTGCCATCTGCCCCTGCCATCTGCCCTGTCATCTGCCCCTGTCATCTGCCCTGTCATCTGCCCCTGCCATCTGCCCCTGCCATCTGCCCCTGCCATCTGCCCCTGCCATCTGCCCCGTCATCTGCCCCGTCATCTGCCCCTGTCATCTGCCCCTGTCATCTGCCCTGTCATCTGCCCCTGCCATCTGCCCCTGCCATCTGCCCCTGCCATCTGCCCCTGTCATCTGCCCCTGCCATCTGCCCCTGCCATCTGCCCCGTCATCTGCCCCTGCCATCTGCCCTGTCATCTGCCCTGTCATCTGCCCCTGCCATCTGCCCCTGCCATCTGTCCCCACTGCCACGTATAAGTGCCATCTGTCATCAGTGCCACATAGTGCCATCTGTCATCAGTGCCACATAGTGCCATCTGTCATCAGTGCCACATAGTGCCATCTGTCATCAGTGCCACATAGTGCCATCTGTCATCAGTGCCACATAGTGCCATCTGTCATCAGTGCCATCTTTCATCAGTGCCACCTGTCAGTGTCACGTGCCATCTGTCATCAGTGTCACGTGTCATCAGTGCCACGTATTAGTGCCACCTGTCATCAGTGTCATCAGTGCCACGTATCAGTGCCACCTGTCATCAGTGTCATCAGTGCCACGTATTAGTGCCATCTGTCATCAGTGCCACGTATTAGTGCCATCTGTCATCAGTGCCACGTATTAGTGCCATCTGTCATCAGTGCCACGTATTAGTGCCATCTGTCATCAGTGCCATGTATTAGTGCCATCTTTCATCAGTGCCACATGTCATCAGTGCCACATATCAGTGCCATTTGTCATCAGCGCCACATGCCGTCAGTGCCACATATTAGTGCCATGTGTCATCAGTGCCACATATTAGTGCCATCTGTCAGTGCCACGTATTAGTGCCATCTGTCAGTGCCACGTATTAGTGCCATCTGTCATCAGTGCCATGTATTAGTGCCATCTGTCATCAGTGCCACGTCAGTGCCACGTATCAGTGCCATCTGTCATCAGTGCCACATCAGTGCCACGTATCAGTGCCATTTGTCATCAGTGCCACCTCAGTGTCACGTGTCATTGTCCTGGTGCTCCAGGGCCTTCAAAAGTGTAATAGGTAGTCAACAAATTAGATGTGTAATTTTTGCTCCTAGAACACGTGATGGTGCTCCATGCATGTTGGGCCTCTCTATGTGGCCAGGCTGTGAAAAAAGTCCCACACATGTGGTATCGTAATACTCAGGAGGAGTAGCAGAATGTATTTTGGGGTGTCATTTGTGGTATATACATGCCATGTGAGAGAAATAACCTATTACAATGACAATTTTGTGGGGGGAAAAAAAAAAAAAAAAAAAATCTTCATTTTGCAAAGAATTGTGGGAAAAAATGACAACATCAAAAACCTCACCATGCATCTTACTAAATACCTTGGAATGTCTACTTTCAAAAAAGGGGTCATTTGGGGGGTATTTGTACTTTCCTGACTTGTTCGGGTCACAAGAAATGAGATAGGCCGTCAGTGCATCACGTGTGATCAATTTTTATGATTTGCACCATAACTTGTAGACTCTCTAACTTTTAGAAAGACCAAATAATATCCACTAATTTGGGTTATTTTTACCAAAGATATGTAGCAGTATAAATTGTGGCCAAAATTTATGAAGAAAAATTACTAATTTGAAAAATTTTATCACAGAAACTAAGAAAAATGCGTTTTTTTTCAAAATTTGCGGTCTTTTTTCATTTATAGCGCAAAAAATAAAAAACCCAGAGGTGATCAAATACCACCAAAAGAAAGCTCTATTTGTATGAAAAAAAGGACAAAAAATTCATTTGGGTACAGTATTGCATGACTGAGTAATTGTCATTCAAAGTGTGAGAGCGCTGAAAGCTGAAAATTGGTCTGGTCACGAAGGGGGTTTAAGTGCCCAGTTGTCAGGTGGTTAAAAAAGAAAAAAAAAATTCCAGCGATGTAATCTTTCCTCGTCCCGGGATACGGAGAAAGACGCCACGACACGATCTGCCTCTATGGGAGGAGCCCAATGAATGACGCTAGACCTAATAAAGGTCCCATGCTGTGTCTGTGTTTTTTTACAATTTTTGACACTTTTTTTGTGAAATGGTAGGAGTACAATGTACCCGTTACCATTTCACACAGGGGGCCGGGATCTGGGGGTCCCCTTTTTAAAGGAGGCTTCCAGATTCCGATAAGCCCCCCGCCCGCAGACCCACAAAACCACCGGGCAAGGGTTGTGGGGGTGAGGCCCTTGTCCCCCATCAATATGGGGACATCTTCCCCATGTTGAGGGCATGTGGCCTGGTATGGTTCAGGAGGGGGGGGGCGCTCTCTCGTCCCCCCCTCTTTTCCTGCAGCCTGCCAGGTTGCGTGCTCGGATAAGGGTCTGGTATGGATTTTTAGGGGTACCCCCACACCATTTATTTTTTCATTTTGGCGCAGGGTTCCCCTTAAAATCCATACCAGACCTGAAGGGTCTGGTATGGATTTTGAGGGGGACCCCCACGCCATTGTTTTTTAAATTTTGGCACTGGGTTCCCCTTAATATCCATACCAGACCTGAAGGGCCTGGTATGGAATTTGGGGGGACCCCCACGCATTTTTTTTTTAAATTTTGGTTTGGGGTTCCCCTTAATATTCATACCAGACCCAAAGGGCCTGGTAATGCACTGTGGGGAATTCCCATGCCGTTTTTATCAATGAACTTTTATGTGTATTGTCGGGACAGACAATTCATTAATAGCCAGCACTAGCGCTAGCACTTTTAAACGACTTTTTTTTCTTTAAAAATGTAATTTTGCTCTCGGACTGTTCTAAACATGGGAAACACGTGCCACTTTACAGGCATGCTATAGACACCCCCCAGGTATGAAATTTAAAGGAATATTTAACTTTTATTGTTTCACTTTAAGCATTATTAAAATCACTGCTCCCGAAAAAACAGCCGTTTTTAAAACTTTCTTTTGCATTGATACATGTCCCCTGGGGCAGGACCCGGGTCCCCAAACACTTTTTATGACAATAACTTGCATATTAATAGGGATGAGCTTCGAGTTTGAGTCAAACTCATGTTCGACTCGAGCATCGGCTGTTCGCTAGTTCGCCAAACAGCAAATAATTTGGGGTGTTCGCGGCAAATTCGAAAGCCGCGGAACACCCTTTAAAAGTCCATGGGAGAAAACAAAAGTGCTAATTTTAAAGGCTTATATGCATGGTAAAAATAAAAAATAAAAATTATACGGAGCTTTCCAAAGGTCAAGTAGGTAATTATTGAATATTTGTAAAGCAATAAATTATTTAGAAAATTCATACCAGAAAATCCAAATACTTC
Source organism: Lithobates clamitans (assembly GCA_037952925.1). Classification (NCBI taxonomy): domain Eukaryota; kingdom Metazoa; phylum Chordata; class Amphibia; order Anura; family Ranidae; genus Lithobates; species Lithobates clamitans. The sequence continues at coordinate 23,037 of JBBGZY010001431.1, read as the reverse complement.
TTGTTTAATCTTTCATAATCATGCGTAACTAAAGGCTATAATAAACCATTGTTACATTGCAGAAATGAGTAATGGAGTTTATCACAAGAATTATTTTATTCCAGAAGGGAAACACTGGGTGAAAAAAAAGGGAGGGGGGGGGGGGGTAAACTTCCTCCAAATAAATCAACACAGCATAAAAATTATCTACAAAAACATTATAAAGATGAAACACTGTGTTGTGTATAAAAGTGCAGAGTGCATAAAGGTGCAAGGATCATAGATGTGATATATCTTCATATGCTGAAAATAATATATACATAATATTTTGTGCAAGCATCTGATGAATAAATCAGTCAAAAAAAAATATATGTGACAAATATAAACGTCTCACAAAAAATGAAAGAAATAAAAAGTATTTGGGGACCTGGGTCCTGCTCCAGGGGACATGTATCAATGCAAAAAAAAAGTTTTTAAAAACGGCCGTTTTTTCGGAAGCAGTGATTTTAATAATGCTTAAAGTCAAACAATAAAAGTGTAATATTCCTTTAAATTTTGTACCTGGGGGGTGTCTATAGTATGCCTGTAAAGGGGCGCATGTTTCCTGTGTTTAGAACAGTCTGACAGCAAAATGACATTTCAAAGGAAAAAAAGTCATTTAAAACTACTCGCAGCTATAATGAATTGCCGGTCCGACAATACACATAAAAGTTCATTGATAAAAACTGCATGGGATTTCCCCATAGGGGAACCCCGAACCAAAATAAAAAAAAAAAACTGGCGTGGGGGTCCCCCTAAATTCCATACCAGGCCCTTCAGGTCTGGTATGGATATTAAGGGGAACCCCGCGCCAAAATTAAAAAAAAAATGATGTAGGGGTCCCCCTCAAAATTCATACAAGACCCTTTAGGTCTGGTATAGGTTTTAAGGGGAACCCTGCGCCAAAATTTTTAAAAAAATTGGCGTGGGGTCCCCCCAAAAATCCTTACCAGACCCTTATCTGAGCACGCAACCTGGCAGGCCGCAGGAAAAGAGGGGGGGACGAGAGAGCGCCCCCCCCCCTCCTGAACCGTACCAGGCCACATGCCCTCAACATTGGGAGGGTGCTTTGGGGTAGCCCCCCAAAACACCTTGTCCTCATGTTGATGAGGACAAGGGCCTCATCCCCACAATCCTTGGGGATGCGGAGCGGCCCGAGGAGAAGAAGGGAAGAAGACGCCGACGCTGCTGAGGAAGATGCTGGACGAGAACACCAGAGGAAGAACCAGAAGAACCAGAAGAAGAAGAAGATGGAGGAAGAAACCGAAGAAAGAAAGAAGAAAGAAGAAGCATTTAAATAAAGGAATTGTCAAAAACTGTCTCTTCTCATTTTTAACATTTTTGACAGTTTTTTTGTGAAATGGTAGGGTAAGTACCCCCTTACCATTTCACACAGGGGGGCCGGGATCTGGGGGTCCCCTTGTTAAGGGGGGGCTTCCAGATTCTGATAAGCCCCCCGCCCGCAGACCCCCACAACCACCGGCCACGGGTTGTAGGGATGAGGCCGTTACCCCAAAGCACCCTCCCAATGTTGAGGGCATGTGGCCTAGTACGGTTCAGGAGGGGGGGTGCTCTCTCATCCCCCCTCTTTTCCTGCGGCCTGCCAGGTTGCGTGCTTGGATAAGGGTCTGGTATGGATTTTTTGGGGGACCCCACGCCAATTTTTTTTTAAATTTTGGCGCGGTGTTTCCCTTAATATGCATACCAGACCTGAACGGCCTGGTATGGAATTTAGGGGGACCCCCACGCCAGTTTTTGGTTCGGGGTTCCTCTGTGGGGAAATCCCATGCAGTTTTTATCAATGAACTTTTTTGTGTATTGTCGGACCGGCAATTCATTATAGCCGCGAGTAGTTTTAAATGACTTTTTATCCTTTGAAATGTCATTTTTCTGTCAGACTGTTCTAAACACAGGAAACATGCGCCCCTTTACAGGCATACTATAGACACCCCCAGGTACGAAATTTAAAGGAATATTACACTTTTATTGTTTGACTTTAAGCATTATTAAAATCACTGCTCCTGAAAAAACATCCGTTTTTAAAACTTTTTTTTGCATTGATGCATGTCCCCTGGGGCAGGACCCAGGTCCCCAAGCCCTTTTTAGGACAATACCATGCATATTAGCCTTTAAAATGAGCACTTTTGATTTTGGACGTTCGAGTCCCATAGACTTCAATGGGGTTCTAACGTTCGTGCGAAGTTTTGGTCTGTTCGCAAGTTCTGGTGCGAACCGAACCGGGGGGGGGGGTCTGCTCATCCCTACATATTAACCTTTAAAATTAGCACTTTTGGTTATTCATGTTCGCGTCCCATAGACTTTAACGGTGTTCGCACAAATTTTTTGTCTGTTCGCATGTTCTGCTGCGAACCGAACAGGAGGGTGTTCAGCTCATCCCTAATAATAACGTATATAAATTGTATACCCGCCCAGAATTAAATCAGATAGCTTTGAACATTTAGACTTTGCAGTCATCTCTTATGTATTCATCAAGAAGCTGTCTCCTCAGTACTGAGAGGGTCTTGTGAGTGTGGTAATTGCTGTGATTATACCTAGCTTGTCTTGTCAGGTACATGGAAGTACTATTTGATTCCACTTCGACACAGAAAGCGTCAGCTGTATTTTCTGTGGCCACCAGTGTCAGCTGCCAGTGCCCACTGTGCCACCAACCAGTGCCACCTATGAGTACCATCTACCAGTGCCCACCAGTGCCACCGGATCACATTTTGCTTTCCATTATACTCTATGTGGCATCCCTTTCTATCATTTATCTGTCATTCCATAGAAAACAGCTGTAATCCCAAACAATCTCAATTTTACAATCTGCTACTCTACATGAGGAACACCTGTGGAAAGGGGAAATCGCTATGTCTCTCGATTTGCCTGCAAATTAGTTTATATTTTGCTTCCTATTATACTCTATGGGCATTCCCTTCTGTCATACGTTTGTCATTCCATAGAAAACAATAATAATCCTGCCTAATGTCAAATTTGGACATCATCACTGAACATAGAGAGTATGTCCGCTAAAGATTGATCCAAATATGAGCAATGGTTCTGACTCCAGGTCACATCTCACTTCCCATTATACTCTATGGGCATTCCCTTCTATCGTTTATCTGTCATTCCATAAAAAACAGCTGTAAAAATCTCAATCTTACTATCTGCTACTCTACTTGAGGAACAGCTGTGGGAAAGAATAAATTGCTATGTCTGAACACAGAGAGTATCTCTGCTAAAGATTGATCTGATATGACCAATGGTTCTGACTCCACGTCACATCTTGCTTCCCATTATACTCTATGGCTATTCCTTTCTGTCATTCACCCTTGTCATTTCAATGGAAAACAATAATAATCCCACTTCATCTCAATATTAAACATCGCCACTGGACATGGAGTGTATGTCTATGTTAACCACTTGACAACTGGGCACTTAAATCCCCCTCCTGACCAGCTTTCAGTGCTCTCACACTTTGATGGACAATTACTCAGTCATGTAATATTGTACCCAAATTAATTTTTTGTCCTTTTTTTCACACAAATAGAGCTTTCTTTTGGTGGTATTTGATCACCTCTGGGTTTTTTATTTTTTGCGCTATAAATAAAAAAAGACCGAAATTTTTGAAAAAAACGCATTTTTTTTAGTTTCTGTGAAAAATTTTGCAAATTATTAATTTTTCTTTATAAATTTTGGCCACAATTTATACTGCTACATATCTTTGGTAAAAATAACACAAATTAGTGGATATTATTTGGTCTTTGTGAAAGTTAGAGAGTCTACAAGCTATGGTGCAAATCATAAAAAAATGATCACACCTGAAGTACTGACGGCCTATCTCATTTCTTGCGACCCGGACAAGCCAGGAAAGTACAAATACCCCCCAAATGACCCCTTTTTTGAAAGTAGACATTCAAAGGTATTCAGTAAGATGCATGGTGAGGTTTTTTATGTTGTCATTTTTTCCCACAATTCTTTGCAAAATGAAGATTTTTTTTTTCCCACAAAATTGTCATTGTAATAGGTTATTTCTCTCACATGGCATGTGTATACCACAAATGACACCCCAAAATACATTCTGCTACTCCACCTGAGTATTACAATACCACATGTGTGGGACTTTTTTCACAGCCTGGCCACACAGAGAGGCCCAACATGCAAGGAGCACCATCAGGTGTTCTTGGAGCATAAATTACATTTCTAACTTGTTGACTACCTATCACACTTTTGAAGGCCCTGGAGCACCAGGACAATGACACGTGACACTGATGTGGCACTGATGACAGATGGCACTGATACGTGTCACTGATGACATGTGACACTGATGTGGCACTGATGACAGATGGCACTGATTACTACTGATGTGGCATTGATGACAGATAGCACTAATACGTGGCACTGATGACACTGATGTGGCACTGATGACAGATGGCACTGATACGTGGCACTGATGACACTGATGTGGCACTGATGACAGATAGCACTAATATGTGGCACTGATGACAGATGGCACCAATATGTGGCCCTGATGACATGTGCCACTGATGACAGATGGCACTAATATGTGGCACTGATGACACGTGGCACTGATGACAGATGGCACTAATACGTGGCACTGATGACAGATGGCACTAATACGTGGCACTTATGATACGTGACACTGATGACAGATGGCACTAATACGTGGCACTTATGACACATGACACTGATGACAGTTGGCACTGATACGTGGCACTGAAGACACATGACACTGATAAAAGATGGCATGTGACACTGACAGGTGGCACTGATAACAGGTGGCACTGATACGTGACACTGATGACAGATGGCACTTATATATGGCACTGGGGACAGATGGCACTGACAGGTACTGTGATCACTTTATTTTCCTTTTTTCTGACACTCACCGTTGCAGCAGTTAGCTCTCCCTCCTCACACGCTGTCTCTGTGTCAGGAGGGAGAGCCGGCAATGAGAGATGATCTCATATGTTTACATATGAGATCATCTCTCATTGGAAGCTCCGATTGCGCTGTAAACGGCCGCTGTGATTGGCCATTTAGCACGATCTGTGACTGGCTGTGTCCAAGGGACATGGCCAGCACAGAATTTCCCCGATGCGCACCCGTGGGAGCGCGCATTGAGGAAGTAAACAGGAGGACATCCAGGGACGCCCTCCCGGCAATTGCCATCCGCGCTGTAGCCGTCTTTTGGCTATAGCGCGGGCGCAAAGTGGTTAAGGATTAATCTGATATGTTAATTGGTTTTGACTAAAGATCACATCTTGCTTTCCATTATACTCAATGGGCATTCCTTTCTATCATTTATCTGTCATTCCATAGAAAACAGCTGTAATCCCAAATAATCTCAATCTTACAATCTGCTACTCTACTTGAGGAACATCTGTGGAAAGGTGAAATCGCTATGTCTCCATGATCTGCCTGCAAATGAGTTTAAATTTTGCTTCCCATTATACTCTATGGGAATTCCCTTCTGTCATTCACCTTTGTTGTGCCATAAAAAACAATAATAATCCCACCTAATCTCAATATTAAACATGGCCACTGATATTTAATAGTAAGTTTGCAAAAAATGTATTTGATAAGTCTAAAGACTCTGTCACTAATTGAATTTTATTTTTCCATTAGAGCCCTTGCACACTGGGGCGGGGGGCGGCGTCGGCGGTAAAACGCCGCTATTATTAGCAGCGTTTTACCGTCGGTATGCGGCCGCTAGCGGGGCGGTTTTACCCCCGCTAGCGGCCGAGAAAGGGTTAAATACCACCGCAAAGCGCCTCTGCAGAGGCGCTTTGCCGGCGGTATAGCCGTGCCGTCCCATTGATTTCAATGGGCAGGAGCGGTAAAGGAGCGGTATACACACCGCTCCTTCACCGCTCCGAAGATGCTGCTGGCAGGACTTTTTGTACCGTCCTGCCAGCGCATCGCTCCAGTGTGCAAGCCCTCGGGGCTTGCACACTGGAATGAAAGCAGCGGCACTTTCGGGGTGGTTTGCAGGCGCTATTATTAGCGCAATAGCGCCTGCAAACCGCCCCAGTGTGCAAGGGCTCTTATTCTCTATGGGCATTCCATTTTGTACCATTATTCTCTATGGGCATTCCATCTTCCTGTTAAAGTCTATGGGCATTCCTTTCTGTCATTCCTTTTTGTATGTCCTGTTTTGCAGTTTTACAAAAAATGTATTCTCAGTAAAGATTACAACTATTAGCCCTTCCTCCTGAGTCTTTATTTGGGAAGCAGATAGCTGTCTGCCAAGCCTTGTACTTTGAACACATTGCGAGGGCAGAACAAGGGGTCTAAAGTCCTCAAGTAGCAAAGCAACATTTAATGGTTTACATTAGTGTTGCCTTACATAGAGCATGATTTTTGGTTTTGCAAACAGATTTTTCTTTCAAGGTGAAAGTGAAAGTATTTCAGATGGTTGTGGCAGATGACGAGACACAGGAACAGAACAGAGAAGGCTGCCAAGAAACTGAAACAACAGCTGAATTCTCCGAAATCACCTCCTAAGGATCCGCAATAGCAGCAAAATGGATCCAGAAGAGTTAAGAAGCAAAAATGCAAGACCTGCAAGAGCTGACATTGAAGCAAACTCTACAGATTATGGTATGGTAGAAGGGGACAAGGGACTGGAGACCAAAAGGTGAGGAGATCACAGAACCTGGGGGGTACAACAAAACTGTGTACAATGTTGTCTGCAGATAACATAAATAATACCTATTTATTATATAATACCTATTTATATATATGTGCGCTTTCATGAACAGGTCCATTTAGCCTGAATGATTTTTGTTGGCCTCTCAGTGGCTGATAACATGTTGCTATGTATTACTGTCTAAAACTACAATATTTCAGCTCAAGATCTGTAGAAGTATCCGCCAAATGATTAGACAAATAGCAATGTGCCACTTGAAGTTTACTGCATGAATGGAGGATCAATTAACTATGCAGACAGGAAAGTCACGGGATATGCAATAAGCACTGAACAAAAACAGACAATTCGACAATTACAATAACAGGAGCTGGTTTGGAGCAACTTCCAAATACAGTAAAGCTGGCCATAAATTATTTCAATGTCAACTGGTTCAGCAGGATTTGATCCATCTATGGGAAGGCTGATTTCACCCAAGTTGATTCATCGAATGACTTGGGTACAACCAGCAGGTTGTTTTTTTTTTAGCATGTGATTATTGTCAGCAGGTATAGTTGCTATACATATAAAATAAATACCCGCGCCCCTGTGTCTCGTGCGTTCTAAAGTTTGATAAAATTAACAAACTTGCAGCTGCTGCCTATACCCTTTACACAAAGATCATAATAACATAAAAATAACAAAACAGCACTTGCTATAATCCTCCATACATATCAAACAGTATAATACGTGTGCTTGTAATATTTAAAGTGCCTTAAAAAAACACCATACAAAAATGAATATGATATAATTCAAAATATTAATCACTTGTGCAATAAACAAAGTCCACAAAAAATAAATAAAAAGTCTTTAAAATGTGAAGAAAAAAAACTTACTATACAGTAAGGGGAGTCAAAAACACTTTGTGGTCACTATGGGTCCTGTCTGGATCTCTCTCCAATGATCTCTGTCCTGGATGTTGTCCCCCCTTTATTTAAATTCTTGTCTTTGTCCTCTTTACTCAATGGGCAGGGGTGGTTTATGAAATAAGAAAGGAGAGGAGTCCTCTCATAGTCAAAACCTGCTTATTTGTATTAAAAAACAGGATTAAAATTGCTACAAATGTTCCACTAAATATATAACATTGGTCTGCGAAGTACTATGCAAGATGAATGCCGCCTGTTCCCGGCGTGGGTGCCACCTACAGACTGGAAGTGACCGGTGAGTTATAGTTGCTAGCAGTAATCATTGTGCTATCCCAGCAGGGACGGCTCCCAGCGACACTCATACATCCCTTGGGTTCCAACAAGCCCCTAGGCTTCTGGACACGCCTAAGGAATATAAGCTTTTCTGGTTCCTGCCTTACTCAGTCAACACAGTTATGCCCCGTACACACGGTCAGATTTTCCGACGGAAAATGTTCGATGGGCACTTGTTGTCGGAAAATTTCGACCATGTGTAGACTCCATTGGACATTTTCCATCGGAATTTCCGTCACACAAAATTTGAGATCTGGATCTCAAATTTTGCAACAACAAAATCCGTTGTCGGAAATTCCGATCATATGTACACAATTCCAACGTGCAAATTTACATGCATGCTCGGAATCAAGCAGAAGAGCCGCACTGGCTATTGAACTGCATTTTTCTCGGCTTGTCATACGTGTTTGTATGTCACCGCACTCTTGACGTTTGGAATTTCCGACAAGATTTGTGTGACCGTGTGTATGCAAGACAAGTTTGAGCTAACATCCGTCGGAAAAAAAACATGGATTTTGCTGTAGGAAAATCCTATCATGTATACAGGGCATAAGTGTTTATGGGGTAATCAAGCTATTTTCTTTTCTGCAACCAATCGTTGCAGGAAAGAAAATTATATAATCTATGGCCTGCCTAAGACCTATAACACACGAGGAAATTACCAGAAGAATAATCATACTGATTAAATGAAAATCATACAATCTGGTATCATACAAGAAAAAATGTTGTGCTTGTCCAATTGCATAATTTCGCATGACCTGTCCTGATCGGCTCTCGAAAGCTGTGTACCAATGATTAGATTATCATATGGATTGCTTCAAAAGCAGTATTTTTCATATGATTTTCAGATCGTGTGTACGGGCCTTTAGACTGAACATCCATAAAAACAGTAAAGTACAAACAGCTACTTGTGTTTTCCTTGGGGCAACACTTCTTCCACAAGGAGATAGACTGTCTCTGATAGTCCAGACAACTGGCTAGAGGGTTCCCAGATGTGTTCCACAGGCAAACAGCATGAAAATTCTCCAGTCTGGAAACCTGAGTGAGTGGCTGTAGGCAAAGGACCATCACAATGGAAGCTCAACACTCTGGGGACTGTTGAAGCAGTGCCTTCTGCAATGACCAGGTCTTCGCCTGAATCTGTGTGCTATTGTGTCCCCAACTGACTGCATGCATGCCAGAATAAATAGAGAAGGACCAAACTTCTGGCGACAGATCTCATGCCCAGTCTTGTCTATATTCCCCTTGCACACATTCCTGGGAAAAGGGTTCATCGGTATTTGGTGCTGCAGCGACTACCAACTGGTTACTGGTCATGCCCAGTCACCTCTGTCTCATTGGAACTGACTAGGGCAGGAATCAGGGAAGCTTATATTCCTTTGGTGTGTCCAGAAGCCAAGAGGTTTGTGGGAACCCAAGGGATTTTGGGATTCCACTGGAATGAGGGAAAGGGAATTAAAGGAGCCTGCATTTACCACTAAATGATGGTATTTTTGTCATATTACAACCAAAAATGTAAATGTATTTTATTGGGATTTTACGTGATAGACCAACACAAAGTGACACATAATTGTGAATCGGAAGGACAATGATAAATTTTTTTTCATTTTTTTTACAAATAAATATGTGAAAAGTGTGGGGTACATTTGTATAGCGCCCCCCTGAGTCAATACTTTGCAGAACCACCTTTCTCTGCAATTACAGCTGCAAGTCTTTTTGGGGATGTCTCTACCAGCTTTGCACATCTAGAGAGGGACATTTTTGCCCATTCTTCTTTGCAAAATATCTCAAGCTCTGTCAGATTGGATGGAGAGCGTCTGTGAACAGCAATTTTCAAGTCTTGCCACAGATTCTCAATGGGATTTAGGTCTGGACTGTGACTGGGCCATTCTAACACATGAATATGCTTTGATCCAAACCATTCCATTGTAGCTCTGGCTGTATATTTAGAGTTGTTGTCCTGCTGGAAGGTGAACCTCCGCCCCAGTCTCAAGTCCTTTGCAGACTCTAATGCTGCATACCCACGGTCCGAATTCCCGACAGAAAAAGTCCGATGGGAGATTTTGGTCGCACATTCCGACCGTGTGTATGCCCCATCGGACTTTTTCTGTCGGCATTTCCGACGGACTTAGATATAGAACATGTTTGAAATCTTTCCGTCTGAAATGCCGAGCAAGTCCGACCGTGTCTACGCGGCATCACAGGTTTTCTTCTAAGATTTCCCTGTGTTTGGCTCCATCCATCTTCCCATCAACTCTGACCAGCTTCCCTGCTGAAGAAAAGCATCCCCACAACATGATGCTGCCACCACCAGGTTTCACGGTGGAGATGGTGTGTTCAAGGTGATGTGCAGTGTTAGTTTTCTGTCACACATAGCGTTTTGCTTTTAGGCCACCTGAGCTGTGGATCTCTGTTACTGATTAAATACTGGTTAGGGGACACACTGGACACCTTTGCTGCCATTGTGCTATATTCTGGGTGTAAAGTGTGCCCCTGTGCATTTAAGGAGTAGTTGACTACCTCCAGGATCACCTGCCCTCTATCTATATCTATTATTATGCATGTGCTTCTACTATGGAGGCTCTCAAAAATTTTGAGTTAGGAATGCTGATGCGATCCAGTCCTCCTCCATGCAGACTGCTGCTGATGCAATCCAGTCCTCTTCCATGCTGATGACTGCTGCGGGTGCGATCCAGTCCTCCATGCAGACGACTGCTGCTGGTGCGATCCAGTCCTCCTCCATGCAGGCGACTGCTGCCGGTGCGATCCAGTCCTCCTCCATGCAGACGACTGCTGCCGGTGCGATCCAGTCCTCCTCCATGCAGAGGACTGCTGCCGGTGCAATCCAGTCCTCCTCCATGCAGAGGACTGCTGCCGGTGCAATCCAGTCCTCCATGCAGACGACTGCTGCCGGTGCAATCCAGTCCTCCTCCATGTTGCCGCCTGCCGATGGGGTCCATGCCTCCTCCACATGGATGTCGCCTGCCAATGGGGTCCATGCCTCCTCCATGCGGATGCCGCCTGCTGATGTGGTCTATGCCTCCTCCATGTTGGTGCCTCCTGCCTATGGGGTCCATGCAGCTGGTTGCCGATGGTGTCCATTCCTCTTCCATGCTGCCGCGCGTGACCTGCCATCTGTTGCCAAGCTCTCTGTGGCCGTTTTCCGGGCTGCTCTGCTGGACTATGCTGGTTATTGGGGTGCTACCCAGTCTGATATGCCTGCTGCCCAGCCTGTTGATCTGGTGCTCCGCTGCACAGAGTGTACTGCTGATGGGAAGGTAGTAACAGTACTGGGAAGAATAGAGGGAAGAGTAGCTGAAATACAGGAAGAGGCCTGAGATTTTGCTATGGGTAACGGCACTGCAGAGGGAGCTTTCAATGGATTGCATACAGAGGAAGTGTGCTTACTGGTGGTAGGGTACTGATCTACAGGGGGCAACAAACACTCAGCAGCAGCTGTGGTTGCTAAGGGTAACAGAGGAAGAGATTATTGATTCTTAGCAGCAGATCTGACTTTATGTGACTCATCTAGCACTGGGGATATGATCTCTGACCAAACCTGTAGTAGAGGTTGAACTAAAGTCAGTTTGCCTCTCCCTTGCTCAATTAAAGAGTGCGCAGAAGCAATACAATCCAACACCACCTGTTGTGAATAGGCTGAATACTGCTGGAAAAAAGAACCTGCACAATGTTTCCGTAACCATCCCAAAAATCCAGCCTGGTACATAGTAAATGGAGGAGTGAAAACATCATGGCCCTGAGAGGTGAACTGAAATAGTAGCTCACAACAGACCTGAATGAAAGGTTGTACTTCACTAAATGAAAGTCTACCCTCAACAGCTAAAGGATGTGCTGTCAAAATGCGTTCAAGCAGCTCCTCCTCAGTGAGCTCCTGCCAAAGTGAATGACACAAATCAGTGGCGGCTAATAAAGTTTTAGGATGGGGGGGCACCAGACCCCACCCTTCCTTTTTGACCCCTCCCACTTGGTGAAAATGGGCGTGGTTTGAGAGAAATAGTGGGTGTGGCTATAAGGTGGTGTGGTTAGCGTCTGAGATGAATGAGGGATGGAGGGAGAAGGAGAGAGGGATGGAGGGACAGCAGCCCCAGATCCTACACAACAATAGAAATATGTGTATTCTAGAAAGTTTAACAACCAGCAGATAAAGAAATTCCAAACACATGGTGTTAGCACTTCAATCATCCCGGCACCATGGTTGTTATGGTGTCAGGTTGATTGAAGTGCATTATTTCTATTATTACATTGTAATATAAAATGAAATCATTCAACTCACCATAATACAGAATCAGTGGGAGCCCTGAGTGTGTCACTAGCCACGTCGCCTTCCACCAGATGCCATCAGGCGACCCAACAGAGTCCGTCCTTACATCAGGTGCCCCCAGCGGAGTCCCTCCTTACATGCAGCCTATGTCCCATCAAATGCAGCCTGTGCCACATCAAATGCAGCCTGTGTCACATCAAATGCAGCCTGTGTCACATCAAATGCAGCCTGCGCCCCATCAAATTCAGCCTCTGTCCCCCCAAATGCGGCCTCCGTCCCCCCAAATGCGGCCTCCGTCCCCCCTAATGCGGCCTGCGTCCCCCCTAATGCGGCCTGCGTCCCCCCTAATGCGGCCTGCGTCCCACCAATTGCAGCCTCTGTCCCCCCAAATGCAGCCTCTGTCCCCCGTAATGCAGCCTGCATCTCACCAAATGCAGCCTCTGTCCCCCCTAATGCAGCCTCTGTCCCCCCTAATGCAGCCTCTGTCACTTCAAACCCCCCCGTCCCGTTCGCCGCACAGCGGTACTTATTTTGCTGTTGTCCTCTCCAGCGGTGTCTCCTTCCACTGGCAGTGGCGATAGAGCAGCATACTTCCAGTTTCCTTTCTCTCGGGCGCAATGGGAGAGAGAAACAGGAAGTGACATCTAACTCAGATGTCAATCAAACTGCTTAGCCGTAGTAACATATACTACGAGTGCCGGGCGGAAGCTACTTGGCGCTGCAGAAAGCGACGCAAGGTGGGCTAAATGCCCGCAAATGAAGCGCCACGTCTGCAATCTCGTAATTGCATAGATGTGGCACTTCCCATAAGCGTACTGTGTCCGGCGTCCGAACACAGTGCACTTAAGGAACTTTTTTTGGATTTTTTTTTTAAAGGGACAGTTTTAAAAAAATATTTATTTATATATATTTTTTTCATTTTTTTTTGTTGTTGCCTGGAGGGGGGGGGCGCCCATGCGCCCCCTATGGACGGGCCGCCACTGACACAAATCCTTATCCTCTACTGTAAGTTGCTCATGGCAAATAACCTGCACTCTCAGTATTGTGACAAAGGAAAAGCAAAAATCCAATTCCCAAGTGTAGCCGATCTGGTCGTTGGCGGGCGTCACGATTATGTCAAGATCAGCGGCTAAGGAGACCAATCACGTAGCTACACAAGGGAACAGAGACCAAACAAAGGATATACTGTATATACAGTGGGGACGGAAAGTATTCAGACCCCCTTAAATTTTTCACTTTTTGTTATATTGCAGCCATTTGCTAAAATCATTTAAGTTCATTTTTTCCTGATTAATGTATACACAGCACCCCATATTGACAGAAAAATACAGAATTATTGAAATTTTTGCAGATTTATTAAAAAAGAAAAACTGAAATATCACATGGTCCTAAGTATTCAGACCCTTTGCTGTGACACTCATATATTTAACTCGGATGCTGTCTATTTCTTCTGATCATCCTTGAGATGGTTCTACACCTTCATTTGAGTCCAGCTGTGTTTTATACTGATGGGACTTGATCAGGAAAGCCACACACCTGTCTAAATAAGACCTTACAGCTCACAGTGCATGTCAGAGCAAATGAGAATCATGAGGTCAAAGGAACTGCCTGAAGAGCTCAGAGACAGAATTGTGGCAATGCAAAGATCTGGCCAAGGTTACAAAAAAAATTCTGCTGCACTTAAGGTTCCTAAGAGCACAGTGGCCTCCATAATCCTTAAATGGAACATGTTTGGGATGACCAGAACCCTTCCTAGAGCTGGCCGGCCGGCCAAACTGAGCTATCAGGGGAGAAGAGCCTTGGTGAGAGAGGTAAAGAAGAACCCAAAGATCACTGTGGCTGAGCTCCAGAGATGCAGTCGGGAGATGGGAGAAAGTTGTAGAAAGTCAACCATCACTGCAGCCCTCCACCAGCCGGGGCTTTATGTCTGTGTGACCCGACGGAAGCCTCTCCTCAGTGCAAGACACATGAAAGCCCGCATGGAATTTGCTAAAAAACACCTGAAGGACTCCAAGATGGTGAAAAATAAGATTCTCTGATCTGATGAGACCAAGATAGAACTTTTTGGCCTTAATTCTAAGCGGTATGTGTGGAGAAAACCAGGCACTGCTCATCACCTGTCCAATACAGTCCCAACAGTGAAGCATGGTGGTGGCAGCTTCATGCTGTGGGGGTGTTTTTCAGCTGCAGGGACAGGACGACTGGTTGCAATCGAGGGAAAGATGAATGCGGCCAAGTACAGGGATATCCTGGATGAAAACCTTCTCCAGAGTGCTCAGGACCTCAGACTGGGCCGAAGGTTTACCTTCCAACAAGACAATGACCCTAAGCACAGAGCTAAAATAACGAAGGAGTGGCTTCACAACAACTCCGTGACTGTTGAATGGCCCAGCCAGAGCCCTGACTTAAACCCAATTGAGCATCTCTGGAGAGACTTAAAAATGGCTGTCCACCAATGTTTACCATCCAACCTGACAGAACTGGAGAGGATCTGCAAGGAGGAATGGCAGAGGATCCCCAAATCCAGGTGTGAAAAACTTGTTGCATCTTTCCCAAAAAGACTCATGGCTGTAGTAGATCAAAAGGGTGCTTCTACTAAATACTGAGCAAAGGGTCTGAATACTTAGGACCATGTGATATTTCAGTTTTTCTTTTTTAACCACTTCAGCCCCGGAAGATTTTACCCCCTTCCTGACCAGAGCATTTTTTGCGATTTGGCACTGCGTTGCTTTAACTGACAATTTCGCGGTTGTGCAACGTGGCTCCCAAACAAAATTGACGTCCTTTTTTTCCCCACAAATAGAGCTTTCTTTTGGTGGTATTTGATCACCTCTGCGATTTTTATTTTTTGCGCTATAAACAAAATAAGAGCGACAATTTTGAAAAAAACGCATTATTTTTTACATTTTGCTGTAATAAATATCCCCCAAAAATATATAAAAAAACATTTTTTTTCTCAGTTTAGGCCGATCGTATTCTTCTACATATTTTTGGTAAAAAAAAATTGCAATAAGCGTTTAATAATTGGTTTGCGCAAACGTTATAGCGTTTACTAAATAGGGGATAGTTTTATGGCATTTTTATTAATAATTTTTTTTTTTTACTAGTAATGGTGGCGATCAGCGATTTTTATTGTGACTGCGACGTTATGGCAGACATGTCGGACATTTTTGACACATTTTTGGGACCATTGTCATTTATACAGCGATCAGTGCAATTAAAAATGCACTGATTACTGTGTAAATGGCACTGGCAGTGAAGGGGTTAACCACTAGGGGGCGGGGAGTGGTTAAGTTTGTCCTAGGGAGTGATTACTAACTGTAGGGGGATGGGCTGTATGTGTGACATCACTGATCTCTGCTCCGATGACAGGGAGCAGAGATCAGTGACACTTGTCACTAGGCAGAACGGGGAGATGCTGTTTACAACGGCATCTCCCCGTTCGTCCTCTCTGTGAGGCGATCGCGGGTATCCCCGCGGCGATCGAGTCCGCGAGACCCGCGACCCGACTCACGGAGCTCCCGGCCGGCGCGCGCCGCCGGCGGTGTGCACGCAATGGCACGGCGGGGAATTCAAATGGACGTACAGGTACGCCCATTTGCCCAGCCGTGCCATTCTGCCGACGTACATCGGCGTGCGCCGGTCGGGAACTGGTTAATAAATCTGCAAAAATGTCAACAATTCTGTGTTTTTCTGTCAATATGGGGTGCTGTGTGTACATTCATGAGGAAAAAAAATTAACAAACCATGAACACAGCAAACACAGCACATAGTAAACATGAACTACCCCAAACAGAACCAAAAACCCCACTAACAAGAGCTGTTGAACCTGAACAACTAAATATATATACACAGACCAAACTAGGGACAAGGGTACAAGGAATGCAAGGTTGTAAGGAAGGGGGATCACGGCTGGGTACAGAGCAGAGGGAGGCAGGAGCAAGGCAGAGGGGTGCAGACTGGATCAGGATAAGCAGCAAGGCAGGGAACAAAATCGTGACATGCCGGGGGAAGGGAGGAGAAGCCTTAATTTTTAATAAAGGACTTCTCTTGTTTTTATTTACACTACACTGCCTTTTTGGGGGGTGAATGAGTAGGGGTACAATGTACCACATGCTCATTCACATGGGGGGGCAGGATCTGGGGCTTTACCCACACCACCATTGCAGTGCAATGTACCTACAGCTTTCCTGCAGGTTTGCTGCGCATTTGGGTGTTATGCTACCTTGACAGCAAACTCTGTTTTAAATGTATTGATTTAGTTTAGTTGCAGAAGAAGTGCACATACAGGCACAAAACTAGTGGAGCACGCTACTTGTATCTTGAAAAGCATAAATGACACCTCCTGAGATGGCTACTGTTACCCATCATTAACCACTGTTATGCCCCGTACACACGGTCGGACTTTGTTCGGACATTCCGACAACAAAATCCTAGGATTTTTTCCGACGGATGTTGGCTCAAACTTGTTTTGCCTACACACGGTCGCACAAAGTTGTCGGAATTTCCGATCGACAACCACGCGGTCACGTACACCACGTACGACGAGACTAGAAAAGGCCGGTTCAGAACCAAGCGCGGCACCCTTTGGGCTCCTTTTGCTAATCTCGTGTTAGTAAAAGTTTGGTGAGAGACGATTCGCGCTTTTTCAGACTCGTGGCTTTCAGATCGTTTTCTGCCGTTCAGTTTGTGCTTGTGGGTTTGTATCTGCTCTTCAGTGCGTGCAGTCAGTTCGTATCGGAGTTTTCTGTGCGATCTTGTCCGCTCGTTGCTGTTTTTCAGGTCGCTCTTCACAGGCCTTGCTGTTCTTCAGTGCGTTCTGTTACTTCGTTCTGAGCAGCCGACCGTTTTCTAGCCATGTTTCGTATGAGTACTCCTCATACAGTTCGTGCTGTGCGGGGGCTTGGTGTTGGGGTCCTGACCTTGACACAAGTCCAGTCCATGAACAGGGCGAGGAGGAGTTCATGGACCAAGAATTGGTTGCTTCAGCGTGACCAGTTCTGTCATATGCCTTTGCTCCGTGAGATCCGTGAGAATAATCCTGGTGATTTCAGGAATTTTCTCAGGATGACTGACCCCGTATTTCACCGTTTGTTGGCTTCGCTGACCCCCTATATCAGCAGGCAGGATACCTGCATGAGGCAAGCCATCACTCCGGAGCAGAGGTTGGTCACTACCTTGCGGTATTTGGCGACAGGGAGAAGCCAGCAGGACCTCAAGTTCTCGACAGGCATCTCCCCCCAGGCTCTTCTTTGTGGACATTTACTGCTTGTGTTTGTTTTAGCTGACCCTGACAGAAATGTGTGGAGTCCAGAAAATGTCGTGATTGTGTAACCTTATACAAAGCACTGTTGGCTGTTATTTACTAAATGCAAAGACACTTTTCACTACAAGTGCACTTGCAACTGCACTGAAACTGCACTTGTAGTGCAAAGTGGATTTGCCCTTAGGAAATTACCCCCATTTTCTCATCAAACAACAATTACATCACCCCAAAAGTGTTGTAGCGTTGAGACAATAATCCACACATTCTTGATGAACAATCTTTTTAATACCAGCACAATCACATGTGCATTTACCAAAGGTTTTTCTGACAAACCAACATGTTTGTTGTATAACAATTTTTGTGGTGTCATTATCCAAAATCAAAATGTGCATTTTATAGAAAACAGGCCTGTGTAAAACCCACAAGAAAGACACAAATCTTGATCTTACAAAGTTCACATTTGGTAGAACTTGAAGGCAATATCAGACATGAGTATTTAGGAACTGTTTGATATAGCGTTCAGATGGGGGGAAATCACCCCTGGAAAAGCCAAATTTGGAAGATGCACACAAATTTCCCAATGTCAACATGTGCTATCTGCCATCACGGGGGATGAAGGGACGTGTTTTTGGGGAGAAAGCCCTTCCTCACCATTACTTTATTATTGAGGAAGGGGTTGCACCCCCAAAACGCGTCCATTGATCTCCCGTGATGGCAGATAGCACATGTTGGCACACTGTGTGCATCCTCCAAATTTGGCTTTGGGAAAAATCACAAAAACATTTCGCACATTGTAGCAGACAAAAGAAGAAAGTGATTTTGAGGGGCTTTAAACTCACCCCAAAACATCAATGATGTTTTTATATTTTGGAATAACATCATTGATGTTTTGCTTGATGTTTTCCAATTGTAAATTACACCCCATGATCTCCCCGATCAGGATCTGGGCACTTTCGGATGTGAAAGGATCTTCATCCACAACCTCACGATCACCTAAAAAGAAAGGAAACCCAAAATAAATTAGGTCTAAAAAAAATGCCGCCATCCATCTCTTATCTGAGCCTGTGGTCGCAGACACTCACCTGTTGTGGTGACTAGTTCCACCACGTCTTCTTCCTCCTGCTCAGCTTGTGTTGGGGGGATTTCCCCTTCTTCCAGAGGGGGGGGGGCTCTGGTCTCCTCGGATGAGGGGTGTCCTCCGAGTCTTTTCTCCCCTATGTAAAACAAAAATGGTATAATTAGCACACAGATATTTGATGGCAGAACTCTAAAGATGAAACATTGCTTGGAAGTGGGGTACAATTGTCTATTTTAGCAGAGTTCCAAGATGTAGCTTTTTTAGTGTCCTTTGTCAAGCTGCAATACTTTACCTGTTTTGTACAAGCTTCACAGATGGAGACCCCCCTATAGTATACACTGGAGCACCTGTGTGGCCCCCCTAATAAAAAGGGTGTTCTGGGGTCCCACACTAGTGCTCCAGTGTCCAGATGTGAAAACAGCTGCTCAGTGTCCTCTCCTTACACACAATCTAGTTTGCATTTCATTCTAGTAACAAAGCCATCTACACAACCCAATTCTTTGAAGACAAGTATAGGGCCTCAAAATGGTGGCCAAATGCATATGGGCTAAACAATGGTATTTTATAGTCCGAAAAAAAAATGTGTGATCCGAACGAATAATGTGCTCATGAACATGAAAGTTGCCATTTTAAACTGTACAACAGTTCCTAAAAGCACATGGAGCAGCACGAACGTAATAAACACAAGAACAATAGGAACACAGCACAACTACTTACTTTTTTGCAGCACTCTCCGGATCTTTCTGTACTGCTCATGTTCTCGTAATTTCAGGTCCGACCACCGCTTCCTGAGCTGATCTTTCGATCGTCGTACCCTGAATTTCCGGTGCAGACTCCTGACCACTTTCGCCATGATCTTGGCCTTTCGGACATTGTGGTTGGGGTAAGGCCCATACTTTCCATCATAGTTGGCCTTCTTCAGGATGTCCACCATTTCCAACATCTCCCCAAAGGACATATTTGAGTCCTTTAATCTCCTTCTGGATCGGGACGTTTCAGGCTCCGGCCTTTCCTCCTCCTCCTCCTCCTCGTTGCTGTAATTAGCACGATCATGCTGTCTATCTGCCATGTGCTCTTCCTCCACTGCGCCGAACAAAAAGGGGCGGGGAATAGAATAGAAAGAACGTCAGGGGCGGGCGGAGTTATACGCATGCGCAGTGTGTATAAATCGTAACGCGCGCGTCTTACGTACGATCTGTGAGCGGAGGAAGGAGCATCGGAGACGCCGATCGTGCTAACGAAGGTAGGATCTAAACTTGGGCCTATACTGCTTCGAAATTGAAGCCTATATTGTAACAAGATTAGGGGAGTTTGGCCTGACATTAGGGTTTGTCTTGTGTTGTGTCTTGCAGAGAAAATGGATGGGTTCAACGACCACAATTTCCTGCCCCTGTTTATTGACAAGTACAGAGAGCTGCCCTGTCTGTGGCAGGTCAGACACCCCCACTATAACCACAAACAGAAGAGGCAGGCAGCGCTGGAGAAACTGCTGGAGTTGGTGAAGCCGGTGGTCCCCACAGCAACCATCCCTTATTTAAAAGATAAAATTGGTGGCCTGAGGAGCACTTATCTTAGGGAGCGCAAGAAGGTCACGGATTCCCAGAGGTCCGGAGCTGCAGCAGATGACGTTTATGTCCCCAGGCTGTGGTACTATGAGAGACTGCGATTTCTGTCAGACCACACTGAAGTCAGGGAATCCCTCTCTACTCTTCCTTCCACGCTTCCTTCCACACCAGCTGAGGCTTCTGATGTCCAACCTGGGCCTTCCAGCCAGGAAGAAGTGGAGGAGCCAGGCTGGAGTCAGGTATAGCATTCTTCTACAGATTTCTGGGCAATAAAGAAATGATGTTTACTAGATGTTATTATTGATCACTAATTGCTGCTTGAAAGTGTTTTACATATCAATACACAGTAGTGGGCACCCAAAATTGGGACAAGAATGCAAAATGCTGGGCTCAGAAGGATAGTCTGTTATATTTGTTAACATTGAATTTGCAGCAGTCAGGAGGTGAAAATTGTGTGTGATTGATGAAAACAATACTAAAACTATGTCCCTTTTTCATACACAGGAAGACCTCAGCCAGGAGGAGGCTGTGGAATGTGGCAGTCAGGAGGAGGCGGGGATTAGTGGCAGCCAGGAGGAGGTGGGGCTAAGTGTCAGCCAAGAGAAGCCAGGGACAAGTCGCAGCCTGACTGAGTCTCAGGTCCCTCCCCTCCGCCTGCCATATAAAAGGGCCAGGAAGGCCACTCCCAGTCCTGTGCAGGATTCAGCGTACAGGCTGATCCAGGAGGCTTCGGCGTCCCTCAGAGCCTTCCCCAGTCCTAAAGAGGCCTTTGCCTGCATGACTGCCACCAAATTGCAGGGCATGCAGGAGGGCCAACGCAAGATTTCTGAGGACCTGATTTATAAAGTCCTTCGTAAGGGGGAGAGTGGGGAACTGACACCCAAGACGGATGTCATTGAGATGGACCATCCTCCTCCTCCTCCTCCTCCTGCTGCCACAACTCCACCACCACAGCCAAAGGCTGGAAGGAAGCGTGGAAGGAAGACCAAAGAGTGATTGCCCTGGGTTCAGTCTGGTCTGACAGAAGATGCAGTCTCTCGTATGACCACAGCCTGGGGACACAGATGTCATCTGCTGCTTTCCGGATCTCTGGGACTTCTGGACCAGACTGCCCTCCCTTAGATATGGACTCCTCAGGCCACCAATTTTGCTTTTAAATAATTGATGTCTGCCCTGGGAGTCCAAGGCTTCGCCCACTTCTGCAGTTTCTCCAGCGTTGCCTCCCTCTTTGTTTATAGTTGTGACCCCTTAATAAAATATTTTTAGGTAAATTCTACTC
The DNA here is from genome assembly GCA_037952925.1 of Lithobates clamitans. NCBI lineage: Eukaryota > Metazoa > Chordata > Amphibia > Anura > Ranidae > Lithobates > Lithobates clamitans. The sequence continues at coordinate 1,644 of JBBGZY010001431.1, read as the reverse complement.
TCCTGTGTGTGTTTTCATCCAAAAAGGACAGTTTGTTGGTGACGATTCAGGTACATTTCTAAAGTACAATGTGAAATTAACAAGGGACAACAACACCAAACAATCTCCTCCTACAAATTAAATAGAACAACATATCAATGGTGTTGTGGGAACTTGTCACAAAAAACACACAAACATTTTCGGGAGTACAAATCAAAATCACCAAAAAAAAAAAAAAATAAAAGAGAAACACAAAAAAAGATTCTACATTAAAGTAAAAAAAAAAAAAAAAATATGTTGTCAGATGTGAGAAATCAAAATATATTGAGGGAATCCCGATAAATAGTAAAGAAAAAAGTTTGTGAGAAGTGTGTGTGAATATGAGCATCAAAACGACTTAATTCTTGTCACATTATAAAGAAGAAGAGAGTGCGCTGTATTAAACCATTTTGAACATTGCAGCGTGACGAAAGTGCTTTATCCATTACGAACGCTAAGTTTACCAGAACGAGCTGTCCCGTGTCGGAATTTCTTCTGAGCATGCGTGGCACTTTGTGCGTCGGAACAGGCCACACACGGTCAGAATTGATGCGATCGGATTTTGTTGTCGGAAAATTTTATCTCCTGCTGTCCAACTTTGTGTGTCGGAAAATCCGATGGAAAATGTCCGATGGCGCCCACACACGGTCGGAATTTCCGACAACACGCTCCGATCGGACATTGTCCATCGGAAAATCCGACCGTGTGTACGGGGCATTAGGATTTGACCTGTTCAGGTTGCCATATATGCTATTGTATTGGGTTGATTGCCGCACTCAGATTTTTCTAGGCCACCTAGTGTCTCTCTCCCTTCTCTCTCTCTCTCCCTTGTTCCTTCCCTCTCTCCCCTTCTCTCTCCCCCTTCCTCCTTTACTCCCTCCTCTCTCTCTCTCTCTCTCTCTCTCTCTCTCACCCCTTCCTCCTTCACTCTCCCCCTCTCTTGCCCTCTCTCTCATCCGTTCACTTTACCACCCTCCTCTCTCTCTCTCTCTCTCTCTAACTCTCTTTCTCTCTCCCCCTTGCTCTTTCACTCTCTCCCCCTCTCTCTCCCCCTTATTCCTTCACTCCCTCCATTCTCTCTCTCTACCTTCCTCCTCCACTCCATCCCATCTCTCTTTCCCCCTTCCTTCTTCACTCCCTTCTCTCTCCCCCCTTCCTCCTTCACTCCCTCCCTCTCTCTCTCCTCCTTCCTCCTTCACTCCCTCCCTCCCTCTCTCTCTCCTCCTTCCTCCTTCACTCCCTCCCTTCTCTCTCTCCCTTTCTCCACCACTCCCCTCCATCTTTCTCCCCCTTCCTCCTCCACTCCCCTCCCATCTATTTTTCCCATTTCCTCCTTCACTCCCTTCTCTCTCTCTCACCTTCTTCACCTTCACTCCCTCCCTCTCTCTCTCCTCCTTCCTCCTTCACTCCCTCCCCCTCTCTCTCCTCCTTCCTCCTTCACTCCTTCCCTTCTCTCTCCCTTTCTCCTCCACTCCCTCCCATCTCTCTTCCCCCTTCCTCGATCACTCCCTTCTCTCTCCCCTTATTTCTTCACTCCCTCTTTTCTCTCCCCCCCCCCTCTCTCTCTCTATCTCTCTCTCACACCCTATCTCTCCCCTCCTCCCCCTTTTTCTCCTTTCCTCCTCC